>CM052715.1:13971336-14066131 GCA_028551405.1 Uromys caudimaculatus
CCTCATGAAACTGCAAAGCTTCTGTAAGGCAAAGGACACTGTCAATAGGACAAAACGGCAACCAACAGATTGGGAAAAGATCTTAACCAATCCTATGTCTGATAGAGGGCTAATATCCAATATATACAAAGAACTCAAGAAATTAGGCTCCAAAAAACCAAATAACCCTATCAAAAAATGGGGAACAGAACTAAACAGAGTGTCATTTTTAAATGTATCCAGGAGGGGGCAGTAGAGAAAAAGATGGGTAGGAATGAAACCATCAAGACTCAGGTCGTCTGTACCTGCACCACACACTGTGATGGTGAAGGTAGCTGCGGTATCCTCGCTGTGCCTCAGTTTCCATTTATGTAAAACTCTAGAGGAAGCCCGCATGTCTGCCTTTTAAGCCCTCAGTTCTGTTCCAGAGGCTGGAGGGGGCGTATTGTCTTGTAACAGAGCCTTATAAAAGGTCAGGGGCACGGGGGTCTCACTGACGACCACTCGGGAGTTTAGGCAGTGGGACAGCCACTGGAGGAAGCCACCAATGCCACACGAAGCCAGTGATAACCTGCAGAGAATCTAGCGAAACCACAGCCAAGGCCAGGGTCGATAGATTCTGCGGCACCAGCACCTATCTCATCTGGGAGGGACCGGAATCGCGGCACAAAGGGTTGGGGGAGGGGCCACCTGCCCAAGGGCCCTGTTCCCTTGAAAGCCTCCTTAGAAGACGTGGAAAACAATTTGGCGGCCACGTAGCATCGCCGCCGCTGCGTACAGTTTGCTGCACGATAAATTCATTATTTTAACAGGTCAGTGCCTCTGACAGATATTCATTTGTGGGAGATGAGCACCGCTGCTTCTTTAATCCCTGTGGATTATTCGGCTCTCCGGAAAAGCGATACCGGCGACTCGAAGAGACTTTAATCCTGATCACTCAGACTGTTTACAAGGAGTGAAAAAAAATCAGAGCTGAGAGCCTTTCAAGGGGGCTGGTCTGACTCCCAGCCCTGCTGGTCAAAGGACTGTGGCCTTGCAGTCACTTTGAGGAGCAGAGGCAAAGCGTTGGCGGCGCTCAGAGTGGCAGGGACATGACAAAGGAGTTGGCCACCCCTGAGTAAACCTCATGTTCTAGGGCAGTACAGCAGGACTCTGTGGGAGAAGGTCCTTCTGAGGAGGCCTCCTTCTGCTGTCTGCTACGTTCTCTTACCACCTTCTCCAACCCAAAGAGGTTGTGTGTGACTCACAGTCTGGAAAGGAGGCATAGGGGTTCTGGGAAATATTCTGAGTATGCTCTTTTTCAGTTAATGTTCTGGGTTTGGGAATCACCGAGAACTCCTTACCAAGGGACCCCCACAGACGGACATCTAGTTTCCCCCAGGGATGCATAGGAGATTTGCTCTGCTCTGTAGCTTGTTCCAGAACCTTCTTAGATCTGCTGATATCCATAGTTGAGTTCTTCTGGGGAGCTGTAGAGGGAAGCCAACTTGGCTTGGTACTTGGTACTCTCCCAGTGTCCTCCCGGGACAGCCCTGTCCCCCTCGCTACAGCCATTCCTCTATTCCGATGTCATTTTCCTTTGCCTGTGGCTGCTACACCTCTCTCCTTGGAAACAATTCCCTGGGTTCTGTATTAGAGGGTCTCCTCAAAGCTCTGGCTCACTAGCGCAGCTGATACCCTTGGGACACTTCTTAGCCTTGGACATTTCCTTTCAGAGATACTGCTTCCTCTGCTGAGGACAAAGCAGAGACGAGTGGACCTGCAGTATCCAGGCCTGGCTGACTTGTCCATGTGGGAGATAGGTGGGCTAGGGTGTGTGGGGGGTAAGGGGTGGAGTGCTGCCAAAGACGAGTGATAACAGCCTTTGTGTTCATCCTGGTTTCTTAACCAGGCTCTCCCATGGTGACTTCTGAGAAAGGGTGTGTGTGTGAGTGTGTGTGTGTGTGTGTGTGTGTGTGTGTGTGTGTGTGTGATATGCAGACCACTGCGTTTGTGTGCATAGTTCTATATGCAGTGCTGACTCCTTGAGAATATGTTCACCCATGTTCTGGGGGCAGTGGCTACCTGTCCAGTGAATGAGCAATTAATTGGTGGGTGATAAACCAATTAGCCCCAGAGCTTTTGAAAATAACGAATGAGGGTCCTGTAGATGTCAATATTTGAAAATACTAATTTAAGGCCTATTAGCTGAAACAAATTTTAATTAAACAGGGAATAATCAGGGTGATGAGAGGAAAATAAAAGATTTGGCCAGTGGCTGAATCTTCAACAATCCTGGGTAGGGGAGGAAGGGCTGTGTGGATCCCAGTTTGAATCTGCCAAAGGTTATGTAGGGCACAGGTGATGAAGGTGACTGCGTTGTTGCTCTAGATGGCAGGCCCTTTCTGTAAAATGAAGTGTGAGTCTCCAGGAATGCTCTCCAGAAGAGAAGGAAGGAAGCATGAAACAGAGGGGTCTTGGAGGTAGGTGTGTCCCCTGGGCATGGTTTTTTCCAAAGTGTCATCTTATGGCAGCTGGATCAGAGTTCACCCATCTATGGGAGCTTTCAACCCCAGTGTGATTAAGCAATTAGCCTGCCCCCAAACTCCCATAAGGACACAACATTTCTGTCTTCTCAAACACACTTAATCACTCCAGACCTTAGTTAAAAATAGGGACTGGTTTTAAATCTGTGCTCAAAGGTGTCTGGCGTCTGTATGGTTTGTGGGCTTATGGAACAGGATGGTCAGAAAATGACCCCCGAAAGTTTGTGTGTGGTGGCATGGCAGGTGGAAAAGGACCCAATCTTCAAGCTAAGCTTGGGCTTGTGAGGACTGAGGCCTTGACTACTATCTTTGTACCTCCTCAATAGCACTGTGATGCCCAGAAGGTACTGAGCATCCTAAGGTTCTGGGATTATAACAGTGTTTTACTCCCCTGACCCCTAGGACTTGGTGTGGAAATTCCTGGTAGATGTTTGCTGAGGTTTTGTCAAAGGAGTCCTTATGTGGGCCTGGGTGCCTATGTATGTCTCAAGGGCAACATGCAAGGGAGCACTTGCCCATGTCTTTTAATGGGTGCTAAGATGCAGGGAGTTGCTTCCCTTACAGCAGGGGTCATGATATCAGTGGCTGCTTGGGTAGTGTCGTTCCATTAGATCCTTGTCTCCCCATTGTAAGCTTCCTTTACAGTTCCCGGTTTCAGACCTGACCCACTTTTCTAGTAATATGGCCTCTTCCTCCCACAGGTGTAGCCGTCAAAGGAAAGAGTCTGATAACCAAGAAGATGCAGTCACATGTGTCTGAGAGTGGGTAGTCATACCTCGGTGTGTGCTCTGCTTCTCTGCATCTCATGTTTGTCAGTGAGTCTGTGTCCATGGGTATATACACATGGCTGTGCATGCATATCAGTGAGTGTGGACACGTGCCTGTGTCTATGTGTCTTTTTACATATCTGCCTGTTTGCATGCACATGTGTGTGCGTGTGTCAATGTATGCATCTGCTGACTCAGACTTGCCATGTGGCAGAGGCACACCATGGAGGGACTGCTTAGACCTGGAGGCTTCAGCTCACACTATTGCCTTTGTGTTTGGTTATTTACTTATAATCCATGGTGTACTGAAAATGACTGGAGAGGGAGACGTTGGTGAGCCTGAAGCCTGCCTTGGCTAAGGGCTGGGGATTTGTTTTTCTGAGGCTTACCCCAGGAACCCAGCACGGACTCACCTCTTCTTCAGACTGATTTCTACTGAGGTCCTTACAGGTGGGTCTTCTTTATCCATCACTCAAGTCCAGGACTCGCCTGCAGTTCCAGCTTCCAGTAGCCTATCCCTGCCTAGCAGCTTCCTCTGGACACACCCTTTGCTTCAGTCCCTGTCTTCTTTATCATCACGCTCCTCATTCAAGGCGCTGTCACTGCTCACTTCCTTTGAGGTATGGCTTGGTACCCTGACATGGGCCTCAGTTTGACCTTCCTTTGTACGTAAGGCTTCCATGTCCAGTCCCTGCCCTCTACCTTTACAGCCAAGCATGCACTGGGAATCCATGCACTCAGTGATGCAGGTGGAACCGAAGTTGCATAATAACCTGGAGCCCCCTAGAAACTTTCATCTCATCGCAGAGACTGATTAAATAGCAACAAAAATAAATTATGTATACACAGGGCTGTAAAAGCACCCAGAGACCTGAGACTTGGGGTCTGTGCCTCATATAAATGCAAATACAGTAACAGCATTGCAGTGGGTTCCCACCCCCACCCCACAAATACCTGGTGTGGGGGTTGTAGCTGCAAGGATAGAGAGGAGCAGGGTGAGCTCCAGCCCTCGGAAGCTTTAGACAGAACCTGAAGCCAGCACAACAAGGCCCTCTTGGAAACTGGCCGGCTAGGGCCTGTTTAAGGCCTAGTTCTCAAAGCGCTGTGCAAACAGTTGATATACGTGGCTTCTGTAGTCAGGCTGTAAGAAAGACTGGTTCCCTGTGTTCACTGTAGCAATTGGCTTTCTGTCCCCTCTATCTCTTCCTGGAAGACAAGGGATGGGTCACTCAGGTGCTCTTTAGTTACTTATCTCCCAAATGGGACATTTAGAATGTCCCCATCCCAGGAGGATAGTATCTGTACCTTCTATTTATCCATGGTAGAGGCTAGGGCTGCTCTTATCTCATTTGAAGGTGGGACCAGAGATTTTTATAGTTGTAGGTGTCTCTGAGTGAGGAACTTCTTACTTCTAGTTTCTTCCCTAAACCTTGGTTCTAAAGAATTGTCCCTAGCCTTGGCTACATAAAGCCACTGAATCAGGCATGCTAATGCCATTCTAGTTGGGTATCATAGGCAAGCCAGGAGACAATGGGACAACTCATCTTCCATGATTCCCTTGTCAACTTATGATCAAGTTCACTCCTTGGCATACAGGAGGTGTCTATTGGAAACTGGTCAATTGGGCTGGGGATGTTGTTCAATGATAGAATGTGTGTGTGGTGGTTTCATCCCCAGGACCCCAAAACCAAACTAGCTGACTGATTGAAGCCTGAGGAAGAGCAACTTTAGTAAACTACAATTGCCGTAATGAAATTGACCCATCGTTAAGCACCCCATGTACCAGGCTTGGATTTTGTGAAGAAGATTTGGCAGGATCAAAGGTCTGCCACCTTGATTTTCTGTTGATTTAATGAAGGGCATGAAAGATGCCTGCAACAGTACCTCTGACCCTGGACAAGAGCCTTTGCCAGTCAACTGCATCTGGTCCTGTCTTTGGGTTCCCTCCTGCTAGGTTCTCATCTTCTGGTCATACAGTGGCTGAGAAGCAGCAAGGCCTGGTGGAACTGACTGTGAAGGGGTTCTAGAACCCGCCATAATGGATTCCTATCTGAGTAGAGGCCATTTCCCAAGCATATCTCCAAGAATCTGGGCCTTCTCTCCAAGCATCTGCACCATCCTCCCAAGCATCTGGGCCAGAAGTGGGGAACTGCAATGGGGTGAGGGAGGGTTAATTTGCTCTACTGACTTATTTAAAAGACCAACTTTAAGAGAGAAGAGATCAAATAAAAGTAATCAGGCAAGGGTGTTCATTTTTCTTTAAGGAAGGGCAGGAAGAACGCCATTCGGGGTGGGGGGAGGGGACAGAGTGCACCGAAGTCCAAGGGACTCCAGATGGAAACAAGCTACAAAGCAGTTCTTATGCTACACACCAAACATGTGAGCGAATACAGCATATTGCTACTCACAGGGCTTGCTGAAGTGTCCTTACAAAGAGCCTCCTCGTGTTCATCTTACATATGAGAACAAAGAGTTGCAGAGACTGTGGTCAGGGACTTATCTGACCTCTGAATGACCCCATGAGGACAGCCACTGGAATCCACTTGGTGACAGCTCCTCAGGGAGATGGGCTCTGCTGCCACAGAGAGACCGCCTGGATTCATCTGTCTTATACTGCCCCCCAACTCCCCTCATTGTGAAAGCCATCGCGGGTCCCGCTTTGGCCTGCAGTGGTTTTATTAACAATGCCACTCTCTGAGCTCCCTCAAGTTCTGTATTTATGTTCTTTTGATTTGCTTCTGGTGAGAAGGGAGCTCACAAGGTCTGCCAAGTTTTTTTCTAATGTCCGTCTACTGGCTCAGCTCAGTGTACTCAGTGCAGGTATCTTACTGGCACACACACATTCTTGACATAAGACATGAGTAAGTGGGAAGGAAGCATGGTCAGAGGGTATGCCAGTTCACGTCCTCCCTGGACGGTCCCCTCTCCCCACTGTTCAAGGAAAAACAGTGTTCTGGGAGGTAAACGCTGAGATGGTGCAGAGCCTCTGAGCCCATTGCAGAAGAAAAGAGTGAGCACCTGCCTACAAAGGAGCACTTCAGGCTGCCCAGTGCTGGAGGTGGCCTGGAACCAGAAGCAGGCACAGTAGCTTGCTCTCTGCTGCCCTGCTTTTGCCAAGACAATCTAAAGGTTGATGGCTTCTCTTCTTTCTTCCCCTAGACATTTGTGTAGCCCTCCCAACTAGACCAAATGTTTCTTAGGGACATTCATCTCACACTGTAGGTACCTCAACCCATCCAGCTCAGCACATCACACACATAAGGCAAAGAACACTATTATAAGAATATCGATTTCTTTGTCTGCATCTGGGAATGATCTCAAAATGTCAAGTTGTGGTGGTTATCATCACCTCTGTCTTGAGGCACCTTGTAGTCACTGGCTACCACATAATGAGAAGTCTGGCCATTGAGGGGCTTTGTGGAAGGTGCATTCAAGCAAAGATGACATTTTGCACAACACATGAAGAAGATCCCCGTATCCAGTGTGAGGCTGGACCTCTAAGACATCATTATCACTATCACTAGATAGAAGAAGCTTAGAGAAGAAGCTGACGATTGGTGGATGGTGTCTGGGCCCCTTAAAATGGTTTGCTTTGAGACAGGCTAGCTTTTAAAAGACTTGATCCCCTGAAAGAGGCAGAGTTTGAGAGTCTTTTTGTTTGTTTATTATTTACTTTTTATGTGTGTGTAGGGTTCATGCCTGTGTGCACATATGCAAGCAGATTGTGCTAGTCAGTCTACACATGAGCGTGTCCAGCCCAGAGGTCAACTCCCAGTACCTTCCTCTCTTACTCGCCACCTTATTTTTTTTGAGACAGGGTCTCTCTCTCACTAAGCATGGATCTTGTGGTTTTAGACTGATTGTCCAGCAAGCTCTCAGGGTCTGCCTGTCCCCACTTCCCCAGTGCTGGGTTGCAGGCATGTGCCTGGCTTTCTATGTGATGTGTGGGGGATCCACCCTCAGGTCGTCATTTTTACATGGCAAGTACTTTACCCATTCAGCCAGAGTTTGGAAATCTTAAAAAAGAGTGATCTTAGTTGATCTTCCAAGATGTCATATGCAATGTGCTAGGTGTCTAGGATAGGACCCAAAGCTCTATTAAGTGCTATATGCTCACTGGGACTTGGCTGTAAAGACCATGGTGTGGAAACTCAGCTTGTCCTATAAGGGCAGCATGCCTGGACCATGCACCTTTGTGGAGCACACCTTCTGGGCTCCTGTCTCTAAAGGCAGAATCTTTACTGTGGCACTCCGTGTCCTGCCCTCCTCTGTTGTGACTATCAGCTTAATGTGTTTTGGAGAAAGAACTGGGACTGGGGGGTGGGAACCTTGCTCCTTCCCTCTCTTGTGTGTTGAAGAAGGAGCAGAACCTGGAGTCAAGGTCTTTCAGGAAGACTCAGAATTGTCCCCTTTAGTGGTGACTTTGCAGTA
Source organism: Uromys caudimaculatus (assembly GCA_028551405.1). Classification (NCBI taxonomy): domain Eukaryota; kingdom Metazoa; phylum Chordata; class Mammalia; order Rodentia; family Muridae; genus Uromys; species Uromys caudimaculatus. Next base: position 13,979,039 of record CM052715.1, read on the forward strand.
GGTGGTCAGCTGATGCCAGAAGGCCACAGTTGCCATGAGAGAGCGCCTACCCTCCAGTGCGGGTGAGAGACTAGACTAAGCCATCTCTCCTAATTCTTCAATGCCTGGCTGTTATACAGCACTAAAACCAGCCTTTAATGCCTGCCACATCAGGTATTTAAATTTCAGGGCAAGAAAATGAGTACTAATACCTTTGTTATCGGGGAGACTCAGGCCTCTTGAACAGTTCTCCCGAACTCTGGAGGCCAAAGAATGGGAACAAGAAGGCAAGGGGCAGGCTGGACCGGCCATTGCTCCGGTTCTGTTTGCATGTGCCTGGGCTGCATTGCACTGTCTGTACTTCTTGGGGTGCTCTTTAGGGAATGGGGACCATGCTGATCTATCTATAGTTCTGTGCTGAGGACCCAGCATCCTGGCTTGGCTAGGAGACTAGAATTCTGCTGAAAAAAATTTGTGGTGAGTGACTAGCTGTTGGCTCCATTGCTAGCTGGTGTGTGTGTGTGTGTGTGTGTGTGTGTGCATGTGTGTGTTCTCATTGACCCGTTACCCATTGTTCTAGTGGGTCTAGGAGGAGGCTGCCCCTTCTGGCTTCTTCCACCATTGTTCTAAGTTCTTTCTTCCCGTGGCCACCAAATTTTTCCTTCTTGCTTAGGAAGCTCTCTGATCACCAGTTTTCTTTGCAGAGCGGACAGAAACAACTGACAGGTTTTGAACTTAACAAATGATCAGCGCAGGATCTCAGCACCACCCACTTCCCTGGGTTCCCCAGGGATTCATCACTCAGGTGCCTTCAGTCTGCCCCACCTTACCCAGCAAGCCATGGGCTCCTAGGGGCTTAGATTCCTGCAAGAGCAGAGCTGGAGAACCTCAGCCCCTGGATACAGACCCACACTGTAAACCTATTTGGAGCCGGGGAAGCAGCAGGAGGGAATCAGAAGGGATGAAGAGCAGCAGAGCCAGAGCAATGGCTAGTCCAGCCTGCTCCTTGCGTCCACACTCCCCTCCCTCATGGCTGGGGGCAGGCAGCTGTGACTTCATATCTTTGTTGTTGTAACTGCTGGGCTGAAAATAGTTCTCTCTCTGGCAGGCTGGCTCAGGGTGTGAAATGCTGGCTTCCAGAGAGCAGCATGAATCAGCCAGGGAAAAACATTAGCCACAGCCCAGTGCTGGCTGAGGAATAGAAGAACATGGTGGGTGGGGGTGGGGGATCAGGCAGCACAAATCCCCGGAGCTTCTCACGGCTACAGTCCTTTAAGGTGGAACCATGAACTTGATGGCGCAGGCCACAGCGATCTCAAACACTCCACAGTCTGACTTGCAAGTGCGACTTTTGTGTTGAGAAAGCTCCCTGCCCTGGGAGCTGTGTTTGAAACACTTAATCTTGCTGTGGTGCACAACACAGTTGACACCTCTCTCATTTTTCAGATGTGAAGACTGAGACTCTGATCAATCTGTTCAGTTTCCAAAAGCCACACATACACAAAATAAAATCCCCACTTTTCTCCAGTAACATCCAGCTGGCACGTCCTCTTAGCTCATTTGCTTGGTGGGACCCGGTGCCCCAACACTTCCCAAGAGACAGTTCTGACTACCAAAGGGCTCTGGCGAAGCCTGTTTGGGGGCACAGAGGCCAGGCAACATGAAAAACCATGTTCCTGAGGCAGATGCAATGGTACAGCTGTAATCCTGGCACTTGGGGTTGAAAGGGAGGGTTGCATGGGTCCTAGGCCAGTTCAGGCTGAAGAATACAATCCTGTCTCAAAACTCCTAAGGGAAGAGAAGAAAGCTCTCAGCTCTCTTGGAAGAACGGCCAGAAAGGAAGGCTCTCTACCCTAGTGCCAGAGGGAACTCTGGGGCTGAGGGCAGTGCTGCCAGATCCCTTCAGGGTCCTGTCTTCTTAATGTCTGCAGCCAACTCACCATATCTCAACACTAGTCCCAACCTGCATCTCACCCTAAGGTATACTAGATAATTAAGTCTTTCTCAATCCTCCTTAGTACAGTGTAGATTGATTTATTATTTAAATCTGAATAGAATATTAGCTCATTGTTTTAATAGTCTTCACAAATGCCTAGGTGGGTGCATACAGGATGGAAATGCTCCTGCTTGTCAACCCCCACGCCCACCAGTTGCAGGGAAAATCTCCATGCTTGGGTCCTGATGAGCTGTCGGTGAGGTGGGCACATAAATAGGAGACACTGGGCTCTAGACCCTAGAGCTGCACAAGAAGCTGCAAGCATGAAGTCCCCACCTTCTGCCCAACTTTAGCAGGAAACAGCAGTAAGCTTCTCAGCCGGAGGCTGCAGAGACCTTCCCCCTGCTGTCATGGAGTAGAGTGGGTGCAGGACAAGAGCACCCTGCCTAGCTTCTCACTTTTGTGGGGCACAGGTGGTGAGCTGGGAGGGCTGTCAGCATCTCAGTGGGTTCTTTTGGGAAGGATGTCTGCACCCAATAATCCAGAGATTTTTGGTAAGGTTGGCTTTGCTGACACTTAGATCCCCAATAATTAATGTAAGGCACCAAATGGCTCTGCTCCTGTGACAAGCACCCCATCCCTTGAAAGCAGTCCATGATGAGGACACCTTAGGACAGGGCCGAGGACTTGTCCTTGCTTGCTGCCCTCTCACAAGATTGTTTCCTCAGCCTCTTGGTCTATAGAAACAATGATAAAGATGTAGGGAGCCTTATTTACTAGATGCCGTTCCAGTGCAAGAATCAAGCGGTGGCTTTTCCAGCAAGTTAGCTCTGCTGTGGACTGCATGGTCATGCACTTCCATTAAACGTATCCAAGTACCAAGTCCAATTTGATATTAGTGAACTGTAAGGCCTTTGGGAGGTAATTAGGAGCTGATGAGGTCATGAGGGTTGGGCTTTCACAGTGTGGTTAGTGTCCTTAGGAGATGAAGAAATAAGAGCTCGCTGTCTCTTTGTCACAAGGACACAGCCAGAAGGTGGCTGTCTGTAAGCTAGGAATAGAACCCTTACCAGACATAGAATCTGCTGGTGTCTTGATCTTGAACTTTTAACATCTAGAACTATGAGAAATAAGTCTGCAGGTGAAGCCAGTATGTAGAATCTGGCTATGACAGCCTCATCTGCAGATGGAAGGACAAGCCTGGGAGGTTGAATGATTGACTCAGGGGACAGAGTGAGCTGTTCTCAGGTTAATGATGTAACTGAGGTTCCAGGTGTCACTGCTACCCCTGACGTAGACTGAGTGCTCATGGGGAGCTTGGCAAGATAAGGTACAGACACAGAGAAGCTAAGGATGTGGACCTTGGTCTCGGATGCAAACAAACTAGAAGGCATTTCTTTGTAGAGTGAACAAATTTTAAACAGCTTCCCTGACAAACAAGGAAACTTGAGGCCCACAAGATTGGGGTTGGCGGTAGAAGGGGCAGGTACCCTACTTCATAATGCCATCCGGCCTCCCCTACCATGTACATAGCTTCGTTGGCTGAATCAAAACCTGGGAACAGTTGGTTCAGGGCCATGTTTACCCCCATGCCTCTTGGGTTGAGAGCAGAGCTGGAACCCTTGGCAGGGGAGGTGCTGAATCAAGCCAGGAAAAATATATGGGACACATCATGTGGCTGTGGTTTCTTCACACCATCCAGTCATACAGCTGGCAATTAATTTCCCCTATAAATGAAACACCTTACATATCACTTCATCTGGAGAGCCTGAATTGACAGCAGCGGGTGTAATTTATACATACTTTTTACCCATCTGCTAGCATTCAGGCTTCAGGCTGCTCTCTCTCTCTCTCTCTCTCTCTCTCTCTCTCTCTCTCTCTCTCTCTGTGTGTGTGTGTGTGTGTGTGTGTGTTCGTGTGTTTTCTTCAATTCTCTTCCCCAATTGAAAGGATTAGGTTAGGATTAGGTGAGTGTTTTAACTAGATATTCAGAAAGATGGATGGCGATGTTTCCAGACGGCTAATGCCCAGGGGAGCCCCTCTGACAATGGTGTCCAGGTGGGGCTCAGTGATCTGGGAAATTGCCTCCACCTGAATGCCTCCCAGCCCCAAAGCCTGGATGTTGGAGCTGCAGAGGGCCTCGGGGACTCCCTGGGCCCACCTCATCATTTTGCAGAGGAGAAAACTGAGGCCTGGGGGAGCAAGGGCACTGGGGCAAGCCTGCACTGCTGGGGCAAGCCTGCACTGCTGGGTGGAGGCAGGACCTGGTGAGCCTGGGGTCTCACTGCAGGGAGAACCGTAGTAGTGGTAGCTCCATTCTGAGTTTGACAGAGAGGTAGAGAGAAATCTGGACGCCCTGGCTGGTTAGGGGACAATTTCTCCTACCCCTAAGACTCCATGGAAATTGGGTTTCCATATTCTGAAAGCAGAATCAAGATGTAAGTTTGGGAGATCTTTTCTGGTTGTGTGCATATGTGTTCACATGTCTGCTTTTAATAACTGACATCCCATGAATCTTGGGCTGGTGGTCATAACCATTTGATAGCATCCAGTTGTCCTTGTATTTTAGTTTTTGTTTTCCTGGCACAATACACTATCTGCCTCCAGAGTCTCCTTTTCAGGTTCTGCTAAGAACCTTGGGGACAAGGACAACCTGGACTCCATAGGGACTTCCAACCCTGGCTCAGTCCATCTTCGCTAGGAAGCTTTTCCCTAACAGTTCTCCTGTCCTCTTGTCTACAGCGGGCCCAGTCGTTTGCATACTCCTGTGGCCCTGTGTATTGAATGCCTAGTAGACATACTCCCTTGCCCTAGGGTTCCAGAGCATCCAGAGGAAGGCGGCAGAGTTCTACCCTGAAAGGCCACACAGGTCCTGATGTCCTCTGCCACTCAAGGTCATAGCAAGGGGCAGATAGCTTCCTGCTGCCTTCCTCATCATCTCCTTGCCTGGGCTGGGTCCTAGAGCTATTAGCAGCATTGACTCTGTCTGGTTAGAGCCAGTAAAACAGTTGTGTATTAATGCAGGGACCTGCGGAGACGTGGCCATTAAATGTTACATCAGACCCAAGGTGTCCTGTACACGATCCCGGTGGAGTTTTCCAGGCAGCCTTGGCTGGGGGGGCTTAGTGAAGGGGAACGTGTTAGAAATAACAACCAGGTGGGGAGGAGGGGATGCCGGGCTGCACTCTCCCCCTGGAGAACTGAGGAGGAAGGATGGGCATGTCCTTGCCTCCTGTTCAGCCCACTAGGCCTTTCAGGCTATGGCTGCATGCCCAGTTTGTGCTGGGCCCAAAGGAGCAGTATCCAAGCTCACGGCCCCATCCCAGGGTGGCTCCGATTTCACTTCTACTGTCTGAGGAACATTTCCTCCTTGGCAGACCAGATGTCCCCAGTTATAGCTCCAAAAATACAGTCTCGGAGTAATGGAAGTCACAGAGGAAAAGCTGTTTCCCCTTCCACTGAGGAGGTGAGACCCGCAGGGAATAATTAGTGAATGGTACCAGCTCAATTTAAAATACAACCAACTGCATCCTATGGGGCAGGTGATTACTTCAATGAGTGGCCTGGAGGGAGAGAGGCAAAACCAGCTGAAGTCATCAACCTAGCTAACTGTCCAGTCATCTAGCGATATCTTCTCATCTACCTACGTGCCTAACCTGCCACCTACTTGCTGATTCTCTAGGGACCTCCCACCACCCATGCAATGTCTGGGCCTGTAGTTCCCTAATGCAAACGGTGACAAGAGTTCTCCCCTCATCTCCAGGGCTTCACAGCTCAGATGAACCCAGAGATGATTTCTAAAGCAATGTAAGAAATCAAAATTCTAAGCAGGATTGTCTTGTTGGTGTTTTAATATTGCTCCTTCCAGACTGCACCTGCTACTGTGGCTAGCTAAGCCTTTCTGCCTTGTGGTTGTTTTCAAAGTGTCTCCCCCTTGGACCAGTGATGTTACATCCCTATTGAAAGTATGGCAGCCCTGGAGGGTGGGGCAGATCCTAGAGGAAGTAGGATGCCCAGATCCAGCCATGTTCCTCCTAGTATTCCTGATGCTAGTTGCTGGCTCCTCTGTGCCTCTTAGACCACAATAACTCAGGAAAACAACAGCAAACAAATGAGGCAGTAGAACTGGCTGGAGAGCTGGCCTGTGGGGCTCTTAGCGCATTAACGGCTGGGCTGGTTGCAGGGAGACCGCAGACAGATGCCGGATGCATTTGTGTTTTCTATTGTTAAGGTCTCAGAACCAGAAAGAACAAATCAGGAGATTCAAAATGAGAAGGCTAATTGTTAGGATGGGAAGATATTAGTTACAACAATAGGGCAATTAGGAAGGAGGGGCTAGAGAGTCCTGGTGGTTTGGCCAGGGCAGTCCAGTCCACCTCAGGATGACCTGTCATCCAGAGTTCATTATTCTGAGTCTGGGTGTCTCCTTGTGGTTGCCCATCTCACAAGATCACGTCTTTGGGGCACACAGTGCATTCGTGAATTAGCAGAGGACAGTCACTGTGGCTGTGGGAGTGATATCACCTTACCTTCTCACTCACTGCTGGATTTAAGGCCTTGGAAGCCTACGTTCTTGGAGGTTCAGCTCATCACCTCTCCTGGGCTTGAGTTGGGGATTCTTCATTACTGGATGATCAGAACTCATAGAGCTTTTCTCCTTCCTTTGAACACGTCTGGGTCTCCAGTCTGAACTCCGAAGACCCTGATGTCCCTCTCGATTTACAGCATCCCCTTTGCTGGTACCCTGTTGGCACCTGGCACAGAGTTAGACAGGCCACTGGGCCCAGCTAGATGTATGAATGCAGAGTGAATTACACAGGGGACTTTGGGAGTGCAAGGAATCGGGCAAGATAAAAATCACCCTTAGCTCAGTGAAAGGGAAAAGCAAGCAAAACTGCCCTAACAAGGCTTCTGTGTTGCCTTGCCTTTTCCTAAGTCATCTGCCCGTTACCTGGGTCCTGCCATAGTGGAAACTGAGAATCCACATTCAGCATGTACCAAAGTCTTAGATCTCAGATCGATTCTGGGGAGCCATTTGAGAATACTTAAAAACTTTAGATCTTAGGGGAAGATCTGCCCTTTGAAGTAGAAAATGGTCCATTTGCAAATTAATGGCTGGGTGGGCCTGAGACCCTCACAGAAAGGAGGTTGGTGTTGATACCTCAGGAAGCAAAGAGGGTGTCATGTTCACCAGAAAGCATGCTATTGGCCATCAGGGTGTTACACTGGAAGCACAGTAAGCTCCAAGCGGGTTTCCTAAAGCTGCTTTCAGCTGACAGTTTCCAAAGTTCAACACTCCAGGCCTCACTTTACAGTATATAAGAAATAGCTAGTGAGGGTCTGGGTGTGTAGCTCGGTTAGTGGGCTGATTGCCCAGCATGGACAAAACCTAGGTTCAGTCTCACTAGGAATGGTGGCATGGCTCTAACAGTCCAGGACTCGGTGGATAGAAGTTGGAAGACAACATTTAATGCCACCCTCAACTATTCTAAGTTCAAGGCCAGCCTGTGATACCTAAGAGCTTGTTTTAAAAAAGCAGCTGGCTAGTCCTGAGCTACAGAGGGACTGACTGCTCAGCCTCCAGCCTCCTGCAGGAAAATGAACAAGATATTCAAGGGAGGAAATGTAGACTCACAGAATTCTCTAGAGAGTCCCTGAGCGAGGCTGCTTCCTGTTAAACTCATCCGCCTCTCTATTCCCCAGAACTTGCTTTCCAGTCCCCACCCAGACTGAGCTCAAACCCCCCACCAACTCTTGCTGATGCCCTTATTTCTCACAGCCTTCTGCTTCCAACCTGTTTGCAGTGGGTGACAGTTAGTGATCTGAATGCTCAGAACACCGAGAATAGGTGACTGAATGCTCAGCCCTCAATTCGACACCTAACATTCCCCCCCCTCAAGACTCAAGAACACTGTGGCGAGGGGGACAGAAAGACAGTAAGAGCTGGAGGAGTGTCTGGGAAACACTGTCTTTTGGATATGACACAGCTGGTGTTACCATGGTGTCACACAGTAGTTGTAACACACACACACACACACACACACACACACACACACACACACACACACACACACACACACACACAAGACAGTAAGATGTTAGGGGAACCAGTGGGGGGAAATACGTCTGCAGGAGTAGGAAGGAGTAAGAGTGTAATGGGGTGTGTGTGTGAATATGTTTGCAATATATTGTATACATATATTGAGTTGCCAAAATTAAATCTTTCTAAAAGTTTGACCTAAACCCTAAGGCTTCTCTCACTTCTGAAGCTTTGGTGCCTACACAGGAGCAAGCATAGTTCTGTTGGGTTCTGTTGGGCTATAGGGCAGTGTCTTTCTCCCCAGATGAGAGTTCTGGAGAGTGAAAATCACTCTCTCTATGAAAACTCTGCTGCCAAAGGGACACCCTTGGGGGATGGGTGGGGGGCTAGCCTTCTGTGTATTAGATCTAGATCTCAGAGCCTCTCAAGGCTGAAAGTCCTGAGCCAGTCTCTGGTGCCTCTCCCTGGCTCTCTCTGTTCTCTTTTACAGAAGCAGGGGAAGAAAAGGCTCCAAACTGCTGTTGTAACAGTAGATGCAAGTGCCAGGCTCTGGGAAGGGGCTCCCTGACTGTCTCCGCACCCACCTGCTAGCCCTGACCGCAGGCTGACCCTAGCTCATTCCCCTGTCACAGAAGCTCCGTTGGTAGGAAAGCAACCCCTGTAGTCCTCTGTTGAAGCTCTGGGGGCAAATGCTGAAATATGCTTCCAAAATGGTCGTAACCATAGTTGACCCAAGGCAGAGCTAGGAACACTGTAATTATGAGTGGGCGAATGGTCTCTGTTTATGAGGTGTGATCCCTGAATGGTTGGTTGGACAGTGGCTTGTGACCCAAGCATTTGGAAGGCTGAAATAGAAGGGTTGCTGTGACTTCAAGGCCACCTGGGTCACACATACTGAGTGAGAACCTAGGTAGGAATATAGAAAGACCCTGTCTCTACTGCCTCTCTTCAAGGCTTAGTGAGATAGCCCAGCTGGTAAAGTGCTTGCCATGCATGGATGAGGACCTGAGTTTGAGGTCCAAGAACCCATGTGAAAAATCCAGGCACGTTAACCTGTGCTTTAATACCAGTTCTTGGGAAGTAGGGACAAGTGGATCCTTGGGACTCATTGGCCAACCAGCCCTAACCCACTCTAAGTGACCTCCAGGTCAGTGAGACCCTGTCTCTAAAAAACGAGGAGGAGGGCACCCAAGTAACAAAAACCCAGGTTGACCTGGCCTCACAGGCAGGTGCACACATGTGAACATGCACCCATACACACACACACACACACACACACACACACACACACACACACACACACACACACAGAGGCATACCCCCCCCCCCCCCCCCATGAAGGGACAAATGCTAGGTCAGAATCTATTATCTCCCAGACTCCATTATGTATGAGAGTCTGGGTCTGTCCCTGTGGACCCACTCAATGCTCACACACCTGGATGCACTCCTGTGTGGGTGAGGCAGGTTCCCTTAGGCAGGTCTCTTCTTGGACTACAGCTTGGGAGACACAAGCCTGAGACAAGACTGGTGACACTGTAAGTAGTTGGTTTGTAGCTTTTATGAACTCCTCCACTACAGGAGAAGGCATCCTCTGTGACTCCTGCAGGCCACTGGGCTTGGTTTATGGTGAGGTCACTTATGAATATTAAAATCTCTGCTCCAGGCTTCAAAGACTCCCACTACCTTGCTCTACCCAAAAGCCAAGGTTATAGCTGTAATAAACAAAGCTGCCTCCCCCCTTTCTGTGTGTATGTGTGTGTCTCTGTCTCTGTGTATGTGTGTCTCTGTCTCTCTCTGTGTCTCTTTCTCTGTCACACACACACATACACACACACACACACACACACACACACACACACGAATGGTGTCGGGAGAAAATCATGACAGACTGACAGTAACAACAGCCATCGCTGAATCTCTGGTCCTCTTGTCACACTGTCACACCATGTGTGGCCCCAGGCTCAGGACAGGCTATCCCTACAAAGCTTCTAGTCCCATCTGTCTCCCTTCTGCCATCCCTGAGTGAGGTCCCCAGAGCTGCTAGATAAATCCCCCAAAGTAGCCCAGTTTGACTTTGGGGAAAGGAAAGCAGCCTCCAGGAGAGGGCGCTATCGGAGCATGCAGCGTGTGTGCTGAGGGCTCAGGTTTGCAGCTTAGGGAGGGTGCTACACGCAGCCTTTAGAGTGCCGGCACTGACCATGCTAGCCCAGCAGGACAAAGGAGGTGGCAGTGGGTGATTATAATTTGGGTGCACACATTAAAATGTGAGGGGATATTGAGAACCTGCCTTTTAGCCAGTCTTGGGTGGCCTGATACAAGCAGGTGAAAGATTGTACCGGCAGACCTGGTGTCTCCTTCCTTGCCCCTTTCAATGAGAGGCGAAGCAGATTCGGAGGGAGGTGGGAGCTGAGACTCCTACCACAGTGATCAGTCATGTTGGGTGCTGGGGCTCACTTTTTCTTACCCCTGCCCCTCCCCCCAACAAAACAGATGTGAAATTTTTGTTGTTGTTGTTATTTTTTGCAGTTTGAGGCCTTTTTAGTGTATGTAACTCAGGAGTTGTCACCTCTTGGGGCAGCGCTGCTTCCAGACAGCCTGGGGCTGAGTGACAGAGACATAGTGATTAAGAGGATTAAGGAAAGGAGGAGATTTGAAGACAAAGCAGAGCCCAGTGACAGGGAGACAGAGGCAGAAGGAGGGACCTAGGGACTGGGAGGGGCAGGCACAAGGCCAAAACCCTAGAAAGATGGCAGCTTTTCCTAGTGCTTGCCTTGCAGTGGTGAGAACCTGAATTTGGGTCTCCAACTAAAAGCTGGCTGTCTGCTATCTGTAACCTTAAGGCCAGGGAATGAACAGAGATAGGAGGATCTCAAGAAGCTCAATAGCCAGGCACTTTATCTGAAAAAAACCGAGATCACAGGCTCACAAGAGACTCTGGCTCAAAGAGCAGACGGAGAACAACACAAGAAGAGAACTGAAGTTGACCTCTGTCCTCCACATATACATGAGAGTGAGTGTAGATATATGCAACAGAAAGAGAGACAGATACACAGACAGACACACAGACACAGACACAGACACACACACACACACACACACACACACACACACACACACACACACACACACACGGCAGGAGGGAGATATCAGAGAATTCATTTTGTATCTCACTCAGAGCTTCTCCTGAGGAGTTGAAAGAGGAAAGAGCGAAGAGGAGGTTGAGACAGACCGTGGCAGAGGGATGCCCACTTGTTTGCCCATGCTTGTTGCTTGTCTCTCGGTCTTTCTATCCCTGTGCCCTCCTCCCCCTCCTCCCCCTCCTTCCCCTCCTCCTCCGCCCTCTCATTACCCACCCTTTGAGTGTCCGCTATGTGCAGGCACCACATGGGCAAGGCTTTCATCCTCCTTGCATCCATTCAAGGCAGGTATTAATATCTCCACTCTATAGAAAGGGAAAGGGAATCTGGGAGCCACGAGGACCAGGCTTCTGACCTGTGTCTTTGTCATGGCCGCCTTCCCCTGACTTGCTGTTACCATCCCAGAGAAAGTTCCATAGGAAGGAAGGTTTGCTGTGGCAGACCTGGGCACAGGCTGGGACTCTGCAAGCACTGCAGCAAGGAATGTCTTCTCCAGCTCCCTAACATGAGACAGAGTCTTCTCACAGTGTGATCCATGCTGGCCTCCAGCTGATTATGTTCCTACTTCAGCCCCCCCGGGGGGGGGCTTAGACTAGAGAAGAGCAAGTGGAACCCTCCTGCCTGAGAGTATGTCATCTTTGAGCCCTAACTATCTCAGTGCAAGAAGTGGGTACATTTGAAATCCAGGACTTTGTGCTACAGGCCAGGAATGCAAGTTAGTCAGGCACGACGGGGCTCCTTTATATACCTCCCCAACATAACTCAGCTCCAGCCTTCAGAAGCCAGCCTGGGCCCAACTGAGTTTGAATGGCTACTGTCACCTCTCCAGTATTCCCTTGGTAGACGTGGACATAGACTTAGTTGAAACTAAGACCAGATTTCCTGTTGTCCCCAGGGACATTTTTGTGTGTTTTACTTATATGAAGGAAAGGCTTGGGTTGCTGTCAACAGCTTCTGTGGGAGTCCTGGCTGTTCCACATGGGACCTGTGTATTCTTAGCTAAGGTTGCTGACCTTTTGGTGACAGTCTTGCCACCTGGGAGATGTTTCCACTTACAAGATGTTTGATTAGACGAGAAGCCACACAACAAGCTTAGCACAGATCTCAGGACACAGTAAACACTTAGTAAATATTGCCTAATATCTTATTAGTCAATGATTAAAATAATCAATTATTCTTTGGTTTTTGGTTCTTTCTTCTCTACCTTTTCTTGCTCCTCAGCCTTTGCCTCTCTTCACACTCAGATTGCTGACAGAGTCGGAGAGGTTTGTGAGATCCTTGTAGCCTAGGACCTCTCCCAAGCAAGCCCCGGAATCATCATTACATTTCTGGATACTTTCCAAGATAGACCAACACAGACCTCTGAAAGACTACCTACTCATAAAGAGCTACTTGATTCACTTATGGATTCATTCACTGTTAGGAATCTTTCAATGGGGGGGGCGTAGAGAAGTAGCTCAGCTGATTAGAGTATTCACCTGCGTGATACTCTGGTTGCATGCTCAGCACCACATAAATTTGGTGAAGTGGCATAGACCTATAATCTCAGGACTTGGCAGTGGAACCAGGGAGACCAAAAATTCAAAGTCACCCTCTGCTACATAGAGAGTTCAAGGCTAGATCAGGCTACAAGAGACCCTGTCTCCAAAAAAGTCCTCACTGGATACTCAGCAGCGTGTGGATGTGTGGTTAGTTGGCAAGTAAGGGAATATGGAAAAGCCTGCACCAGTATCAGAAGTGGAGTGGGAAAGCAATCCAGTGTCATAAAAGGCAGGGTTTTATCAGTTAGAGGCGAATGAAATAGCATAGCGGCAGCTGGTGAGAGCAGCCAAGCCAAGGCCTCTGGAGCTCAGGCTAGACCCATAGACTCTGCAGTATCATACGTTCACTCCACGGGGCTGTGTGCACAGACTCCATGCATCCTATTCGCCACAATCAGGAGGTCCCCAGACACCACGACCAACACCCCAGAGAGGGAAAGCACCTGGACCAGAGCTGAAATGAGAACCCCAGGCCTGCCCAGTGCTCCTTTCATGCTCATTGTCCTCACCAGGATGACCTTCTATAGCAGATGGCTGGAGAAAAGCCCAGGACCCCAAGAACACTCTGGGATACTAGAAGGCTCAGCACTCCCTACATAGCTAAGTGTTGATACCCCCCTATTCCTCTCTTATAAATCTGCCCTGTAATATAAAGGTCAGAGCAGGACATCAAGTGTCTTCTATAGATCTCCACTTTACTGCCTTGAGTCAGGGTCTCCTACTGAACCAGACACTCTCTGGTTAGGCTAAGCTGGCTAGCCAGGGGACTCTCAGGGTCCATGTCTCTGCTCCCTTAATGCAGGCTTGCAGGCATGCACAGCCATGTCTGGCTTTTTACATGGCTAGTGTGACTTCAAACTTGGGTCCTTGTGCTTAGAGAGCAGGCATCATTATCCACTGAGCCACGCCCTTAGCCCAGTATGTATATTTTTGAGGTATGCATGCATATATACTTTTCCAGTTCCTCTTCCTACCATTGTTCAGTTGTGCTACATGTTCTAACAAAACATGCTAAAGTCTGATGAGCTGAGCAAGTACCCCTCTTTATACAGGCACCTAGCTTCTACTCTGGTTCTGTCTATGGGCGATCTTGGGACTCCTCTGAAAAAGAGTCCTATAGGTGTCAGCCTAGGCAGTGTTTGGTTGTTCTCATATCAAAAGTACCCAGAACCACCAGGTGGTCGGATTCCAACCACACAGAGCATTGCCAAATCACTGCAGGAAACTCTTGGATGCATCTGCTTCCAGCCTTGAAACAGTCAGTCTCCAGATACTAGAGACCTTGGGGCTCATGGGTTACATCTAGAGCTGGAGGTTTGGGTAGGAAATCTCAGGTCTGTTTACTTTGTCCTGATGAGATAGATGAGACAGAGTCCTGGGCACTGGCAGAGGACAGAGGAAGTCCTCCCTTTGCCACATGTCATCCCTCCTTCAGCATATAACTCCAGCCACCTCCCCTCCACTCAAGCCTCCCAGATGACAAGGCTCCTGCTAATGGTTAAGCCCCACATGGTTCATGTAGCTTCTTACTCCCTCCACCATGCCCTCAGTGTCCTCAGCAAGGAGATGTCCAGCTACAGAGGCATCTGTTGCCTTGCTGAAGATGAGGAGTGGCAGCCATCTCCACCTTTTCTATCTTGTGCAAGTGCTGGTTGCCCAACAGGGATGGCATCTGGGAGGCTGGTGGGAACTGCCACAAACTGCTCTGACTGCCTTCAAGGGCACTTCCAGGAATAGATCCAGCCACCCTGCTGCCTGCATGGTCTGGCAGCATCTGAGTGCCTTGTCGCTATTTCTCAGGGTGGGTGTGGCCTGGCTGCCTGGCGCCTAGGGGGTGAAGCTTGCTTGGCCCTTGAACCTGACTCTTCTGAATTCACCAAGTCACTTTCCCAAAGATAGGCCAGAAGAGGCTCCCCTACCTACCTCTCAGGCCAATAAGTTGCTTGCTGGACACTCTGTGCCAGATGCCAACAGATCTGTACCCACCAGAGGTTCAAAATTACCAAAACACCCTCTCTGTGTGGTGGTCAAGAAACAGTACTATGGGGGTAAAGTGTCTTGCTTAGTCATAGCTTGCAAATAGTGGAGACAGACTAACAACCCACAGCTCCTTAATCTCACAGTATAACCTACATGTCCCCTGGAAAGAAGACATCCAGCTCAGAGGTCAGGAGGGTGGCAGAGAGGAGAAGCACCAGGACCTTTCCAAGCAGATGAGAGCTCAGAGATGTCATCCTAGGCCATGGGGCTGTGGGAGCCTCCTCTCAGCTGTCAAGAGACCTATATGACCAGGGCAGTGGGATTATGGGAGAGAGGCAGGGAGAGGTAGGCAGTGACTGTGTGGCCACTGGGGAAAAGAGAAAAGCATGCATGGGAGCCCAGCCTCCACATTGAAACTATGAAACTAGCAGTGTGACTTCAGGCTGGTCAGAAAGACTCTGCCACTCAGTGAATCTCTAGCAAGAATCAGCAATGAATCTGGAATGTCTGAGTGATGGGCTCCATTCCAGGATCTAGAGACAAGCAGCAGACAAAGTCACTGTCCTCATGAATCTAGTGGAGAAAGACCAACAGCACCAGTGAGGGCCAGAGCAGGTGCTTGTCTGGGACCGGGGCCAGCTCCTTCATATATAATGACCACAGAAGGCTTCTCTGATAAGGACATCTAAGATGCAACTGCAAGAAAATGAGTGGACCAGACACACAGCCAGGACAAGAGCTTTCCAGGCAGTCAACAGCAAGTGGAAAGGCCCCAGGACTAGGATGACCTGGGCCAGCTACGGGAACAACAACAGGTGACCTATGCAGTAAGGCGAACTTCCCTCATTTCCTAAAACTCTATCTGTTCAGAGCCCCTTCTGCAGGGCTCCATCACTGCACCTAACTAAGTAACGTACTTACCTAAGTAAGATTCTGTCTGTTAACCAGAGGGCAGAGCAGAGGAAGGTGCCTCTGCTAACACACACACACACACACACACACACACACACACTGAATGCAGACTGAAGAGCAGAGGAAACATCACACATACACACACATTCTCTCTCTCTCTCTCTCTCTCTCTCTCTCTCTCTCTCTCTCTCTCTCTCTCACACACACACACACACACACACACACACACACACACACACACACACGTGTGTGCACACACGCAGAGTATCTGTGGCCCAGCCAGGAAGGGTTGGGATTTGGAACTTGGTCTGAACCCTTTCATTCAGCCCTCCACTGCCTGCCCCACTGTTCCTCTACCACATGCAGGAGGTCTTCAGTAAGGACTCTGCATTTCTGAATACATATGCGTGGCGTATGTGTGTGGACAGGGTCAGTTCTGGCAGAGTGTGGGAGACCTAAGAGCTTTCCTGACAGAGTCCACAGTATAGTCTTTCATAGGAGGTTGAGGGCTGAGGGAGCAGAGGCTGGAGGAGTGTGTACATGTGTGTACGTGTATGTGTACGTGTGTGTGTGTGTGTGTGTGTACGTGTGTGTACGTGTGTGTGTGTGTGTGTGTGTGTGTGTGTGTGTAGAAGGACAAGGTTGAGAGTAAACACATACACAGGGAAGAAGAGCTTATGCAGGACCGCAGATCATGTGAGTGTGTTCTGTTTCTGTCTTTGTTTTTGAGTCCTCTGTGGGAATGTCTCACCATGGTGCTCCCCCTCTGCCTGGGTGTCCCACCCCACCCCCACTGTCTCTATCTTTGCTCCCATCTCCATCCCGTTCCACTCCCTTCTTTCTCTCCAACAGGAAGAGGCCCGGGAGGGACTGCAGTTTCCCTCTGCCTCTCCAACCCCCTCCCTCCCCAGTTTTTTTTTTTTTCCTAGCTCCTTATTCAAGGCAGATAAAGTGCACACAGCTGCTCCCAGCTGAAACGGGCCTTAATTGCACCCCCGTTGCCATGGCGATCCCTGATGATCTCTGTGGCTGGAATGTTGCCCTCCAGATCTCTGCACTAAGGCCCCCAGGCAGCACAGACTTCTAGCTTGGGAGGTGACCCACAGGGCACCTCCTCCCCTCTTCACCTCACAGCTACTGGAGGGTTCCCCAATGATTCCTCTGCTGTGCCCTGGGGGCAGGAGGGGGAGGTCATTATGCCTGTAGGGCCTCCTTTCAGTGACTCACTCTTTGGGGCCCTCCAGGGTCCAGAGGAGTAATGCAGATACCCTAGCAAATGGCAAAGAATTCACACAATATGGGCTTGAGGGCATGGCCAAGTGGTTAGGGATGGAAGGGGACTGTTCCAGGCCTAGTTGCTCACCTGTGGATCTTCAGAGGGTGGAGGGTGAGCCTGGGCTGTGGGTTTCTTTTATGACTTCATAGCAACTCTCTGAAGGAACACAACGAGGGAGGGGAAATCCAGGGAGAGGGAAGGGTTCCAGAAAACCTCTGAAGTCCTGAGGTGTTGAACAAAGCTGTCAGCAGGATCTGCCAGTGTCAGGGAAGGAGAGGAAGGAGGGTACATGCCAGCTTCTGGGTATCAGAGATGAGGGAAACCGGTTCCAACCGGCATCTTTTGGTAACGGGAGAGCTTCAGTAAACTTGGGATAGTCTCAGAATGTGAACCCAATGGGGAAGGTTGGAAGTGTGATGTGGGGTGTGTGCATGCAGAACTGTGTGCCTATGGTGCATATGCCTATGTTCGTGTGTGTGGGTATGAGTCTGTGTGTAGTATGTGCCTTCTGAGTGTGAGGATGTATGTCCAGTGTGCCTGTGTATAGTGTGTGCATCTATTCCTGTGCAATGTGTATGTGACTACGTATGATCTCTCTTTGTGTGGTTCGTGGTGTGTGTGTGTGTGTTACTATACGCTGTATGGATGACTGTGTGTATGTGATGGGTGTGTTCACTCTGTGTCCATGTGCTGTGTGTGACTGCTCTATAGTGTTTGTCTGTGTGACTGTGTGCAGTGCTTGTAACTATGCATGTGGGTAAATGGGATGTATGAATGCATGTGCCTTGTGTGAACATGTACTGGGTGCAGTGTGTTTCTGTGCACTGTGACTGGCATCTCTACATTAATGCATCTTGTGAGTATATGTGAGCATATGCTTGCATTTGTAAGTTTTGCATGTATAGGGATCCACATATGTGTGCATGCATGCATTTTGTTCATGTGTGCTGTGTCTGTGTATGTAGGAATATGCATGTGGACTGTCCGCCATTGCTGCTCTGTTCACCACCCAATCAGGAACTCAGTGGCAACTGAGCTGGGCCATAGTGGAGTGCATGTTCACAGCTCAGCGGGTCCTGACAGGAGTCTCTGAGAGGGCAGCTGTACTTAGTGCCCAGTCAGCATACACCAAGGAGCCATCAGACATGAGTGTGACAGCTCACACAGGCCAGAAGGCCTGCTTCTGGCTCTCTTCCCTTAAGCCACCCACTCCTCCCTTTGGGCAGCTAAACTCTAAGTCAGTATCCAGTGGGTCTAGATTAGCGAGGGCTTCCATTGTCCTACTCTGATAGGACCTCGAGAGCCCTTTCCCACCCAGTAAGCCTAGAGGTGAGCCCAGATGGGCCATCCCAGTCTATCTGCCTCCTGAAGAATTAGAGTGGTCTTCTGCCTAGCAATTAGGTGAGGCGTGCCTGCTCCATAGGCTCTTATTTGGGCCCATGTATGCTAGCTACTCTTGCTGCTGCTGTTGCCATCTCTAACCAGAGGGCAGGGGTAGGCTCTCCAGAAAGATGCAGTTCTGATTACCTTGTTCTCAGCTGGTGGTGCCTTCAAACCTCTCTTACATGGGATAGTAGTGGTAATGACCACAGCAGAAGCAAAGACATCACTGCTTATCAAGTGCCAACTTCATGCCAGGTGCCGTGGGCAGACCTCTCAGGCCTCACACAGTTCTTCCACAGCCCTTAGGGCACTGCTGTCATCTCCACAGATGGTCAGCCCTTGTCCAACCCATGCCCACAGGGCACTGGGGGCACCCAGAGGTCTGCGCCTGCCCAGAGAGGCCCTGGGTTTTCCAATTCTAACACTTTCTCCTGAGACTAGGGATCCAGGTCAGTTGGCAGCCAAGCGGCCATTTCTGGGCAAGGATTTCTGTGTGTAGTCCACATTGGGAGGATACTGCTTTCAAAGTGCCTGTCCCATGCTTGTACCTTGCTGTGCGTGTTCCTTAATCTCGAAGTGACTACAGTTCAGACCCCTTGCCAGCACAACCACAGTGTAGGCAGGCTGTAACCCTGACAGCCCAGAGCCAGGTCCTTGCTGCCTCATACCTCTTCCTAGTCCTTCCAGGTCCAGGGACCCTGGAATTCAGCCTGTGCCAATACAGTTGTCTCTCCAGGTGAGGAATGCTTCACTCACCTTTCAAGCCATCCCAGGAAACCAAGAGGTAAGGCAGGGTTCTGAGTCCCAGTCTTGCCTCTTCCCCCTCTAATTTTCCAAAGACACCTTTAGCCTGGCTGTTTTCTCTACTTGAAAACCTTTCTTCCTTCCCTCTTCTGGCAGCAATAACACTCGTTTTCTGGAGGCTACAGTATTTCCCACTTGCTCCAGGAAGCCCTGTCCCCACTCACAAAGGCCCTAGCCTCTTCCCAGAATTGCAACTGCTGAATAGATGAGTGACTGCAGTGAGATAGCTCACAGGAAGGAGGCTATGTGTCTGGGAGGTTCTCTAACCCTCTGCCCAATGTCGTTAACACTCACAGATGGTTTCTAACCTGTCCAGGTCCAGTTAATGCAAAACTCTTTAGGAAGGCATTTCTTGTTGGAATTGGTGTTCTCCCAAGAACCCATTGTCTCCATGGCCCACGGAGGCTGTAACTGCCACAAACCTTCCTTGGGCTGAAGAATTCCACTTAGTTGTAATCATGTCAGTAGCCTAACACAAACTGTAAACTTGCTTAGAGCATTACGCAATCTCTCTCTCTCTCTCTCTCTCTCTCTCTCTGGAACATGATTGTGCGACTGAGTTCTTGCATATGGATTTCATAGGACTGTGTCATGATAGTGTCAAAAGGTAGGGCATGTGCTTCGAGCCACAGGATTTCACAAAAGGGGCATAGGAAAAGGATGAGCACTCGGGGTTGGGGTCTGGATGCAGAGGGCATTTGTGGAAGAGCAACCTCAAGGTCTGAATAAGAGGCGGCGCCTGCAGGCTCCTGTGTGGAGGGCTTTCCCCCAGCTGGTGGCACTGCTTGCAGAGGTTGTAGAAGATCTAGGAAGTGGGACCTAGCTGGAGGAATTAGGTCTTAGTGCGTGTGCTTTTGAAGTGACACCTGTTCCTACCTAGGTCTCCCCCCCCCCCTTTCTTTCTCTGTTCTTTGCTTCCTATTTGCCATGGAGTGAAGAAGCCCTTCCTCCACACACTCCTGATCCCACGATGTTCTGCCTCACCATGGACCCAGAATGAATACAGGCGAAGACTATGTACAGAAATTTCTGGAACTATGAGCTAAAAAAAAAAAAAAAAAAAAAAAATCCTACTGCCTTTAAGTTGTTTATGTCACAATGAGAAAAATCACTAACACATGTGGGTGATATAGTGGGGCATATAAGTGAGAAGTCTGGACTGTGGGGATGAGATGTGGGTCACAGGAAGGAGTGCCTCAGATATGGCCTGAGCTCACCAGCTAGAGAGTAGTCTGGGTCAGGTGGTGCATTTAGGAACTGTGCCCCCCTCTTTCTCCTAAAGATAAGCAAGGAATCATTGCACACACACACACACACACACACACACACACACACACACACACACACACACACACACACACAGCCTTTTGGGCTTTGCCTGGTCTTTGTCAGCGTGCCTTGAAACCTAGTTGTTCAGTGAATCAGTCTGGTCCCTCTTCTCTTCACCTGACCAAATCTTTCTCTCTAGCCAAAACTCATCACACTCAGAGTGGAGGGCACAGTTCAGGTAAGAAACCATGGAGAAAATGTCTCTGGAAAGATTGCCTGTAGGTATTCAGCAAAGCAAGTGTGTCTTTCACCAGTCATCAATGAGAAGTAGCATTTAGAGTTCTGACAGGTGCTGAGGGTGCTGGAGAGATGGCTCAGTCAGTCAAGTATTTGCTTTGTAAGAACAAGGACCTGAATCAAATTATTCAGTACCCACATTAAAAAAAGATCTGTGTGTCCACTGTGAAGGGTGGCAGTATGGCACCTAAAGGTGCAATCGTGGCACTCGTGTTGGTGGTAACCAACAACTGTCTAATTAGACTTAAGACTCACTTAACAGGAGGAAAGCCATGCCTGGTAGTGGCAATCTAGCCAACTACCCAGGGGAGCCTTATGCTGCCACTTTATTAAACTAGCATGCATTCTACATATCTACCCTTATACCCACAGGTAAGTGTAGCTCTCAACCCTCTCCAAAGAGTCCCTTCTTCGTAACTGTTACAGACCATTACAAAAACCTCACAACAGGTCAGAATGCAGAACTGGTCATGAGGTACCAAGGTCCGGTGGGTAAATCTACAACACAACTCCTGCTTCTGAAGTTGGGGGAACATCATAGAAGGGGGGCCGAAAGATTGTAAGAGCTGAAGGACCAGGCAGTCTGCTGTGAAATTGTCTCCCAGAAAGGACAGGGAAGCTACATTCATGATCCCTCAACAATATGCTTGCCTAAACAAGACCTAAACAAGGACACCTCCAATAGACATGCTGATGTGGAATGAGGAAGTCTCACAGGACTCCATCTCTAGATAAAGAACTATACCAAACCCCGGGGAGGAGAGGGCCCCCTCTAGTGAGTTATCTAATTCCAAGTACCCAGTTCTGGAATCACGTACACATAAGCAACATTGAACTGAGTCAGCAGGATATACGTTTAGCAATAATAATTAAAGAAGAGGAGGCCAGGAATTTGATAGGAGGTGCGTGGAAGGAGTTAAAAGAAAGGTAATGAAGGGAAAATGTATTTTAGTAAAAAGGGAAAAAAGCATTTGAAAATGCAAACTTCATTTTGAGAGGGAAAAAGGCTGTGTATAGCAATGGGCACTTGTAATCTCAGCACTTGGAATACTAAGACAAGAAGACCCAGGGCCTCCCTGGCCAGCTGATTTTACCTTCTTGATGAGTTCCAGGATAATGGGAGATCCTGTCTTGAAAAAACAAGATTGGTGACACTAAGAAACCATGCCTGGGTTATTTTCTGGTTTCCACATGCAGAAGCATGTGCACACGCGGACATGTGACCACCCTCCACAAACTCAGAGAAAATTGCAGAGAGATCCTGTAGAATATATCTCAGCTCAGCATTCCCAAGTTCCACAACAGCTCCTGAGGAGTCTGGGGAAGCTCCCTCTACTCATGTGACCAGAATGGAACAACCAGGCTCCTCTGGTGATGAGCCAACCTTTGAGCACTCCATCCTGACCCACCAGGTAATTCCCTATGTGGTATCCCATGAAGGGTTCATTTGTAGGTCTTGTGACCCTATCTGAAGTCAGTTCCATAGAGGCAGGACCATGGAATAATTTACCCACCATTTTGTTGACACCCCAGCAATACACAGGCACTTGTTGAAACAGATATAATCGATGGATGAATCTTCATCTCCGTGTACATGGGAAGGGGGAATCAGGAACAAGAGTCGGCTTAGAAGGATAACATCATGCTTCGTTTAAGGGTCTCCACTGGGGGCTTGTTAGCACACTAAAGATATTTTTAAAAATCACATAATTAACCTTGGGAATTAATAAGTGAACTAAACACATTGTTTCCACTTTATCGGGAGAGTGGCTCTGGATTCCCCTAATGAGGACAGAGGCCGTCAGTTAAATAACAGGCCAATGGCTGCACTGTGACCTCTCTCTGACCTGGCCAGTCCTGCCCTGGCCCACTGGTGACAGCTTCTCCACAGAACCACCCAGGGTTTGGGTTGAATTGAGGATGGGGGTTCACACACATTCATGTCCATCTTTTTCTTCTCCACTTAGAATCCTTGGGCCTTTGGATATGGGAGCCTTTTCCTTCTCTGAAACAACAGCTGCTTTCATAAAACAAAGTGGGCACGCCATTTTGAAAGGTGGGAGGATTTGATGGGAAGTGGAGAAGTCTTAGGTCTGTCTGCTTGTGCCTTCCAGGGGTGAACCATGGCTGGTGTGGAAATACCTCATATCTGGAGAAAAATCAATTCTCCCTTTGTCTTCAGGTTCAGGATTGAATGTGCTCAGAGCTTGTCTTTGAAGTCAGATATCCATTTTTCTTTATTTTTCTACCTTGCTCCCTCCCTTCTTCCTTCTGGGTTTTCACAGCAGGAAAAGCATAGCCAGGAGCAGAGAGAAGGTAGCCCCAAGACCTTGTCTATGGCCCTCAGGAAGCAATGTCCCCGGGAGCTCCCAAAAGTCTTCAAAGCCTGTCCCTAGTTGATCCTGTGCCTGTGGAACCAGCATAGTTCTGAAGTTGGACCTACCTCACCTCTGCGCTGGTCTCAGCTCTGGGGAATCCAGTCTGTGCATGCACGGCTGACTTGAAAGTGATCTTTGGTGGCTCTCTGCAATGGAAGCAGATTCCTGGCACCCAGAATGTCAGATCAGAGATAGGGTACTGCTGTGTCAGGGTAGCAGTGGTTGGCACCTTAGCGAGTGATCGTCTCTAGAGCCAGATCTGGGTTATGCTGAGGAATGGACTCAGAGATCTCTCATGCCAGGGTATTTTCCACTCTAGGCTCTGTGGCCATCTTCCTTTTGGAAGGGGCAAGAAGCCTCTGGAGGGCTGCACCTTCATCTCATCCATCTTACAGAACCTCATTGCTGACAACCTGGATCCAGGCTCCATGGCTTCTGATTTCTCCTGAGGTTTCTCGGGTGTCACTGTGGCAGTGGGGACCCTGGAAGCCTTGTTCTGCTTCTGTGCCAGCACTTCCTCTTCTATTGCCCAGATGCTCTGACCTTTGCACTTTCAAGGAGTCTTTGGCCTTCAATTTGTTTTCAAGGACAGACTGTTTGACTTTCCCTTCAGGGAGTCCTCTTCATTTCTCTTCTCTGAAACCACTCTTCTCATGGAGCTTGGTCAGGACTCAAGAAGAAGCCTGGTGAGTGGCTCACAGCACTGTTGCTGCCAACCCAGGGCAAACCCTTCCTGGATGGGCAGAGGAGGGGCTGGTGCTCTATGTACAGTTACCAGAATACCTTGCCTACCTGTCCAGTCCTTCACCTCTGATGGCACATGGTTGCCAAGGGGACCTGGAAAGCCCAGGCGTTTGGTCAACATGATTTCTTCTCTGTAGGGCTTTGCCCAGTTTCTTTGCCATCTTCTCATCCTGTAAATCAAAGGCAGGGTGGGTCTTCTTAGGTCCTAGTTACAACTGGGGAAATTGAGGCCTCTATGATCAAGTAATACACAGTCATACACAGCAGAGCTTGGTGTGTGTCCTCATGTGGACAGTTAATGTGAGCCTCCTTCCTGATGACCTTTCTCTGGGCTTCCAGGCAAGGGTGTGGCCTCAGAGAGCACCTTGAGGACCAACTCCTGCTGCTGTGCTGTGTCTGTAGAAACCTCAGCTTCATCACATGTGTCCAGTCTTCTCCCCAAACTTGAACATGCCCATGCCCTTTCCTCAGAGGGTGGCAGTGTGAGCCTGCCTGGTGGACCTCCCAGCTACTGTTTCTTTTGAAGGAGCTTTTAAGAACTGTCCCGGGTGGACCAGCAGTTGGGTTGTCTCTTGGAAAACAGGAGGTTCTACTTTTGTCACCTCCAGAGTCACTATGGAATGCATCAGTCTCCTCTGGGTGGTGTGTGTGTGTGTGTGTGTGTGTGTGTGTGTGTGTGTGTGTGTGTGTGTTTTACACTGGAGGCTAACCTTAGGTATGGCTCCTCAGGAGCCACACCCCCTCTTTTTTGAGACAAGGCTTCTTACTGAGCCTGGACTGATTCAGCTAGTGGGTAAAGAGCCTTAGGGAGGTTCCTCCCTGTGCCTCTCCAGCGCTAAGATTACAAATGTGTGTTATTTGTCTGGCATTTTGTATGGGTGTTACATTGAACTTGGGTCCTCATACTTTCATGGCAAGAACATTACTAGCGGCTCTATCTCCTCCAGTCTCTTCTCAGGCTTCCAGAATGCCCCCTCTAAGCACACAGCTATCTCTGGGGTCCTGACATTCAGAGGCAAGTGTCCCTTTGGGCCTTTGGGGGTATGCTAAGCTTGAAGAGTGGGTGGGGGAGGAGGCTTCTACCAATCCGCTTCCCAGGCAGCTGCTGAACAAATCCAGGGAGTTAATAGGAACCACACAAAGCTTTTGATTTGCTTCAGAGATCAAGGGTCAGCCTGAATAACTCATTAATTAACCGAGCAAGGCTTCCCACTATTGACAAGGTCTGGGAGCTCGGCCTGGGAGCAGACCTCACATCCTGCCTCTGAAGACCATCCCCCTCCTGTCCACACTTGCTTCTGCTAGGTGCCCAGCGGTCAGATACATTCTCAGATCTCTGTCTACCACCAGTCCCTTTCCTGACAGGACTGTGAACCATGACCTGTGCTTTGAAGCCTGACCTACAAGCTGTCTTCACCACCCCATCCCTACCTACTCCTTTCTAGCCCACATTGGCATAACATCCGATGCTGCAAGGATCCAGGCGCAATCTTGCTCCCACACACCTCGATGTCTGTCACCAGGGAGAGAATATGATGAGCTGATTCACACCAAGGTGTCAGGCTGAGGGTGTGGGGAGAATGGGCGGGTGGGTGGTGATTTCATTTTAATAAGGGTCATGTTTGAATCCCAACGGTGGAGCTCTGATGGTGGGGTGAGGTGTCAGAGGCAGGACAGACAGTAGATACTTTTGGCAAGGAACTCTCCCTTCCCAATGACCGCTAAGGTCATGGACAGATGCAGTGGCCTTCTATGCTAGTGGCAGGAGCTGATCCATCTGAAGGTTCTCTTTGTCATTAGTTCTCAGCCCATCCATACAGATGAGGCAGCCTGACGCCTCCACACCATTTCTAGTACCGCCTGAACTTTGCCAACACACACTGGAAGCCCTCAACTTTGGAAGTTTGTCTTTACCAGGACATATGAGAAGTAGAAGTCCTCTGTGGAGGAGACTGACCCTCTCATCCAAATGTCCCTAGAAAGATTGCCCAGCTGTCACCCACCAGTGTACATGAAGGAATGCTAAGTGATAAAAGGATTCATCTTCTGGTGTGGATGAGGAACTTTAGCCTGCTGTTTTAGGGGACCAAGAGACCTTGTTATAGTTTTCAGCATCTCTGTGATTACTTTCAGAGCTCACCCCTCTGGCTGACATTTGTAGAGCCTATCGCTGTTTGCAGAGCCAGAGGTTTCTTGAAGGGCTCGTCACTGCCTTTAGAACCCGTGCTACTCTGTTGTTTGCAGAACTGGGCCTTGCAATGCAGAGCTCATCATTGTCTGCCAAGCTTGCTGCCACGTGTAAAGTTTTGGGGGTGTTGCAGAGGCTGATATTGCTTACAGAGCTCATTCGGGTTTGCAGACCCTAGGCAACTGTGTAGAGCACAATTTGCAACTGTTTGCAGAGGCACTCTGCCTGTGGAGTTCTTCACTTGCTATGAAGCCACTGCAGTTTGTAGAACCCATTGTCTTTTGTAGGGGCTGTCTTTGAAGGCTGAGCTCATCAGTATCCATAAAGCTTGTTCTCATCCCACTTTGGCTCTGTTTGTCAAGATCCACCATTTCTTCGTACACAGCTGTTGGCCAGAGAACTTGATGCTGTTTGCAATTCTCACACTGCTTGTGGTACTCATCAGTGATGGAGGACTTCTGGGAAGCTGTCTCATTCTGCCCCCTTTGCCTGGTCTTTCTATAAAGCAGTGAATTTTCGAGAACACGAGGTCAAGCCATTAGGGCTTTGAAGTGTTCTTGTACTTACAGGCTTAGGATTCTTTCTAACATGGCTTCTACATGTAGATTTCATGTCATCCCCCCGACTTCCTGATGTCTTAGTGTGTCTCCACAATCCTGGGTCCACACTTAGATTCTGTTTCCTCTCTCTTGCAGATCTGCATAAACAGACCTCTCATCTTCTCTGCTCAGAGCCCTTGACTTTTCAGGCAGATTCAGATTCTTTTTGCCCGTCTCCATCTACCTGCTCAGCACAGGAGCCCAGTGGTTTCATGTCCACAATCATCACAGGACTTGGGGACATGCTATAGGCTCTGGGAGAATGAAGACTAGACAGGGGTTTGTACCACACAGGAGCCCTACTCTACACTGTAGGCCATAAGACCTCAGAGCCCACCATACATGGCTGTCTTCAGCTGCTCAGTCTTACTAGCACTTACTAACACTGCATGCACTAGGCTGAAATTTTTGTGTAGACATAATCACACACACACACACACACACACACACACACACACACACACACACACACACACACAGAGAGAGAGAGAGAGAGAGAGAGAGAGAGAGAGAGAGAGAGAGAGAGAGAGAGAGAGAGAGAGTGTCTGTGTGTGTCTGTGTGTATAATCTATATGTAGCCCTGAAAGACAAGGTTTCGAAGCCATGGTTTGGATTTGGCCAAATTGAAAGCTTTCAGAAAAACCATAAGGGAGATCAAAATGCAATTTCAGGATATTTTTTACACAAACTTAGCAGTTTGACTTTTGTGTGCATGGCAGTTTTGGCTGAGAGATGGGCTAGGAGATCAGTCTGATGCCACACCACTCCCTCTGGAAGACTTCTGAGTCTCACTACTGCGCAGGGTGTACCATGTCTGAACATGAATGTGTGATTGTACAGATCTTACCTAAAGGGTTTCTGCTCTGAGAAAGTCTGTGGTATGAAAACTCAAGTCAAGAGATGCTCTCCATCTGCACACGAGGACTTCATTGGATAACTCCCTGGACCCATTGATGATGAAACACATGCCTCTATAGTCCAGCGAGTACCACAGCTCCTGTGCTGAATGAAGGTCTCCTGATTGCCCTCATTCCTTCCTCAGGTCTCCCTGAGGCCCCAGTTGAGCGCTTTTCTGGGTTGTTCCTAATAGCCACCAGAACTGGATTTTCCCAGCGATCTCTGCCTTCACACCCTGGGATAGCCAAAGGTTCGGCTTGTAGAACATGTCCACAGAGTCAGCTGGAGCAAATGCCTTCTTTTCCAAAAACCCCCATTTTCTGTCCTTTGTTCTTAGAGGAAGGCTCTAGATATGCCTTGCTGTTGGCTTTGTCCACAGGGCCTGAGGCGAGAGTGCTGCTGCTCTGAAGATAATTCAGAGTGCTAATGGCATACAGATGCATGCTAATTCATGTGCACATACACAAATTAGGCTGCAATTATCACAGGAACTATTTGCTAATGCTGGTTACCATTTGAACCATTACTCAGCATTGGTTACCACAGACGGTTGGTCAATATGGCTCAGCATGAGGCCTGCCTCTCAGCCAGTCATGGAAACTAACGGAAACATGCAACTGCGGGTTGATTCGAAGTAGAGGGTAGGTCTCTCAAGGTTTGCAGTGTGAATGGAATGAGCCTTCTGGAAAATGACAGCAGGATCCCACAGGGATGAGAAGAGCCAGCAAATGGATGCCATGTAAAACGACAGGCTTTATGTGTGGGAGGTCAAGAGTGCAAGGCACATGCTGTGTCCATTGCATTCAATAGTAATTCCCAGGCTGACTACAGGGGACCCAGGAAAGCAAGGGGCTGGGGAAAGAAACAGTGCTTGCAAGCCAAGAACCATTGGCAGACATGACTGGTTACTTATGGGTATGGAAGCCAACCAGGTTTATCAGGCATCCCTGCTAGAGACAGGGTTTGAACTTGGTTTTCAAGGGACGTTTTAATGCTGGCTGTATCATAGTAGCCAGAACTGGAATCTGAGCCGAATAGTTGTACAGGAGAGAGGCCTATATGGAAGAATGGCCCATGGTTGCTGAATCACAGCAGTAGCTTCTGCTCCAAGTGGCCTCCATAGCTTAAATACACCTCTATTAGCCTGCAGAGGAAGCATCTCCCAAGCACATTCTACTAGGAATAGGGTGGAGGTCCGAAGAGGTAAGTGATGAGCCCTGAGGCCACAGAGATGCACTGGTTGGAACTAGAACCTGACTTGCATGGCTACTGGGAAAGATAAGGCATGACTCAGGTTATCTAGCAGGATGGTTACAGTAGCATTGACGTATAATAGAGGCTGTGAGAGATGTGGCCCAGAGCCAGAAGGTGACAAATGGTTTGTCTAGACTCCAGACTCTGGAGCGACTGAGTGAAGGGGCGGGGCAAATGCTGAGGACTTCTCTTACCATGGGTACCCAAAGAGCCAAGAGAATGGAGGAGGGTGGTCTGGGTTGGTTAACCCTTATACATTCGACTATGCTCTCTCAGAAGGGCTTCACTGCTTGCCAGTGCCAGGCAGGGAAAAGCCAGCTCAATTGTCCCTGGGGTTGTCTGACTTCTCTTTGGGCAGCAAGCTAGGGTTGTTAGGGCTGGCCGTGATGCTGCTGGTCTTCTCCCCAGCCTTGCTGCTGCTCTCCCTTGGAGGCCTTTCTGGCTGGTCTGCTGTGTCTGCAGGCCCTGCAGGAATCCTTTACTCCTTTCCTCATCTTTCCCTGCGGACATGCCAGAGCTCTGTGATTGGGCAGCTGGGCTGCCTCCCAGCCACCTGAGACTAGAGTTCATAGTCCTCACCAGAAGGGTAATATTGCAGCTGGGCTCATATCCATTCTTCTACAATGGAAAGCCACTAAGACCCCAGGTTTGTTAGGAGAGGGAGTAAGACTGTGGGGAGATCTTGCCAGGTCCTCCAAGAGGAGAACAAAAAGACAGCGCTCAGGGCAGATAGTCTGATTCTAAATTAGATGGTGTAAGCCACTCACTGAACAGGAAGAAATGGAGATGCCATATTCTTTGCTGAGCACATGATGCAGACCAAACTTGCAACCAGAGGATAACAGGAGAAGACCCATTCAGGCCCTTAGAGAGCTCCTTTTCAGGGGACACAAAAGGAGAGAGAAATCCTTAGAGAATGCTTTTGTGAAATAGGATCTGTGGGAGATCAGTGACTTCGTTTTTTAGAGGTAAGATAAGAATGCAGAGCTCCTAGCTCAAACATAACTGGGGATTTGAAGATGGTAACAGAGGACCAGTAATTCAGGCACAAGCCTTGCTTGTGGGGTTTTGTGGGAGTGGACGGTCACATCTCTATACATTTGGCCTTGAGTTCAGAAGATGAGGAGGAATGACCCCGAGGGGTCAGGTGAAAAGTCCTTCCTGGCCTTCAGAAGCTCCCTGGCGTGGGTTCTTTGTTTCACAGGCCTCTAGAGGATCACAGGGACTTGGAAAAAATTGAGTCTAATGAGTCTTTCCAGTTTTCAGAAGAGGACCCTGGGGCCCAGGGACACTGACTTGTCTCCCAAAGTCCTCGAAGGAGTCAGCAATGACACAGTCATTGGACTGGGATGCACAGATCTGCCTGCCCTACTCCTTCCATGGACCCTAAGACTCTGGCCCCTTAGCAACCTTCCCAAGACAAAGACTCCTGGCATCTTCCAGTGCCCTTCCCTAGCCTCTTGGAGGCACCCTGCCCTCAGAGATGTCAGACTCCTGCCCCCGACACAGCCCTCCACCAATGCCCACTTAGTACTGCCAACCCAGCAAACACTTTCTCACATTTTTGGGCAGTTTTCCAATATGTCCCATTCAACCTTATAGACATTTTACAGTCAGATTTCTACCTCTCAGCAGACCCATCCAGGACCACTAATGAGGCCTCCTCCAGTTATGGTAATGGCACCCCCTGTCTACTTCCCAACAGGAGCAAGCATACCACAGAGTGCCACCCTCAGACCCCTCTTCCTGGTCTGCTCTCCAGTAACCTTCCCTGACAGGTCCCCAGACCCCCGGACCCCTCTTCCTGACCCTGCTCTCCAGCAACCCTCCTCGACAGGTCCCCAGCCCCCTAGCATATTTACAGAAATGCCACTCAGCAGAACAACCTGAATTAAATGAACGTTAACAGGAGAGCTGCTAGCTTCCAAATTAGCAGTGCATAATTAGTTTCATGCATAAACCTCTGGAAAGCACGGGGAGCACAGGCTGGCGAGAGAGACAATCAGGATGAAGAGGAAGAGCAGAAAGGAACTGGGGAAGGTGGGAGGCTGGCTGAGGAGTGGCTGAGCTGAGTGACATGCAGACAGCCTTTGTATAGCAAAACACTATACACCATCTTTGGGGTGAGAGTGTTCTGTGCTCTTCATCCTTCCCCTTGAAACCTTAAAGACTCCACCCAGGCATAACCCACTCATCCCCACCTCTTCCCTCTGGTTGTAGAGGGCTCAAGTGTGCCTTTTCTATCTCCTGACTGATTCTTCCTGAGGGAATGCTTGGACCACACGTGGGCCAGGAGAGACACTTGAGCTTTGTGCACCTCTGTTCCGTGTCACAGGACTCTCTGCCTGAGGTGAGATGGGAGCTCTGACTGGTCTGCTTTCTGGGGCATGAGGATGTGCTTCCAAGACAGGCTGGCTGAGAATCATAGCAGTTTGCATTTCGGAAATCCTAGCACTCGCTGAGGGAAGAGAGGGTCGTCCAGCAGCCCTTTCAGATAAGGGAGAGGTCCCTTCAGTCATAGCCCGATCTTGCTAGGTAACACGAGGCGGGGGCTATGCTGTCACTTCCAGATTTTGACCACCAGCTTGCTCATCCCACCTGATCCCAGCATACCTGTACAGGAGGGCTTGTAGCACTTCCCTGGCCTGGCATTCTCAGATATAATCTCTACTGGACATATTATCCCAAAGGGCATGAGAAGCCTTCAAGCCAATCCCCCAACCTTGGTATTTTAGGACTGTGTCTCGGGTTAGAAACACTTGGGTTGCTTTCTGGAGAACTCTTTCACCTCCACAGGCCACACCTGGTCTCTGTCCAGCAGAACGCCTGTCCTATGGCTTTGAGACAATCAGAAACACAAGAGAGCGGCAGGATTTCTCTGAATGTGGAGCAGTTAAGTCCCAGGCAGAGGGAGGGAAGTGAAGGCTTGCCACATCATGGAGCCAGACTCCAGCTTGTGATGTGATTGACTCTCTGAGTGGGCTGTGCAGGGTCTCTAGGCTTGGCTGTGGTTGTTCCCACACTCTACCCGAGGGGAGCTTTCTACGTGGAGGCGTGCAGTCTGTATTACTTACTGTATATTATTTATTTAGTCTTAATTTATAATTGTTTCATTGCCAGAGGATCTCAGTGCCATAGGGACAGAAATGCGCTGCTCAGTCCTCCATAAAGAATCCTTTTCCTGCCATAAATAAACAGAATACCCAATCAACTACCCATCAAATTGCCTGGCCCTGGCACAAACAGAATGCTACTAATGAGACACAACACACATTAGTTTAATGTCCTACCAGGGGAAGCAAGCTGGCCTCTGAGTGCCAGCCCAGGCCATAGCCCAGGAAGGACCAGAATGGGCAACCCTCCAAGAGGACACTGGGGTGAGGCTCTGACGGCAAGTAGAAGCCCCTAAGGAGCGGAGGCTCATTTCTTTGGGGCCAATGCTGCCACCCACTTTGTTTAAGGACAGAACATTGGCTGTAGACCCACTGTGCACACAGTGCTTAGCTGGATATAATGAGCACCATCAGAGGAGGTTGGCATATCTTTTATTGAAAAGAGTGAATGCTGTAAAGCTGTGTTATGGATTAGATTGTTAAGCAGAAAGGGGGGGGGTCGGGCATTTGGTGTTAAGAAAGAAGGGAAATGCAGGTGGGGTAGTAAGGAAAGGCTGCTTGGAGGAGCTCCTACAAGGACAAGCACGAATTGTAGACCAGGAACTGGTGGTATGGTTCGGTGGTTAGGAATGCTTACTACTCTAGCAAAGGGTTTGGTCTCCAGCACCCACATGGAAGTTCCCAGCCTGGTGCAACGCCACCTCCTGGCTTTCACAGGCTATTGTATGCAGAGAGTATAGATAAACTCATACATGCTCTCTGTTCTCTCTCTCTCTCTCTCTCTCTCTCTCTCTCTCTCTCTCTCTCTCTCTCTCACACACACACACACACACACACAAAAATCTTAAAAATGACTTGGAGGCTGTTGGAATGCTCAGATTCCTCTGGACACACTATGGGGCTGCTGCAGGTTCTGGTGTCTTAGGGAGATCCACCCACCAGAGCAGAAGGCCAGTGACTGTTACTCTTGATTGTCATTTGATAGAATCAACGTGAAGACAAATCTATGGGCAGACCTGTAAGTGAGTTTCTAGATCGGGTTAAATAAAGTGGGGAGATGGACTCTAAATGTGAGTATTACCATCCCATGGACTGGAGTTCCAAACTGAATAAAAAGGAATGGAAAGCCAAATGCCAGCGTTTATCTACGCTTTCTCAGTGTGCGTACAATGTGACCCAGCATCCTCATCATAACAGGTACACCTTCCAATAGTGAGCAAGTTTAAACCTACCTTCCTTCCTTCCTTCCTTCCTTCCTTCCTTCCTTCCTTCCTTCCTTCCTTCCTTCCTTCCTTCCTTCCTCCGTCCCTCCCTCTCTGTCCCTCCCCCTCTCCCTTCTTCCCTCTCTCCCTCCTCCCTCTCTCCCTCCTCCCTCACTCCCTCCTTCTTTCTTCCGTCCCTTTTGTTGAGTGTTTTATCACAGCAACAAGGAAGGCAAGACATCCCACTATGGGCTTTGCTTAGCTGAGCTCCGGTCTCAATCATCCTCTGCCATTCTCTCTCCCCGAGCTGCCTGGGACTGTTTTCTGGGGGCATCACACTCATTCCTGTTTCCTCTATGGCTGCTCATTGTCACTGTCAGCTGCTCTGAGCCAAGCTGAAGACAGCCTCCCACCCTAGCAGAATGGCACTCCCAGAAGATAAGATGAATGTCTGCAGGCCACAGGGCTGAGCTGCTCCAGAGGAAGTGGAGAGAAGGAAGAAGGAATAAACACCCATCACATTAATAAGAGTTTTGGAGAAAAGAGGAGCTGAAGCCAGGAGTCTCCAGATGGTGTTTAGTGAAATGACAGTTTGAAGCTTAAGAGGAAAAATGGAACTGTGCTGTGCTGGGGGCCTGGCTCTTAGAAGGTGGAGTGGAGGATGTGGGCACAAGCAGCCTGCTGTGAGGCCTGTGCTCACACAGGTTGACCAGATCTTGGACCAGGTACCAGGAGAGAAGGCCAGTTACCTCCAGGGTATCTGTTCATGGCTCTCTTCAAAGTATAGTTGGTCTTAGGGGTTCAGGTTCCCACCCATGTATCCCAATGGCCCAGCTTCTGAAAACCGACCAGGCTAGTCCTTGTACGAGTGCTTACATCACACAATCCAGGCAAGGGCTCAGGTGGAGGAGCATGGTTAAACTCTAGTAATCTTTGGTATATATCACATACTCTGAACATGGGGAACAGGGTGGCATATCCAGCTGACTTCAGATGGAGAAAGGCTTGCCAGAGAGAGTGATACTAGGCTGCCTTTAGATTGTTGACTAACGAGGCCTGAACTAGTGGGTAATGCCAGGGAAAATAGATGGAGCAAGGTGGAGATCGGGAACAGGTGCTGTTCTGGGTTATTGGTGTCAGTGCTAAGGTCATAGCATGAGGACCTAAAGCAAGGTTCAGCTGGTCTGAGAGGAGGTAGCTGGGGTCTGCAGAGTTTTGGGGTAGGGAGACCAAGAGGGCAGGAGGCCATTTCTGAGATACAGAGGAACTTGGCTCTGCTAGCCTGGGACCTTCGCTAGGAAGAACTCTGGACTGAGCTAGAAGAAAGGCAGTGCTTTGTTATAGCAGAGGACTCACACACCCTTGGGATTATTGCTCATCAAGCCAAGGCCATTGTGGAATAGACTGGAGCCAGTAGAGGCCTGTGGAGCCCGTAGGGAGCAGGGGTGAAGTGGAGAGAGTGCGTGACAGGAGTCAAGAAGCTCCAGGCTTCACAATCCATTCTGTTTCCATTTCCCCCCAAGTCACACAGCTGCCAGGGTTCAGACAATGCTGTGATTAGCATTTTAATACATTTCAGAGGACCTTGTCCAAACTGCTTTGGGAATCAGAAATCAAGAGTTTATCTTCGCCTGACTCTACAGAGTCACATTCTCCTTTGGTTCCTAAGGAGGCCAAGGAATAGCATATGTGCATGCACATGCTGTGTGTGTGTGTGTGCGTGTGCGTGTGCATGTGCGTGTGTGTGTTTGCACATGTGTGTATATGGGAGTGCATACAGCATCAGTTTTATATATATATAGATAATATATATAAATAATATAATATATATTATATAATATATATATTATAATAATATATATATAAATAATATATATAATTGTGTATATATGCATGTCATGTTCTCAGGTGTATGTACTCAGATGGGTTTGAAAGAGTACACTAGCTGTGATCTGCATGAATATGCACATATGCACACACACATACACACACACACACACACACACACTTTATATAATCATGCATGTTTACATGTGGCTTTGCAAGTGCAGCCTCATTCAGGGCCTTTTACATGGTCTCCAGTTGGTTGGAAAGAGGTCAGTGTTGAGTGACTCAGACTGTCCAGCATCTGGGCCTCAGGTTATAGAAAATGAATTTCCAGTGCAGCTGCCTGCTGGACCTGATCCACACTTCAAACAATACAGCCTAACGGGATTTTGGCCATGTGTCATTCCATGTGCACTCCCTCAGACAGTGTTGGCACCCTGGGCTGCCCTGGCAGGGTTTTTACAGCTCCAGGTGGGCTGGAGAGAGGCTCACAAAGCCAGTACGTTCTCAGGGTGTATATATGGTGCATTGCCCACTTCCTCTCTACCTGCCTTCCAAGACCCCTTTCAGGTTACCCCGATCTAGTCTAGTCACTTACAATCGTCATGCATGGCCACCAGCTCTTCCAATTCCTTCTAGTATGCTTCTGCTGCTCATGTTACATTCCTGGGACCCAGAGAAGTAACATCCAGCCCCAAACATCATGTCCAGAAAGCATCTTCCCAGCTCAAGGACTAGGGGACCATTGCTTTCCTTCCGAGGAACCTGCATTTTGCAGACTGACTCAGCAGGGTAACACTTCTGGCTCATTTGGAGTCTTAGCTCAACTAGAAACTCCAGCCTCAAAACCCATTCCAGAGCAGGGCAGCTTGTGGGCACTATTGTGGAAGGGTTCCCTTCCTGTATTCTCATGGAGTCCTCAGGGCAGCTCTCTACTCAGCCTAGAAGCACAGACAGTGATATGGAGTTAGAAAGGTATGTCCCCTGTAAAGGAGGCCTAGGAAGTAGCTAGTGGTTCCGTGAAGGTTTGTTTAATATAAATACATACCCTCTATCTCTGGCTGTTAATAAATTCTTGAGTTATTATTAATTAAATAAATTTAGGGAAGCTCTTATACCAGCAGAGTCTCTATGTTAGATCAGCTTGTTTTCAGAGATTTCCTGTTGGCAGGACTCAAAGCCCACACCTGTAGCCGGCCCAGGCACAGGATTTCACTAAATGCAGTCGATAATTAGATCAGTTAACCTTGCAAATTAAAATAAGCACATCACATTAGTTCAGTTTGTCCTAAAAGAAAATATGAAGTTCTCCCAGGTAAATCATTTACTATGAAGAGAAAAAAAAAATCGCACATGCTGTTGTCCCAAAACGTGGGGGCAGGATCAAGTGGGGCTCAAATAGGGGTCAGGCAGTAGGTTTGCCTTCATGGATTGATCCGCTGCGCACCTCATAATGTTGTCAGCTCTCTCTCTGACTCTCAGGGTAGAGTACATTGCAACACAGGGACTCACACCTACCAGGGACAGATTCCTTGGGTTGTGACCTGTTGGGTTTGGGGTTGACCTTGAGTTTCTTGTGTCTAACAGGTGCTAAATACTAAAGAGTTATTTGAAGTCTATACATTTGACACTCACTAAGACAAGGTTGAGGATATCTGGAATTTAAGAGAAACTGATCATTGCAAAGTCCATAGTGTTCTCTCTCTCTCTCTCTCTCTCTCTCTCTCTCTCTCTCTCTCTCTCTCTCTCTCTCCCTCCCTCCCTCCCTCTTACACACATATACACACTCTTTTGAGAAGGATCTCATGTAGCTCAGGCTGGTTTTGAATTCACTGTGTAGCTGCCTTCTGATTCCACCTCCTTAATTCTGAGAGTACAGGTGTGCGTCGCACACTAGTTTTATTCTGGGGATCAAATCCAGAATCTGTGCATGCTAGGTCGTCACCAAGTGAGTGCAGACAAAAATGACTATTTGTCCAAATATGTCTAAGAAAGTAATGTTTTCCTGTTTGATTGTCTGGGACGCTAAGGATTAACCTTGGGCTCCACATACGTACTAGGCAAATATTCTGTCATTCAGCCACGTCTCCAGAATTTTTATGGGTTTTTATTTTGAGATATGGTCTTAGGAAGTTACTCAGGATGACCTTAACTTGCTTTGTATTCCAAGCAGGCTTTGAATTTGTGTTCCTTCTGCCTCAGCTTCCCAAGTAGCTGAAATTTTAGAGGCCTGCCCTCACCATGCTCAACTGAGAATAGTGTTTTCAAGTACTGTACTTGTGCTGTGTGATGACATGACTGTGCTAATTACACATGCTTTGTATCTGTTCTTTAAAGCAGGCTTGGCAGGATGTTAACTTAGAAACACTGTTGGACTGTCTACTCTGAAGTAATAAAACTGATTAGAGCACACCCCTTAATATGGATGCGAATGGAGCTTGTATCCTACCCACTCTTGTAAATTACAGTGGGTTCCCTCAGTCTGTCAATCATGAATAAAGGTCTTACTACAGAGCCAGCTAAGATGCAGCAACTCAAAGAGCTGTGACCAACTGTCTCCGCATTTCCACAGCTGGATTCAAAGTGGGAGCAGGCGGGTGACGCTAAGGTTCCTTCCAACTCTAATTTTTCAGAGCTTCATGATTCTTAGAAGAGAAATAATGGCAGAAAAGCATTTTAGTCATAGCATTGAGCTTTTTTATCCTAAAAGGAAGAAGTGCGGTTCTGATGGGTTGAACATAGAATGGGAAGGACATCCAGTATTTCTAAGGCTGAAAGACCAAGCAGGATACAAGGAAGACATCCACAGTGCAGGAGTCCAGGCTAGGCCTAGCTTCTGCATTCTTGTGTATAAACAAGTCTCTTTTTTCTCTCTTATTACAAATCAGTGCCAGAGAAACTCCACGTATAGTGGTAAGATAGCTAGGGCCCAGGGCAGTTCTGTGTGGCTCGCTTGTCCCATTGTATGGACTTCCCCCTGCAGGTGGGCATAGCTTTCCATGTGGTCCAGGGAGTACAACATCCCCCGGCAGCTTCAGAGGCTCAGGGAGAGCCACATTTCCTTTCTACCTCCTACCAGCAGGATCTTCTGAGAAGCGAGGGATGGGTCTCTTCCAGGTACATACTCAGTACCACCCCCATGTGCCCCAGGAATGCCAATTCTGCCTATTGAGTCTGTTCTTGGAAAGGGAACCTGAGGTGAGCCACTCATGGTGCCCTGCTCCCACTGCTGATGATCCTACACCATCGGACTCTCACATCAGGTCTCCATCTGCGCGGGCTGCATGATGGTGAAGTGGCCACTTTCCTACTCGGGACCATATTCCCCCTGGGTGGCAACCCCTTTCTGAGTAAGCTTCTTGCTACAACCTCTCCTCCTTTCTCCTTGCCTTTGTTCATGTTGTCATCTCTTGGGCATGCCATCTCCAGGTTCTCTTGTCCACCCACAACCCTCCCATCCCTCAAAGGCTGCCCATTGTGCCCGACCACAGTGATTTGCCGAGGAACCTCAATGAATAGTCACTGCCTTTCAGCACTCCTGAACTATGCAAGCTCTGAATTGCAGCCGGAGTCTCAATCCATTGTCGTCTAATTGCTTGGCATGTACACCTTTCCTCTTCTGCAGAAGGGAAGCCCCAAGGGGAGGCGGGGGTCCTTGCCCTCTCCTGCTTCCATCTGCCAAACAGCACCCAGCGCAGGGCCATGCTCCTGGTGGGTGCTCAGGAAACACTTACTGAATTGAATTAAAAACCTTCTCGCAGGCCCTGAGCGGTTCCAGCTGTCGGGTGCCAGCTGTCAGGGTTGCCGGGAGAGGCTGAATGCATATTCATCTCAGATGCTCTGTCTCCCTGTCTTGAAGGGCCTGCTGGTCCCTTCCAACCATTCAGGGGACTGGAAATGCTCCTGATTCTGTAGTCTCCTGGGCTCCCTTTACTCCTTTGCTGGCGAAAAGTTTGTGAACCAGAGGTGGAGATGGAAATGTGTGCTTCTCACACAGGGATCACTCATTTCATTAGGACAAAAACCTAACTAACAACTCTCCTGAGGCACAAATAGAATGATCGAAAACTGTTCTGTAAACATAACCAAGCCTCAGCAGGATCAGGAGGACGCAGCCGTATTCCTGGGCACTCATGTTGCCACATCTATTCTATGGGTGTGGCTTGAAGGTTTTCCGTGTGACCACCTTGGGCTGGGTTGTATGGTTGGGAGTTTGTGACTATGTCATCAAGGAAAATAGGAGCAGAGGTGGGTCAGAAAAGATCAAGGGAGTAGACAATATCAACAGGTCAGTGGGCACCTCCACTGTGTGTAATAGGTGTTCAGGGATTTATATCCACTCTGTCATATTCTCCATAGGCTGTCCTTGTACAAACACACCACTGACTCTGAGGAGTGAAATGACTAGCCCTAGGTCACACAGCTCAGAGTGATGAAACTGGGATTGGAAGCCATATTGTGTGAGTATGGACCCTGAGTCTGCTCAATAAGCATGGGTTTTATTGATATGCAGGGTTTGAGTGTCCTCTTATAAAGAGATAATTGGTAGGATTGTACTGGAGGATTGTATTGGTTCTGATATAGAGGGGCCTAACAATGGGAAAGTAAGGGGTATCTTTGGGACCTTCGATTAGAGGTAGACTTGTTTCTTTTTTTCTTTTTTCTTTTTTTTTTTTGGTTTTTTGAGGCAGGGTTTCTCTGTGTAGCCCTGGCTGTCCTGGAACTCACTCTGTAGACCAGGCTGGCCTTGAACTCAGAAATCCGCCTGCCTCTGCCTCCCGAGTGCTGGGATTAAAGGCGTGTGCCACCACTGCCCCGCGACTTGTTTCTTACATTGTCCTCTGTGACCTGTCCCATTTCTTGGGTCAGTTGGGCCCCTTGTAGGGGCAGTTGAGTAGTTAGTCATTGTGCACAGTGCAGACAGGCTTCAGAGTTCTTGTCCATGGTGTTGATCGTCCCTAGAGGAGGGCCCTAGTGAGTCCTGTCCATGGTGCTGACCTACATCGGAGGGTGGACCGAGTGGATCTTGTCCAAGGTCATGCTGACCTACATGAGAGAGGGTGACCAAGTAGGTTTTGTCCTTGGTGCTGACTAACGTCAGAGGGCGAGAGAGGATCTTGTCCATGGTTCTGACAGACGTCAGAGGCTGGCCTGGGTGAGTTTTGTCCATGGTATTAACTGAGTCTCAAGAGGAGTCTTAAGGAATAGAGAGCAGAGCTGGTCAGCCTTCCTGGCTCAACACAGTCTGGCTGGGGGAAGGCTAGCCAGTTCATGGTCTGAATTGAAGACTCATGTAGTTTGTGAGTGGGGTTATAGTACTGCTCTACCCAGCGTGCTCTTCTGTAACCTCTGCCCATCTCTACCAGTATGGGGGCAAAGTTTACTGGCTGCTGCCCGTAATGTTCACTCCTGTTTCCTTTATAAACATAAGCACTTATGATCATGGCTCTGTGACATGACCCTGGTTGTTGAGGCATATATAGATGTCTATTGGGCAGGGATACTCAGGGAAGCTTTTTACACTTCTGATAAGGGCTGGAGGCAGTAGGCCCTTCCTTTTTCTGGTAAAAATATGATGTATGGAGCTAGGAAAATCACTGTTTAAAGACAAGAGAAGAAACTTATCCTGACATTGTTATACAGATGAACCAATACCAGAGTCTGCGCTATGGATACCTGTGTGGTCATTTCTCTGCGTGATGGTACTGTCTTTGGCCTTGTGCAGTTCTGGTTTTTCAGTGGTGTTGGTGCCCTAGCTAGACATATGCTTGACCATGTGGCCTTGGGAAATCTTCTTCTCTTTTTTTTCTCTTATGAACAACAGCACTGATGGAGCTATTTGTAGAGCACATGGATCATACTGACCTCTCAGGGAATGGTGGTTCTTACCCTGGCTGGAGAAACCAAGATTCCATACCTGCCATCCCGTTTGAGAGCATTCTGCTAGCCTTCAGACAGCAGAAGCAGACAGAACCCTGCCCCCGAACCTTTGCCATTGTCATCTCATTGACAGTGGCCTTACTCACAGATGCCAGCACTTGCATGTTGACTATAGGTCTCCCCTGGACAAGGATATCATTTTGCCACCACACGACAAAACAAAAGAGCTAAGGAGTTAACAATGTATGTACACATCTTCAGCCTAACTTGGGTAGGCATGGTGTGTATTCTGGCCCCTAGGTGGGAAGATTCTGGGGAACAAGTCTGACATTGTTTCTCAAGTCTTTTGGTGGAGCTGAGCACCTCACAGTGAATACTGGCCTGCCTGTCAGGCTGTCCCTCATTGATTTCTTCTCCTTGCTTGTACAGTTTCCCACTATTGGCCATGTTTTCCAGGGTCACTGAAGCCTATTTGAGGAAACTCCACTTGCCTTCAAGTGTTTTTATATGATACGCTTCTGTGGGCCTTCAAGCACCAGGAATAGCCCCAAGAACCTCAGGATAGGCTTGGGGCTATTGAACTCCTTCATGGTTATTGATTCCCTAGGGATGTTGTTTCAGCTTGGAAGGTGCAGTTCAGGCGACATGAGTCAGGCATGTGAAGCATGACCAAAGACTCTTCTAACAAAGCTCTAGAAATGCTGTGGCAGTGATCTTGTAGTCTAATCTCCATATTTAGTCTGGGAGAGTTGAACAACAGGGAGTTTTGCATGGGTGACAGTGGCCTGGGAATGTTCCATAGATGACACCAGGAGTATGAAGTGAGATTCTGAAGCTCTGTGGGGATCCTGGCATTCGGTCAGGGGGTTGCAGAATCTTTCTGGGGGAATTAGAAGGGGGGGGACTTTCTGAGCCTGAAGTCACAGTATGTATGGGATCTTGGGTAGCTCACTTGCTGGGAGATGACGGGCACTCACAGGCTGTAAGGGACTGGGGCTTCTGAAGAGTTCAGTGTAAGAAATGTCCTTCACTCTCCAAACACCTCTTCATTTTTCCTTCTGAGTGGGAGGAAAGTTTGGATTTCCATCCCTCAAAGCCCTGTATATTTATCTGTTCTGCTAACTGCTATGGTTTAGATGTTGAATGCCCCTAAAGGTCCTCAAGGTAGCACAGTGTGGAAGTGGAGTCTTTAATGGATGGGGCCTGTGGGAATTATCCCCCCTTTAAGAGACTGCGTTGTCTAAGATCTCTCCTTCCTTTTTGTCCTCCTCTGCTGTTGATCTATGTGGTTCTGTTTCTTCATGGTGGGTTGCTTTGCTGTAAGTCCAGAAGCAACAGGCCAATTGACAATGGTTAGAAATCCCAAATAGCATATTTTATTATAGCGATGGAAAGCTAACTAACATGCCAGCCTCCCAATTCCTCCTGCCTTACACACCTATCAGAATTCTGCTCTCCCCATCCATGGACAATTTCTGCTCATAATGGCTCACTGCCATTATTTTTCTCTGGAAAAAACCCAAACCAAAACAGATAAAAGAGGTCAAATAGTCCAAGTTGCATATTTGAACCATTTTATATTTTTATTATCCTCTATTTCAAATGTGAATTAGGAATCATAGATTGCACTACTGCAAAGGACTCTGGAGGTCATCCATACTCACATCTTTGTTTTGTCACTAATAATTATACTTGAGTTATTTATAGCGATTCTCAGCGTATGAAGGGCTCACACATGTGACTTCATTATAGAAAATAGAAAACTCAGACCCAAGTCATCCAGAAGGATGACATCTTCATAGGCTCTTGGCATCTCAAGGGTGGAGTGGGGTGTTTGACTTCATTTTGCCTCCTCTCTTATGAACACAGAATTAGGTACAAGGCTCTGGATCAAACTCTTGCCTTGTGCCCACTTGACCACCATGAGAGAATGTCACCTTTCTGGCACCCCCTGGTGGTTGCCTGAGGACATACCATAAATGCATTTGATCCTGATACACTTTTACACCACAATAGACTTGGAGGCCCTAGAAAGACCTCATCCCATTAAACACTAGTGCTTTTCTTGCTACTATTATTTTCATGAGGACTTTGATAAAGGACAATATTACTTTTTGCCATCACCACCTGGGGTTGCTTATCTTTGATGGTTCAGGCAGCCCACAGTTCCGGAACCCCACTGGTCCAAAACACAGAGAAATCTTGTCCTCTGTTCACCCACACAAATGCTCTCTAAAAGGAACCCTTCAGTCCTAAAGCACATCCAGCCAGAAGCAGCAGCTCATACAGAAATCCTGTGTCTCAGGCTTGCTTTCTGACAAAAGGTTGAGAAACTCTTTAATAGTCTTGCCAAGATTCACGCAGGCACAGGCCCTGGGGCAACCTCAGGTTCCCTCTCCTGAGGACACACACCTCACATCACATACACCCACACCCACACCCTCACCAGTTGTGGCTCCTGGGGTCAATGCTTCTTCCTTATAGCCTTTCTTCCATGCACCCAACACCACAAAGCCAGGCTTGTTTTCTTTCCAAGCCTACTCAACAAAGAAATCTAAGCTAGAAATCTTCTAGGGTGAATGCAGGTGATAAGGGAGGGGGCTGTGTGTCCTCGTGAGGTGCCATGGTCAACAAGGACACTCTGCAGAGAGAGAAGCATGCCTTCTTCTGAACCAGGCAAGGCGAGCACTGGTGACCGTGTCTCTGGATGTGTAATGTGATGTTAATAAGAGACCCTGGGACTAACACACAGTGCTGGGCGACTCTGGGGACTACAAATCTCACATGGACAGAGTCTGTACATGGAATACATGTCAGACTTAGGCCTTGAGGGTGAATGGAAATTGCCCAGAAAAGGACGACTGAAATAGAAAAAGGAGGCCTCTGAAGGAAGATGACGAGTTTGCAAAGGCTTTGGGGGTCTGGGGAATCCAGGAGAGGGTTGGTCTTTGACTGGGTTTTCTGAGTGACAGAAAGCAAAGATGGTGAGAGGTTTGTCTCAGAGGGCATAGGGATAACCTTGATAATCCTATGCAGAAGGAGCCAGGAGGGCAACGGTCTGGGAGTAAGTGGCCACCACTGGGGCTAGCATTCCTCAGGAAAGCCTGATACATCTTTCTAGAACCACCAGACACTTCCCGTTACCACCACATTATGAACATCTTCAGCCAAACACAGTCTTGCTGATTTTGTTCTGAACATGGGACAAGATATCTGTACCGTATCACAATAGGCCAGCGCTGCCGCAAAGGCAACATGCCTCTCTGGAATCTTCACAATGAGCAGAGTGCAGAGGTGGGATGGCTGCTGAGAATCCAGCTTTGGCTCTGGGTGTGTACACCAGGGAGGGATCTATCTGACCCTTGCTTTACTACACTTTCTATCTATGGCTGCAGGCGGTGGAGGGCAGAAGATAAAATCACAGTAACAAAGGGATACTGGGCTGCACACAAACCTGACATACTGGCTTTCTATTCGGGTGGGAAGGAGTGTTCCAAAGGCAGAGGCTGCAGACCACCCCCAAGGATGAGTCTTGGAGGTTTGGGTTCTTGATCCATTTCTGTCATGAGAAAATTCTCAGCTCATGTCATACAGATTATTGGTTCCATGTGAGTCAAAGGAGAGAGCAGAGCTTTCCCACTCACTGCTTTATTCTGTCTTCTTAAGCAATGTGTGGAATGCTGGCTCTCTTATTATTAGAAATATGAAGAATGTCAGAATTAGAAGGGATTCCAGAGGCAAACAACCTAGAAGGTAGCTCTGGGGAGGATTTTAGATGAGCAGGAGTCACATGGATTGTTTTGGCAGCTGTACCCAAACCTAGATCCTTAGGCTCCATCCCTTCACCCAGATGCCTTCTTGATTCGAGGCCCGTGGTGAAGAGCACAGGTATTTTCTGGCTCGTAGAGAGAGTCTTACCAGCCACAGCATGTGGTCAGGCTTTGCTTTGGATGCCTCAGGGTCCACAGTCATTTATGTGATAAACTTACGTGAACTTCCAAAGCCAATGAGTACAGGGCAGTGAAGAAATGGCACACCTAGGAGGGAAGTGCATGAGCAAAGCCCTGAGGTGAGAAGGACTCAAGCTCTTTCTACAGGAGGGGAGAGCAGGATCTGCAATGGTGGTAGT
Source organism: Uromys caudimaculatus (assembly GCA_028551405.1). Taxonomy (NCBI): domain Eukaryota; kingdom Metazoa; phylum Chordata; class Mammalia; order Rodentia; family Muridae; genus Uromys; species Uromys caudimaculatus. The sequence continues at coordinate 14,023,804 of CM052715.1, forward strand.
GGAACATAGAGCTGAAGGAAGAAAGGCAAGCCATGTGTGTTGTAGGTGTATCTCTTGGTCCAGCTGGTGCTGCCTCTGGATAGAAAGTCCTTTGGCTCTCCTCTTGAGGCTCTAGTACTCCCTTCCTGTGGGTATTGCCTTCTGGATAATGGGATCAGATTTGTGTCACATGGCAAAGGGATGCTGGGCTGCACAAAGCCTGACACATGGGCTTTCTGTTGAGGTGGGAGAGGGTCTTCCAAAGGGGAAGGTACTGGAGAGCTTTCCCATGATGAGCTTAGGAGGTCTGAATTTTCATTCCTTCTCTGTCATGAACAAATTCTCAGGTCATGTCACTCAGATAATTGATTTCATGTCAGTCAAAGGAGAGAGCAGAGCTGGAAATGGTTTTGGTTTTGGGCTGAGTCCGCCCCGCAGGCTATAACATGAGGTAGGCATCACCAGCTTTGTGCCCAGAGATAGGAGATGGACTTGGCTGCTCCATCTATTCACACCATTTAAATGTATGCTCTTCACCACAACCTCTAGCTCCTTCCATCATAAGGACCACTGGTCTCGTCCTCAAAATGAATGAGAACCAGACACTAAGAGGGAATTCTCAGCCTCTGAGCTTGCTGTCCTTCCTGTATTCTACACCACCATTGGCCTTTGGACAGTTTCTCTTCCTTGGCACAAATGACATTTGGGGAATCAGATCATCATCGGGGAGACTGTCATGTGCATTTCAGAATATATCCCTGGTTACTCCTCACAGATGCCAGGAGCATCTTCAGACAATGCCCAGTGTTCTTTGGGTGCTAAATTGTACACCTAAGGGCTGATGGAAACATCAGATGGACAGATGGAAAATTCTCTTTAGGGACCATGGGAAAGAAAAATGATATGTCACTCATTTTTCCCACAGAAGAACATGTCTCAGGTATCACTGAAGATCTTTTTTCCTTCTGCCATGGAATACTCAAAGGTAGCATGTTGTTCAATATTACAGATTAAACTGTGCTTGTGCCAGAAAGAATGAAGTCTTATCTGTGAGTAAGAATGTGTTGGAGACAAAGAAGCCAGGTGAAGTCCTTGGGATGGGCCATGATCTAATGTGACTGGTGTCTTTAGAAGTGAAACACATGGGTACAGAAAGAGCAGACCAAGGATTACATGACAAAGCAACAGACAGAACACCTGTAGCCAACAAGAGACCTGGATCTAGAAGCCAGAAGAGAGGCATAGGAGACATTGTCCTTAAGCCCTCAGGAGGAACCAGCCCTATAGGCATCTTGGTTTTTAAATCAAGAACCAAGATATATTTTTGTGGCTAAAGCCTCCAGTTGGTGGTATTTTGTCATACTGTCCCTAAACTAACACACTCAGCCAGAAGGACAGCAGGAGGAGCATGTGAGCCTGGCTGTGACACTACTGTCTCAAACGGAGATGCAGAAGGTGGCAGAAATTGTGAGAGAAAGCACAGGTCATGGCAAGATGCAGATTACTACACAGAGACAAACCCGATACTTCCTGCAAGACAGACAAGTAGAAATATATCACATTTCTAAACCGAAATGCTTTGATTATGCCGATCACCAGGAGTTGTAAAACTACCTCAGAGAATTCACAGCCTCTGAGCATGCTAACTCTTCCCTTCATAAATTCGTCTCTAGTTTCTGTTATCATATCACTCTCTCTGGGGACCCCTGGCTTGTCATCATTTGCCCTTTATAATTTATTCATCTTCTTGCCTGTTTCCTTTCTACTTATCATTCATCTTTACAGTTGTATATAAAATTAGATGGATCCTTCAATGGCAGGGCAGTTCAAGAGGGAGATGGGCCTCATTAGGGAAGCCCCTTAAAGGCTGGCGGAGGTCCCACTAGAGCCTTGTACAGGTGCCAAGATGGAGTAAGTAAAAGGAGCCATGAGATAAGGAGAGGAGGTAGAAAAGACACTGAGAGGACAGAAAAAATGAGGGGGTGGAAATGAAAGGCAAAAATTGGATATCCAGAAGGGAGAACAGGAGGAAACAGGTCAGAAGACACGAGAAAAACTAAACGAAATCAAGGGCAAGAGAGATTCGAGAGAGACACTAGAAGGGACCTCAGTGCTAAGGCTCCATCCAAACCTTATGTTTGGTGGATTTTCCATCTTGCTAGCCTTCTTAACAAGCTCACAGAAGGTCACCCTAATTTGCCATGGAAATGACACACCCTGCACTCCAATGATCTGAGTTGGGGAATGTGAATGGCAGGGACATTGCCTGTCTCCTGTGTGGCTTCAGGGGGTGGGTAGGAGGCAACAGCATGTGTTAGTTGGCCCAGTGAGGTTACAAAAGCCAGTCTTATACTAGCAGATTGGCGTTCCGATGTTTACCAGGAAGAAACTGCTTGCTTCCAGCACGCCAACTCCCCACCACACAGCTTTCTCCTTGTTGTCTTCAGGCCTCCTGCTAACTGGACTCACTCTGTCCCCCACTTTTTCCAGATCTGGCCAAAAAACTTTCTGCTGTTGAAGGACTAATTCTGGCCACCTCTTCTCACATTCTCTGCATTTCCCTAGCCAGAGCTTCGTCCCCTAGGCCCCATATTCCCAGCTTTGGGAACAGATGGGTTCTCCCTGGAAGACAATCCCCGGCAAAGCCCCCAAGGCTGGAGCAGCTGGAACTCTGCAGTGGGGCTGTTTTAAGGCATGCAGTTCTTCCACAGGGCCTCCTGTGCACCCCCAGATTCCGCCTAGCTCTCAGAGATGGCATGGGGGCATGAACACCTCTCTTTCGGGTGGACTTTCTGGTCAGGCTTCTGCCCTGCTGTGCATGCACAGCATTAGGCTGTTTCTTGATCCTCTAACATAGTCATGTGACTCCAAACTCTCTTCCTACCTGCTCATATCCTGAAGGAAACCTGAAATCCACCCATAGCCATGTTTGTCACTTTGAAGGTTCTAAAGCCATTGACGGCACTATCAGAAGTGGGGAACTTGGATGGTAGTGGGAGATCTAGAACTATTTATCAATTTTGTGATCAAGATAATTTTGCCTTCCATTTAGAGTGGTTTTGGAAAGAGTCTGAGGCAAGGGAGTGACATGTAGCTTGCCATCTAATACAGTGCTTAGCAAGTGTTCACTGTGAATGCTAAGTAGTTGACTACACAGACCACTGTACTGTAACCTCTATGGGCTCTCATTGTTGGTTATATTTATGTGTGTGGATTCTGTCCCCAGCTTGATGGGAAACTCCAAGAGGGAAGGGGATGGTATTGGAAAATGCTTGCTGATGGGTTGAGCAGCCACATCTATGATTGTATCCTATAAACGCAGATGATAGAAGGGGCTGGTCTTCAGAAGGCCAGCCAGCTAGGAAAAAGTGAAGAGAGATGGGGAGAGAGGGGGGAGGGGAGGAGGGAGGGAAGGAGAAAGAATGAGTGAGAGAGAGAGAGAAAGCGAAAGAGAGAAGAGAGAGCAAAAGAGATATCATAAAGTGCGTTATGCTGACTTTCTGGCAGGAGGCCCTGTTCCCAAGGACCCTGCTGAGGCTTCGTGGTTTAGTAATCCCACTCTACTGAAATCATGGCACATTCAAGAATAATAATCCCTTTGTGACACTGGTCGAGGGGATGACTCCATCGTCCATCAAAGCAGTTTCAGTTAGACTGATTTCCAGGGAAATTGGCCTGGAATTTAGAAGAACACTCAATGGGGACTTGTTCCCTAAAATTCTAGTTATCCCAAGAGAAACTCTGGCTTCCCTGTTCTCTTGGATGAAGGCGAGTGAGGGGTGCCTCTGGTCCAGCTGCCATTGCTGTGCTGATGTTGTCAGCTGTAGTGATGTGTGCATGTGCCCTTATGTGCCTTTGTGTACAACAATGGGTTATTTTCCTAGCTGGATGCTGGCTTTGTGACTTGCTGGGAAGCAGAATGTGTTGCCTGTACCAGCCTTTCCTCCTATCTCTCCTCAGTAAGAAAGTAGAAGGCTGGTTTTAATGGATTGATTTTAATGGATTTTGAAGTCTGGAAAAGTGCCTAAATTGCTGAGGTTACCAGTTCTCCAGGTTCCTTTTTCAATTTCATTCTCCTTAGTCAGATATGGAGGGTGCTCACTGGGGCAACTAACATGGCCACCCCAGACAAGAAAGGCATATGTAAGCACAGCCTCAACAGTCAGGAACACATGATTTGGTCGAAGAACATTTTGCCTGGACCTCTCCCTGCATTTGCTAGTGGCATACTTCCTCTGATCTCCAAGGAGAAAATCAGCTCACAATAATAATGGCAGTTCTGCTTTTCCCGATCAAAATGACTCTACTTTAGAGCATAATTTTACCTGGTCATTTTGTTTTCCATTTGTCTGCATTCCAGTTTGTGTAGGGACAATGTGTTCTCAGAACCTGTAGCTGCTACTCTATTTTTCCCCCGTGTGTCTCTGTGTGTGAGCTCTTCCTGCCTAGAGAATTGTATGATGAGGTTTGTGAGCTTGAGTCTTCTCCACTATCTTTTGAAGAAATGATGATGTTCCCGGCAGCACAGGAAACCCTGGGTTGTGTCTGACTCCCACCAGAGGCATCTACTTTCACCTAATCTCTGCCAACATATATTCATGGTCCTTTTTGCCTTTTTCTCCCAGACTTGCCCAACTTGTCTTTGTGATTTCAGAAAAATGCCACTGGATCTCCCAGTATGAAGGATTAGCGCAGATTATGGGGAATGGTGTTAATTATCGGTGGAAGGGGGGCTGGTGCTTCGCTCCGACGTGCTCCTGATTTCCCCTGGGCCTTCCTGCCTGGTAATAAGCCTTCTTTAATCTGGCAGGCCCCTTGGTGAAATCAGCACCACGGACAGTGATATTGATTGCTGCTGAGAAACCATCACAGCTGCTCAACCAAATTACCTTTGATATGTGACCTTTAATGTAATTACTGCAACATCAAAGTATTTCTATAAATTATTAAAGAACTAATATACTTCATCATTTAGCTATTCTATTATATGTAAAATAAACAACCACGAGTTAAGGTTAGATCTGGAACAATCCATAGTCGTTTTTTTTTCCTTTTTCAAAAATCCTAACCCCCCTCCCACCATCTTTTTCTGTTTCCCCATTTGATTCGGGCTTTTAGCCATTATGAAACTCCCCAGCAATCTCTCTCAAGCTGATGGAGGGCCTCCAATAACAATGTGGTATTTTCTATTCCATTTGGGTGGTTCTCAAATATCTATCACACACCCCAAACAAAGTGCCATAAACACTTTATTAATCAGCACAAACCTTTCTGAGAAACCTTTGACTATCTTACAATATGGCTTTATGCGTCATGCATAACGTGGAGCACATTTCTGCCATCCTACAGAGAGCACCCAGAAAGTATTACTATAATATATGTGCTTGTAGTCGCGCCACTAAAAAAACCAACTGGGAACGGCCACCCTGCCAAAGCCCCGCTCCACACAAAATCTGCGCGCGCCTGCATTTCCATATATTTGCATCCGCGGCTATGTTATTAAGATGACTCAGCCCCGTGCTTTGCAATCACAAATACGAAAATACAATACAAAGACTGTTGTAATGAAAGGAAGGGCCTGCGTAATCCCGCATTCTCGACCCAAAGCCTTAACTAAAGACCTCTGAGGCAAGGGGGAATCGTGTAGAGATGGGAGCTGCTTCACCCTGGGGTGTACCATTTGCTCTTGTCTACCTGGTTAACCTTTCCTGCTGTGGGGCAGAAATGGACACCTATGTTTACATACGGTTTGCCTGGTAAGAATGTAAACACACATGTCCTAAGAATAGGCGTGCATACATCGAGAACACACGTGCTTCCCAGCAGCGCCCACTGTATACGCCTGCATATTTACAAATTCTTTAAGCTATGCCCACAAACACACATCTTTTCATTTATCTTTAGATGCTCACCAGCTGTATATTTCCTAACCCTCCAACCCAATCTCTCTGAATCCACAGGAGAGACCGCGCAGACCCTTGACCCGAGGGACACTTCTTATTTTATGGTGATGAACTAGCCTCGATAATAGCCACGGCTGATATCACACCCAGTTAGGGGGGCCATAAATAATTCCCTTCTCCCCCGCGCAGAAGCTATAAACCAGGGCCAAGGCGCGATAGTTTATCAAAGACGAGGGCTGGCTCCTTAAATAAACCGCGGTGATCTCACTGGCGGCGGCGGGGAGGCGCCCCTCCTATCGCGGCCCGGGGGCTTGGGAGCCGCTGGTGCCGGACCCCAGCGGGGCCCTGCTGGATGCTCCTGGGAGCGAGGCGAGCATCGGAGGCATCGCCCGACAGTGCGCGGCTCCAGGCCCAGGACAAGCTGCGCCCCGCCCCGGGCCGTGTGCGCTTTAGCTGCGCCTGGGCTCCCGGCCACCGCCACGATCCTCCCCCGTCGAGTCTGGACGGCCAGGAGCCATAGCGACGGGCGCGTCCGAGCTCAGTACCCACGGCCCCTGCACCCTCCCTTGGGCGCGAGCTGGGGGGTTGGGGGCTCAGCGGGAGGCAGCCCGGGCCGCGGGGTCCCTGCTGTCCCCGCCCCGCGCGTCGCTGCCCGACCTCCCGAAGTCGCCCCCTGTCGGCGCGCGGTCGGCTGCGCCGCGGCCGGCGCCACTTACCCCGGGCAGGGTCTTCTGCTCGTGCAGCGCGCTCTGGGCCTTCAGCGCTGACTCACGCTCGCAGTAGGTGAGGAAAGCGCAGCCTGCGAGGGAAGCAAGCGGCGACAAGGGTCAGTGGGGGCGCCCCCAGCCAGGCCCGGCCCGCCGCCGCGCCCTGCCGCCCGCCCCACTCTCCCGCCTCCTGCTCGTCACTGCTCTCCCCACCTCGCTCTCTCCTGGGCTCTCTCCTCGGAGCTTCCCTGCCCCTCGGTCTCCCGTCTGTCTGCTTCTCCTTCCTCCGTGGCTTTTTCTATTTTGCTTCCACCGCGGAGTCCTCCCCACTCCTCACGCCCCCCTTCTCTGTCCGTGGGTCTCTCCCTGTCCTTGCTCCCTAGTGCTTCAGGCGTCTCTGCTGTCTCCCCACGCTCTGTCAGGGTTGTTTTTAATCAGTTTCAACGCTAGTCCCTACACCTTTCACAAGGGGCAGTTTTCCCCTTTAGCTCCCCTGGCTGTTCTTGCCTGGGCCTCCTTCCTTGATCTGGTTCCCCCCAGGAATACAAGTGTCAGGGACCTTCCAGATAAAGGCTAGAGCAGGTTAGTTGTCTTAATCAAGAGAATAGGGTCGTCATATGTCCTTTGTGTTCTCTGCCCCAATTCCTGCTGTCAAAACTGTGTTGAGGGTCTTCACACACCTCCTAGTCTGAAGGTTTCTTGGGCTTTCAAACCCACTGAGGCCTACCCGTGTTCTGCCTCACACCACTAGCCTGCGTCTTCTTCAATTAAAAGAGCTGAGCATGCTCTCCAAAGTCCTGTCACCTTCTCTCCCTGAGCCATTGTAACAACACTCCACTGCTTCGCGTCAGGGACTCTAGAGTGTTCCGTGAGGTGCAACCTGCTCACTGGAGGGCTCAGTGCCTCTCTGTTGGGACCATGACACAGGAACAGAATGTTTGGTGACTAGCTACAGGGACCTCTTCCTCTGTCTGCAGGTATGAATGCAGCTTGCCTGATCTGCGAAACTAGTTGGAAGCCATAGTAAAACTGTAAAGGCCGTCTTTGGCTAAAGCAGGCTTGTCTGCAAAGCCATCCATGATCCTACCCTAGAGAAAGGACCGGCAGGGTAGACCCCTACTTGTCTTCCTTGCTCCTTCTACTCTCCACCACAGCCACTGTCCTCCGTTTACTGTCTCCACAGTTCCTGACTGCTCCAGTCCTACCATGGGCTACAGCCTTTCCTGACTGACTGTTTACCACGTGCCTTCTGGTTCTTCCAAGGCCATTTACTTCGTGAAGGCCTACTCTGTGCTAGATTCAGGCTCTTCTCCAGTGGCTCTCCAGCTGGCAGTGCTGTCTGGTACACACGACAGTTCTAGTCATCAGGCTCGCTGTGTCCACTTGATGCACAGAGTCCCCACAATGGCCTCTCCTGTGCCTTACTATCAAGCTTGGAGCCACTAACCTCTGTTCCTCCCCTTCTGATAGAGAAATAGACCCTGCTCCCTTGTCTTTGCCGGCTGCCGAGATGGCAGGAAGGGAATGTGTGTGAAGAGGAAACAGATTAAAAAAAAGGAAATAGATCTTGGGAGACAGAAGCTCCCATTCCAGGGCTGGCTCTACCTCCTGCCAAGGAGTCTCCACACCATTCCCCCCCCCCCCCCCACAGGCCCACAATGCCCCTCCTCCCTCCTCTCCCTCCTCTCCCTCCTCTTCCCTCCTGGTCACTGGCAGACAGTTATTGATGGAGACACAGGCGACTGAAATGAATAGCGGTCAGAGGCCCTGTGACGTCGTCCCTCGTGCTGCCGCCTGCCTCTCCCAGGGGCGTCTTTCCTCCTGTTCCCTTGTCCCCTTGTTGGCCTTGTCTTCTGCCTGCTACACAGAGGCAGCCAGTGCCTCAGCTGCATGCAAGCAAGCCAGCTAGGGACAAGGTCAGGACTAGGTTTGGAGAGAAAGAGGAAGTAAGAGAAGGAGAAGCAGGAAGTGACCGTACTGGTTTCACAGGCCAGAATAATAAAGTAAGGATTCTGGAGGGGGGATCTGTTGCTATTGCCTAGCTTTCAGGACTTTCTCCCATTGTTTTTGAGAGAACCCAGAGCTCTACCATGTACCTGGGTCTTTTAGAAACCCTGTCTCAGGACCAAGTGACCTTCCCCTGCCATTTTCACCTCTGAATTCACCGCCTACGCGTAGTTCTTCCCTTGCTCACTCCCTGGCTCCTTTACCTTTTCTCATCTCAATGATACATGTTCCACAGACGTCGAGTGGAGGTAAGCTCCTCCATCACATCTCTCAGCCCATCACTCACCACCATCCCAACCTCCAGCACACACCTCTCCCCTGACCTTTTGCCCTATTTCCTTTCTTATTTGTCATCCAGCACTCCCTGACATTAATATCTATTTACTCATTGATTGACAATCTCCTAATGCTCAGGTGAGGGCAGGAACTCCATCTGGTTCTGGTTCTGCTTGCTTCTCTTTGTTCAGAACAGGACAGAGATGACTTACTTATTGAGAGCACTGAATGCCCCAAAACCTTGCCTAACTTGGTAGGAGGGCCATAGGCAGTGGTGGTGGAGGAGTTGCAGGGGTTGTATTCAGAAGCTGCCAAGAGCTACCTTAGGCCCCAAATGGATGATATTACATGTTGGGCTTCCTTTGTGGTGGCAGAGGCTGAGGTTGCTTGTGAGGCACAGTGGGTGGGTCACTGCAGGTTGCCTTTTCCCTTCCCAGATCAGACCTGACAGTACGTTCATAGTCATCTTCTGGAATTCCTTGAAAAAGCTAATATACAGATTGCTTAGAAGAGCCCTGTACCAGCCATAAGTCACTCAGGGCTTCCTTTTACTGAATCACAGGTCCCTTATCTATCTTATCTCTAACCTGGGGACAGTAATCCCTCTTAGAAGCTTGTAGGGAGATCCGTTAACCAGTGGTTGTTAACCCAAACTGAATCTGGCCTGTGGGTACTTGCTCTCTCTTGTGATGTAGGACGTGGGGAAGAGCAGGGCACATTCCTTCATCCCCCATCTCTGTACCCCTTTGTGGGGAAGGTCCAGCTTTACACACAAGCCACTGGTCCTTCTCTAGCCATCTCCCAGCATTAGATTTGGACTTCACTTTGCAGCAGGAGAGATTAGTCTGCTCACTCAAGGCTTTTTGGGGAAGGCAGATATGGATAAGCTGCTCGTAATGCCGAATCCAGACTGCAAGGAAGGACTAGCCTGTGCCCGGCTGAGATGAGAGTGGAGCCCTAGGGGATGGCAGCTTTGGTAGAGAGGAGGATATAGGAGGAGAGCTTGCCCTCACAGGATACTCTACATAACCATGGGTTTGGGGTGAAGGCCAAGGTGGGATCCTAGGAGCTAAGCCTTATCAGACATTGGCACAGCTCGCCTATTTAGGAACAGAGCAGAGTACTCACAGCTCCTACCAGAACAGCTAGCTATTACAGCCCATTGCTCATTGCTGCACCTTGGGTTTTGAGCTGAGAGGCTGGGGTAGCTTGAAGGATGGCACTTTCCAGACTCAGTTACTAAGTCAGCCAAACCCACTGTCTGAGGCTGCGTAGTGGATCCTTCAGAGCTACCCCTGCAGAGGCCGTATGTGAATTCACAGTGTGGGTGGCAAGCAGATCCCGTTGTGGAGTAGCTGGAACTGCACACGTTGTGTGGGTCTAGTCACAGGGCTTCCTTTGGGAGCCTGAAAGGTTCTGGGAAGCATATGTCCTTCCCGTGATGGGACCAGTGACATACAGGTTCCTCCTGGCTGTCAGGCCCAGTCACCCTCTCCAAGTTCCCATCCTATAAGTCTTGTACTTGTGCTTTGAGAAGAGAGAGCAACAGACCATCGTGGCTGGGGGCGGGGCAAAACAAAACCCGAAAGCCAAAAAAATGTCCCCAAGGCAAGAATATTTCTATTTTAAAGCTGAATACTCTACAGTAGCTAAAAAGGTAAAATGGTCCTTAATGTACCTTAATGTACACTGAAAGCAGTGCCATCAGAGAGGAGAAACACATTGTCTGATAACTGGTGCCATGGATACACAGGGCAGGCATATCCCACTCCTTCCGTATGTCCTCTTGTCTGTATTTACAGCAAAGTTAAAAGGAACTGAAAGCAAGAGCATGAGGTGCTGATGGGGGTTGTAGCCCTGTGGTGATTCTACACTTTTTGTTTGCTTTGACACATTTAGACTCAGACTGTATTCACAGATCACTTGCATAATTAACTTTCAAGGAAAAAAAAAGACCCAATCTGTGTGAAAAGAGGAGAATGGAGTGAAAAGGGGGTAGATGAGTAGGTAAGACGGAAAGCAGGGCCCATGGCCTGTGTTGAGGAGACAGACAGACTGCCAGGCATTAGCTGTATTGCAAATACAGCCTGAGGACAATCCTCTGGTGGTGGGGCAGATACCCTGCTACCTCAACGTCTCCTCTGTGCTGGAACTGGACAGTGCAGGTCTGAGCTTTGCAGCTGGTTCTCTGCCTGGCAAGCCATACGTGTAAGGAAGTTTGGTTCACAGACCTGAGTGAAAGGAGTTGGTGTTTAGGAATGGAATCCAGGATAGGGGAGCCAGTTGCTCTGAGAGCGTCGCCAGCCTCTCTGTTCTCTTGAGATCTTCCCAGGTATGTGGTCTGAGGTCAGAAATGACTCAAGTGGCTCAGGGAATCTCTGGGTGAGCCATGACATCACCCTGAGCGCCCATCTTTCTCTCCCCTTCCACCAGCTCATTGCTGACCTTCTGTCCTTCAAGGGTCCTCACACCCTCTCTTCTCTCCTTAAAGCATACTGAGCAGAATAGAGCCCCAGTCTATCAGAGAGAAAAGGAACTTTGGAAACCATCTGGCTGGAAGTGGGGATAGAGAAATAACATAGTTGGAGAGAAATTGAATACAGTACCCCGTCAGCAACCTAGGCTCCTCCTCTTCCTCACAGCTGAAGGAGGCTCCCCGTCGCTGGAACACCCTGACCTGCCTCTGCCCTGGCACTCATCATTCTGCTGTGTGCTGAATGTGCTAGCCCAGGCCCGCTTGTCTTTATATAGCCACGTAACCTTTTCAGGCTGCCATTTGTATTTACTCACCCTTCTATTTGCCAATTTCATGTCTTGTGTCTTTGAACAGACTGCCATCCTGTGAGGGTGAAGTGCCATCTTTATATCTCTAGGATTAGGTGGAAAGATGAGAGACCAAAAGCATACAAAAAAAAAAAGAGGGCCAAAAGACCCATGGCTGAGGCCAGAAGAGAGATTGGGCACCTTGGGACATAAACACAGGAAGGAAGGCTGGCAGGAATAAAACAACATGGCCCAGGTACAAGAATCCAGCTGGGAAGAGACAGACAGAATGGTGTAGAGGCATGGACAGGAGAAGCTGTGGGTAAAGGTGTCTACCTTTCTCTAGCAGAGCAGTCTACTACCCACCATGGGGTAAGGGGCATGGGTGGTGCCTAGAAAAGTGGGTGGAGCCCTCTCCCACGTGGGGAAAAACCACAGTGCAGCAGAATTAATTGTACCGAGATGATGGCAGTAATTTACAAAGCCCCCGTGAGCCGGGATAAAAGGCCCTTGTCATTGTGAAGTGAAGGAAGAACAATTTCCTGCCCAACTCGAACAGGGCTGAAGCCTGGGGTGCAATCATCACGGAAGGAAAGGCTCCCGATGTGACGGGCTCCCTGCCTCCTCCCGGCAACCAGGCCTCGGCTTCCTACTAATTGAATTACAGAATTAGTCAGAGGAAGGTGGCCTTAGAATAGGAAGATCTAGACTTTAATAAAACATCAGGTCTTTCAGGCCCTGGAATCAGCTGGTTTGGAGGAAGTAGGCGAGAGCTGGGAGGTGGGGAGTTCAGAAGAACACAGGGTCTCAGGGGACTGACCAGTCAGACACAAGGAATGGAACGAAAAGGGAGAGGAGGCACAGAGGAAGCAGGAAGAGGGTTTGGGGCTGCATACCCATCACCTGGGTTTTCAAGCACATTAACAAAAGGTCGTTTTGTGTAAAGCGGGTTGGAGCATACTGGACTGGTGTGCTGTTATCGAATCTCTCTTAAGTCTGGATCTATGGGGCCTGCTCTGGGGCCTGAAACTCCATCCTCAATGCATCTCTCCTCAGGCCACCACCAACCCGGCCCCAGAATGCTCCTAAATTTCCCTTGTGAGATTTAACAGAGATGGAGCTCTGTGCTGAGAAGTAAAGTCCACATCACAGGTGGACAAAGGGAAGAAGAAAATGTTAGTAAGTTTCCCCAGAGAGGTTAGCGATCTTCTGAGGCCACCTTTGTCGACTCTCGCCGTGTTCTGGGTTTTACGGTTTCCCCTACCTGTGGGCCTATCCTAAACCCGTACCTCTTTCAAGAGCCATCTCTTAGGTTTTAGTCCATCTGCCTACCACATGCTGGAGACTTCTATGTGGCCTTACCCTTGAACACTGTTCATACTCTGCGCTGAGAGTGAGCCACTCTGCACTTACCCAGAAGTCAGGGTAGTGAGCAGGAAAAACAGCACCAAGCCCTGCTTCGCTTATCTTTCCACCAACCCACCAAGCCATCTTCTCAAGACTCCTTCTGATAGTTCCCATGACATAACCCTTTCCAGTGGGACCATGTGACCCACTCCTTTTCTGTTTCCATGTTCCATCCTAATAGTCCCCATAATTCTTCCTTCTCCAAGTTAAAAAACAAAAAAAACAAAAAAGAAACAAAACCAGACATTCCCTGGCCACAGATAGCATCTGACTTCCTCTGGCTTCTCCACTGCCTCCGTAGAGCTGGGACATCAATCTTCCCTCTGTTCCCTGCCTCATGACTCCCTTCTCCAGAGTCTCATGTCTTTCCACAGGTGAACCAGTATCTTTCCTCCAAAAACCTTCTCCTGACTCCACCAGCCTCACAGACCTGGGCATTACCCATCTCGATTGTCAGTTAGACTGAATCTTTGTCTACCTCATTTTTATGTGTCTGCCCACAATTATAGGAGCTGCTTACAGGGGAAGGGGGTTCTCTATCCAGGGCCAGACAGATTACAATTCAGAAGACATCTCTAAACTCCAGTCTTTTGGGGGTTGTCTAGAGAGCAGGAAGGTAGGGCAATGACTGGTTGAAGGAGAGGTGGGGTTAGATGGGGTGGGGCATGACGTATGAGAGAGTAAGCTAGTGGTGGAGCCATCCATTTGCCTCTGAGGAAGCAGCCTTGGAGCGAGGAGCAGGCAATAAGTTCTTGCTTCAGCAAGGCTCAGCCCTGCCTTCCTAGAGTCTCCTTTCTAAATCAGACGCTCCAGAGAGTAAGGTCCATGCAAGACACGGCTGAGTTTATGCAAAATTAAACTCTAGTGCACACAATAAGTGGGGAATGGGCTTCCCGGAACTCTGTTTGTTCCCTCCTTTGCTTAGTCTTTCCTACCGTGATTGTCCTCAAGACAGAGATTGCCCAGTGCTGGGGTGGCCCAGATTGCCTCACCTAAACTGAGACTCTCAGGGAAGCAGGACCCATCTTCTCCTTTTCTTCTTGCTGAGACACCACAGTAGCTGTGAATGAGGAGCTACAGACCTCAGAGGGTTAAAGGATAAGCCTGTGGGTCTTTTGCCAAGTGACTCTCCCTGCCAGGTGCCCTTGTTTACACCCTAAATGCAGAGAATTACATGTATTGTGTTCTACAGAACTGGGGAAAGGAAAAAAAAAAGTGGACATGACATATTGACGGCCTCTCCTCCTCAGTTCTTGGCCAGGGTTGATGATCCAGGAGACAAAGGGAGTAGGGGGTAAGTAGCCTGGCCTTTCCTACTGAGGCCTGTGGAGAAACTTGTCTGCTCATCTGACCACACCATAGTCTTTGTTTCCATAACCTCAGGCCCGTTTCTGTGTCCTTGCTCTAGTCTGATGCTCCTCGGAGTTCTCAGGAAGCACAAGGATGTCCCTACTCATGAACTGGCTATTATATGCCAAATGCTGTCACATCCAGTATCTGATTATTCTTGTACCATTGAGAAGATGTGAAGTGCCATCAGTCTCTCACAGCTCAGATGTAGTCTGGGAGAGGCACCAGACATGGCTGGCAGAATGGAAGACACTCAACATTTATCACGGGCTAATTTGGGGCTCAGTTTCTGCCATCCACCTCAGGACCTTGGGCATGTCTGAGGAACAATGTAAATGTGGTAGGTACTCAGACACTTGGGTTCCCGCATACAAATATTCTCCCTTTCTACCTTCCACCCATGTCCTTCACTTGAGAGAAGGGGCTCAGGGTTGTCCTCATCTTTTTCTGCAGGGGCACAGGTAGTCAGCTAAGGTGGTGCTGACTTCATTCGCCCCTGGGTCCTCTTAAGCACCAGTGGCCAGCATGCAGTGTTCTTCCACAGAGGACATTAATGGAGCATCAAGGTTGGACTCTAAATGCCTTCAGAACATCTGCTCACATCAGGGCCAGGAGACGTTCTCTGCTAGATCCTAGACACCAAACCTGCTCCCGTCTAATTAGTGTGGATTTGAGAGCCAGTGGGCTTTCTATAAATCATCAGACTTTAGGAGATGGCTAGCACGTAGATCTCTGACCAAATCAAGGTCATCTTAACTGGCATGGGGAAAGAACCCACCTCTGTCTCTCCACCCACCTTGAGTATCTACCTTTTCTTTTTCTGTCTGTGTGGAACTTGGTAGCTTCACACATAGCCTAGCTCCTGTCTGACATGCTGAACTCAGTGAATGGCAAAGGTGAGGTACCTCATCTGTGCCTCCGGTGGGCCCGGGGCCATTTTGAGTAAGAGTCTTAAGATCACAAAGGCATCTCAGTATAAACTTTCTATTTTGCATAGGGATCTTCTTGCTGGAGTTTTATATGGTGGTTACTAGAAGTAGAGGTAGAGTCATTTCACCAGGAGAATACCTACACTGAGGAAGCTGGAGGGAGGAGGGAGATTCATACTTGAGCTGCCCCTGATGCTGTTAGCAAGTCAAACATTAGCAAGTTTGAAACTCTTTGAATGCACCACAGAGACTGATCTTGGCCCATGAGGTGCCAATGTGTGCTAAGGAGAAGGTGGACAAGCTTATCTGACTCCCACTAAAGGAGAACAGGCCACAGCATCAAGGCAGTGGAGTTACGAGTCCCTTGAGGGACAGAGACTCTTCCTCAGTAACACTGCTAAGGCCATCTTTCCAACAACACTGTCCATGTCACTTTTGGGCCTTGGCTTTCATACCCCTGCTTCAGGATGGCTTCCTTGTTCTCGAATCATTTAAAAATAACCTGCATATATGCCTGGTACCTGTGGAGATCAGAGAAGGACATGGGATTCCCTGAGACTATATTTACAAATGGTTGTGAATGGCCATATAAATAGATTCTGGGAGTTGAACTTAGTTCCTCTTGAAGAACAGCCAGTATACGTAATCACTGAGCCATGTTCCAGTTCTTGTTCCCGAGTCCTTAACCAGATCTTCCCAATCCGAAGAGCTCCCCTAAACTCACCCCTTCCATGCAGCCCTCCTCAAACCCTAGCTCCTGTTGTTTAACTTTTGAACGAGTCCCTCCTTCCAGGTTCGAATACTCAAAAAACGTGTGTGGTTGAATGGCTTTTTGCTGCTGCAGGCTGTGGAAATCACATCCTTCCAGTAAGACCACAGCTGATGGGCTGGGCTTTAATTGGATTGAACTGATCAAAACCAGGAAGGGAGGTTGTAGTGGAGCCTGCAAGGCCTTGGAACTGCCCAATGAGGGGAGCTAATCTCAACTCTCTTCTTTGGCTTCCTTTTAACAGGGCATAAGCCACTGAAAGAGCAAAACAAGGGGTGTGTGTGTGTGTGCGTGTGTGTCAGTGTCTGTGTGTGCATGTGTGTGTGTGTCTGTGTGACTAATACATATATGTCTCTGTGTGCCTCTTTCTCTCTGTGTCCTTGTATGTAAGTCTATCTGTGTGTCTATGCCTGTTTTGTGTCTTGCCTCTGCTCCCCCTCCCGTGTGTGTGTGTGTGTGTGTGTGTGTGTGTGTGTGTGTGTTCATGTTCACGCACGTGCGTGTATGTGTGATGTATCTGCACAACACCAAAAATCACAACCTCAGCATCTAAGACAGGCTATTTCAAGAAGACCAATAGTCAAGAGTCCTCTATTACAGGATCAATGTTTGGTAAATGCAACTTTTTTTTTTTAAGAAGAAAAACAATTTCCCTCAGTCCTGGCAGGCCACAGTCCAGCTCTCTGCCGAGGGCAGCTTTCTCTCTTCCTCTCAGTTATTTAAGCCACTCTTCTGACTTGATTTTGATTTTCACCCAATGTCAATTAGACAAGTTCAACCACAGGCATTTAGTGATACTTAACCCAAGGGCTGCAAGGGGGTGGTGGTCTGCAGAGGTGACTGGAATAGAGTCCCTTCCCGCCTCAGAACCTTAGAGGGACCAGTCACATTTCAGAGAGGCGTGAGCTCCGGGCTCTTGCTAGAGCTTTTCTGCTTCATTCACAAATTGCTGGCCCACAGGGTGCACTGAGCATGCTAGCAAATGTGGAGGATAAACAGAGTCCAGCACTCAGTTCCATTTCCTCCCTTCATCCAGTGCTCACAAAGCCAAGAGAAGGAAAAAGAAAACTGGGCGGACAAATCAGTTGACTGTGTGAAAGACCCAATAAGCCATGTGACTAGGAGGAGGGATGACATTTTTGGATGGATGACACAGTGCTCCATTCAACTTCCAATCATTTATTGGTCATCCACAACTTTTCAGATGATGCGAAACGTACTCACTGTTTTATAGGAGTCCCTAGGTAACATGAGCAAGTCAGCTGATGAGTGTATGACACATACACCCTATGAGTCAAGGCTTGTATAAGGCCCTTAGGTGGCAAGGACATCAGTGAACACTCCCTAAAATTTGATTATATGTTGAGTTTTGTGCTAAGTGCTTTACATGCATTGAGAAATTCATTCAACTTTATGAAGTAATAGGGTTACCATCCTGTATAACAGGGCAGGAAACTGAGGCAGAAAGCATCTAAAGGACTGTGGCTCCCCATGGCAGCATCCTCAATGCTATCTGGCCCCTGCAACCTTGCTGAAGTAGTTGCTCAAATCTGCCGAGGCCAGGATCTTCATTCTCAGTTAGAGTGGCCTTGAGGGAAGCATGTGCTAGAGAAAAGGCAGTGTGGGTACACAGGCAGAGCAGGTGGGTTGAGTTAGGATGCCCTGGGGTCATGTAGAAGCACTGGAGTCTGAAAGAGCATGCGTCCTGAGAAACTTCCTGCAGAAACCTGCGGCTTTCTTCGTTTGTGTTTGTCATCTCTTCTCTTCTCTTCCCTTCCCTTCCTTGTCTCTTCCTTCCTTGTCTTTGTTTATTTCCTTTCATTCTTCCCCTCATCATCTGCTTTCCTCTTCTTCTTTCTTCTTTCTTTTTTTGTCTCACAACTTGAATCCCATGTTGTCTCTTGTACACTGCTCATTCTCTCCTGACTTTTCAGGCATTTTTTCCTATCCTCAGACTTAGCACAGACCTTGAGGTTCTCATGAACAGACAGCTGAGGACTCTGGAAAACGACCCAATCCTCACTGCCTAACTGTTTCTATCCTTAGGATATCTGGACTCACGGAAAGGGCGTCAAGCTTTGCATAATAGGTCAGCTTCTGAGAGTTGATTCTGTCTTGCTTTAGGAGCCGACAGGTAGTTTATGTAATCTGTGCATGAACAGGCAATAATGATGCTTACCTGCTGGGGTCTTAGGTGAGCAGAGCCCCCAGGATCCCTTGAATTGGGGAAGGTGTTGATATTGCTGTTATTGTCAATAGTAATGGCTGTGATATGATACTTGGCATTCCCCGTGGTGTGAAAAATGACTTTAGCCTTTAGACTGTCTGCTACTGTCTGTTTCTCTTCATTGGACCTGCGCATGTCACTTGTGCATGCACCTACGTTCATCTATGCTCCCCCGAGCAGAGGCCTCGCCTGTCTTTCTACACAGCCAGCTTGCGGTGCAGCTCAGAGTGATCTTGGTTTGCACTGAGAATCTCAGATGCAAGTTTGTTTTGTTTACCTCATGCATCTAATATGCTAATGACAGGAGGCTGTAATGAGCTGGCAGGGACCAGGGTGACAAAGAGCTAGAACTTCATGCTTCCCCATAGAGGCACTGTGATGCCAATTGTGTCTTTTGTGAGAGGAATTTTTAAGACCTGGGAAGGTGGGCTGGGAAAGAAGGAGAGAGCCAAGTGGGAGTGCTGTAGACAACGTTTGGAGGAGTTGGATCTCCAACTCAGGAGTAGTACAGGGTCCTGGCAGCCTCAGTAAAGGACATCTGGGCAGGTCCAGGGGGTAGCTATGGGAGAGCTGGAGGAACAGAGGCAAACTGGGAAGGAACCTGAAGTGAAGTCTGGGTACTATATCCACATACCTGTTGAATTCTCAAGAGGCCTCTGTGAACTCTGTGACTGGGGAACCAGTTCCGTGTGCTATGGACACTTAACCACTGTGTCTCTGCTTCACAGCAGAAGCATAGGGTGAGGAGTGGACAATCGTTCACAGGAGAATGATGTATGAGACCCGGAACGACTGCTCGATGGGTGAGTCGCAGCCCTCAGTGAGTCAAAGAATCCTTGTGAACCTTAGTTTCCTTTTCTGTGAAATAAGTTTGATTGAACTGCTGCTCAGGAGTCTGTGTCTTTAGAGCCAATGAATGAATGAGTGGGGGTGAGGAAGGAACAGAAAGTATGTACTTCTCTTTTATAGATGAGGGAAAGGACACGTGTGCAGGTCAAGGTTCAGCAACCACTCCAACACAATGAGACGACTACAGATCAGATCCACTGCAGTCCTTGGAGGTGAGTGGAGAGTACCAAGAAGCTGGAGAGCTCAGAGCAACTTGAACCTGAGCAGGAGGCAGCATGCGAGGTCTCCAACTGTGTAGGCAGAAGACCGTGTGCGCATCAACAGATGGGAGAATAGCTCGATGGCTTGCCACCAAGTTAGTGGAAGACAACAGGGGAATAAAAGCATGTGTGGACATATGGCTGCATCCAGCCAGGCCTTCAGCCCTTTCTGGGTAGATAGTGGGCAGTGGCTGGAGTGACAGGCCCAAGGTGCTCATGTGTTCATAGAAGTGTGTAGGGCTCTAGTCTAGAGATGACTGAGAGGATAGGAAGGGTTAAGATTGACTGGGAAGAGGTTTTGCAGTATTCTGAATCAGTTAGTTGTGCCAGTCAAAACCACCCATAGGCCTCTTGTTTTCGCCATCCAAAGGGTCTGACTCTCAGCTGCCCTGTATTATTCTCTTTGGATCTATCCTTTATCTTGGCTCTCTAACACACTTTACTTCGTCTTGGCTGAGTGATCATACCTCCTGGCCAGGAAAGCCAACTGGAAGGCTCAGAACAGCAAGGGAGGGGTGGAGGAGAGTCATGTTTTCTAGCCTTTTCTTCCTCGACTTTCTGCTAATGGGCAGCTGTGTGCCATAGCCAAGGCTGATCACATGGACTCCATCTCTAGTTTCTCATAGCCCTGAGGTATTGGACTGATTTCAGTGATGTCTGACTGAGAGGTGAAGCCAGTGGAGAGCAGAGGGTTCAGGGTTATGGTACATGAAGGTTGAAGTTGGTGGTAAAGATGATCCTTGTAGCATCTAGTGGTGAACAGGTTCAAGGCTGAAGGTAGAAACTCAGGATGAGGTCCTCTCTCAAGGCCCTGCTATCTGGGACTGTGACCTATTAGTGTGTAAATTTCTACCTAAGGAGCAGGTTACTCTGGACACTCTAGCAACTGAAGTTAGGGAGAAAGAATCAAAGCCCAGAATTTTAATTCTACTTTTCCTAGTGGCTACATGGGGCCAGATAGAGCATCCAACCCCTGAGAACTGCTATTCTTAGTTCCTTCCATAAGGGCTCAGGAGCTATTGTTTGTCCCACTCTGGTCTATAGATGGGAAGAGACTGAGAAGTTTGGAGACACGAAGCTCAGGCAGGGAATGACTGTGAAGAGAAGCAACACTGAAGGAGGCCATGGCACACAACCCTTGGTGGGTGATTATGCCTCAGCTACAGGTGCCCAGAGGAAGAAAGGGCAGAAGAGGGTGTCAGGGGAGTTTTTCTGGAGGCAGAAGTGCCCTTTGAACCCTTAATGGAGAGAGGAAGGTGGGATGGCTGGGCACTCAGGAGGACAAGATTAGCAGGGAAGTACAGGGTATGACTTTAGAAATGTAGTCCTCTGCTGACCAGCTTGGAGCCAGCCCGCCCTTCCTCTCGGCTCCCTTTCCTTTCTCTCCCTCTCTCATTTTGTCCCTTTCTCTCTTACCAGGGTTCCATTCTGGGGCAAAGCGCAAGGTTCAGTAAGAAGGAAGAAAGCACCAGGGGCCTAAGCAAGAAGCTGTAGAGAGCATGTTTTGTACCGTGGTCTCTGCAGCTCGGGCTGCCTACGCCTCCATGGCCAGTCCCCCCATGAACCTTCAGCCACGAAGCCATCCATTTTTTTTTTTGTCTGCAGGTCTATATATAGATGGAGAGGCACACTCTGGAACTGCATTTGATGTAGCCCTCTGGACTCCAGCTAACTTTTGGGGAGTAGTTTTCTTGGGAGCCTGCCAGTCCAATTCCTCCCTCGTGAACACTAATTACCGCACAGACCTTCTCCATGAAATCGGTGCTCAAGCCATTTCCATCCAGGCGGCTCTCCAAGACGAAATTTTTCTACTGGGAACCGACAGCCGCAAATAAACCTACCATCTACTTAGCAACGGAGAGCAAGAGCCGGCGGGAGGTGGGGAGGGAGGAGGTGCTGGGAGAGTGGGAGGGAAGGGGAAGGGAGGGAGAGAAAGGAGGGCTCGCCTTCTTCCTCCTGTTCTTTATTTTTCAGAAAGGATGCAATCATCTCTTCCCAGGAAGGTGGTACAGAGTACATTATAAGACAGTGTGTGGCTCAGGATGGGGGTTCAGTGACCCACAAAGCCACTTCCTGTTCCTGGTTGTTTGAGCTTGGCCAGAACTCTTCTTCGTTCTGCTGGAAAACTGAGGCAGCTCCTTGTTCACTCTGGGTTTTCTTCTCTCCTTCTACTACCCAGCCTTTGTCATGGCCTTGCAGGTCTGGTCTATCCCTTGCTCCCTCTGTTTATCCAAAGTATGGCCTTAATCTCTCTATTTGTCTGGACAGTCACTCACCAGCCACCTTTGCTGGGTAGCAGTCCCAGAACAATCCATTCTGACCATAGGGAGATGCACTGTACACCTAACCATGGAGTTGGCTCTGCCATCTTTGCTTCCAAATACCCTCTGCATCAGCTATCCCAAGAAGGGAGAACTAGAAGGAGGAGCTTTGAACTGCCAGGTGAAGTTAGTATGTCACCACACACTTAGGAGTAGCTGCCATCTTTCCTAAGTTGCAAAGGATGAGCCTGAGAGTCACAGAGGTTACAAAGAATGTTCCTGACAACTTGTAAGTAGGACATAGCAGGGCTGGGCTTTGAAAGCATGGGTCCATGTCTGAAGCTTAGTAGTTGCTAGGTGGCTGTAGGTCAGTCCCTTTTTTCGCCTGCCACCATCTGCCTCAAAGGTCAGCCCAGGGCTCTACTTTCAACCTTTTCAATCCAAGAGTACTTACAGCTAAAGAAGAGTGAGAGGTTTCATTTCCTCAGAAGGCTTAGGGCAGGTGCAGTGAGCTCTTATGACCACTGGCCATTTGCCACATTTTGGCTATACATACCACAGAAAGCCAACTCTGGTCCAGCACTCCCCAAGAGGGCCAGCATAAAGACCTTCAGAGACTCCTTCCTGGGACATGGAGAGGCCAGGAATCTTGGAAGAATTTTCTCTTAGAACAAGCCTGGTTAGCAATCCTAGAAATACATGTTCAAAGACAGGGTCTACTCTCCCCTAGGCACCTGTACCCTTTCATATAAGGTGGGGAGTGCAGTCATGTCAGCTCACTTACGTAGCACTTCTGTGGAGCTGGTTTGGGCATTGGTTAAGAATGGGCAGGCTGTGCTTGGCTCTGTCCCCTTTGAACTGTTGATCAAGGCCACACTCACTTTGGTTTGGGCCTGAGAGCACTTTTCATTTTGGATGCTGAAAGAAGTCTGGGAATGTGTACAGATACTGGTCAGCATCCATCTTGGATACGTGCTGGCCCAGAGTTGGCTTTCTGCAGTATGTATAGCCCTAGTCCCTGCCACATGCTGAAACACTTGCCTTGTGCCAGAGACATGGCTAAGCAATATGTACAACGTTCTCGTTTAACCTAGAGTTTCTGTCCTCACTCTGTATATCGGTGACAACCATATATGGAAGAGAGGAGGCAGAGTGCTGCCTGGGTAGAGTCATGGACACCCACTGGCATCTACAGCTAGTTCACAGCATCTGGCTGAAGTGCCCAGCTTCTCCTCACTCAGGACTGGACACTTTGGGAGCTAGGGGATGTGACACCTTCCAGGAAGTCAACCCTCATCGAATGAAGTCCCTATGTAGCTGTCACCAGATCCATCACTAGCTTTGATGTTGATTTTCATTGTTCACTTAGCTTGATTTAGAATCACTTATGAAACATACCTCGGGGTGAGTCTACAAGGGTGTTTCTGCAGATTTAACTAGGAGGAAAGTGGGTACTACTAACCCATGGTTGGGGCCCTGGGCTGCATGAAAATGGGAAAATAAGAAAGCAGCTGTGCACTAGCTCTCAATCCTCTGCTTCCTGATTGCAGATGCAGTAAGACCAGCTGTCTTACTGTCCTGCCACCACAGCTTGAGCTGATGTACTGTCATCCCCATGATGAGCCATACCCTCAAATAATGGGACAAAATAAACCCTTCCTTCCTTAAGGAGCTCTTGCCAGGCATTTTGTCACAAAGTCATGAAATTAACTAATATACTAACTTAAGTCTGAATGGCTTCACTTGGTTGAGTTCTATAGGCCTAGAGATTGGACCAACCCGAGGTACCTGGAAGTTGTCTGAGCTCCACAAATGCTTCCTTAAGGAACTCTTACAGTGTCTGATTTTGTCTCTTTACTTAAAAGGATTATAGTAGCCACAGGGGCTTCCTAGAGGAGAGTCTGGCAGTGGGTGCATCTTTCCTGACTAGAGTTCATATAGAGAGGGATCTTGAGGGCCACGACCTCAGAGGGGTGACTGTAGGGACTAAGTTTTTCCTGCCTCAGGTAAGGGTCCTTCTCCTTGGGGCATCTTTCTCAAGGAATATCTGCGCTCTGCTGGCTAGTAGGAGGCAGTACCATGAGATAAGTGGGAATTTAGCATTGGCAGACCTGGCTTCCTTTCTGGGCTATTCTAATTCCTGGCTATGTGTTATCCGGAAAGTCCTTTAACTTCTCTCTGAGCTCTACTTTCCAAATTGAACAAAGATATTTGTGATATTTATTGTCACAGGTCTATTGTGATGCGTATGGAACTCCCAGTACAATGACAAAACATGAATGTGTCCCTTTTGCTGTGCCATGGAGCAAAGGCATCCCCTGGATGTACCCATCCCCAACCCCATGAGCTGCCTCAAGATAAGTATTATCTGAAGGACAGGAGAGTGGTTACTTGCTCCCATGGGCAGATCTCCCTTCTAGAGTAGTAGATCAGTGGCCTAGCATCTCTACAGGGAAGCTCAGGCCACATTTTGTTTCTCGCCCTCCCTCTCCACCCCAGCACCACACTCCTGTTCTTTAGGTGTTCTCTGATTCTTCTTTCAGGCAGAGAGCAGAACAGAGAAACAAATCAAAGTTGCCTTTACAGCCAGAAGGCTGTGATGCTCCCTCAAAGTGATCCCTTGCTTCCCATTACCCACCCCAATAACTCTTGTATATGGAGTGTGAAATAATTAACGGTGGCAAAAATAATTCAGGAAACAAGAAGAAACTAATTGTGTAGGCTTGTTTTGGGAGAACACAGCTGAACAAAAAAAAAATCTCACTGTGTGGTAAGAGGTGGACAGACTTCCCAGGTCCCTGCAGGTCCAGGCCAGAGATGGGGTGGCTGGCTACAAGGTCTTCTAGGATGTGTTCTCCACCTCTGCCTCTCTAAGAAAGGGTGTTTATGTTGCAGCCAGGACAGATGTCTCTCATGTGCATTGAGGTGACATCTTCAAGCACATTTGGCATTCTACATTCCACTTTGCACTGTCCAGAAAGGCAGATAGAGAGGAAAGTCTGGTCACCCAGAGGAGATTTGTGTGGTCTTCTGGGAACTGGCTTCATCCCTGAACTTGAGCTAGAGGCAGCTGGCAGGCCTCCCACCCTCACGGGGCTGGAAGGTTCCTCTTCCCTTTCCTGCCTGCCTGCCGTTATCACTCAGACTGCCAGCCCCAACAAACGCCCACTGAGCATCAGTCCTGTGGCTTGGGTACCATTACACTGTGCTGTGGTATTTCCTGGGAAAGGGACTCACACACTTTATGGATCATTCTAACTTTGAGAAGTTTGCTTCGTCCTTCTATACTTTCTATTTCCTGGGCTCCCTCTCATCCTAAGTCCTTCTCCTCCTAGTCAGGGAGAAGGTGCAGAGACCCTTGTTTCCAGTGTGGAGGCAGTGAGGCTGGAAAGACAAAATAAATAACTATGCAAGGGTTGTGGTCACTAGGAAGGTCACTCAGGGTTGACTCCATACCTTCTGTTCCTTCTTGTTTTCCTAACCCTGATGTACAACGGGTCTGACCTCTCCAGGTATGCTGATCCTGGTAACCATCACGGTCCATTGCTCCCTGACTGAGCTCTAGACTTTCATATGACTGAGCACTGGGCACAGGGTAGTGAGAAGGCCCTGCCTGCCTTGGCCACACTCTATTCCCTCCCTTTGTTTATGGAACATTTGTGTTTGAATAACCATTTACCAGGTTGGTTTTTGGGGGACAAAAATCTGTCTGCTATCTACTTAATTATATTATTATCTTGTCTATTATAATTTGTCCCTTGGATTCAGGCATTTTAGTACCAGGCCATCACCATAGCTGTCCCTAAGGCCAAGTTCTGAATTATCATCTCCTCGTTTTTAAGCCTTCTGTGACTTCCATTTTTTTCTAAAATCAGCATACACATCTCCAGTTGGCCTCTTGTGTGAATGGATCTCCAGCATCTCCTTTACTCAGATCTGTTAAAGGATTACTGTCAATCTTGTACCCTTGGGCACAAAACAACTATTCTAGAGTCTACTTGAGGTTAGACCTGATGATCTACACCCCATTCTTGGCTGTTTGCATTGGGAGTCAACATGGCTTAGTTTGTTCTTAGGCATGCTGCTGGCTACACATAGGGTTTTGGCCACTTGGAGCTGTCCATACATACCCAGCCTGTTGCATGCAGCCACACTGAAGGAAAGGTAGTCCCCAGTCAGAAGCCTGGGAACTTATACCCCCTCCTACTCATTCTTTGTCATAGCTGTCTCCAAAATGGATTCTTCTGCTCCTTCCTGTCCATGTTCTTCCTTCTATTCTTATTTGGCACTCACCTCTACCCTCACAGTCTGTCATTCCTACGGCTTTGTGGCCCTGTCTCCTCCTTTCTAGCTTCCTTCATTTCCTGATCTAAACTAAAGTCTGGTGCTGATTCTGAGGCAGAATAACCAGGTGAGGTTGGGTTTGGGGTGTATGAAGGCCAGCCTCAGACAGGGAACATCAGGAGAGCAAGAGAAGATTCTGGCTGACAAACACCAGGGGGAGGAAGAGCTATATCCATGCCAGCAGTCTAGAGACAGCACCTTGGGTGAGCAGGGGCAGGGGCAGGTGGGATGGAGGAACAGGGCCTAGAGTGAGAGGGTGACTCCCTGGAGATTGGCTCCTATGGGCCATTTGCTGTGCTAATTGCCTGACAGCATTCCAGGGCAGGTGTCCAGGTCCATCACATACTCGGCAGCTGAGGTCCTTTGTGGAGCAGGGATGGGGCAAGATGCTTGGGAGATGAGTGTGGCACACACTCCTACCTCCTGTTGAGCTGATGGATGGCTCCAGGTAGGCACAGATCATGCTCGTCTGTTCTGCTGGCTGACAAATGCCACAGGTGCAGGCAGCTACAGGGGACAGAGTCAGCTGCTCCAATCACATCTTTGTATATGCAACTGAAGGGCATACTATGAGTTCCAGTCATCTAGGAGATGGAGGATTGAGAGCCCCTTTGCTGCCCAGTTGGTGTCTTTAACTAACCACCTCTCCCTGGCTGGGAGCAAGGCAGGGTCTTAGTCCTCTGAGCCAAGTCAATTTAAATGCATGTGCCAACAACCCAGAGACTTAGATCTATGCAGGGGTGGGGTAGAATCCCACCTTGCTGTCTGTAGCTTGCCTGTCCTGAGGTATCTCCCTCTGGGCTTCTCATTTCTCTGCTTCTTGGGACTGGTGCTTACACAATCCCGGCCTTGTTGTGTCTTTCTGCCTGGAAGTCCCATCCTGGCTGCCCTAGCATGACACCAGCCTCCCTCCCACAGCTGGGTGGAGCCATCAAAATGGATTTCTGTTTGCCTTTCCCTACTTCATTTATGCCAAAATTAATCGAATGAAAGAATGTTCCCAGTTTTATATTTCACCTCCTCCAATTAAGATTTGATTAGCACCTGCAGCCACTTGTCCAGAGTAAATCTAGACGATGCCACTTCTACATGGATGAAATGAGTATTTATAGTATTGAAAGCTTTGAATTCTGCAAACCGGACCATGAAGTGGAGACTTCTAGGTAGCGGGTGTCCTGGACATGTGGAAGAAGCATGTGTGTTGGAGAAAAAAAAGAAAAAATCCAAGAATGACTTCTGAGTTTTTGTCATCTGACTGCTAGTTAACTCAAAACAAATTCTATCTGCATCTAAGCTTTGCTATTTGTATAAATGAAATAAAGTCTACTGGACATATGACTTCTAGGCTCTGAGGGAGTGCACCCGACCACAGAAGTCAGTAAGTGTGGAATTATATCCTGAGTCAAGTTGGAACCCTTGAGACAGAAATGTTAGCCTAGTAACTTACAAACAATAAAAAGACATCTACTGAAGTGTCAAGCAACTCCACTCTAGGTGTGTCCTGAAGAACTGAAGGTATGTTTCTAGACAAGTGTTTGCATATGAATATCCCTGGAAATGCTATTAACAGTGATCCTCAAATGGAAACATAGATTTTCCTCAGTCGATGAATGGATGAACAAGATGGTACTTACAAAGGCGAGGTAATATTCTAGTGTATGTTTTAACAGAGGTGAACTCAGACACATTATGTTCACTAAAGAAGCCAGTCACAGATGTTCTCTAGTGTGTGAACCCACCTGTAGGAAACAACAAGATTAGGTAATTCCATAGAGATGAAAAGAGATCTAGTGGTTGCTAGGGACTGGGAGGAGGTTGAACTGTTGTGTGGTTAATTCCACTGAATTGAAACACTGCTATCTGAAAGCAGTACCTATAAGCAAGCTAAGGAGAACCACAAGACCAGGAAGCTCAGAAAGTTACAAGACTCATGAGGCTGGTGATGAGGTTATGTGAACAACGGCCATATTGCCGGGGAAAGGAGAGTTTCCAGCAGAGCTGCCTGTAAACCGTATAGGGTTTCCAGGATGTGGGATTCACGAGTTGTTACCTATGATGACGTTGACTCTTTTGGTGATGCAGCTGCTTTTGACTCACCCATGGTCATGTAAGAAACCTCACTAAACTCCTTGGCTCACCAACCTGGGACTTGGGTGGAATTTTTTCTTCGATTTGTCATTAGTCATTGCCTTAATCAGGGTGAATAGGCATTTGATCACATCTCCTTAGGGAAAGCCATGCAAAGGCAGCAGCTGTTTGCTGGAGTAAAGGAAAGGTCTTGGACCCTGACAGAGGTGATGGTTGTCCAACACAGACAGTACTGCATATCCCTGTACTGTATACTTGACAATGGTTTAAAAGGTAAAGAAAAGAAAGCAATGGGAGAAATGAACAATTAAAAGATAGAAGCATCATTTTCCATTCCTCACGTGACCTGGAATATTCCATCTTCATTCTCTAGTGTATGCCAGGCATGTCCTCTGCTCAGCCTGAAACACGTAACTTGGGGCCTGCTGATTAGATTGCTGTAGGGGTGCTGCTTTCTTCCTCAAAGACTGGTTTGTGTCCACTGTCCTGAAAGGACTCCTTGCACCTGAATGCCTTAGTTCTGAGCTCTTTGGTTCCTCCCGAATTACTAGGTGACTCCAGAGGCCTTCCACGGCCACAGGTATCTCTCTTGTAAGGACAGCATTGTAGGACCCACCACGCCTGCTTAAGCCTTCCTCGTTCCTCCAGAACTTCCTGGAGCCCCCTCATAAGCTGGGTTCTGACAGCCAGCTTCAGCTGGCAGAATGATGCTGGGTTTGCTGTTGGCCCTGACAAGCCTTTCTTCGAGGTCAGAAAGATCACATGTTACATTGCCTAAGTTTCTCCACCACATCTAGCACATCAGTGTTTCCTCCCTGGGTTCCTGCCCTTTCTACCTTCTCCTCCTCCAGGCATTTCTCCTTGGCCACCCACACACTGTCCTCTTTAGTATCTGGCAAAAAGTTCAAGAATATATGTCAGTAGGGAGAGTGGGACCAGGAAATGGACCAGGTGGCCTACAGAAGATGATTTGTGGGACTTGGCCAATATCAGCTTTTTGGTTCCTTCCAGCTCTCTTGGAGAAACTGGCAGAGTCTCTGAGTCTTTGCCCAAGGTATCACTTAATCTTTCATCACCCTAGTCCTGGTCACTACCCTTCCAATCTGAAGGTACCACTGGCTTCTCTGTAAGCATGTGTTAAGTGGGTGAATGCCTGGGAAATGGAAGGAGAAGATGGCCTCTGGTGGGACAGTTCACCAGCCTCTTCCTTCTCTGAGAACCCTGTGTGTCTAGGACAGGTGGCTTGTTATTCACTCATCCCTCTTCAAGCCAGGTGAGCATCAGTGGCCCTTAAGAAGGCCCCGTACTTGTGTGTGCTCAGGATAGTATGTGCGCTGTGGGTCACTGGCCACAATAGTATCTTGGGATCTGGGTGTGCCAGCCACTGCCAACCTTAATGGCTGCTGTGGGCTACATGCTCTGCTCTCAAGGCTGGGCTCAGGAAAAGAGTCTCTGACTGTCTCTCTTCTCCCTATGTCCCTTCTCTAAGCTCAACTGGTCTTTGTCTAGCATCCCCATGTGACATACTCTTCCTCCTGCTACTGGCCACACAGGCGTGAGTCCCCCACAGGCTGTGTGTACCCAGAAGGCAGCAGTCTAGAGGTATTGTGTACTGCACCGTATCCACTTAGCAGCCAACAGTATGAAAATGTGCCTGGGATAAGAAACTGGCCTCTGAAGGAGATGTTGGGTGCTCTTTGTTCTCTGCCCTTTCCTCTCCCTCCCTCCCTCCCTCCCTCCCTCCCTCCCTCCCTCCCTCCCTCCCTCCCTCCTTCCTTCTTTCCTTCCTTCCTTCCTCTCTCTTCTTTTTCCTTTCTGTTTTCCCTTCTTCCTTTTTTTTTTTTTTTTTGGAAGAAAAAGCAGCTTGAGCATCCCCACCCACTTTATGGCTTCTCTCCTGCTATGCTTACTCTAAGCAGGGCATCTGTCACTTTGGAAGGAACTGTTTATAGCCATCACAACCTTTCATGCATAGTCAGCTGCAGCTGAGGGTGGGGATGGTGGAGGGGCAGTATGGCTGACTGCAGTTCATCAGGCCCAGGATTCAAAGAAAAAACAGAAGAAGGAAGGAAACACACACACACACACACACACACACACACACACACACACACACACACACACACACACACACACCCCTACACACCTCACAGAGTAATTGCTGTCTCCTTGGCAACAGAGCAGCAGTCTGGATCCCGCTTCTCCATCCTCCTGGGCTCCAAAGGCCAGGGATGATGGGAGGTGGGGTCAGGGTGGGAGGAGGTCCAATTCTTTCAAGTTACTCCTCCCCCATCCCAGTCTCAATCTCCTTTCCTGTTTTCTAGTGCTTTCCGGGCTGCACTTCGTAATGTCCCGAGTAATGCCCTAGGCAGGGAGAGCCAGTGTCTTTCTGGAAAGCCTGTGGTGGAGTACCAAGGAACCCCTCTGAGATGACCTCCACCCTGTCCGCCCCTCCACAGCTCCTTCACTACGGGCTCCGGAGCCACTGCTGTTGTTTTCTCTCTCTTCTCACCTTCCCTGTCATTTTCCTTCTATCCGACCAATTTGCTTTCCCCTTTCCTTTTCTCCCATTTTGCTGATTTCTTTCCCTCCCCACCTACTACTCTTTCTTCTTTTCCTCCTCACTTTTAAAAATATTGTTTGAAAGTGAAATGTCACCCCACAAGCTCTTATGTTTGAAAAGGTGATCACCGGCTGGTGGCTCTGTTCTAGATGTTATCAAACCTTTGGAACCTGTGGCCTAGATGGCAGAAATGGATTATCAAGGGTGTGTAAGGGACTCCGCCATATTCCCACTTTGATGAACTCTTGTCATGCCTTCCCGCCATGCTGAAACTGTGAGCCCAGATAAACCTCTCCTCCCTTCAGTTGTGTCTTTGAGGCATTTGGTCACAGCGACGGACACATCCTTTTGCCCTCTTTCCCTCTCCTTTCCCTCTTCCTCTCTCTTCCCATTGAATGCCCTTCTCCTGGAGATCCCTGTATAAGGTGTTAGCCTCAGCGACCACTGCATGCATTGGTAGTACTTAAGCAAAGATAGGACTCCCAGAGGCTGGGAGAGGGATGTCGGGACCTCCCTGGCACAAAGACCCAGGTAAGCACGAGACCTCTCCCCAGGTGTAAGAGGAGAAAGCTCCATCTTCCCCAGCATTCACTAAACACTGGTCAAGTTGCGTGGAGTCCAGCATTGGGGGCTTGAAGGACAATGATGGCTGTCTCTTCTCTGCTTCACTATCAATCCCTTTATCCTTCAAGGACAAACTCTGATCTCCCCTTCTTCAGAAAGCCTTCTCTGGATATCCTATATTGACCATATTGAATGGCCCATTCTTTCTCTGCCATCTGCTGTGCCCTTTCACTTAGAGGGTTATAGATGAGTGGGGGTGAACACTGTTCTCAGGTGTGGAAAGTGGTGAGCAGATACTTGTGTCTGGACAGGCAGCAAGGTGGGCTTCCTGGAGTTGGAGACTTATTTTCTAGGAGAAAAGCTGGGAGAGCCACACTGGGTGGGCCACAGAGCAGTCCTAATCATCAGACTTGGTTGTCTGTATGCTTAGCCCCCCGCACGTCCTTAAACTGAAGAAGGTTTCTTCCTTCAGCTTTATTTATTCACTGCCTCCTGAGCTTTTCCATTCCCACCACACATCTGTTCTTTACTGACCCCATCTCCCTGAACACTATACCTAGTCTCTTTTGCTTGTCCATCTTGGATCTTCAGGCCAGAGTCAGATGATGGCTACTCCAGGGAGCCTATGTGAAGTGCTAATGAACTTTGCCATCCCTGGTCTTGCTACAGCATTTCAGTCCTGATGACTTTTTCTGCTCCTTCCTTCTGCTCTTGATTTTTCCAGCATGCATGTATGGTGTGCACGCATGTTTGTGTGTGTATGCGTGTATGCACATGTGTATGCATGCATAGTGTGTATGTGAGTGCATGTGTGTGCATGCATGCATGCATGATGTGTGCATGTGAGTGTGTCTTCCAATAGGTGTAGAATGGGTCCCCTGGAGAAGCTTAGGGTGAGCCCAGGGGTATAAGCATCTTGGTCTCCATAGCTATCAAGCCACAAGGCCTAGGTATTGCAGATAATCTGCCTTTTGCCTCCCCATTCTTTTAACTGAGGGGTCCTTTGACTAACAGGTGAAGATAGTGACTCTTCCCCACCATCTCTCAGGATGAGAGCATTCTAGTAAGTATCAAAGTTTCTTGGAAGGCTAGGAATATTTTCAGGCCTAGGCCTTGCATAATATAACCCATCACTGGCAAACATTTATTGAGCACCTAGTATATGAACAAGCAATAACATGAATGCTGATGAGAGCAGGGGGCTTCCCCTCCTTAAGCATTGGTTCAGTCATGGTTAATATTCATTGAGAACTTGAGAGTATTTAGAATCGTCATGGAAACACACCTATAGGAAAGTCTTTGAGGGGCTTCCAGCAAAGTTGACTGAAGAGGGAAGACCCACCCTGAAGGTCAGTGGCACCATTCTAAGAGCTGAGGCTTTGGACTAATTAAAAGAGAGAAAGGGTTGCACAGCAGGGCTCCTCTCTCTCTGCTTCCTGACTGCATATGGAATGTGACCAGCCACTTTACTCTCCTGCTGTCTCACACGTCCATCACCGTGCATCCTTCCACCATCCACCCTGATGGATTCCACCCTCAAACCATAAGCCAAAATAAAGCCTTGCTTCCTTAAGTTGCTACTTGTCATGTATTTCGTCATAGCAACAAGAAAAATTAACAGATGCATCATCACCTGACCGCACGGTGCTACTGACTCCGAAGAGAAGAGCCGATGCACAGTAGAGGAGTCATGCTAGTAATCAGACAGAAGTCTAACCATCCTGGCCTTCCTTGTAGAGCTAACCCATTGACCTCCTAGTCCCAAGCCCAAGGAGCCCCTAGAGGTAAACAAACAACTTAAAGGAAGCGAAGGGAATTAGAATTTTAAAACCCTTCTAGCAGCAATTAAACCTGGTATAT
The DNA here is from genome assembly GCA_028551405.1 of Uromys caudimaculatus. NCBI lineage: Eukaryota > Metazoa > Chordata > Mammalia > Rodentia > Muridae > Uromys > Uromys caudimaculatus. The sequence goes on from CM052715.1 coordinate 14,056,910, forward strand.
AAAATGGGTTAGAAAATTTATTTTTTTAATATACAATCTCCCCCATCCATGAAAATCCACATATATATTTGGCTTCAGGTTGGGGCTTTCTAAAATGGTTTTATTAAAAAATTCATTTACTTTGGACTTTTCAGTTCAACTTTAACTGGACCGGGTGGAAATTAAAAGGAGGATATTTTAAAAATAAATTATATAAATTACAGCTCTAATTATAAAGAAACTTTTAAAAATGTATCCGAGCATTAGCAGAGAATCTTCTGTAAAAGAAATGTCCCATTTTCCCGTTACATTGCAGGCGCGTAATTCAGACACTTTGAACACATCCTCATCCGTTGCATGACGCGAGCTCTCCAGGCCCATTTGCCTGTGTGTCTTTCTGTGTGCTATTATTATTTGATAACTTTGGGCTTAAATCTGCACGAGAGCCAATTATCTCTCTTTGTCATCAGGCAGGCTTGCTGTTAGACAGTGGTTTTTATAGTACAGTAAAAGCCTGGTGGAGCTTGGAGAAGGGGAATTTGTGGCTCAGATTGCACTGACTCTTGCCTCTACCAATGGTTTGCCTTATTTCTCCCCCAAGTCTATCGGTCCTTCTTGTAGCAAGTGTTGTCCCTCTGGCTGCCCCTCAAGCCCTCGCAATCCCCTTATGTCTTGGGTCCCCTCTGACTGTGGCCTGCTGGAGCATCCCCACCCACCAAGATCTGTCTCCCTTGTCTCAACATTTTCAGGATAAGGCTTCCAAGACAGAAGTGGCAGGCCTAGGTGTCACTTGGTCTACCCCCAGCAGAGACCCAAAGCAAGGACCACACTTTCTCTGCTTCTGTCTGGTCTGGTGAAGGTGATTACAGAACACTGGAGGTAGACAGGGCCTTGATGCTGACAGAGTTCTCAGACTGGCAGGAGACCAACATACTTCCCTGGTGGAGAGAGGAAAAACAGTAAAGCCAGTGGCCTTCAATATGGCAAAAATATTGGAGGTTCTGGTTCTGCTCCCAGGCCAGGGCACTGAAAGTGCTGAAGAGGAGAGTCTGGGTTTCTGTGTCTTTGGTTTCTTCACCAAGATGAGCAAGAAAGTGATGCCCGGAAAAGGAAGGGCTTTGCAGGGGTCCTTGACTAGACGTGATAGATGCGACTGGGGAAAAGCACAAGTCCTGACAGCTGAGCCTTGTGCCAAGTGTGCCAAAGCAGCTGGTGCGTTACAGTAGAGTGAGTGAATAAAGGTGTTCAAGGGGGATGGGTAGACAGACTGCAGAAGGACCTCGAGAAGGTAAGAGGTTAGACTCCTTTCATTCCAAAGGCAAAGTGCCTTTTCTGGCCAAGACACTGTTTTTTGTTTTTGCATAATCCCAAGAATAGAACTGGAGAGTTTCTTCATCCCTTCTGGCAGAGTAGACGCCATCTTGGACCCTTGGAGGTATCTTTCCTTTGCTCCCTGTCTTGTTATATCAGCCTTCATTCTAATTCAAGGTGATGTTTTCCCTCAAAAGTCCTACCTGACCCCCAACTCCAAGAAGTCAGAAGTTCTGGCTTCATTCCTCACCAACTTCCTTCTCTGTGAGTTAGTAGCCTGACTCCTGGTCAGCAAAAAGAACTTGAGAAAGATGGAGTCCTTCCTCTTGGTCATAGATTAACCACTCTTCTATTTGGGCATCTCACACAAAATATAGAGTCGGCTTAACAGTGGCTCGAATTAACTTGGACCAGGCAGCACGGTCAGCACTTTGTATAAGTTACAGCATTATTCCTCAAGCTGAGACTTGGCTTGGATGGATGACTTACCCAAGGCTAATGCCATAGATGTGGCAGGAAGCCAATTTAGAATCCCAGCAGCTCTGGCTCCACATCCTAAACCTATTGCCATGACATTGACTGACCAGGAGGCCCCAGGCTTGAAGGGGGTGGACAGTGGGCTTCTGCTAACAGCTCTCTATAGCCATAGAACTTCACGGCTGAAGTCCTCCCTACAAGGGGTCGCCTTTCATTTTACATCTTGACTAGACACCCATTTCCCACATGGAATCTTCTTGGTCTCTGTGTGGATTATAAAGTCCTGAGAGGTTGGGGGAGTGCCTTCAACACCAGTTATCACACAGTCTTTACACCTAGGCACATGTACACACACACACACACACACACACACACACACACATACACACACATTCACACCCTGATTCCAGCTGGCAGGTTGGTGAGGTACCTGCATCTGCAGGCCTCTTCCTTCTCCTTAAGCCTAGTTATCTACTAGGGATGCTACAGGGTCTGTCATTGGCTCTCCTTGACCTTCATGGAAGCCTCATGTTTGTCTAGAAGAGCTTCAAGCTTCCCAGAACTGTGGCATCTCTGAGCATGGGGCTCAGACAGGGTGGTTTGCTCACACTCATCGTGGAACAATGGGTTTCTGGCAGCTAAACTTCACAGCACTGTAGAAAGACATTTACTTTATGTTTTCAGTGAGGGCCTCCTGGACAGTAATGGAAACACTATCTTTATTTTTGCAGGTTGGTGTTTGCCAGGAAGTGGTAGTCCAAAAGTGGCTGTCATATGGGGACACTGCTTCACTGTAGGGCTGTAGTTATCAGGTGGAGGTGTGGCTGTCAAGTGGGGGCATGTATGCCAGGTGTGAGGTGTGACTGTCAGGCAGGGCCAGCATCCTATCCTCCAGGAGTATGCTTGCATCTTTGCTGAGGTGAGTGTCATAACCTCCCTTGTCACTCACCAGACCACAGGGACAGATCCCTTTTGTGCTGTTTAATTCTGAGTACTGCAAACCGATTGTCTAGGATATGTTGGTTCTCTACATCCAAGGCCTTAGGAACTGTCTCCAGAGTGGGCACAGTGGAATTGTGGACACCCCTCCCCCTCCTTCCCCTGTATCCCTCGCTGTGCATTCTGGGGATATGCCCATGGTGGTGTCTAAGTGTGGACATGACGTTTCCCTAAAAGGCTCATGTGTGGAAATTTTGATCCTCAGCTGATGAATTCAGTCATTAAGAATATTGATCTGTTGACTGGTGCATAATTTGATGGCATTATAGATACAGTGAAGGTGGAGGCTGGCTGAGAGAAATAGGTCACTGAGGTATGCTTTTGAAAGACAACTTGCCCCTGACCATTTCTGTCTTTCTGTCTACTCCCCAGAAACCATAACATGAACTACTTGGCTCTACCATGATATTCTAGTTCTAGAGGCAGTAGAAGCCTCCAGCCATGGTTGAAACCTTTGACTTTATGAGCCAAAGTAAATCTCCCTTTGTTCCCACACATTTTGTCATAGCAACAAATAGATCTAACACAATGACTGCACAACACAGTTGATGAACTGAGATAGCTCCAGGCATGGCTAAAGTGTGCACTTTGAGGAGACACCTTGAATTCTGGCGCCCACAGATTCCAGAGAAGACACATTCTATCTCAAGTTTAGCCGTCCATTACCCTTAGATAAGGTTATGTGTCGCAGATCACCCATGTCTCCTACAGGCTGGTATTGGAGGGGTATATGTGAGACCTTTGCACAGGACTGGGAAAAGGCTGTAACTTGGGGCTGGCGGGTCCATTATTAGTGTAAGAAATGATGCTTGGAACGCTGGTTCTCCATCTTTCAAGGCCCCAGAGGCATTGCCACCACGGTTGTCTGGTAGAGATTGAGCACTGGGGGTTTTGGTTGTACAATTGTATCACTCCAAGGCTCCTCACAGCCCTCACCTGGCTGCTGAGTCCTCAGTTAATGCTAGCTGCCTTCAGGGAGTCCTGTGAGCCCTGGAAAAGACCTTTTTTGGTGGCCATTCTCTGGCCTCATACTGCTGGCTGGCAGTCAGGAGAACAGGCAGTATTACCCCTAAGATAAATGAAGAGGAGCTTTAGCTCTTATTGGATTATAGTTTTTATTGAACTTTATAAATTCCAATTAGCAGACCCCTGGGCAATAAGCGACACGCGGCTCGTGGCTCACTTTATAGTGTGATTATGACCCTGTTTATCCTCCCATGAACAAGAAGTATTAATGGAAGAAATGAAGGAAAGAGGATTCAAGAATACGTAAAAACAGCTAACATTGGTGACACCGAGCTAGAGAGGGTCAGGAGAGAAAACAAACTCCAGGCAGGCACTAGAAAACAGGAGATCAATGATCTAAGAACCCTTGTGCTCACAACCACAGGGCGCTTGGCCACCTATGGTTTAAAACCCCCAGAGTCTTGTCATAGCTGCTGGGGCCAAAGAGTACCCTAAGCTTCCCACCGCCCAGTCCTTGGCAAGCTCATCTGGTCTGGAGTCTGATTTTCTAAGTACAGAGACCTGCTGGTACACACGTCCCACTAAACAACTTGATTTCAGTACTTACAAAGTATACCCAGTCATGCTCACATGTAAGCATTCAAGTCTGCTTTCTGGCCTTAGGATCACCAGATTCATGGCAATTGGCCATGGATCTTTTCTTTAAGGGACTAAAAGTGTCAGGTAAGAATCCTTGTGTTCAGAATGAGCTGAGACCTGCATCCCTTTTGCTTATGCCTAGAAGAGTTCTATGATTTCACAGACAGATGTGCAGTCTCCAGAGGTGGGAGCTGGCAACAACTGGCAACGCTTCCCCAGATCCACTGTTTTTCTTTTCTTCCTGGTTGCACTCGCTTGTGTTACCAGTTTCAAACATTTAGTGGCTATGATCTAGGGCACTGGCTGGAGAGAAGCTGCCCTCCACAGAGGTGGGGTAGGCCGAGCAAGCTTCTGAATTGGCAAAGTAGGTGAAGGTCTATTCTCCCATACCAAAATGTTCCTGAGGCAGCACGGTCAAGGATGATGTACCTTTCTTAGTTGTCTGCTCTCTTACCAGCATTGCCCCATTGTCTGGAAGTGCTAACAGAGAAGTGTCTGAAGGGGCTTCTGTGGTTTGAACAGGATGAAAAATGCCTCATGTGATCTCAGTCTGCAGCAGTATGTAAATAAGACACAGCAATATATGGGAGGCTCAGGAAATCTGGTTGACTGAGCCCACTGGGAATCAGAGCAGCCACAGAGGTCTGGCCCCGGCTGGCCTGTGCTCTGCTCCTCTGTAATCTGTGAAGAGTGCTAGTTGCTAGGCCATCTTAATAGGCAGGGTAAGCGAACACAGATTCTTGTGGTTAAAAGTTTCCCACCTCATCTGATTTCTGTCCTTTAGAGGGAGAACCAGCCAGAGGACATGAGCAGAAAGGAAGAAAAGTCCCCGAGTTGGCTGACCTCTGGCAGATAAATATTTCCTTGTTTACACCTAACAGGTCACACCTTATTACAAACTAAGGCTAGGGCATCGGGAGACTTTAGATTTCTGGAAAAGAGGCCATTTTCCAACCAGGGTCCCTATCCCTCACATTGTCAGAACTATATATTCACATTTAGACGCCTAGCACCCGAATTGGTTAAGATAGTCTCAAGAGAATAGGCAATTAATTCCTTCCCCTAGTCCGAGCTCCCTAGGATACTTTCCCTCCTTGCTTACAATTCAGGTCTCACAGCCAGGAGTGCAGGGGGTCAAGTCCAGAGCCACCATGCTAGTGTATAGCATGTCTGTACATTTTCTGGAACACAGTTGCAGAAGGGTGTGAGTTAAGCAGAGTAGACTGGCAGGCCCAGAAAGGGATTATCTGGCCAGACGTATTCTAGCTGAGTGCTTAAGACTGCAGGTTTTAGAGCTGAGAGGCCCCTGTGTTATCTGTTGACCCAGCAGCCAGAAGGCAAGATTTGGGGTAGCTTTATGGAGGTGGGGTAACAAGCCAGGGTTTGGTAGGAGGAGTAGAGATAAAAGACCCTGAGGGCAGAGCTAGGATCCTGGAGCGAATGCGTGTTTGTATCTGTCAGGTCCACTGTCTCTCTATAAATAAAGAGCCCATTTCAAAAGCCCCAGATGCCTTCCCTGGATCACAGTAAAGGTTCTGTCCAGGTCCAGGGACATTCTGAGCAGTGTCCCAGAGGGCATGATCTCCTGAGGTCACACTGTCCTTCACTGTCACTAGAGTGCGTCACACTGCAGTGTCCACAGTGGATGTCCAGTTTGATTTCAGCATGTCTACTGTCAGTGTGCGATCTCCAAGCCTCTTGGGGGAGGAGGGTCAGTGGGGACCTCTGTGTTTCCCTGCTTCTTCTGTAAACAGCAGGACCCTCTGAAGTCCTTGTCATGGAGAGGAGTCTCCTGAGATTCTCTAAGACAGAAGCAGCAGCAATCTATGTGGGAAGGCACAGGAGTGCTACTAACTAGTCTAGGGACTGTGGTTCAGCCATTTCCCTCTCCTGGGTCTCTGTTCCTTTACAGTAAAGTGAAGGGGCTGATAGTACAGTTGACTTTTAAGGCTGATGCTAAGTACAAAATAAACAGGTTGCCTTCCCTGATGCTTCAGGCACGAACACTAATTAGCACACACGGAGAAACGTGGCAAGCAATAATGGCCCCTAGGCCCGCCTTGTATACCCCTGCTCTCTTTTCTCTCCTCCTACCCTCCTGTGATAGATCATACAGGATAGATTACATTAATTTTCTATAAACTATATCAACTTGAGTGACATGTCCTTAAGGGTTGGCTGATTGATATCTACAATGCAGTCTTATAATCTAAAATCATATTAATATTAATATTAAAGATTTTCTGTCCTTTACGCGCACCATTAAATCTGGAGTATAAGGTGAAATTGACAACATACATTTTGACAGCTTATCTATAATAAATATGCAAATCTTGATGCCCACATGTCATCACAGATGCGCAGCGGCTCTCTGAAGATCACAGCACGCCTGTCTCCCATGTGACATTTTCAGCAGGAGATCAGAGCTGGGCGGTGGGAGCTGTTCAGGGCGAACCTTTGCTGGACATGACCCTGGCCTTGCCTGTCTGCTTGAGAAAGCCTGTCCTTCATTCTGCAGAGCAGGCAGGAGGGCTGGAGGAGTGACAGCCACAGAGAACACGGCAGACCCAGGGAAATCCACTTACCCTCTTTATTTCTCTTGCATCCCAAAGGAACTTTGGTTGTGTCCAGCCTAGTTACAGCGAATTGTAGATGCTCAATACCCGTGAGCTTAAGAGTTAGGGCCCCCCCTCAGTCTTGCTCCGACCTTCCCATGCCTTGTTTTGTATTTGGAAAAGGAGCAGAGTCTAAGAGCACCGAAGGGATTGCTCCATCCACAGCAATGCCCTGGCAAACGGGCAGCTTACAAATTATTTTCTAAATGAATCCCAATGCCTCCTGCCCAAAGCTGTGTGCAACTCTCTCGGCTTCCTGTCCCTGTATTACTCTTTGCTCCAACACCTCACACCAAACAGAATCTGTAACTTACCCCAGTGGCTACCCCAGGCTCTCTGCTTCTGGCCTATGAGTTCCAGATGACAGGGACCACAGGACTTCCTCTTTCCCCGGTCTGAGCTGAAGACTCAGTTGAAGCTGAGATAATTGAACTAAGGTCGAGACTAAGGGGTTTATCTTAAGGAGAAAATCTGGCTACCTTTCTGGTGAGACGTGCGCGCGCGCGCGCGTGTGTGTGTGTGTGTGTGTGTGTGTGTGTGTGTGTGTGTGTGTGTGCGCGCGCGCGTTAAGGTCCTCCTGACCTTAACAGGGAGGCCGTGGAGAGCTCTGAGGTGTGTGCAGAGCACTTTTCAGTGGTTACTAGGTTGTTTACTTGAGATGAGCATCAGACCATCTTGGAGGTTCCGTTTCTCATCAAGCCTGCTAAGAGGTCCACAAGGCCTACAAGAGGCTCTGAAGCCATGTCTCTTGAGCTCACTCTTTGGGACAACATCCAACCTTTCTGGTTGCCCTCTCAGTTGGCCCTATCTCCAGTTTCTAGACTTGCAGTCTTCAGTCCTCTGCCCATCTTCCTTCATGAAATCACATCATATCAGACTAAGCACATTGGCACCCCTGTCTTTGAACTGCACAAAGTTGTGTGAAGAACCACAGCACAGCATCATAACAGCATAACATCATCAAGGCACAGGTCATGACAACACTGTCATCACGGCACAGCATCATCACCTCTCCTTGCTTCATTGTTTGTTTGGCAGAGAACGGGGCTTCTTTAATACAAGCAGTCCAGGAGGGAAGTGTTTCCATGAACACTGTTCCCCTACCCACTTGTCACATAGGTGGATCATCTGAACTGTATCCTAGCATGTACCTCATGGATCTGGGAAAGTCTTAAGAGATCCAGCCACCTAGCATCTGCCTCAAGGTGAGCGCTGGTGTAGATCTGTTCTTATGTTTTTCCATGTCTTTGGGGTCAGGGTCAGAGTGTAGAAAGGTCCCAGGTATTCTTTTGAGATATCGAGAACCTGCCCACGCTTCCTATCTCCCCACCACAGGAGGATGGCTAGGGTCCTGGAGAAGGAAGCTCCCATTTACTACTAAGTGTCTGCTGTATATCCTTTGCTATAAGCTATTCCCAGTTTCGGGATCTTGAGTCATACATCTGCTGTCCTGGCCAGGGAAGTTTAGTGACCCGGGCTGGGAGCACGTACTTGCTAGAGGAACACAGCTGCTGGGCAAATAGGATTCAAGGCCTTCAGTTCTGTGGTTCTGGAGAAGTCTGATCTATAAGAGTCTGCTCAGTCCATACTGTACGATGACTGCAGAGGTTCCTTTGGGGGAGTGTGGGATCCCCGCGGGTTGCCAATAGGAGACCCACTGCTAGAGCTTTTGATCTTACAGTCTCCCACATTTTCACACCCCCAGCCCATGATGGTCCTTCACTCTGGGGTGAAATTCTACACTTTAATAAAGAATGGCTGATCAATCTGTCTACAGTCTATCTGCAGTGAGTCATCAGCATGGAGGCTGGAAGGACACAGGTGGAAAGAGCGAGCCTGCGGTAACTTATGCAGGCTTCCTGAGTGCCATAGGTGTGGGCATTCTGTTCTGCCTTTGCCTGGGGCCCTTGAGTCTGAGAAAGGCTTGGGTACCCGGAACACACAGATCTTATCTTCTTGGCTGAAGAGGTTAAATGAGACAGTATTTGATTATTGCCTGGCTCACTGCCTGGCATATAGCCAGACCCCCATAAATGTTAGTTTTTCTCTCTCCCTTCAATGAGTCACATCCGGTTGGAGGAAAAGCCCACTTAAGACAGGTTCACCTAATGCAGGAAAGAGGGCATCGGCAGGGGTGCCCTTGGTAGTGGTGTTGTAGGCGGGTGGATGGGTGGCAAGGTGGGTGGGGAAGAAATGGATGATTACAGATGGCTTTGAGGGCCAACACCAGAAATAA
>CM052715.1:14066231-14103731 GCA_028551405.1 Uromys caudimaculatus
TCTCTCTCTCTCTCTCTCTCTCTCTCTCTCTCTCTCTCTCTCTCTCTCTCTCCCCCTCCCCTCCCCCACTTCTTTTTTTAAAATTTATGTTGACTTAACGCGCCCTAATCCCTGACTCAGCTTCCACTTCTAGTTAAACCAAAGGTAAATTCTCGTCTGGCGGGGCTGCCAGAAGCAGGCAGATCCACACCACGAAGCAGCCTCGGGGAATATTGATATTAGCCGACCTCTGGCGCTGGCCGCCCGCGGTGAAAATAGGACGCGGGGCCAATCAATTACAGAGTCATTAAGGGCGGGGAGCTGGGAAAGCGAAGAAAGACCCAGCTCCTTCGCGGGGGCGTCTCCTGGAGCCTTGATGGTCCCCAACCTCCAGACCTCACTGGGTCCCACGATCCTCATTTTGAGCCCCACTCCCTACGCGCCCCTGCTGTTGCTCCCTGCTGTCAAGAGCAACTGCCTCCAGTCTTGGCGTTTTGACCTAGTCCGAGTACTTCATAGTTCTGTTCCCGAGGTCGGGAGGGGGCCGGAACCCACGTTGCTCAGCCTGGGCCAAGGCGCTGGAGGGTCCTTGGGGTGCCTTGGGGTCCTCAGCCTGCTTGCTCTGTTCTTTGTCTTTCCTAGAACTCCTCACTCTCAGGCACTGCCCTGTCCCCTCTTCTCCTGTCTGCTTTGGTTCCTCTTTAATGACCACTGCTCCCTTTCTAAGGCGCCTCTGGCTCTAAGACCACCTTCTGTTTTCATGTTTTTTCCCTGCTTGCCCATTCCTCCTGAGCTAGCCACAGGGTGGCTCCCAACAGACTCCTTTTCCCCCAGCAGGCTCTGAGAGCCCCCGGAAGGGCTCTGCCAGGCTGGCTGGAAGGTGGTTGTGACACTCCAGAAAGAGAGCCAGTTCACATCTGCCCTCACCAATTGGAACTGACATCAAGTCCTTCTTACTTGGGGCTAAAGACTTATGGGTCCTTTTTACATTAAATCTGTCTTCTTTTAATGCCAGACAATAGCTTTGGTGGAAGGGGAGCCCTACGTCAGATCAGCAATGTTTAGAGAGCCGGAATCCCTGGGACTGGTCTGAGAAGGAGCCTGCAGGCGTGGATGTGGATGTTGGTCAGAGACTAGCTTTCAGCAGATGGAGGTGAGAGTGTGGGACAAATGGATTATGGATTTCACTTAGAGCTGCAGCGTTTCTGTTCTGGGGTCCACCCGACTGGTTTCTTATGCTGACCATTGTTGGCACTGGGAGAGTTGGAAGAGGTGAAGGAAGGCTCATTCGGTGAGGGGCTAACATCATACATACATACATACACATATCATACATACACATGCCAAAATTTCTATAGGGTCTTGGACAAGCCAATAGGATCTGTCAATGTTTATACTGCTCAGATCTAGAAGAAATGGTGCATTTTTCTATTTAAAGAAGGGGATTGCATTTTATAAATAGTTAAATAATACTAAAAATATTGTGAGGGAAAAATCGGGAGCTGGAGAGAGAGCTTAGTGATTAAAAGTGCTTGCTGCTCTCCTCGAGGACCACTTGAGTTCTGTCCCCAGCTCGCAAGTCAGGTAGCTCACAACTACCAGTTCCAGGGGGTCTGACATACCCTCTTCTTCAGGGCTCCTCACACATATCTATCTGTCTGTCTGTCTGTCTGTCTATCCTCCCCTCTCTCTCTCACACACAGGTAAAAATCTTTAAAACATCCCAGGACTAGGAAGATGACAAAATGTTTTATGTTCAAACATGAGGAGCCAAGAAACCTACAATTTCAGTGATGGTAAGGAAGAGACAGAGGAGACCTGGACCACGCCAAATTGGTGAGTTCCGTGCCACTGGGAGACCATGTCTTATAACAAACCCAAGGTGGGCGGCTTTGGAAGGACACCCGAGGTTGTCCTTCGGCCTCCATGTGCACACATGTGCACACATATATGTATACATACACTTGAACTTGTATGAACACACACACACACACACACACACACACACACACACACACACACACACACACACACCCCTACCATCTTCACAGTCTCATAGACCATCTTCTCCCCATGCAAGGCCTTTCTAAGCATGACAAATCTATAGACATTGCCTGGAGACAACTAACAGATGCAAAGTCTTGAGCCTTTCTTGTTCTCCTCTGGCATCAGGACTCCAGGTGGGTTTCATTCATCTGCATTGTTTGACGAGAACTCCAGGGTATTGGAGCTTCAACCACACCAGCCTCAAATGACCTCTGCAGTTGGGAGGTGGGAAACATCGAAATTTCTTTTTATTATTGAGAATTAGTAGCAAAGAAATGCCACATGGCCAGATGGCAGCAGGGCTGTGGCGAAGACTGTTTTCTAAGTCTCTGTGCCCAGTGTCCTTTAAGAGTACTGGAAGGTACTATTTATGCCAACCCACAGATAACCAACCCTTAAGGGAGACCCATGTGTTTTGCATTCTTTCACCAAGAACTCAGTCCTAGTGAGGTAGCTGGTTTGGGGTAAGGACATGTATGTAAAAGTCAGATAATTCTATGGAAAGGGTGTGTAGTCACCGGGCTTTCAAAAGATACCAACTATCATACCAACATTCTACCCAGGATCTCCTCAGATAGTCTCAAAATCTATCTTGAGGGTCTTCTTCCTAAGGAGACATTCCAAAGTTCATGAGAAAGGGATCCAAGGATCTAGAAATCATTTTGCAGAAGTTTGGGTGCTCTCTGGCATTAGATTAAATCCTAGCTTTGTTGCCAGGAGTTGTGGGAACTTTGGACAAGTTATATATCTATATATATCAACCCATCTATTACAAAAAAACCTGGGTTGGTAGGATGTGGCACGAGAGGGATTCTCTGAGGTCTCTGGAAAAATCTCTCCGTGTGTCTGGGTCACAGTTTTCTTGTCTATGAAGTAGCAAACTATGAGTAATAATACCAATTTATGTAAATATCAACTAACATAACATCAAGTTATCATATCTTCTAAGTCCCTGCAATGGTTTTTCTCATGGGTTTACCTCCTTCCATAGGAAGATGAGCCACGTACCCACAAATAAGCACAGTTAACAAGATTTGTAAGGCCACCAAGAACCAAGGAGAGCTACCTATAGTTCTTGACACCAGCTTGACCATCAACTAGATCTGAGCAGCTCTGATCTCAGGTTTGAATCCAGCATGAGGGAGGTGATCAGCCTGGATCAGCCCAGCAGGAGCTGAGTGTCCTGAAACCATTCTCCCGACAAAGTGATCCCCCACCTCCTTTTATCTCCTATTAGCCAGAAAACTAAGTTAATTAGAATCTGCTGTTTTCTGAAAACTTGGGTTAATCAAAGTTTATATGTAGTAGTTTTCCCCCCAGAACAGTAAATGGAAGGAATGTTTCCATGAAGAACTCAGTACTTAGTGAGGCTGCTGGGGCGGCAGGGAATCCTCACTGAACCGGAACATCAATCCCTGCTCTGAAACAAACCTGATGTTTCACTCTGTTTAGGCCATAGTAAGAGACAAGCATGCTGTGGGGTGCTGCAGGAGAGAAGATGCCTTTGAGTTTTCAGGCTCCCACTGGGGAGTGAGGTAAGAAGGCTCCCTCTCTTATTTCCAAGCAGCTGTCTCAGTACCTTCCCCTATGTCTTCCTCTTCACATAGGACACCTCCTCCAGGTGCCCTGGTCCCGAGCCCTTGATTGCTTTTCCGTGACTTGTTCTCATCTTCGTATCTTTGCATCTTCATAGACTGAGCTGTCCAAGGTTGACCTTAACTCCAGACTCTTCTGAGGTGCTCCTTAAAATCTCTAGGTGTGTCCCAGCTCCCCAGCCAGATTCCAGTTCCCTCAAGATGGGGAAATTTATGGATCCTAGCCCACTCTCAATGGACAGCAGAAAGTGGCTAGATTAACTCAAAGTCACAGACCCGTGGAACTAAAAAGGACTCATAAATTGACTAGCCTAACTCTCAGTTTGAAGGATCAGCAAGCAAATCAAATTCATGGTCATGGCTTGGATAGAGAACCCAAGTCTTAGCTAATAGCTAATATCCTGTGATCATGTCCAAGGTTTTTAGGATTCTGGAGAAGTAGGAATTAAGTAAAGGGGACCTAATGAGAGCTTAAGTTGGTAGAATGTTTGAGGTGGGGGTGCAAATGTCCTGCCGAATTCAGATAGCTTAAATCTATTGAAATAAATTCACTCTTAAGACATGATTCTATAAATGGAATGGGGAATGTGTCTGATGGATGTGCATGAGTTATTGCTTATGGCATGGCTGGAATAAAGCAAAAGATAAAATTAGAAACCAAAGTCTATCAGTGGGGTGTGACCTTGCTGTGGGAATTAGGGTAGGTGTGACCACAGCACCAGGAAGCTAAGGGAAATGAAGTAGATTTGTGTGCAGGCAAGTTCAGAAAACTCCTGGACCAATTGCAAAGCCACACGTTATGGTACACAGCTCCATATTCCAGCTTCTGCAGTGGAAAGGCTAGGTGAGCATGTTCTCCTTGTGCCTACGTATGCTTGACAGGTTCCCGAGAGAACACACAGGAACCTGTGACTTCTGAAGAGTGGGATGGTGTCTCTAGTGGGAGGGGAAAATTATACTTCTTTGCATACCTTTGGCACTTTTAAAAAAATGCAACATGGCAGTCTCTAGCTCAGCAGTGCTTTCTGGTGAAAATGTAATCCTCACATTTGTTCATAGCAGGACTACCACATTCTTAGATTCTTCCAACAGAAGCCCTTGTGTAACTGTCACCATAACACTCTGTAGTTCTTGCTATGATTGTGCCATTTACCAGGGGGTAAACTGAGGCAGAGAGACGTGAAGGAACTTGGCCTGTGGTCTCTGGTGAGACACAACAGTTGTGGTCCTGTTGAATGTTACACTAGCAGTCACAATATGCTTCCCATGAGGCCATTTCTAGATATCACTTCTGATTGTGGGAGTGACCAGGCCAGAGCCAGTGCCTTGCCAGTAACTCCAGAGAAGATAGAAACAGGCACATCCCTACCTATGCTGCAAGTCAAGAAAGGTGAATCGCCCCGGGTGCCTTGCAAAGCTCCAGCTCACCCCACCTGGTCCCACTCGGCTTCCATCCGTAAGGAGCAGAGCAGAAGCTGCAGAGAGGTTGAGATTGGAGGGTCAGACCCACCAGAAACCGCGAGTCACACTTGACTCCCTCCCAACCTTGAGATTGCTACTCTCTTCTCACTTTCTGTTCCTTTCCTTTGTTCCCCCCTCCTTCCCAGAGTTAATGCCCATGTAGCTCTGACATGACAAGTTCTTTTAGCATCTTTTCTAATCTCCTCTGGGTTTAGGATTAATAGATTTTTTCTACTTATTTGAGATTGATAAGGAAGAGAAAGAGAGGGAGAGAGGGAAGGGATGCAGGATGGAGGAAGGGAAGGAGAGGGGAGAGAGAAGAAAGGAGAGAGTGAATGAGAGATAAAATATGAAATAGTTTAAAAAATGGAGGAAAAAGTCAAGATTGTTTAGAAAGACTGATTATCTGGCCAGGAATAGCTTGCTGATGCTGTCGTCTGTGTCTTTAACTCAGGGTGTATCACAGACAAGGGAAGGATCAGATCTTAGGTGTTATCCTGTCTGTAGAAGAGCAACTGGATGGGGTTGCTTGTGAGATAGCAGAGCAGAGTGGCCGAGTCGGTTGGGAGAACTCCAGCAATGCTCTGCCTTACACGGCAAGGTCCTCTCGACATCCTGGCCTCTGTTCTGGTAGCCTTCACTCTCAGGTCTACTTCAGTCAGGATGTTCTCCAATCCAGGAACTGGGTCCTCAAACTCCCTTTTCCCAGACACTTAGGGTCGCTAGTAAGTACGGACTATGCAGCTGAGCTTGCCGTACTGGAGTCCCCCCCAACCCCAGCCCTTTCTCCATATTCACCACTGAAAATTGCACATGTCCCCTTGATGAGGCTGCATGGGAAAAGCAAAAATAGCACCTCGCTGCTTTTAGCAAAAATTATATCCACTCGGCATGGCTAACGCTGGGTGCCGCATGCCGATCTGCAGCTCTGATTAGCCTTTGATTAATAAAAAATGGGTACGGGAATCAATTATTTATTTAATAAGAGCAGTTTGTCTCAAGCAAAACCTTTAAGGAAGTAGAGGACTCAGAGTGGGCTGCTTGGGAGCCAGAAGTCTTTGGGGGTGAGAAGTTTGAAGGTGGAGGGCTTCCATCATGGAGACATGGACGAGACAGTCTGTTCCATGTAGCTTTAGGGGTAGTGTTCAGCTGTGTGTGAAAGGATCCAGGCCTCCAGCGCAGATGCCCAAGGAGCACTACATGCCTTTTCCTACCCTTTTTATAGGATAGGTTACCCCTAGGACCCTTTGCCAGCAGTCCCCACCCCCTTTGCCGGCAGTCCCCGCCCCCATTGCCGGCAGTCCCCGCCCCCACTGCCATCCACACCTTGTCTAAAGCCCACTAAACTCAGCCTGGAATTGAATGAAGTCACCTTGACGGCCTATGCTGGTGTTTCCCCTGCCACGCTGGTCTGCCCAGTCCACGTGTTGTTTCTCAGCATCTCTCTACCATTACGCAACCTTTCTCTTTGTGTGGGGAGCTTCTCCTGATCTCTGTGATTCACAATCCTATCCATTCATCAAATCCAAGAGAGAAGGATGTGCACTCCATGCAGCAACTCTCCAAGTCACCCACTCAGGAGACAGCCCTTCATCTTCTGAGCACCCAGGCACTTTAAATGTGTGCCCTGTTGAAAAATGTACAGTTGTGTTTGCTGTTTTGAAGCCAGAGATAGTCTCTTAGTCACTTCTGTGACTCTTGCCCAGGTTTTGTGAGGTAATGGATGAAGGGACGTATTGTATTATCTTTTGGGGAGACTGTACCCACTATATCTGAATTTTGGTTGTAAAACAATCTCTTTTGTTTCAAGGTAGTATTTCTTATAGCCTGGGCTATCTTCAAACTCACTATGTAGCTGAAGATAGCCTTGAACTTCCACTCTTCCTGCCTCCATCTCTGGGAATGCTGGGGTTTCAAGTATGCACCACCACTCCTAGCCTTAAATGCAGTGGTGGGGATTGAACCCAGGGCTCCTTGCATGCTAACCAAGCACTCTATTTGTTGAGCTACACAGTCAGCCCTAGGAAAACCATCTAAGAGAAAGATTTTTTTAGGGCCAAAATGGGAAACGGATCCCTCCGTGCACCAGAGATGACCAGATAAGAACACATGGGTTTGCAATCTGACTTCTTATTTTCTGGAAAATGAGGCAGAGAGTTCAAAATAAAAAGTGAAGTAGTATGGTGTTAATTTCTGACAGAAAACCCATATTACACATATTTAAACCTGGCTTATATGTCCACTGGCATAAGAAGGCCAAACCCACCACACTCATGAGACAGTGGCAACTGTCACATGAGAGAAGAAAGAACTTCAGAAGGGACCGTACTCTACACTGCAGAGTGTACTTATCTGTTTAGGTAATTATAAGTGACCTGACACCATCTATTTAGTGCCTGTTCCAGCAAGAGGGTCCAGAGCTGCTCTGTGCCAAAGTCTTCCTTCCCATCTCCATTATCTGGACATTGCTCATGGAAGTTAAATTTCCCAGAATGATCTGGGTTGTTGCCATTCCTGTCTTCTGAGTTTACTGGTGTGGGTGGATACTTCTAGAATGAGAGCTTTCCAGCAAACTGCCTCTGTGGGTCCAGATGCCACGCCCTGCCACTTCCGCCAGGTGCAGGACTGCATTCACTGTGAGCTATGTATTTGCTTATGCAGGAATCAAATGAAGGATCGTCTCTTTCCCACCATTGGCTTGCCTTGAGTTTTCCTAAATGTCTGCTTTCAGACGTTATTCCAGGAGCTTGTCCTCAGTTCCCGGAATGTAAGTTGGTTATCCCAGACAAAGGACCAGATTTGCTGATCCACACAGAGCCTACCCAGCAAGGCATCTGAGAAGTTTGGGAATTGAGTGCTTCTGTCATGGAGTCAGCATCTTTGTCCCTTAGCCACCACCAAGTCGGGGCCTATCCAGTAGTCAGGGCAGAGGACCTGAGGAGAGGACTTGTTTACTTGGAGAACAAATCATTGGATAACTCAGGGACTGGCTTTGAAAAACACAGACTTGTGGGACAGCCCACTCCCCCAAGCTCATAAACCAGATGAATTAAAGGGCAACTCATGCAGCAGAAGGCTTGCGTCGGTTCTAAAAGGATTCCTTTTAAGGCTCTTCTGATGAGCAAACACAGCACGTTTCAGATAGAACCCATTGTAAGACAAGAAATGACAAAAAGAAGATAATAACAATTTGCATCCACTATTTTTGGCGCAGCTCTGTGAGGAGCTAGGCACACCTGTATCTTGTCCTCTCTCGTCAGCAAGTCCCTCTCCTGGAGAGAGTGGGAGCTGCAGAGAAATTCAGGGTGGGGTGAGTATCCATCCCAACTGTCCTTGAACCTAAGGGAAACCCATGGTCTACATGAGAGGATCAAGAGTCAGGGACTGGTTTTTGCTGCTTATTGGGCCCTGGCTTATTGGGAGTATATGCAGAATGATTCCAGAGAATACAGATCTGACCCTGACCACAAGACCCAACTGGAATCCTCACCTCTCTTTTGCTCCTGAGCCCTTCCAGGATACTGGCAATATTTGCCTTATGGTATCAGTGAGACATTTCCCGTATCCACATAGTTAAATTAGTTAGCTGGATAGAAACCTCAGAGATGATGTATCTAGTTGTCAGTCGTGACTTGGTGCTAATGGCACTACAATTTGGTTACAGTTCTTGCTGTCATTAATCATCGGCCCCCAGCCGGCTGTATACCAGGGTACTGGGGTGGGGAGGGTGGGGCCAGCTCCTATAGAAGGTGCCCAGCGCTCAGGCTGCTGCTGCTTCTGGGATGGGCTCAGGCTCAACTCACAGGATGAGCTACCACCTCTCTGTCCCTGTCACCACCCTGACTGACATCAGCCCTGCGCACCTCTGTTTGTTAGCCTCTTGCTACTTATGCTAATAGCATCCTGTAAACTATTTCTGAGTATTAACATCTGCCTCAAGCAGCCGACTTTCACTTACAGAAACTGATTTCAGCTCAGTCAAGCAGATAAACAGAGAAATCAAAGCAGGTGGCTGAAAGTGAAGGAGGAATTCTCCATTCCTGCATTCAACCATTGAACGCCACGAAAGCCGCCATAATTAATATTCAGATAACTATATTCCAACACATAGAATAAACAAGATCATTTAAAGGATGCAAAATACATCTCCAGGGCCAGAGGAGAAGAGAGGGAAGGGGAGGCAGAGAACTGAATATGAATGAGTCACTACCTACTCTGCCCTACACAGTGGATGGCTGCAGCCTCTGAGAACAGGTGATGTGCCTCACAAGGCCAAGAAGCTGGGTGTTTACACCACTAAGGCTGCAGCCTGGCAGGTGTGGGGCTGTGCAGCACTATCTGGCCTCAAAAGACCCGAAGGGCTTCAGCTGTCTACACTGTAGTCCTGCTTGTACATGTGGCCTGGGAGAGGTGGCCTGCCTTTCTGATGCAGGCCCTCCCATGAGGTATACCAATCTGAAAAGCCTCTCCACTAATGAGGAGGCTTTCGAAAGTGATGGCTCTAGAATTGGAATAACCTCCCTGAGTAATGTCAGGCAGGCGGAAGCAGCCTCCTGATATTAATAAAGGAGAGAGTACGTGCCTGTTGGGTTTTCTTGTGTCTATTTGCTGTTTTCCTTGTCAGTCAGGATTAAAAGAAGATTGACACCATCACCCAGAACAGATTTGGAAGCCTGCCTTTCCTGTCTGCCTGGGGGCTGCAAGGACAGACTTCCCAACCAAGACTCCCTGTCCCAGCACAACCGGAGCACCAAAACCCACATGGCGAGATCCCAGGTCTGGCTTTCAACCTTCTTGTCATATTCACATACAGTGGGGGTTTGAGGAGTTGGCCAGTGAGACCCACCACTCAGTGTGGTGCCTACTGCCATGCATGCAAATGAGGCTACCCAGAGATAAAATACACATGGGTGTTATTGAAGAGCAGAATTATGCACTGTAAGCTCCAGGGAGACACCAAGCACCTAGGTCCAGAGTGGGTGATCTGAACCATCCCTGACTACTTCCGGGTTATGGGCAACCACCAGGAGAAGGCCACTCACAGAAGCCATGCTGCCAGGAAGCATGCAGTTTGGCCATGCACAGGAGAGAGCGGGATCCACCCCTGGTAAAAATGTCGCTGCCGACTTTGCTCTCCCCTTCCCCCCATCTCGGTTTCTGTAGTTGCAAGGGCCCCGAGGCTGAACAGCAAATGTGATCAAGAACTTTAATTTCCACTTGGGGGAATCATCCCATGCCCCGCCCTGCCCCTGCCCCTGTGCATAGGTCCTGTCTGTATCTGTCCCTGGAGGACAGAGCCGATGATGCCTGGAACCCAAAACTGCATCCTGGGGGCTGTGCTTCCGGAACCACAGCTTTGTTGAAATTTACCCTGATGCTGGGGATTTTTTTTTTTTTTTTTTTTTTTTTTTTGGTTTCCTTGGAAATAACTCTCTGAATCACAGCTGTTTGTGGCAGTGGAGGAGGTGGGAGAATGTTCCCTGGAGGGGTGTTGGGAGGGGTAGAGAGGCCAACAGGCTTCCGTAGGGAAAACTGCACAGTGTATAGGCTGGTGTGGTGTGAGGGAGGGCCAGTGGTCTCTTGGAATCTCTGAAGACAGACGTGAGGATGGGTTGAATCTGGACAAATGGGAACATTTTCTTCCCTAGAGCCTCGCTTTTGTACTCTCCTGTCTTCTCCACCCCTTCTAAAGGCAGCTGATGGAGCAGCAGCCGTTTTCCCAGCTCCAGACTGGTCCTCAGCTACAGGTCTGCTAGGGGCATCTGCGCTGTGGGTGCCTTTTCTTCATGGTCTTGTCTAATGTGAGCATCGTGACACTTACGTGAGGTGGGCAAGGCAGAGCACGTGGTCTGTGCATCAGAAGGGATGCTGGGAGATTGCTTGGTAGATGCAGTGTTGTGAGTATCAGAGCAGAAAGAAGCCCCAACCCCACCTAGGCAGGTCCCATCAAGGTCTGTTACTGCACCGTCCTGTTTCTGGCAACTGCAATCACCTCTGCTTCATTCAGTTGCAAGCTCCACAGATACAAAGGCTCTGGGCTGACTGGTTTCATTCATACTCTTGGACACAAAGCCCGGAAGGGATGCAGGTGACCCTCACCACCAACAGGGGCCGTTTCTCCAGGGAAAGAGGAGGCAACCCACCCTGACTGGATGTGTGGTAACTGCTTTCACCAGATCCACACACAAAAGGATGAGGCTAGATGGGACCTAGTGGGGCCATCACTTGGCCATCACAGGTCTTGGTAATGCTCCTTACCCTCCAACATTGTCCTTGCTGCCATAACATTTTCTAGAACCCAGCTCTCATCTACCTTCTACCTCCCTGCCCCCCTTCTCCTCAGTTACCATGGCCACAGCATCACTGTCATCTTAATCTCCAAACTGTCACATCCAACCCAAAAGAATGCTTGTCTTCAGAATCACAAGTAGAAAAAACAAACTCAGACCAGATCTTTTGCAGTCTATAATTTCACCTGGGCCTACAAAAGGCCTGGGATTCTCAGATGGGACTGTGCCCTTTATTCAAGGGGCAGATTGCCAAGGTAAGTGTGTGGCAGGGAGGCTCATGCCTGACCTGATCTCCATCAAAGGGAACACTTATCTGTCACACAACCGGGGGTGGGGTGTGAGCTATGACTTCTGGGGGAACGTTTGTGATTGTGTTTTCTATCCTGCTTGCAGTGTACAGCCTGGCAGGAGGGTATAAGCTACTCCAATGGGTTCTTAGGGGCTTGCAACACATTCTTGAGGCAGTCCCTGCCCTCTTCCCTGAGTGCTAGTCGCAGGAAGCACAGCCATTTTATGTCACACCAGGCACAAGGCTTTCTTGGAGGGGACTGCCAGAACAGGTTCTATAAACCCAGGGCCTCATGCTTACTAGGCAAGAATGTCAGTGGTTTGCATGAGAATGCGGAATTTGAGGTGGTCAAATCCCTGGCCCAGCTGCACAGTAGTCCTGGTGCCCTCTGCTGGCCACAACTGGAAACACAGGCAGCCTGTAGTGAGCATTGGGTGGGACCTTCTGAGGTCAGTTAGACCTCCTGAGATGGGAGGGTTTGCCAGGTTGCTTCACTTTAGGTCCCCTCAGAGGCTGTTCACTGTGCATTTGCATAAAGTCTAATGTCTTCTCATGTTGCTCGGGCTGTGGTTGTTACTAGCTGTGTAGTCCCGAATGAGCAGTCCAATTGTACTAGACTCCATTTTGTTACTTGTAAGATTTCCTTAATCCAAGAATTGGGTGATCCCATCACACTGGGTTATGAGGCAGGAGAATTGCCACACATTTGAGATCACTCTTTATGATATATTGAATTCCATGCTACTTTGGACTACAGAATGAAAACCTGTCTCAGAAAAACCAAAAAATAAAATGAAGCAAAACAGCACAGTAAAGATCAAGAACAAGATCTATGCATCCTTCAGACTCATTTCAAACATTATTCTGTGTCCATGACCTCTGCATTCAGGACTCCACGCTCAGCACATGCTGTGAATAGACCATATCTCTTATGCATCTTTGTATTCGCAGAAAAGAGTGCCCCCAGGACCTCCCAGTGCAGGGTATTTTCTTTCTTTCAAATTATTATCATTAATTATTATTTTATATGTATGATGTACATGTGGGTATATGTGTTCCATGGTTCAGATGTGGGGGGTGGGTCAGGAGAATACTCTGTGGGACTTGCTTCTGTCTTTTCTTGTTTCTGTGAACACCAGGGATCAGACTCAGGCTATCGGGCTTGTGGGGCAAGTGTTTCACCTGCTGAGTTCTATCACTGACCTGGATCTTTGTATTCTAATTTGTTGCTCTGGGGTTACTTTCACTTCCCAGGAAGGTTTGAGATCCTGGAGGGCAAAGTGTATAGGAACAGTGGTTTAGTGCTTTACTGAACAGAGAAAACAATATTGACACATGGAGCAGTTACACATGTGGCCCCTTCTCCCTCCTTGGGCAGGGCCATCTGGATGCTGTGGCTGTGACTGAGTTTCTTCCTGGCACCACCTTGCTTCTGTGGTTCTGGCGATGGATTCTGACCCAGACTCTTTACCCAGGGCCACTGGTGTCCCGGTCTCCTGCCCAGTGAAGTCCTCAATGCCACCTTCCTGTCTCACGTTATTGTTCTCTTTGCTCTCTCTTTGTGCCTGCCCCTCAAGGCTGCCCTGGTGCAGCACACACTCCTGGAGACTATGCTAACAGCTCACATTTATTAATAGCGCAGCATGTGCTGAGAGCTTCGCACATATCATCTCATGTTATGTTCCTAATAACCTGGCTGATGGCTCTGTTGTTATCTTCACTTTGTAGAGAAGAAGCCCAGGCACAGACACGTTGAGCCCTTGCCTAAAGCCACACAGCATAGCTAGAAAGTGGGAGGGTGAACATTTAAACTCAGTTTCTGAAGCCTGGGTTTGTACAACTGGAGATGGAGGGCTTGAAACAGACAGTAAGATCTACTTCTTAACATGTTCATGCACAGCAGCCTAAACACATACATGTACATCCTACACCTCAGAGGTCCCTATGCTGGTTTCTATGAGCACTTCTCAGTATGTGTAGGCACAACACCCAGCCCCCCCCCCCTCCATGTCTTAGAACAGCTGCTCAGCACGGACACACACCGTTCAACAAGTTTCACTTAGCCTATTTCTACTATACAGTAGTGTAAAGGCCAAACACGGTCAGTAGAAATTGTCCTTTGAGGTGGCTGGGGAGATGGCCGAGTCAGTCATACAAGTGTGAGGACATGAATTAGACTCCTAGAACTACCACAGAGAAGCCAGGCACACACAGGAGTGTGCCTGGAATACAGAAGCAGGAGGAACCCTGAGGGGCTCGCTGACCATCAGTCTGGCCAAATTGGTGAACTCCAGGCTTAGTGAGCACTGACTGAGGAGTAACACTAGACATTGACCTATGGCCCCATGCATGTGTGTGCAGTGTGTCAGTATACATACAAAAGCATATAACATACAGACACATACATGCATCAACGACAACATACACAAACACAAACTACCCTCTGCTGCTTGTTCTTTTCCCAAGTGTGGTGCTGTTAGGATGTGGCAGGGTATGTCTCTCCCAGTCAGCCTGCAGTCCTGAGCCAGTGCCCCCACACTCTCCAGAGCTGTGTTGCTGAGCTTGGAGAGGTGGTGTTGAGGGCATCTTCTACTCAGCTTTCCAGCTCGACAGTGGATTTATCAAGCTCGAGCTTCATAGGAAGCCCAGGACATCCTTAGATACTTTTGACCATCGGACATTGCAGAGATGACTAATGAGATGGGGAGGGGACTAGCTTTCTAATTACATACAAAGAAACTTGACTTAAATGAACACAAACAGCTATGTGTACTGGCTATAGGACTGGTCAGGCCTTGGGACCTATCTCAGATTTGGACAGAGCACATGTGGTCGTATGGGAGTCGTAGACTGGGATGTTTGCATACAAACAATAAGTGACAGTGTATGTGTGCTGTGGCAAGTCACCCTCTCTTCATGCTTTCCTTTGTTCTCCCTTCCCAGGATCTGGACTTTCTGAAGACCTCCATTTTGACCCTGGATAATCTCATCAAGGAATTCTTGATAGTGGCAAGAGGGAGGCTTTGGATTCTGTGTTTGGGAAGAGCAATTTGGGGTGCGGTCTATTGTGGAGACTCACTGGCCTGCAACCAACAGGATGCAGATGGGACGCTAGTGTTCCTGAAGACATGGGGCTTCACACAGCCTTTCCCAGCCTAGAGTCATGGGTCCTTTCTGTCAGATGCTTCTGAAACATGTATGTAACTTATCAGCTTCTCTCTGGCCACATTGATTTTATTAGTGTTGTTTTTTCTTTTACTCTAAAAGACAAAGAGCCAGCAGTTCTTCTCAGACATTTGGTAGTGGCTCTGGGGTCAAACGGAAGTTCCCAGAGAGTCACTATAGGTAAGGGGCCATCAAAGGTGGAGCAGGAGCTTGTAGGTGATAATGACACGGGTTACTGAACAGGGGGGGGGTAAAAGACATTAGTCAAAGCAGCAGGGAAGGGAGGCAGGAGCTGAGCGACCTACATCTCCACTGAGAATTGGCTGACTCACCCCTGGACAGTAGCTCTACCTCCTGGGTGGAACTTAGCCCTAGCATCAGAGGAAACTGGCACCCTAAGAGAGGGCAGAGGCTCAGCATAAGGTGGAGTAAATTAAGGTTCAGTATGAGAGTTTTGGAGGGAGCATTGGAAGGGCACAATGGTGTGTGGGTGGACTTTGCTAATGGCTGAGGGTCACGATGTGGTCCTAAGTTTACCTCCATGGAGTGCTTTGCTAGGAGATGGGACAAATGGGCTCCAGTGTTCACGTGTGTGATCTCAAAGTGCACACTGCATAGCCTGTGACTTAGCTGATGTTCGGTGCATACCAAATTAGACCAACGATTGCAGTTAGGAAGTCTTGTTTCACTTGTTCAGTTTTAAATGACCTGAAAACCATGGTACCTGGATGTTTTTCACACTGCGACTCTTGTCTTTACCCTGAGCTCAGGGTCTTGAATTCACTGCCTTCGCTGGCCTTCACTCACGTTTGCTACAGGCTCTCCCATCTCAGCACCCCTGACCTGAATTTTGATCACCCTTCCCCAAGTGCGTTCCTTCTTTAAATAGCATTCACCACTGAGCAGGTCAGATTGTCCTTGGTTCCTCCATTTCTTCAGGACCTCAACTTTCACAACACATGCCCACCCAGGCATGCTGTGAACACTCTCTGCTTACACTATTTTCAACTCTGTCATTGCTACCTGCCTGCTTAGGACTGTGGCTGCTGTCTTCCAGGGCTTTGGCTCCATACAGCAGCTGGAGAGATAGCTGGGGGAATGTATAGAACATGTTTCTTATTGGTAGAATATACTATGGTACACATGTACTTGGCTAAAGCTCCCTCATCCTACAGGCTTATCACAGCCCGTCTTTGTCAGCCTTCTCCTACTTTGGACTCTCCACTACTGCACGATACTTTCAGCACTGTGGTCCTTCTCTGCTCTGGGAACACCTGAAGGCTGCTACTGCTTCAGAACCTTTGCATCTGCTGCTCAACTGCTTCTCGTGCTTTTCTGCCTTTTTTGGCTGTTCTGAGTCTCAACTTCATGTCAGTTTCTCCGGGGTCCCTCTCCCCACTCACCCAGAATATATAGTAGCCTTGCTGTGCTTCATCTACAGGTTTTAACTCTCAGCTCAGAATGTGTGAACAGGTGTTTAATTCTTATGACTAATTTATTATCTACTTTCCTCACGTAAGAATAGGCGTGTGAGAGCCAGGGATCCATCTTCCTTGGTTACTGCTATTTCTCCAGTAGCTAGAGCTATGGCTAGCACAAAATGGGTGATCAGTAACTGTGAACAAGTGAATGAACGACCTAATTCTGATGGGACTCTTCTGAGAAGGCCTTTTGCCTAGGGTAAAAATGTGAGCTCTTGAATGTGATTTCTGGACTGGCTTCTGTGTACGAACTGCAAGACTAATTAAACTCATTCATATTTGTGGAAATGCAAATATAATTTTATTTACCAATGACTGTAATAAAGGTAAATGCTCCTTGCTTAAACAAACAATTCACTTTGGGAATAGAGCTGTAAACAGAAGCAATAAATAAACACTCCTTATTGAGTGCTCACTGTGCCTCCATTGGACCTCAGAAGCCTGCTGCTCTGCTCTTCCATCAGTGTGTACCTGTGGAGGCTGAAGCCCAGTGTGGAAGACTTCTTCATCCACCGAGGAAGGGACTTAACCATTCCAGGCAACAGAACTCTTCACCTTGCCTATGACTCTCTGGTGCACAGCTCGGTGTCTTGGCTGTACCCTGAGGAGTTACTCAAACTCTCCATGTCTGCTTCCCTGCCTATAAAACAGAAATGGAAACTTCCCCCAGGAAAACAGGAAGTATTACATGAGATGGTGTTTTGGAATGTTGGTGTTGTGCTGGCACTGTCAACAGATAAATACATGCTAACAGTTCTTCTCTTATTATTATTGCTATTATTATTACCATTCTGCAAGACTGTTCTAGATGTTTCTACACAGTCTCATTTAATTGCCATGATAATTCACAGAGTCGGTATTATTCCCGACTTACAGGTTAGGAGGAGTTTGTAGAATAACAACCATTGCACACGGACATCTTTGTAGCTCTCAAGTGTGAAACCTGTGTCTTTGGACTTTATGTAGTGTCCCAGACAGCTGCCTCCAGACTGCTGGATTCTGGTGCTCCTGCCCCACAGTCCCTGTGTGGACTCAGCCTTTCCATCTGTCCCCAGTTTTACTGTGGTCCCAAGCTGGTTCTTAGACCCTTCCCTGGTCGAATCCATCTGCGTCTTCCATGGTTCTAAATGACTGCCTCCTGGACTCAGAGCCAGCAGGAACCTTGCCTGTCAGGGTTAGCGAGTGAGGGGTTCTCATGGCTCCCACAATCTGTTCCCACGTGAAGTTGGTGAGGCCTAGAGAAACAGGTGATGGACTCTAAGAGTCCTCAAGTCTCCCAGCACAGGTATCTAACCTACTTCCTCAAGTTGCTATCTTCTTCACTTTTGTCAATCACAAAGAGGACTTGTGAGACTCACCAGGGTATCCTAGTGCAGTGGTAGCAGGCAGTGTTCACACAGCTTGGGGAGTCTTTTCTGAGTGCTCACTCACTAAGCCTTCCAAACAGAGGCTGGTATTGTTCTTCCTACATCCCCAAGAGTGTGTACCCCAGGTTAAGGATGCAGCGGATAAGCAAGAGCCCAGCCCAAGTCGAAGGAGGCCTTTTGCCCTGGATAGACTATGGACATGATCACACATTCACCGTAGTTAGCTTTTGGAGAATTACAGACATTGGTCTCATTCTTCTCCTACAGCCACCCCATCTTTTTTACTTTTTCTGACATGCACTGTTCACAACAAAGGATAGATGCAAATTCACTTAATGGTAAAAAAATAAAGCAAGTGGATTTTGCTGGGGTGTGGAGTGATAGCCCCTCTTGCCTCTCCAGATTGTCAAGGGAGCTGCCATGTGAGACAGGTCCGTGTAGGGTCCAGAGAAGCTTTGTTGGGTTCCTGGTGCCATAGTGCTAGTGCTGGCTTGCTTTGGAAAGTCCACAGGACCAGGAGAAGCAGACCTTTTGTGCATGCGCAGTGGAGCTTGCCTGGGCTAAGCTGTAAAGGGGGGGTCTGAGGCCCTGGGCTGTAAGATTCAGGCTCTAGGGACTCAAAGAGGTTGTGGAGGCTGTAACAGGGAGAGGCTTCTGGAAGGAGACTTTCTTCCTTGTTCAAATCAGCTAATTTTGGTTTGAGGGAAGAGGAAAGAAAGAGAGTACACCAGGCTGGGGGACAATTAATGTCCCAGGAAGGGCCAGGCGAATGGAGAGAACACAGGCAGCAAGGCTGGGGAGTGCCTGGGCTGAGGACTCTGTTGACTTCTCTTTTTCATCTGCTCTGTAGCTACAACATCTACAGGCTCACTATGTCCCAGGCACCATGCCAGATGTTCTCCCTAGATTACAGCACTTCTTGCTCACAACACATTTCTTTAGGCAACTTGATTTTCCACTGGCTAGGGAGGGAAACTGAGGCTGGATCAAGCAGTCACACAGTTGTCCCTGCAGCAGCAGCTGGGTTTGAACACGGTGTTACCCATCTTATTAACCTGTGCTACCATGGAACTCTCTATCCCCAGCCATCTGGGTCTAGGAAGCCCTGGGAAGGCCTTTTAGGTGTGGAGTAGGGGAGGGACTCCACAGCACCAGGACATATGGCTTCACACTTGCAAACCAAGAAATCGAACTGAACAATTTATGTTCAGTTGTGCATGTGTAAGTGTGTGTGCATGTGCATGCATGGGCATATGTGTATGTATTTGTATATGAGATTAGGAAATCTACAGGGGGCTGTCATGGTCTTATGATGGCTATAGCAGTGGCTGAGGAATGAGTTCTGGTGTGCAGGTGGATAGAGAGGTGGCAGCTTGTATCCCTAGGGAAGAAACTGGAATTTTCTGCATTTTGACAATCTGGCCTAGGAAATGAGCCTAGGGTTTCATGGATCAAGGGACAGGGAGTCCCTTGGGGTTGTTATTCAACTGCAGATTCCTGTAGGGAATTAAGAGGTCTGGTGTGGAGGCCAGGACTCCGCCAGACTTCTAGGAAATGGTGCTGCAGGCTCCTGAGGATGTTGGGAAGGGTGGGTCCTTCCAGCTGCAGGAGTGGAGCAGGATCCACTTACCTGTGGAGTCTTCTGGAAAGCCTGGGTGTGAGGAAAGGGGCATACTCGCAGAACTAGAATGGGCAGGTCTCTAGATGAGTGCAGGCCTAACTAACTACCAATCTGTGTTTGGGATTCTCCAGGTAGGGCCCTGGAGAAAATGAGTTCATGCTTGCCTCAGAGGCGGTCTAGAGCTAGATCTTTGTTAATTCCCAGCAGCTGGAGTCGGCCTCTAGGGACTTAGGAGAGAGGCAGAGGGGCACAACATCTACGGCTTGGCTTGGGGGCTGTGTGTGTGTAAGAGATGCCCATGTAAGCAAAGCAGAGGTGCATTTGGTGTGAGGGTATTCCATGGGCGTTACCCCAGTCCTCCTGGGCATTGTCCTTCTCCGAGCACAGCTTCTGGCATCCCTGATCTGGTCTGAGTACCATCTGTTCTAACCCAGATGGACGGGGCTGGGTGGAAGCCCCCTTCCCTGTTGTAGCTGTCTTTCTGCCTTTCAGTCTGTCTCTGTGGGTCTGTCTGTCTGTCTCTGTCTTTGTGTGTGTCTCTCTCCCTTTCTCACACACAGATCAGCTGGGCATCCAGGAGAGCAGCAAGGTCTGTGACTGAAGGGCAAGGTCTGACTCCATGTTGATTCTTCCCACAGCCCTTATTCACCCTCGTACGCTCCATATCCTGTCAAGAGATGCCCATGCACACACATATTTGCAGAGCTTCACGAGTGCCCACCCAGGGAGTTGGACTCATCTTTTCTGTTTCTTCCATGCACTTGGTAGAAACTGTAGTCATAGACGTACACACAATCTGTCACTAAAAATTGGCCCAGCTGAGCCGTCACAGCCCACACACGCCTGCATAAACTCAGCATGTATGAGCGCACATGTCCACACATCTCCTTGCCTGGGTCTCACAGGCTAAGACTGGCATGTACTTGTATGGAGGAGGCATGGCTTCTCATGCACACATACTACACACTCCATGCAGGCATTCGTTACACACACACACACACACACACACACACACACACACACACACACACACACACACACACACACAATGCAGCCACAGTGGAGGGTTCCGTTTTTTGGAACTCTGCCCAAGATTCTCAGCCTGGGGACTGAGGTGGTCTTGGCATGAGTTGTACAGAGCCCTAGATCTGGAAGAGGGAGGACACGGCTTTCCCAGGATAGAGGAGCTTTGCCGTCTTGGAGGGACAGTGAGAGTGCTCTGTGAGTGCTCTGTGTCTTTTTCTCTTTTCAGAGTCAGCATAGAAAACTCAGCTCTTCTCCACATTGGTCCAGTGTACATGGTATGCGCTCTACACACAAGAGCAGAGTTGGTGCAAAGACTGAGGGTATAACGTGATTCTACATGGGATGTCCTGGAAGACGTGTCCCAGTGTATTCTGCCCTAGAGCCCAGAGGTGCCTTCGACCACATACCACTCTGGCAACCCAGTGAGCATTCTCTTATTGCCGCTGAATGGAATCATTTACCAAGTGCATTCTAAAGACCAGCAGGGGCCTCACAGACTGAGAGAGCCCTTAGGTGATCACAGAAGACTAGGTGTGAGCAAGGGGCTGTTTCTCAGGCTCTGAGCCATAGTAGGTGGCAGTCTATGGGTCTCTAGGACAATCTATACCTGGGGACCTCCACCCCTTCTCAGTCGCCACCACTTCTACTGCCCATGTGCTTTTCTTTACCTCACAGAGAGCTGCTCAGAGTCAGTTTATAGAGGAGCATGGCCCTTGGGAGGTCTGTCCCCAGTCTCTCCAGGACCTGCCTTTGGTGTTGGTCAGATGAACAGAAATTTGCTCTAGATCCAAAGACTGACACAGTCAGAGGATGAAGAGGGAGTGCCCTTAGCAATGGCCTTCTGAGCCTTTGCGATTTCTAATAAGGCTGTGGTCCCAGACTTGGTGACACTCCTAGGCTACCCAGGGAGAGAATATTGGCCTCTAGCTTGGGCTAGAAGGGAACTGAGGGGCCCCTGCCCCTGTTTTCCCTCTATAATATTTCGTTTTCATCACTTCTCCAAGCCAGCCAGCTTTGTTTCACCTAACAAGTTATGTCATTTAGTTGGGTATGCGCTTTTGATTAATTAAGTTTTGTCATTGTGTGTGTGTGTATATATATATGTGTGTGTGTGTGTGTGTGTGTGTGTGTGTATCAAGGTCTCTGTGTGTATCTCTGTGTGTTTCTTCATATGTCAGTGTGTATTTAGGAGTGTTTCTACATGTGCTTGAGTTTTTGGATACTTGAATTAATGTTACTGTGTGTATGTGGTGTGTGTGTGTGTGTGTTTATTTGTAAGTGGATCTGTCTGATTATGTGCCAGCGTGTGGTATATCTGCAGGCAACAGTGTCTGTGTGTGTTATCTCTATGCACCCAGGAATGTCCACAGGTCTCTGTGTGCCTGCATCTTCAGGTCACCCGTGTGAGATGGCAGGGAATGGCATGAGAGAGCATTATCGGGTACATTGCGGGCTCCCATTCTCTCATCTGCAGACGTGGGTGATAGAGATGGCCTCTGACTTCTGTAAAAGGGAACGTGGTAGCTAGAGAATGCAGAAGAGTTGGGTGTGTGAGCTGTGTCAAGCTGCTGCTGTCGGAGATCTCATTTTCTTCACACTCAAAGGGGCACAGTGACATCTCTGCCACTTTTGACATGAGGGTTTGGTGAGATAATCCTGGCAAGAGGCTATGTGTGCTGCATAGTAGGTACAATATCAATCTTCTTTCCTGTCTACCTGTGGCGATCAGTCCTCCCTCTGTTCTTTGTATGCCGAGAACAGCCGAGCCACTTGGTGTTCTGTGGGAGCACCAGCCTGTAATTTGGATGAATACGCCTAGAAATTTAACTGTGCCCGTCTTATCCAATCTCCACAGTGACCCTAAAAAGTGAGCTGAGCAGGCCCACTGAGATGATGTAAGGAGGGAAGTCAGTGGCAGGGAACAGATATGTGTGTAGAGTGTTTTTGGTACACCAGTTCCCCTGCAACAGGCAACATCCAGGATGCCAGGGTCTTAATCATCCAGAGGCCCCGTGAGACCAAGGACACCTCACAGGTGTACAGTCTGAGTAGAAGGATGGTGTTCACAAACCCCTGACACAGCCAGACTGTGACTCAACCCTCTGTATGGAACAACAACCTTACAAAGAGGCAACCCTTACAAAAAGCGGCCACTCCCAGAGATGGCTCCGACAACCGGCACAAAGCAGTTTCCTTTCATCCAGACCGTCAGCTGGGGTTATGGACACCAAGACAGACTCATTAGCCTCATTACCTAGCTTATTTACAAAATCTGACCCTGGATGACATGCGCTGGTTTCCAAAACCACAGCAAAGCAGTGTGGACTGTCCCCGATGGGAGGCAGGATGGCACAAGGACATTATGAAAGGAGCCAGTTCTACCAACACACCTTGGAAAGGGGGACAGCCATTTTCACTTTTAACACAGGGCAGCTTTGTCAGGGGAGATCTTAGTTGATATAGGGTGGGTGCCTCTATAGCCAGGGGCTGCAAAGGAGGCTAAGCCCCAGGACTC
Organism: Uromys caudimaculatus; assembly: GCA_028551405.1. Classification (NCBI taxonomy): domain Eukaryota; kingdom Metazoa; phylum Chordata; class Mammalia; order Rodentia; family Muridae; genus Uromys; species Uromys caudimaculatus. Next base: position 14,089,067 of record CM052715.1, read on the forward strand.
TGCCTGCTGGTCCAGCAGCCTGCCTTTGCCCCTGGCTTACCCAGGCCCTCAATCCTATCTCACACATCCTAAGCCCAAACTGGTCTGTTCATTCTGGCAGGATTTGATCTGGTTGTAATTTTCCTTCATCATTCCACTTCATTATTTCTTTATAAAATAGGTCTATTGTCCCTGACTATAACAGATCTAAAATGAAATAAGATACAGGAAAGCATTTTGTATGGTAAAATGTCATATAAACAGAAGGCATATGATAATATCACAACATATATAAGGATGTCTACAATACAGTGTGTAAGATAATGTGACTTTAAATCATAAAAAGAATTTTGTGTGTAGGCTGTATGTGCACAGTGAACACACGACTTAATGTGGCATATAATGCAGTTTATGGTATGTTCTGCAACTGGTAGGGTTATCTAATACTTTATGGCATTTCCTATTCCCCAATTCACTGAAAGTACAATCAAAAGCAGTCAACACTAGGCATTTTTGGCATTCGAAGCACAAGCCCTGGGAAGATTTTGCCATTGGCCAGCAATGTGGCATCCTGGGTGGAGGTGAGGTCCAGGGAAAGTCAGAATACCCTGGCATAGACTGGCAACGGGGTGCAGCAGAAATCGGGCCCTTTCAGGAGGAGGTGGAGGAGCCTGGCTTGTCAGGGCTTGCTTCTTCTATTTATGAAGCCGAATGAGGAGCTATAGGTTTGCGGTGGGCCCGCCCCGTGTCTGTTGATTAGCTGGCGATTATATTGATGATGTAATAAAAATTCACTTTGTCTATTAAGTTTCACCAGGACAATCAGAGAGAGATTAGATAAAAATCAGAGGTAATGAATAACATAGCAGAGGAGGAAAATCATGAGTCTTATCCACCACGGTCCTTCTCTCTCCCCCTTGCTGCCCTGACGGGAGGGCATAAACAAAGAAACCCCACCCTCAGCACCTAGGACTGTTTCAGAAACTTCCCAAGCAGAGCTTCTCTCTGGAGGGATTTGGTGTTGCAGGTGTTATTCTGGTTTAAATTTGCCATCTGTATTTAATATTTTAAACCTTTGGCATGGCCCCGATGGGGAACCAGAGTGATGGGTGTGGGTCCCTCGGCTGTTCTAGCCTTGTGCGCATAACTCTATGTGTACCTCACTGCTTTGAGCCATACATAGGCTCATGTTACTTAGAGACCTCTACCTGTTACTGCCTCGTCTCCCTCTGGTGTGGTCTGGGCTGATGTAGACACTTCTTTTCTTATAGCTTGGGCTATAAGAAGGAGGCACATGTCATGATGATGGTCACACATTAATGTCCATTAGCCGCCAGGGACATTTCTGCTCAGTCTAATCTGTCAGATCAACAAGAGGCTGGACTTGGAAAGGACAAGCAAAGAAGGTCACTTTGCGTTGGTGCTTGTTGCCTGAGAGTCCTGGGTTCTGGGTTGGGGTCTGGGGCTTAGAGTTTGGAAAATGGGTGTGGTCAGTGTGGAAGACCAGGAACTGGAAAGGTTCTGGGTGAGCATGATTGGTGACTTCTATACCTCTCTAGGTAACCGAAAGCCCCCAGTGCTTCTGAGATCTTAGAGTTAGGACTAACCCAGAGGTTTAATAAGAACCACGGCTCTGGGTCTCTGGATGAACACTCCTGGGATCAAGGTCTGAAAGAAGGGGCTTTCTCTTCTCTAAAGAGCTGAATCTGAAGGCTCTCACTTCATCCCTTCTAACTGTTCTGACCTGTTTTTTTTCCCCTGATGATGGGAGAAGTCCCTCACTGCTGCCTGGGAGCCCCTGGGACCCCTGCACAGGAGTGCTGCTTACACTGAAGCAGTACTTTCTGGAACCTGTAAAGATTCTTTCAACTGCAAGACCAGTGTCACTCCAGGAAACTGTCCCCTGCCTTAATGCTCACTCCTTGGCTGCTCTCCATCTACTCCTGCATCAGGGAAGGCACAGAGGATGGATGGAGGGTGCAGGAGGATTCTACCCCCCCAACCCTCTGTGTGTGACTAGAAAAGGTCATTGAGGGAGCCTTTGTGGGCAATCTAAATGCCGAGTTGATTATGGGGTACATGACTACAGTTTACATATTCCATGAGTTATTTCTGAGCCCCAGTGGGTTGCGGCGGGTATAGCTGAAGGCTGCTGCAGCCCCAAAGCAGGTAAGGAGTAAGGACAGTCCTGGCATACAGCTGACTTTCCTGAAGCATCTACATCCCACCCACCTTTCCTTGGTCCACTCTCCCTGAGCCAGGCTATGATGGTTCTGTATTTATTCAAAATGAGAAGTTTCTTTTTCCATCTGCCTGAGAATGAGACTTCATTGCAGTGGGACAAAAACCAAAACAGAATGGAACAAAATAGAACACTCTGACCCGTTGGTTATGCAGCTTCCTGCTCTGCTTTCTTGTTATTTGTTGCTTTGGGATGTTTGCTGTCCCTTTAGAGCAGTAGATGTGACAACACCCCAGGTACCCATACCTGAGACCTCGTCGTGAGGAGTTCCCGCACTCCTCATTCATGGCATTCTCTTTGGGCTGCTTTATGTTTGTGAGGTTGGCATCCTCAAACCCATGGTTATTTTTGTAGTGTGAACATGGATACCCACCTTTTGAGGTCAGGGCCTGACATTCAGAGAAACTATCTTGATGTGAACCTGGGCCTCCCTCAGGATGGCTTGTGTCTTCCTATCAGACCCAGGGACTTCCCAGAACTAGGACAGGTCATACCTCCCCACAGGCATCCTCCCACCTCTTTGAAGAAGCTGTCTGTGTGAATGAGGGGGAGGGCTGGGGCACTGGAGGAATGCTATCGTTGCATCTATGACACTCCTGCCCTGCTGACGTAGAGACCACTCTCCTTCTTGTTGTGGCCTCTCCTGTGACCAGTTCTCCTAAATCACTGGCTCATCTGAGACAAGGTCAGAACAATTGAAGTTAATGTTTGGCAGAGACACTTGAGAAACCAGAGAGAAGCTAACAAGCCAAGGCCAGCAAGGAAGCACGAGGATAGGACATCACTCCCATAAGAAAGGTAGGCTGGCTCCAGTCCCGTGGGGATAGCCTGTATGCTTGTTATGGCTCCTCACTTTCATTCACTGAGGGTCCCTGGGATGGAAGGGTACAGGGATGTTTGGAAGAACAGTCCCTGCCCAGAGTACACTATTGCCCACCCGTCTAGCCGTCATCTTTCAGCCTAAATGCACATCTTGTGCTAATGGAGACAACCCATTCACCTGCTCCTCTTCTCTCCTCCCTAAGGGTCCAGCTCGGTCACCCTGGTCCAGTTTCACCCTTCCCCCATTCTCTGTTCCAGGAGATCTTCAAACTTGCCCCACCGAATTGAGGTAGAATCAGCTCTAAAATAAATGAAAGGGTTTGCTTACTGCAGCAGCAAAGTGACAGCACTGAGCATATCTCAGGTTTTCAAGAAAATGTTTGTTAATTATATTTTCTCAAGATCAGAAAAGAAACAAAAGCCTTGACCACAAGCCAGAGGCTGCTCTCTTGCCCTGTGCCTCTGCAGCTCCAGTGAGCCGGACTTCCTGTGCTGCATGGACTTGGTGACTGGTGGCTATGTAAATCAATCCCTAATCCATCCTTCTTGGATTTGGACATGAACACAGGATGTGCTGGCATGATGTGAGCTTCTACTGGAACTGTTTGGACATTCTCTTGCAAAAGTCCAGGACGATGGAGTCAAACCATATCAGGCCCTAAGTACTGATGAGATTTTGGTTCTTTCTCAAACACAAGGAACCTCTTCATCATGTGTGATTAAAAATCAAAACGCTGTACTAAACCAGACTATCCTTGCTTAGCTTTGAAACGAACTAAAGCTCACATAGGTTGAGGAATGATAAATACTTTCTGAGTTTTCTGGTTACTTTATGTGTCCTTATTTAGGTCGTGCTTCAGACCCAGACCCGACTTGCCAAGAGAGAAAAGTGCCCCTGGATCCTGTCATCCACTCGTACAGGGAGATGCTAACCCTCACCCTTATGGTGTGGGAGCTGCCTGGCAGTGGATGCATCAGCAGTTCCTTCTTTCCACAGGGCCTGAGTTCCTGGACTCTGGAAGCTTGCTCATGTTCGAGGGGGCATCAGAGGTGTGTGAGTTCTTCATCTCACCGTCAGAGGGCAGGCGACCGCCAGAGGAGATGAGCCCTCCTGCACAGTTTGGGGACTCCTCCCCACTCTCCGCAAAGGGTCTAAAGCAGAAGTCAGGCTTTGATGCTTGCTGGTGTTCTCTCTGAAGCTGCTCACACCTGTGACTTGTGGCTGAGGGGTGAGCAGGGGAACATCTGGGGCTATCTAAACTCTGTCACCAGGACCCACCTTTCTCTCTTGCCTTCTGAGACCACTTTGGGAGACAGACTCAGACTCTGAGACCTGAGGGGGCTTAGTGAGAAGGCTGATTGTTGAATAAGATGGAGGGAACTCAGTCTGGGTACTGAGTCCTGGCTACTGAATGGGCGCAGAACAGCATGCCACTTGGTGGCTTCCTGTGGGTGGGAACAAGTGTTGGGGATCTGATGTGGTCGGCATGCTAGGATGTGAACACTTGTTTGTGTGAGATAAGAACCTTCCTCAAGAGACACTCTCTCCACTCACCCACAGAGAGCTATATCTTGCCATCCTTTACAATCTAAGGCCTGCCCCTGCTCTTTCGCTGTCCTTGCCTTTCTCAGTTTTCAATTCTGCCTAGGCTTAGGTGTGAAGGCAGGTTCCCTCCAAGCAGTCTTGATGGCTTTGAGAATAGAGACAAGGAATGAGAAGCTATTCTTTTGGGTTTGGCTAGTGGAGCACTAACACTGGGGTTCATCTCCTTTCCTTCCTGTGAACACTTCCAAGGCATCCAAAGACCACCAGGATGAGCCTGCCTTCAGCAGGAGAGTAAAAAGTTTGGGTGAATCCCAACGCAATACAAAGGTCAAAGAAGCCTGACCTTTTCTTTCATCTCTCATTGCAAGTAAAGGTAAGCCTAGGTGGGAGCTAGTTTTCTAGATTCCAGAACATTTTACTTTGTCATCAATGCATACAGAGAACACATGAGTCTTTATTCCCAAGGATGCACTAGGGTGACTTATCCAAACAAATGCTTTTCCTCCTAGACCAAGTTCTGATGTGCACCCTGGCATCTCCAGACCCAAGTTCTGTACTCTGTCAGTTGGGGCCACTGCTTCAGGCTCTCCCTACTTCCTTGGAGATAGACCTCCTCCCCCAATTATGAGGAAGAACAAGGATGTTCCTCATGTCGCATCCGGTGAGACCAAGCCAAGTATTGATTTGATATAAAGATATGGATATGTTGGGTGGATAATGGCTAGGTGATCTAATTTCTTTCTTTTCCTGTCCAGAGAACATCTCTCCTCCACCTCACCCTGCTGGAAAGCAGAGGGCAGAAGATGGAAATTGTTATTACCAGTTACCGGAGGGATACATCCATTCCCTCTGGGCTTATCCCAGGAGTTTATGAAGTCTCTGGGACCAAGGTCTCCTCTCCCACTACACAAACACTCCCGACATCGTCACCTCCCTGTATATTCTTAGAACCAGTCAATATGATTAATTTTACATGGGCACAATTTCCTGCTATTGTTGTGGAGTCCTCCTGGCCTCTCCCATCAGCAGCAGCATGATACCGTTTCTGGTTATATTGGTCAACCAAGATATTGATATTATTAATAATGGATATCTATATGCTAACCTTTGTCCACACAACTGAATCACTCTGGGCTGGCTGTCACATTTCTTTAAAAGGTATTGATAAGCCCGTTACAGGAAGGACACATACATTCTTCAGTGTGTGCTCTCTATTTCAAGTCCCTGTGAAAAATCTACCTACGTTGGATAAGATGGGAGGGTAGGATGCATGTTGTTTGCAAGAAGACATCTGTGTACATATGCTTGAGTGTGTGTGTGTGTGTGTGTGTGTGTGTGTGTGTGTGTGTGTGTGTGTGACTGAGACAGAGACAGAAAGAGAGTCTGTCTGAAACACTGGCTGATCAAATCGTCAGAGCATTATAGGGAGGTAGGAGAACCAGACAGTCCCTACAAATACACCGAGATGTTATGTTTGATCTTTGGATGCCTCTTGTCTCCTAGGACTTTCGAGAGAAGGTTTTGACTTTATAAGGCTATTATTAGGTGGATGCCTCATTCTCTTAATTTACCCGCCAGGTGAGAGATGGTACTCACCGTGATCTGTCTGGCCAGCACCAGGCCAGAAAGGCACATCAAAGGCCAATCTACAGGCTGGACTTGAGCAGTGTGCTTCCTCGCTGACTTGGTCTATCTGAGCACAGGCAATGATAATTCATCTGGCTCTACTTTCTTAAGGCCAGAAGCAGGGAGGCTGACTCAGCTCAGCCTCTCAATGCTCTGCACCAATTCCCTGGTCAGAAGAATGCTTGGCAGGCTAGCAGACTTTGCTGATTGCATGCAGTGGTCCAGCCTTCTTCCTTCTGGAAGGGAATGAGTGCTGGATCTCTGTGTTTGAAGGCATGATTTGTGTGTGTGTGTGCATGCTTGTGTGCCTAGGTACCCAGACCTCACTTCTGGGGATCTCTGGGCCTGCTGTCAGGCCTCCATTCATGGATAGGGAGGTGTCAGAGATCATGCCTTTGCTGACTGGCTCTACAGTGGTCCTATCCTGTAGAGGCCCACACATGCTTCTTTGTAGGGGGTGGTCCTTCACTTGTCCCTGTTCAAGGAAGCTGGCTAGTTAGAGAAATCTTCTGGATCTTCAGATACAGCATATGAATAAACCAGACATGGATTAATTAGGTGTGACTGCATCATTAAATTAGAATAATGAACAAACAGCCACGTATGGCGTTCAAATCTGCCTAGAACAACTCCATGGGCTAATTTCAACGAAGTCACCTGTCAGTGTGTAGGTCCGGGGGACACTGGAAAGTGAGGTTTCTGTTATAACCTGAGCAGTGGGTTCACCAGGCACCACCTACCCCAGGTTAGGGCTGTTCTTCACTGGGTGCCCAGCACCCACAACTGGATCCAAACAACATGGTCCAATACAGCATCATCTATGTATGCTTCAGCTGTGCACATTTCTCAGAATGAAATAGAGCAGAGGCACAGGTGCTCAAGAGATGGGAGGGAGAAGTTAAGAGGTGTGGGCAGTGGATGGGAAAGGTATTGATCTTGTAATATTTATATGGCAGTATACCATAGCTTCTTCATGGGCTTACACACACACACACACACACACACACACACACACACACACACACACACACACACCCCTTTTCTAGTAGCTCTGTTTCCATGGCTTCTATTTTTCTTCTACCAACACACTCTCTACCGAGATTCATAGGTGAAATGAGTTTTAGTTGTATAATTTTAGAAACAGCTGTGGAAAGACAGCCCCAAGCCCTCAGCCAACACCACCAATCACACTTCCTGTCCTAGGACAGACAACTGTGCCGAAGATCTGGTTGTTTTTTTATAATAAAGACGAAAAAATCAACAGTCACGAAGGGAAGAGAATAGAAAGCTTGCTGGCCTCACTAGCAGGTGATAGCAGCTTGACACATGGGAGTGTGGTGTTAGTGAGGTCTGTTAAGTGTGTAGAAGCCTTTGATCTATAGCCTTTCTTAACAAAGATGATAATTAATTAAAGCAGAGTGTATTGCAATAAAGAAACATCTCGGTCAGTTTGTGCAGGGCTGTCCAGAGCCAGCCTTCCGGAGTCACTCTCAATTAAGCCCTTGCAACAGTGAGCCAGCTCATTATCAATTTTGTCCTTCTGAGTTTGATCACTATTTTTGGTATTCACAGATATAGGACTATGTCTTTCTTCATGAGGGCACCCATTTATTTACATTCGCAGACGGCCACATACGATCTGCTCCTGAGCTGAGCTGCTGGGAATAGCTGTTTTAGAGCCTCAATCAGCTCATGCTGGAGAGGAGATACAACAGGGATAAGAGGAAGGAAATTTGGATCAAGTGGAAGGGGAGAAACCCTGTGAATGCATAATCCTGAAAACATCTACTCTTGAAGGACTCAAAAACCAGAGGGATTTCCTGAGTTGGTAGAATTGCTGCAAGACCCCCCTCCATTTCCATGAAGCCAATTCCTTGTGGCCCCTGGATAGGTGCAATGACATAGCCACAGCTCTACCATAAACACCTACATGGACATCGGGTGGGTGACAACCCTTGTTTCTGAGTCCACCAGGAGTAGGACCTAAGAACATTGGCTGCCTCTACAATTGCTTTTCTGTCCTAGCACCGTTAACTCCACAGTTATCAGGTCAGTGGGAGCATTTGTCTCCTTCTTCAGGACCCAGTTTGGGATTGAGTAGACTTCTTTAGCAGCAAGGATGAGGAGAAGAGGGAGAGGAAAGGTAGTGGATGATGAAAGGGCACTAGATGAACCAGGAAGGAAGGGCAATCACCTCAGGTCCAGCCTCAGAAATGATTGGACAAGACAGGATTCCTTCTGCCATTTTTGGAGAGACCATGCATCTAAAAGACTTTGGAAAAAATGGAATTAAGGGGTCAGGGAGAAAGGAATGTACTTCCTTGTTATAAAGAGCTCAAAAGGAGGGTAATTGGATGTCTGCCACACCCTGGTTGCATTTAGAGAGAATGCAGCTAAGTGCTCAGAGGGCCTGTTAGTACTAACTGAGCTTGTCAAGTTAGAGAGAGACAGAAAGAGAGACACAGAGAGAGACAGAGAAAGAGACAGAGAGAGACAGAGAGAGGTGGGGAGAGAGAGAGAGACAGAGAGGGAGAGAGGGAGAAGAGACAGAGTGGGAAAGAGAAAGACAGAGACAGAGAGAAGCTGAGAGAGATAGAGAGACAAGGAGGGTGGAGGAGGGGAGAGGGAGAGCAAGAGAGGGAGAGGGAGAGAGAGACAGAGATACACAGAGACAGAGGAAGAGAGAGAGACACAGAGAGGGAAAGAGAGACAGAGTGGGAGAGAAAGAGAAAGACAGAGACAGAGAAAGGCAGAAAGAGATAGAGAAACAGATAGGGACAGGAAGGGTGGAGGAGGGGAGAGGGAGAGAGAGAAAAAGAGAGGGAGGGAGGGAGGGAGAGAGAGAGAGAGAGAGAGAGAGAGAGAGAGAGAGAGAGAGAGAGAGAGAGGAAAGTAGGCTGGGATGCCAGGGGCAGTGTGTGGGATAGGGAAGCAGTGGGTGGGGAGTCTCAGTCCTGCAGAGAGCTGGGCTCTGTGGCTGCCGTCTCAGATCCCAGATTGAAGGTTGTTTCTAAAATGAGTCAATGGGTGAGGAGAAGCAGGCCAGACTTCAAAGAGTGATGGGTGGGGGATGATGATGGGATTCTCTCTCAAACCTGGACTTCTGAGTGGAAAAACTAGCCAAATAAAAAGAAGCACACCTCCACACTGCAACCTGGGCACTGACAAACCAAAGCCACAAGTTCTGAGGGGGGAAGATGTATCTAAAAACGAGGGCAGCCCTTCTCTCTAGATGGTTCTCTTTCTCTATTACTCTCCTCCTGCTGTTTTCCCCTTCACACTATCTCTGTGCTACTTGTCTCTGGCATCTCTTCCTTTTACACACACACACACACACACACACACACACACACACACACACACACACACCACCCACACAGGTCACAGCATCTTCCTGCACCCCATTCCCCCCCCCCCCCGTACTTACAAGTGTACTGGCATCCACACCCTCTGTCTGGTTCTTCTCTATGTATGTTACACAGGATTCCCTCCTAAGCTCAGAAGCCACTTTGCTCTCAATCTCTGTCAAACAGCCACCCAGATTCCAGCTGGCATTTGGACTCTGTAGGGTTGCTTTTTAAAATTTCTGCCTGCAGTGCCGGGTCCCACTCACTGGTGCATCTCCCTCTCTTTTACACCTACACCACCCCAAGCCCTTCTCAGGTAAGATCACTTGGTCAAATTGGAAACTGACCCTCTTCCAGGGACATGGAAGTTGTGAGCTCGGTAGTGTTTTCCTTAAGACTGTCTTAGGCAAAGTTGGAATCAGCTCTTTTCTTAACTATGAGGTAGGTCTTGTCTGTCTTCTCAGACATTCTCTCCCATCCTGGTTTATTGCCTAGAACAGTGAAGGCAGTGATACCAATCATAGTAATGGTGATTTGGTATCAGAAATGTCCCTACAACCCGACTCTTAAACAAATAAATGAACGAACAAACGAACAAACGAACGAACAAACCAAAAACTGAGAACTTCTCAACGGCTGTTGATGGAGTTGTAACCTTAGTATTCGCTTTCTAATTGTTTTCAAACCATGACTTCATTCAAGAAGAGCCCTGGTTTTCTTTTGTTTTGTGTTTGAGAAGCCACAACCCCAGGTCCACTGGAGGAGGTAGTGGAAGGGGTGAAGGGAACTGCAAGGGGATTCTTTCAATCCAATCTGGAATTGCCATTACAGACTGGGCTGTGCACACATGTTAGCACTTCTCTGTTGAACTGCCATGAAATCTAGGCAAGCACCTCTTTTCATATATGTGGAATGCAGTTAACCATTTTGTACATCGACGGACATGTGTGCACGTGTGCATGCTAGTTTACCTGTGAGCCGATTTGCAGAACATCCATTTTAAAGATAAGTTAAATTATTCTCAAAGAAAAAATAACCACTAGTCTTTTAAATAAGCCGATTATTCCATTAGTTTTTCTTTGCCTTTAAATAGGACACATTGACATCTGGAATCTGGAAGCGTTTAAATGGTTAATGTTGCTTTAATATCCATTAGTCTCCAAATGATTGCTACTGCTTGCTCTCTCTCTCTCTCTCTCTCTCTCTCTCTCTCTCTCTCTCTCTCTGAAAATTTTAGAGTATTTTTCTTTTCTTTTTTTTTTTTTTTTAATTCTGGGCATTGCGCTTTTCCTCTCCCCGACAAGGTAAACCTTTCTTTTAGCAGTTGTAGGTGTGTATCAAGTCATCCAGCTAGTCTTTTTCTCTGGACAAAACTGACTTTTTATTTTTCAAAGTAATTTTAAAAAGTTCATCTTCATTGAGCTGACACACATGCTGATACTCAGTTTTTCTCTTTTAGACTCATTTTGAAAATGGAAACTAGATAGTGCCTTACAGTTTTAATTCACCTATAAGCACAGCAATAAAAAAAAAAGCCATTTTGGCTAAAATCAAGAGGTGGAAATTTGATGTTCTAAAAAAAAAATGCTTGTGTCTTTAAATGAGAATATGAAATGTAATTTTGTGAAGATGGTTACAGATTACCAAAACATAACCATTACCTCCATTTCTTTCTCCCATTTACATAATAAATCAAGGGGCTTCAGGTGTTTCTTACCTAGGCACAGATAAAATAAGAGGTCGTGCAACTGATGGTGAAGATATATTAAAATGATGCCCTCCTTGGAGATGAATCCACAGGAGGTTCTGTTACTCAGTCCCCACCCTTCTTCTGTGATGGTATGGGAGGCTGGTGATCCCATGGCAGTAACTCCTAGGTTTGAAGCCCCTGCCCTAATACAGTCTGTCACTAGAGTAGATTTTTTGATCATGCAGTAGGTAAAAATCTCAAAGCATAGTAGCTACTCAGGTACAGAGCTGTTCTGACCAGATAAAAAGAGGGACTCTTCTGGGGACTTGGCTGTTTAGATTAAAATGTATTGCAGGCTCTCAGAACAAGCGCACATCAGTGGTAAAGGCAGTTTAAACCTTTGGGGACAATCCTATGTTTAGATTACGTTAATTCATAAATATTATACTAAATACCACTTAAATTGGACTTAAATGACTTCAAAGATAATGCATTATAATATGGCTACCCAGAGAGCACTAGTCTTTATGTATCTCAGTGACTCAGTCTTTGCTGCCTCCTATCTTGCTAGACAGGACCAAAGTTATGAATGGATTTCTGGCTTATTTGTGTGTGATGCAGTGATGTGTATGTGTGTATGTGTGTGTATACACGCGTGTGCACATGTGTACACATGTGTACACAAGCATAGATATGCATGTGTATTTATGTATCTTCAGTCACCATCTCTGTTCACTATGAAACAAAAAGATAGAAGAGAAGTAAAAGAAAAATGAGAAAGTGGGTGACCTGTTCCCTTTTTCAGGGAAGAAAAATTCTACAAAACAGGGTGAAATTGGCCCTCAGCTCATTTCTGCTGCTATCCCGGGAATTGGCCTCTCTCTTGTTTGATCAATACTACGATGTCTTTCTCTTTGAAGCCTGTGAAAACAATCTTTCCAAAAGTGCTTTGAATTGGGGAGAAGAGAAGCTTCCAGTTAGCGGGAGTTTGCATTATAGTGGGCTTTCTTCTGTGCGTATTGTTTCTTTGAATTTTGATTCGGCCCTTTTTCTTTCTTTCTTTCTCTCTCTCTCTGCCTACCACACAGATCCCCTTCCCACCAATTGCTTGCTGGTCTCTAGGGGGCAAATTTACCTTTACAGTAATTATTCCACTCCACAGCTGCTATTTGCTGCTTCCCAATCCAACAGCCTTTTCTGGATATGGGGGTTGGGATGATCTCCAACACCCACCCACTCCCTCCTCCGTGGACTCCCAATTTGACTGGAGTAATTGCCTTTTAAGGTGCACTCTACGAATGGCAGGTATTCCATTAACCCTTGGAGCTCCTCCCCTTTTTAGTTACCTGAAATGGCAGGTGGCCAACAAATGGATACCCACCTGAAACCTCACGCATATCATTTTAGTTTTTACTGATTTTTAAGAACCAATGTTGTACACCTGCCACCCGCAATGGAGGTCAGTGTCTTGTTAGGTATCTTTCTCAATTATACTCCATCATAATTCATTAGAAGTTAAACACTCAGGGAAGGGGGAACAAGGACCACAAATATGCCCTGAAACCAGGCTTAACAAAGGCATGGCTCCATCCTTAGCCTCATGCTGTCAGTTTAGAGATTGGGAAGATGTGGAAGCCAAGAGCAGCTTTCATCCTTCAAGCCTCATCATGCTTTTTCACTTAAGAGTAATTAATCACCAATGGCAGGCAAGTAATTTTTTTAAGGTGGCCAGAGGCTTATTTTTTTATTATCAGGATTAGCTAATAAATCAGACTGCATCATTGAAGTAGGAGTTCAAACTCTCCTAGGGCTGAATAAAGCAGCCCTCAGAAATGCGTGGATTGAGACGGCTCTCCAGGAGCTTCTCAGGACTGTCAGGGACATGGTGGCCCAACCCTGACTGTGAAAATCAGAAGGACAGAGAAGCAGGACCTTTCATAAGGAAAATATGTGCCCAAATTATGGAAGGCAAGGGACAACAATGAGACACTCAGTATATCAGACCCACCAGTCCTGCCTGTCACAGACTGAGCCAGTTTGTAAGAAGAATTATTTGGAAAATAAAGTTTTACCTGTCCTAGGAATCTTGTATAAACATGTACATTATATATACGTGTGTGTGTGTGTGTGTGTGTGTGTGTGTGTGTGTGTGCTAAACCTTGTGTAGCTTCCTGATGCAAATGATAAAAATTCTTTACTATAGTATAAGAGAGTTCAAATTACACTAGAAGCGAAGTGTTGGCCTCAGCAAGGGATTGCTGAAAGCACGGAATAGTGTTAAAGTTTATCTGCACTGGAAATAGAGGAGCAATAAAGTGCTCCAATCCAGAGCCCCTAGAACATCCAGCTCCCCACAACTGTCTTTTGCCTCTAGTGGGTTCTGATTTTTTTAAACTTTGAAATATTAAATTACTACAAGAACTGATTGTGAAGACGGACAGCCTCCCTCCTCTGTGCTGTTAAAATTCTATTATTACTATTTTAAGACTGAGGACCTATTAGAATGACAAAGGTTTGATACAAACCTTGATTAGCTTCTAGGGAGCCTGATTGGGAAGGGAAAAACTACAAAGGCACGGTTGCCTCCAGAGAGAGGGAAAATAAGTATTTCTTTTTCCAAATATTATTTTGAAGCCTGCCTTCCCCTTCCCCCTTCCAATCTCTCTTCTGAACAGACATTTTCTCCATATTGGATAAAGGTTGCTTTCTCTCTTCATGACAGCACCCCTCTCCCCATACCAACAAATCTAGTATATTTCCATTCTGCTGTGTTCTTTGTGCTACTCAACATGTCATTAACTTTAAGATTTACTCCTCAGCATGCAAGCTGGAAGATGCTAAAGCCAATAAAAACTGCTCTCTGGGACTCCAACTAGGAAGACTTTGGAGCTCTGTTTAGTATTCGCATGGAGGGAGGGCTGGGGAATGAGGGTGGTTGTGGTAGTGAAAACCCTTAGCTGCTTAGAGAGCCACTCAGCTCTGCGCTCTGAACCTAATATGCCGGAGGATCAGCTATGTTCATAGCCTATTTGTGGCCAGAGACGAGGCTGCTGTCTGTGTGGGGGTGGGTGCATGTGTGTATTTTCATCTTCAAAATCACCATCTCTAACACGGTATCTTCCGTGGCTCTTCACACTACTGTTTATTAAAGACGGAATGTCCATACATCCCTACAACTTCCTTAGCTCCGTACTCCTTTCCTGCCTGGCCATCAATCTCTCTCAGAAAGCATTTAACTTGCCCACACAACTCCAACACCGATTAATCCCTGGTGCACATCCTATACATTACTGTTAGGGAGCAGAGCACTGGGCTAATTTCATCACCCACAAGACACCCACACACATTCTACAACTGAACTCATTTGGGGCTCTGCCTTAAAGATAATAAAACAGAGAGAAAACAGGCAGGCT
>CM052715.1:14108731-14130835 GCA_028551405.1 Uromys caudimaculatus
TAAGAAGTGTTAAGTCCCCACCCCTCCAAACCTCAGATCATCAAAGAGAAGAGAAATGTAATTAGGGAAAGATAGTGGCAAAGTATTATTCACAGTGACATTTAAGTAGATCTGAACCTTTTTCTCCAACTGCCACTCCATGGCCACAATTATTCCATCCACTGAGAGAGAGAGGAGACCAGCAAATGGAAGGGTAACCTGGGGCAACAGATTTTTGTTTTCTTTCTGGTTCTGGAGTGAATGCTTTGTTGCTGATTCATCTCTGAGGGCGTCAGGATGCCCTGTGGTGGTGAAGGTGTTTGAGGACAGATAAGGTCACTTACCTCTGCTCCTCCTCTCCTCTTTAAGGAGAGATTACGTTCTCTCCAGGTACCACATCCTCCTTCTAGCCATCCACCACCCCTTTTCTCTGGTACCCACTGAACTGTACCCAGAGACAGACCTGCTTTGGCTGTTCTGCCTGGAGCTTCCCCTTCTACTTGGTCAGAGAACAGAATCTAGTCCCTTCACTCACTGTCACTCTCCGAAACAGTGATACTCACGTATAGGTGCTCAAGAGAGCTCTAACTTGTGTTCATTCCTCTGCTCCCTTAGAAAAGGGGGATATAGCTTCAGGTCAACACTCTGTGGGAAGGATTCAGGGTCACGTGTGACTTTGCCTGGCTTAGCTTGGAGGCATAACCACTCAGCCATCCTTGCATTCATCCAGCCCCTCTGATCTCCCACAGGAAAGGTTGGAGAAAGGACAGGTCTGCAAAAGAGCTCACTCACTGTCTAGTTAGAGAGCAAAGTCACACCAAGCGCAAAGCCCCAGAACAGCGAACTGCAACAGATGGTTAAATGTCTTCCAGGCTTGAGGGTTTCCACAAAGAGGAAATAGAAAGCAGAAAGCATCAAAGTTGAGGGTGAGAAGTGGGATGAACCAACTGTGAGGTGGGTAGTGGCTTAGAGGAGAGAGAGGTTCCAGCGAAGCAGGTTGGCAGGGTGTTCTACTGCAGGGAGCTGGAGGAGTGGCCTGCTTAAGCCTGCAGAGGGTGTGGAGCACAGGTTGCATGCATCTCCCTTCCGTAAGCAGAGACCGACTTAAGTGATTGTCCAAGAATAGAGTGCACGCAGAGTCAGAAGAACCCTTGGAGAGGGTGGAGCTGTGCAGAGTGGTAGTCAGGGAAGACTTCCTGGAGAAGAGAGCCATGGTGTGGTCCTATGGGAGAGAACACTCAGCCTGGGCTGAGGCAGTAGTCAGGGTGACCCAGGACGGGAGTAAACAGTCATCTGTGGCATTTTTGGTAACAAGAACAAGCTCCCAGAAGCTCTCATAGATTAGATAGAGTGTGAGGAAGCAGGGTGGGACTTGGAGGGCTCAGCCTTTTGTTAACTGAGCCAGAAGCTCAGAGCTTCCTTGCCTTTGAATAATTTGGGCAAGCTCTGTAATATAAAGCTCAGTGAAGAAGAGAAAAAAACAGTTCTCACCACCTCTGTTAATTTTAGCAGCATCTTGTCACCACCAAAAGACCTCCTTGTCCTGTTTTGAGCCCACAGCAAACCTAGCTAGGAAACCACATTTATTAGAGGAGAAAATAGGAAGATGGAAGCTGTGTATTTGTTCTCTAGGGCTCCTTAGAAGGATAGAACATCACCAGGGGGTACTAACTAGTAACAGGGCTGGTAGACAAGAGTCCTCTATGCCGTTTTTCTTGCTATCTGAACCTGAAGGACACGCTTCCCTGGTCCAGTGGTGAGGCTGGGGCTCTCTAGCTGTATTCACTGACAAGCTATGGCTTCTGTCTTTGGTCAACTCCTGTTACAGGCTTTTACCCCAACCCCTCAGTTTTGTTGATGGCAGGCTGCCAGTGAAAGAACAGCATGAGAACAAAGGGATTTCAAGTCTAGGTCGGGACATCCTGCAGGGTGTGCCCACAGAGTCAGATGCAGCCGAAGGTTATCATTTTCTTGGACTTCAGCTTTCCTGTCTATAAAATGGAAGCAAGAATCCTTTCTTCAGCCCCCTTTCCTTCCTCCTCTCTTATCCCATAGATAAAATATAAAAAATATATTATTAAAATGAGAAAGTAGGGATTTGAGGTATAAACAGAGCATAGGAGAAGGAATATAGACTTGATGCTCTCCATTGTAGGACACCAGTGAGCTAGGGCCTAGCTGACTGTCTTCCCCAGAGTGTGACTATCTCTTGAGAGAAGACTGTGCTCGGACCTAGAGAAGCAGTTGTCTTCACCTGCCACCTTCAAGTCCCGCCTCTCCCACTTATTAGCTGCATGACTTTGGGCAGGTTATTTAGTGTCTCTGTGGCTCAGTTTCCACATTTGTAAAATCAGCAGAGAAATAGAGCCTGCCTCGTAGAGTCGTTGTGAAGATTAAATGAGTAGGTGCAGGTAAAGTGTTCAGATCAATGTCTGGACAGCCAATATTATTGGAGCATCACTAACAGGCCACTGGGGGCTGAGGCAATTCTCAAGCCCCTCCCAACTCCTGCAGGACACAGGGTTGAGCCCTAGAACTAGGTGCCCGGTCTTGAGGTGACTGTGTGGGTGGGCTTACACTCTGCACTCGGATTTCCTTATATACCCCTTGGGGATGGAAATATTTAGGCAGCACAAAGCTGTATCACAGCCTCTGTCTTCTGTGGTCTTGTCCTGTGTACCTGCTGCTAGCACTCTGGCCCGTCTTCTTACCTGAGAGGTGTTACAGAAGTAAGTCTTTTTAATTGTGATGTTTTACTAATTAGTTTTTAATTATGTTAATTTATTGTACATGAGCCCTGAGGTTTGCAGACACTAGCTCACTTGGAAGCTGGAATAGTAGGTTGCATTTATCACACAAAATGCTGGGGATACGTGTCACTGTAGCATGCTCATGGCTTCTCTAATATTCTTGAATCAGCAAGTCCTACCTGGGCTTTCTCATCCTAACTTTTCCCATGGCTATAAGGCTCCTGCAGCGCATGGTCCTTTATCTAGTACAGGGGTTAAGAGATTCAACACTGTCAGGCTGGGCAGATAAGGAATGAGAACTGGGTGAGGCTAGGAGGACACTGGGTGGGGCTTAGGAAAGTGAGCTTTCACCAGGTCAGGTTCCTAAGGGTGGCTGGGTAGACCCTCAGACTTGCTCACTTTGGTAGAATTCTCCTGGACAAGCATGCTGAAACTGGTACTGCTGCAGACCTGACAAGTGTTCTGACAGTGTTGTTATCTACAAAGTTCACACTCAAGAATCATGCACTGGAGTTAAAAAAAAATCCCAACAATAATAACACAAATTTTTAAAAAGTAAGTTTATGCTTTTGTGTTAGGCTACATTATAGCTCTTTTCAGCTGCACGTGTCCTGCAAGTTATAAGCTGAACACCCTTGGTACAGTTTGTCAAAGAGCTTAAGGTCATGTGGTTTGGGAGAGGCAGCAGAAGTTGAAGATGAGGATAAGGCATAGCCTGGGCAGTCCGGGGCCTGGGGGCATAGACAGGCAGGCTTATGTTCCAAGTTGTGTGTATATGTGTGGGGTTGGTCATGTAAGCTTTGCAGCAAGGCTGTCAGGATTTGGACACCATGACCAGGAGTTTATTGCCCAAGGATAGCATAGAAAAGCATAACCAATGACACAAGACTGAAGGAGGTATCAGGTGTTTGGGAAGGACAAATGCACAAGAGAAACCACCTCTCTCCCAGCACATGTGCAGAGGGCTGGGTCACCCTATGGGGTTCATCCCTTCGGAGTCATTTCCACTGTCAAAGAATAGGGTCCTGTTGCTATAAGAAATATTTCAAAGAAGACCCTTTTCTTTTAAGGACACTGCATTCCCTTCAACACTTGCCTGGTTGCAGCCTTCTTTTAACAAGTTTCACACCCTTTAAACTCTCCATGCAGAGTTCTGTGTACAAATTCTGCTCCCTTGTCCAGTGCGCACAGTAATGTAAGTTTGTCTCAGGGAGTATATATAAAAGAAATATACTCTATAAGCACAGCTGAACATTTACTGCTTGGAAACCTATATGTAAGGCATATATTTCTGTGCCGCATACACACATGGATAGGTTCATGTCTTGCACTTAGGGAGAGAGACAGCTTGGGTTGGGGACATGGGTCAGTAGGTAAATGTCTCAAGTACATACTTGAGAGCCGGAGTTCTGCTCCCCAGCTCTGATATCAAAATCCTGGTGTAGGAGGGTACGTTTCTCATTCTATCCTTGGGAGGTGGAGAAAGGTGTATTTTTGGGTTTGTTGGGAAGTCACTCTAGGTGAGTTGGTCATCTCCAGGTATAGTGACTCAAAAATAACAATAAAAATAAAAACAATAATGTACTAGGGCTTAAGAGTTGGATCAGTTGATAGGAATGCTTGCTTTGTTTTCAGAGAATGAGAGCTTATTTGCCAGCACCCATGTTGGGAGGTCCACAATCTCCTTAACTCTAGTTTCAGGGTATCCAGTGCCCTTTTTTGGTTTAGGCAGACACCAATGCATGAGCACACAGACACACAGACACACACACACAGACACACACAGACACACACACAGACATACACACACACAGAGAAATACAAATAAAATAATACTATAATTGAGGAAGACATCTGACTATGACTTATGTTTTCCATAGCCCCCCCTCAACACGTACGAGGGGGGGAGAGAGGGAGATGGGGGTCCAGACAGCTTTGTAAATGATGTTCTCAGAGCCTCAGTTTCCTCATAAAACATAGTGGTACCTCCTTTGATTGTGGAAACATTAGAGGAACAATATTTAGGGCCTGCCACATAGCAGGGTACATAACACATGATATCTATGCTTACAGCCAAATCAAGTGTCTCTACTCTAGACATGAGCTGGTGCAGAGCCCCACTGGGAACCTGTCAAGGGCAGGAGATTTTGTAAGAAAAGTTAGCCCGGGCCTCTTTGGAGCCATCTTCTCAATGGTATTGGTCAGGTGATAAGGCTGATTAGAGGGAGCCCAGTGTTCCTGCTTCCATCCTGGAGCTCGTGGAAGGAGTCTCTAGTAAGGTACGAGGGGAATGCAAAGGAGGACACCAAGGCAGTTCTCATCCCTGAGGTTTGTACCACGCTAGCACAGAGATTCCCACCTGCATTCAGACCAGAGAAGGGATTGCCCTAGTGCATACAATCAGCAACCCCATCGTTTAGAGGTCCCCTACCTGACACCTGCACACATGGCCTAGGGAGACTTTTGTCCAGACCTACTTCTTTTCCTCACTCTGGAGGGTGAGCAGGCTGTATGATTCACTTGCTGGCCCTGTGCCTTTTCATTGAGTCACAGTGTAATTGATCCCTCCTTGAGCCAGGTGGCTGCTCTCCTGTGTCCCAAGTCAGGACCACTGATCCAGATTGAATCCAAACTGTAACTGGGGAGACTTGGCTAGGGTGAATCCATCCTAGATGGTGGCTCTGAACCTTTTTATAAGGTGCTCCTGAAAAATCTGTCGTTGGAGAAAGTGGGTCTGGTCCCCATTGACCTGATTAGATTTCCTTATTGGCTTTTATCAGGACCACTGTGAATTAACAAAAGGCATGATCTTGTCTGAGGAATCTTCACGAAGAGACACTCAGTCTTTGTGTTTCTGGATTAAGGCTTGGAGGAGCTGAAGGAAGGGTCATCCCCACATCGTCCAAGGGACGTGCCTGTTCTTGGGGCTTACTTAGTCCTGTGGCATCTTTCCAAAAGGAACTAAGGAAATCCCAGGTATTGGGGATCAATCCACGAATTCCCCCAGTCTTGTGGTAAAGAGCAGAGTGAGGCTCAGTTCTCCCAATAGCAGGTCTAGGGTGGAGCCTAAAGGCCCCTGGAGCAGCAATGACATGTGCAGTGGAGCACACTGACTGTCATGAACGAATAAGGAAGTTGCTTTTGCTTCTGTGACAAATGCATGAACACTGCTCTCTAAATGGGTATACAATTGTTCTGTTCTAGGGTGGGATCTAAGGGAAAGATATGGCTCTGAGAGATAATCCATTATAATCCCTGTCCCCATTTGCTGGGATGACCTGGCCAGGGTGCTGGGCTTGAAGCTATATGCCTGCTCCCAGTTCTCAGAGTCCGTGCTCTGTTTCACACTCTCCCATTCAGGCCATACCCTCTCAGGAAGAGGTTACTCTTTGTCTCACTGAAAACAACAAAGGGAAGGCCTGGGTCCTGAAGAAACTTACTGTGGGCTCCTAGGTCACTGCTCCCCCTTGGACCTCGTTACTTATTTTATGTCCTTCATCCTTGATCTGGTGGCTTGTGGAATGAAGAAGGAAGAGAAAGGAGCTGCTTCCTAGGTACCGTGCAGTAAACACACTCCTCAGTCACCAACCTGTCCCCTGTTGCCGACATGTCCCTTGCCCTGTCCTGCTCCTGACCCCAGAGCAGCCCCGAGAACACAGAGATCAACCCAGCTGGTACATTCTTCCTCTTCCTCCCCATTAGTTCTTCCAATCACACTTAACAGCCGCCTGGCTTTTGGCCGCAGCACGGTATATAATAACCTGCAATTATTGTCCACTTAAACTGTCCCCAGGGCCTTGTCTGTTGCGCTGCCTGGCTTGTACCGCTGGCCTGCTGATTTTCCTGTCAGAGTCAAAGCCAGTGGGAAGAAAGTCCCTGACAGGGCCAAACTGACAGCCTGTTTGGCAGCACACCACCACTGTGCCTGCAGCTTGCTTAGAGATAGGACCACTGAGAAGACTACCTCCAGGCACAGTCTTATCTAGCCTGGAACCCTGTGCTTTTGGATTATTCAGCCTTTCTCATCTAGTCCCCGCTCCTCTATACCCAGCGCCATCCTTTTAGCCTCAGTACCTTTGTTTACCCAATGTATGCCAGCCTTTTATAGGCTCTATTCTTCCTCCCTATACCCTTCCAATGAAGGCAGTGGCAACTCACACACAGGAATGCTGCAGAGTAGAAAGGCCTGTTGTCTTTTAAAGGCTACAGAAACAAGAAGTGACAGACCATATTCAAAACTTGCTTATTTAAACCTTTGCTGGGTAACTTTCTCTCATAGTAACAAGCTATCCACTTCAGTGGTCTTGCTCCAGCCTCCCTCCAACCTCAGGAAATCCGTCTCTATCACTGCAATGATAGCTGTCCTGCCACTTGATTCCTGAAGCTTCTCTGCATGCAGATGCATGGCTATCACTACTTATGACTCCTCCTTCTGAATGTTGTCTGCTTGCATTTGTGTGAGCATCCCTGGAGCCCAACATTCACTGACTCTGACGGCAATGTCAGTCATCTGTGTGGTCAACCAGTGAACCATGTCTTATGTGATGATGGTGATAGAAAAACACATGGGTCTTGTGCTACCATTGGGGGATTGCAGAATCTGAGCCCACATGTTTTTACACCACCCCATATCTAATAACTAATTGACCAGAGACAAAAAAGAGTGGTTTCTGAGGCTCCCTTGTGGGAATACTGATTGTAGTGTGGTGTGGTGGTGGTTTTGGTGGTGGTGTGTGTACACTCACACAGTCCAAAACACAGGGGTGGTGATGTTTGGAGGAAGTGGAGACCATAAGGTTGTGATAGGTAAAGTCTCCTGACTTCCAGGTCGGGGAAAGCCAGGGGCTGGCTGCAGAGTGAGACTCTGAAAGCTCTGTCTGGGGAAAGTATTCCAGGCTTCTGTTTCACTGGCAATCCCTGTGTAGGAAGAAACAGAGACTCTGGGTCATTTTTGGTGAGTCTACTTTATGTCCAGCTTCAGGCCAGTCCCCCCAGCAATGACCTGAGAACTCTCTTGTGGCTTAGGAAGTTCATCGTCGGCCACAGCCCTTTTCAGTCTCTGCTTTGCAAAGGCTTCAAAACAAGCGCTTTGCTGGAAAGCAGTTTGGGGGCAGCCCAAGGCCTTCTCTGGTCCATAATATTTTACAGGTTAAGTTCAAGGCTGACATAAAGGCAAACTGCCAAGGGGTTGTTGGGACCTTCTGTCTTCTGTGTCACTAGAGTAGCACGAGGCAGGTAGAGGGCCTGTTATCTCAAGGTGCCAGAGACAGTGCCCACCCTCTTGCCCCTGACTCCCTTTTTTCTGCTTTTAGGCTATATATAAATAGCCTGCTGGTTGGCTCTTGGCCGTTAGAACTGAATCAAGGCTCTTCAGGAAAGGGATGGGAAAAGATTCCCTAATAGGGACAGCTACCAGAATAAATGCCTGAGAGAACGGTAGTCACACATTGATCTTCATTTCCTTCAGCTTTAGTCTCCCCTCCCTCCCATCTATGTCCAGGCCAAAGACTCCCCACTTGCTGCTTTAGGGCAGCTTCTAAGGTTTGAGTATGCTGGTATGCTCACACAGGCTTACATGTTCAAACACTTGATCTCCAGCTGCTGGCACTGACCTGAGAGGCTGGGGAACGTTTGGGAGGTGGGCCTAGGTGGGGGAAGTGAGTTGTGAGTGGGTAGGGATGGCCATCTGCTTTTCAGCCAGTCTGCTTCCTGTTCTGTTCAGACATGAGCAAGAAGCCCCATGCTTCTGATGCTACAGCCACGCACGCACGCACGCACGCACGCACGCACGCACGCACGCACGCACGCACGCGCCCATCTCATCTTTCTGCCTATACTGGAAATACCAAAGGCACAAAACAAAATGAAAACTAAACAACAACCCCCCCCCCCCCCTTTCCCTTAAGTTGCTTCTTGCCAGGTATTTTGCCATAGCATATAGAAAAGTATCTAACACTCATCCTCTTTTGCTGTCATCCGATTTGCTGTGAACAAACTCTACCTAAAGAGGTTCCATGCCCACAGCCTAGCTGGCCTCTGTGGTACGGGACGCTTCTTTCGTCATGTGTGGGTAGGGATCATAGGCTATCCTGTAGCCTCGATGGGCTTTATGAGAGGTGATAACCACTTTCTCCATGATCTCCATTCTAGTCTATAGTCCCTAGGTACCAGGTAGCCACCATGCTCACAGGTGACCTCTGGGTCTAAGTGACTGTGGCATCTACTTACAATTTCTGCAGAGAGGCCCTCTCCCTTTCTTCTAGGTGTCCTGGAGTAGACTCTGTCTTCCAGGTTTCCTATTCAAAACGGCAACCAGATAGTCTCTGAAATTCCCTCCCATCTAAGCAGAGAGGATGGCTGGAGAGATACTTGGGGATAGAACTTAAGTCTAGCTTTCTGCCTAAGCTAACTGTTCTTTGGCACCTTCATGAAACCTAGGCTGCTCACAGCCACCCCACAGGAGGGAGAGCTCACTCCACAGCGTTGAGCTTCCACTGGATCCGCCCCTTCTTGTCCCATACTGACTGTGCATAGCTCTTCATAGTCCCTTCTGAAACAGCAGGATGAGGCTGCCCGGTGTGTAGCTTTTTACCTGACCTTTTAATTAGATCGGGACAGCTTCTGAATGTCTTTCCCCAATGTAAAGGACACTGGAGAATGGTCCTATAGTATTGTGTGGGTGTAGCTCCAGCTAGGGGCATGGAATAGAGGATTGGGAGACTTGAAAACCAGTGCCTTGGAGAGTCCTGTGGTATATTAGAGTTGTCAGTCTGCTTAAAAACATACATCAAAAACATTTCAAGGTAGCTAGTGCAGCAAATCTTGATCATCTTAATCATCTGTAATGATGAAAGCTTGACATCTTAAAGCAATTCATAGGTTATTTGCAATAATCATTACCCAGTACCACAAGAGGGGACTGAGTATGAATGTAGCTGGCAGGCTCTATGTATGTATGCTATGGCACTTAGAGATGTGTGCTGCAGAGCCTCACTTCCCTCCTCTATGTTTACAGGTTGCTTGTCTGTGATTGACAAGGATGCATGTGTCTATGTGTCTATGTACATCTTCATTGGGGCTTATTGTACTTTCTTTGTGTTGCTAATGCTTTTGGCCTCTGGAGGTGCACTATAGATACAGATACACAATTTGAGAATCAGGATTTTCAAGCTGAAAGGTGCCCTAGGCATCTTCTAATCTTCTTTTCTCATTTGGCAATTAGCAGCAGGAGAGATGAAGTGATTTGCTCGGGGTCAGATATATCAATCAATCAATCAATCAATCAATCAATCAATCAATCAATCAATCAGTCTTCCTCCTCTACTGTACTCGTTTGCTTATCAGTCTGTCTCTTTTCCTCTCCATCCTTCTCTGTAGCCTCAGCTAGAGCTGATCCTGACAGGCAGTGGGGATGCTGCTTTCAGGAAGGCTGTTAGAAGTTGCACAGAACCATGCAGGTGAGAGACTCAGCGAGTGCCAGTCTTTCCTATAAGTCTGGAGCCCAAGGGTGCAATGCTTTCTTCTCTGGGTGGAGCAAGGGTGAAGAAGGGAAAGGCCTGGCTCCATTGTCACAAAACCTGTTTTCAGCCTGTTTCTTCTTTCCTGGGTCCTTCTTTCCTTCTAGGAGCTGGCTTGGTCAACTCAAGGGGAAGGAAGGAGGTGGCCCAGTGGCATCTTCCTTTCAGCATCCCTTCCTCCAACTCTAGTCATTTAGACTTTGCTTCAAATATCCTTTTAGGGAAAGAATACAGGCTATTTGTCTTACATCTCAAAGACACAACAAAAACCCTCTCTCTAATCCTGCTCTGCTGATGCTGGAGTTTGGCACTCAATTATAAATGACAGAGTAGAAGTAACTGACTGATCTCATTTTCCATGGAGGTACAGAGTCCCGGGTTTGGAATGACCTCAGCAGTCTCTCCTTTACTCCTGCACTTACAGGAGAAATCTGTTGTCCACACTCCAGAAGGTTCTCCAGTATGCTCAGTTACCTTTGGCAGAAGGGAGCTCATCTCTTCATATGGCAGCCACCTGTTTCAAGAAATCTGAATTTCTTCCCCTAGAGACAATCCCTTGTCTCACTCCTTTGCTTTGCCGTAGGATTGGAAAGAGGCAGAGGCCTTTGCTTGCTCTCTGTAATTTGGTCCCTTTGGTTTGTAATACTATTAGAGCTGTCCACTTCACAAGATTTATTCTTATTAAACTCATGAGTGGCTTCTTTATAGCTCTAGTAGCCACCTCTAGTCTGCCTCTGAATGCTGTTAGCCACTTCCTCTCTGAAGGAGTCTCCTCTTCCAAGAAAATAGTTCACTTTGTCCACCTGCCACTTCCCATAGTGTTTTCATTGGTAAACCCTTTCTTCCCACAGTTCTTAAATATTGGGGCTACCCTGGTTCTGCTCTTGAGCTTTTCTTCTTTTCAGACTTTGCCTGCTAACACAGGGGGCAATCCTCTATATCCTGATGGTCTGAATGAGCATGTCTAGTCTGTCTCTTCTTTCTCACAACTTCTAGAATTCTTCATGAGAAGAAACTCAGTCTCATTTATGAAAGAAAGTCTTTCTTCCACCATTATTCCTCCCTGTATGTGTGTGTGTGTGTGTGTGTGTGTGTGTGTGTGTGTGTGTGTGTGTGAGAGAGAGAGAGAGAGAGAGAGAGAGAGAGAGAGAGAGAGAGAGAGAGGAGAGAGAGAGATCCATGTATATTTGTATGAGTGTTCAGATGTGTATGGACATGCATGGATGTGTATGTGTGTGAGTGTGCTTGTATGTGTGTATGTGTGGAAGTCTAAAGTGGCAGGGCCTCTTGATGAATCTGGAACTCAGACAGCCGGTTTGGCCAGGGACAGAGTCTGTGCCTCCTGAGCGCTGAGATTATAGGTGGCTGCCACATCCACAAGGCTTCAGAACTTAGCTCCTTACACTTGCATGGCCAGTACTTTATCCACTGAGTTACCTCCCCAATAACCAAACTCCTTGTTTTGAGGAGTAGTCCTATCATCTAAGGCAGAACAAGGACTTTCCTGGCCACATCCTTTCTCTCATTTTAGAGCCAATCTCACTGAGACCTGCAAGCTCCATCCCAACTTTATCTTTCTCCCACTAACTCTCACTCTGCTCCACTGGGTTGCCAGTCTGATGAATGATCTCTTTACTCTTGGCCCTACTGTATCTGACCCACATACACCTGGTTCTGGGCACAGAATGAAATTTCTAAAACAGTCAGGCCTTCCTGCTGTATCTTCGACAGCTTTCAGAGGCTCCTTGTTGTCTCCAAGACAGCTCACTTTCACCCACTTGTATGTCTTATGACCAGATGAGTCCCACTTGCCTTCCCTTTTGGACTTGTCTTCATCTCCCATTTTCTTCTCTTTGTTCTGGATAAGGAACGTGCTTTATGCTTTATATTGCTCATTTTTATCTGCTCCCATTGGTTTATAAATATCCCACACATCTTCCAGGAACCCATTCCTACTTCTTTGGTAGTTAACTGGCATTCGTGGGCACCTCTCTGTTGATATCAAGGCTGCAGGGAGGTGTCTCTTGTCTGTCCACACAGGCAAGAGCTATGTAGCCTTTGGGTGCCCTGAGGAAATCTGCCCTTATCATCCATTTATATAATTGTACTTGTTAATTGTTTGCAGCCAATTCCTTTCTTTACCCCAGTAGACCCCAAGCTCCTTGAAGGACAGGTTTCTGCTTCCTTACTTGCTTAAGTCTGAACACCTAGTGCCTGACACTGGTGTGCTCAGGCAGTACTCACTAATTAAATGACTGAAGAATGCCTGGATGTCAGAGCCAGTGGGATCTTGATTATGTAAGATAGTATTGGAGTGTTGAAGGTTGTCCCCAATATGGTAATGACCCAATTGATGGCTTAAGTTTAAGAAGGTTGGCAGAGGAGCTGCATGCAGAACGGAGTAGGCATGAAGCTAGCTTTCAGGGACTGGGGCTGAGGTGCATTTTCCACTCCCATCCCATATGCTTCCCATGGAGTCCAGGAGATAGAGGCAATTCATGCATAATTGAAAGCAAACCAAATCCAAGAGTGGGTTTATAATAAGCTTGTCGCGAAACTGTGAAATGACCTCACCCTACTTTGGGGAGGCAATCATCCACTCCGTTTTCTAAACCCGTTCTGATTGCTTTTTTCAGTTGTCATCCACCTCCTACCAAAGCTGAGTGCAGAAGAGGATGGTGGTCTCTGTTTGGGATGATACTCCTATCTGTTTGGAAGTTACCTTATTATTACCATTAATCTCTGAAATACATTAATCTCTGATGATTTGTCTGGAGGTTTTGACCCCTGGGAAGAAGAAAATTACAGCTGGAAGAGTCCAAAAATGGACAGGGTTTTTAAAAGTTCAGACTGGCTAAATTGGTAGCTTATCCAACTCTAATTTCTAGGCTAGGAACAAAGAGCATCCTTACATGGCTCTGTCTCTCCTGACCCATGCTCTCCAGCACAGTGATAAGCAGGGGTGTGCTGTTTTGCTCTTTGTTATACTGGGTTCTGCCCCATCTCTCTAAAGAAATCTTATAAATCATTGATGAGAATATTTCTATTTTTGTCTTAAATATTCCAGCCAAGAAAGCCTCATGAACACTTTCCAAATCAAAAGCTGGCATTGTGTGATGGTTCCTCATTGATGGCAGGCTCATTTCATTGTCTCCCCCCCCCCCTTTTGGCTCTGCTGTTGGTGGCAACAATGCCAAGACTGAGCACGATGGGATGGTGTGGAGGCAGGACTGGTTCTGATGCTGAACTCTGCATGGCCTTTCCCTCCCCCTCTGTCTGTCATGCACTCCTCTTCCTATCTGAAAATGATAACTGGTGTTTGTTTTCAGGAAGGCTTGTTCCTACCATCTCTCTGCCTCTGCAACCCCCACCCCACACTGTGCTTAGACAGTCAGCTCAGCAGACTACCAACCTGTACATACAAGGTTCAGTGGACGTCACCCTACTACATGGCACATGCCAAATGACATTTGGTCATAACGACCATGTCCCACTTGTTCCCCACTCTACTGCCATTAGCAAGGGGAGGTGACTGGCACATTATAAACAACCATTGCTTCAGTGAGTGAATGAGTGAAACAGAAGGCCTAAAGAATTTGACCCATTGCATACCTGTTAGGTCTCTTCCATTCCCAAAGGCCTCTAGATTTGCTACCCAAAAGTGGTTCAACACAGAGCTTTCCCGAGACTTAAAACTTATGCCCTATTGAGAAGCTAAGATGAAGCAAATGCCTTTTTCCTGATGATTTCCAACTTGTTGGGTTTGTCTCTCAATTTGGATTCTCAGCTTTCATATAAAAGCTTGATATTACCAGTCCTTTGCTTATGAATTGTTTACTTTAGTATGAACTCTCTAATCCAAGTAAGTCTTGTTTTCCAGACCAGAATAGAAATACATGGAGAAAAAAAAGTGTCCATTAAATTTGCAGTCAAACGTGCAGACTCCATTCAGCAGGCATTTAACAGAGATTTTTAAATTAGTTCACTGAAAGACCAGGGTTTGACTCTGAGACTATTTCCATTTTGAATCTTTTAATTTTTACATTTAGTAATTTAATATGTATATACATGCATTCACTACCATGAATCTGTGGAGCTCAGGACAACTTGATGGGCTTAATTCTCTCCTTCCACTGTATGGGTCCTAGCGATTGAATTTAGGTTGTCAGGCTCTGTGGCAAATGCCTTTACTCTCGGAGTCATTTGGTAGGCCCTTGCTTTTATTTTTTTTTAATATTACAGGTTAGAATCTGTGTACAAGAAGTAATAAACAGCATATTTACAACATTTCTTTATAAAGATCATGGTTTGTATAATGATAGCACAAAGTGTTATGGATTTACATACCTTAATTGCATAGGTACACAGCAGAAAAATGTTAGGTAAATCAAAGTTATCAAGGAGACTGGGCAGTTTTTATTATGTCTTTGTAACAATTACATGCTTTAGAGAATTCATTCTTTGGTATTTTGATGACTGTGGAGATTTGTACACTGTCATAACTTATGTGCCAATGGGAAGTGAGAATGGAAAATGGTGGAGCTGCCTACTAGCCCTGAAATGCCTGGATTGAAGCTCATTGTGACCATAAGTGCCATCCTGTCTGCACCAAGGAGCAGACAGTGCCAAAGGAGCTGTGTGAAAGCCTTTAGTTCAAGTCCAAATACAAACCCCTGAATATACTTTGCTCTCAGGTGATTGGTTCCCCTCAGAGAATGACTCTCACCTCCGGCAGAAGGTGGCATTTAGACCAAGTGTTGAAGGAGAAGGCTGATCTTACAAGCCAGAATTGTGCCTGGTACCTAAAAAGTGTTCAGCAAATGCTGTTGGCAACCTAAGAAGAGACTTGTGTTCCCGGCAGACGGGAAGACTGAGGCAGGGGAAGCGGGAGGACCAAGCTCATTTGGGATGTGGTGAGTCATATTTTGGGAGTTCGTCACAAGCCTGGGGTGTCTGAGCCAGTATCTGAGGACAGATCTGGTTGTCTGGATGGTGGCTGAGTGTGAAAGTCCTTGAATTGAGCTGAGGATTTTAGACTTTAATCAGAAGGCAGTGGAAATCCCTGAACATGTTGGAGCAAAGAAAAGGCACGATCTAATGTTGGTGAGAGGCTGTGTGGGGCCGTAAGGGCTGGGAGCAGAGCAAGCTTCGTGATCGTGAGTAGCAGAGTCATGAACCACACGAGTGGCAGAGTGGCAGTCAGTGGCAGAGGGGCTTTGTGAAGACAGAATGTGCAGTTCTAGAGGCTCCCTTCATGATTTTTTTTTCCCTCCACTTCTTGCCTTTTGTCAATCTGTGTTCCATAATATCAGTCCCTCCAGGGGGGTCTGGCACCTACAACTCCTTCCAGAGGACACTCTCATTCAGAGACAGGATTGACTTGAGGCTGAAGTACGTAGATGAATTTGTTAAGATCCTCATTTATTTATAAGTTCTTCCTTGATGTCTTCCTATGGTCCAAAATGATTTGAGCTATGCAGTTTGATGTATGTAAATGTGTGTTTCCCCACCCAGTGGGCCTACAATTTTATAGGCGGCAAGGAGAACGGCTATAGAATAGATGACCTGGATTTGAGCCTGGCTCACCTTCATGATACACGGCAACAGGCAGTTTCTTGTCTGCCTCGAGCTTCAGAGTCCATACCTGTGGAGCTGGTATGAACATAGCCTACTTGTGATTTTATTGTCTGGGTTAAATAAGATCACACCTGCTGAGTGCTTGGTATAGCACCCTGAGCACCAGAGGCAGCCAAGCAGTCAATCAATACTACTATTGCTATTAGTGCTTCTTCAGGCATTAGTGATTGGGCTGGGAATCCTGACTTCCTAAGCCCTTGTCAGTTCAGCTTGACTGTGGCCACTTGAATTTCTCTCAAGGCATGTCTTCTTGTCTGCTTCCTAGTGTTCTTTCCCTCAAATCCTGACCACCTTATAAGCTGATGTAGAGAATATCAGTACTTTCATTTACACCTGAAACAAATTCATTCCCTTTCCCCTATAAAGACCTGAAAGACAATCCAAGGCCTGCCCTCTGCCCTCAGGGAAGTCCTCTGGGGAAAAGGAGGCAGAGTACACTAGAGGAAAGCTAGGACAATGAGGCAATGCTATGAGGTACTAAGGGTAGGCATGTGCCCATTGGGAGCGACAGCCCTGTCAGGATGGTAGAGTGATGGGAACGGACTCCCTGGACTCTCTCTGGGCAGCTCCCTGACAACTTCCCTGTCATCCTCAGCCAAGAGAAGGAGAGGTGACACTTTGAACCTATGGAGTCAGGAAATCCCTGACATTGAACACTTTTCTTCAAAGGAAAAAATAATAATACTTAAATATTGAATACAAGTGTCTAAACGTGTGAACACTATGGAGTCACACCATGGGCATTTGTCCCCGCTGAAGAGGAAGCTGGCAGTGTTGGGAGACATCAGTCTTAAGATTTGTGGCTCCAGTGCCTGTCACTGTAAAAATCATTCATAAATAAGGCAGAACTCAGACCTGGCTATCCTGAGGGACTTAGAAGTTTAAACCAGGACAAAGTTTAATTTGGGAAGTTGCTGCATTCTTAAATACTTTACTGTGTTCCAATGGGGCTGCTTTCTCCAGCTGAGAAACAAAGAGTAGCCACGGCCTTTGAGTCTAGCACTGGAAGGGGCAGATGGGGACTCTGCTCAGGAAACTACTTTTAGAATCAAGGTCTCTTGGTGTCAGATCTAATATCTAAGGAAGATGGAAGTTGACTTTCACTTCTGTTACTCCATGCACTGGGTTCCCTGTGCATGTATGTGTGTGTATGTGCATCTGTGTGTGTGTATGTGCATCTGTGTGTGTGTGTGTGTGTGTGTGTGTGTGCATGTGTATGTTCTCACATGTGTTCCCATTTGTATAGTCATCTATGTGCACAAGTGTGCAGAAAACAGAGGTTGATGTGGATATCTTCTTCAGCTTTTTTTCCTTTCCTGATACATTGAGGCAGCATCTCTCTCACTTGAAACCAAAGCTCGTTGATTTGCTTGGTCTGAGGGACCCTTTGCCTTCACCCCCTGAAGCACTTGGATTTTTGCATGCACCTTCATACATGAGAGTTTGTAGTCCTGAGCTGTTCTCTAGGCTTCCTCAGGCTCCTACAATGACTGATTGGTGGTGTGATGTGCACTTCAAGGCTTTGCCAGTGACAGCCAAGTTATGGAAACCAAAGGAGTCATGTTCCACCTGCTTTGAGCTTTCATAGTTTCCCAC
The DNA here is from genome assembly GCA_028551405.1 of Uromys caudimaculatus. Taxonomy (NCBI): domain Eukaryota; kingdom Metazoa; phylum Chordata; class Mammalia; order Rodentia; family Muridae; genus Uromys; species Uromys caudimaculatus. The sequence continues at coordinate 14,126,211 of CM052715.1, forward strand.
TGTATTTCCAAGTATGCTTGTGAATCAGCAGCTAATGAACTTGGGCAGCAGAACGGTGGGCTGTGTCCTTAAGTAGAATCAGGGAAGCATTAGGTATTAAACAAGGAGAGGCAGCAGCTCTGACAGGTGGCTTAGTCAATGGTGCGGGAGTCCTGCAGACCTGTGTGGGCTGAGACTTTACAGGAAGATGGGGTAAGCTTAGAAGAATCGTCCCTTTTTGAAATTCACTTGTCTGTTCAGCTATAAATTTCCTAGAAATTTTGCCCCTGTAGGAGGGGAAAAAGTTGTGGTCTTATTTTTTTAAAAGCCACCAGGAACTCAAGAGAAAAGGAAATACACATTAGCTTATTTTTAGCACTTGCTTTTCAATAATATTGTTACTTAAAACATTTATGAATGTAAATAGTTATTAATTATAAATTGTGGATAATATATGCATAGCGATGTGACAGCCTCTGTAGAAAGTAAAGAAAGCTTCATTTTTAAAAAAGCCCATCTTCTTTTTTTTTCAGAATTTACATCCATTTTAGAGTCCTAAGGAACTTGCCAGGAGACATGTGAAGGGCCATTGTCTGAAGCTGCCTAAAAACGCTTCTCCATGTTTTCCATCTAGTCAAATGGTTAAACAATTCTGTGGGCTCTGTCTCTTCATTGCTTATGCTGTCTCTAGCTGTGCTCTAACTAACACCGTATTAAGGATTGCATTTTTCTCTCCTGACTTAGATTTAAATCTTGCAATCACGGCTGGGAAGTGAGCTGTATCATCTTGAGAAATCAGACCACAGAGACTAGCCTGCAGCTGGCAGCCTGGGTCATCTCTAATCACTTAACCCTTTGTACCAAAGGATGGCGGATTCCTTCTCTAAAATATGCTACTGTGTATTTTATCAAAGAGCTTTGGAGAATTAAAACGAAATAGAGTGTGCACAGCAAATCCTTGCCTCATAGGTGGACTTGGTGACTATATACATGACTGATCCTATGTATATCTCCATTTGATTCTTTTCCTGTGGTTTCCTGCTAATGTTTGAGTGCATAGATGACTGTGGCATGAATCTGCATGTGCTTTTATTTTATTTAATTATTCTTCACTCATACAATAAATCCCAACTGCAGTCTCTCCTTCCTCCCCTCTTCTTGGTCCACCTCTATCTCCCTTCTCCCCCAAGATCCAATGCCTCTCCATTTCCTCTCAGGAAAAAACGAGACTATGTAAAGCTTCTTTCTGTGATGATGTGTGTGACCATTGTGTGCCTATAGGAAATTATTCCCGTGTCATAAAATAAGATCAAGGCTACTCAACGTTGCCACAGAAAATTGTTTGAAAGAACAGCTGAAATGACTTTTCCCTGTATTTATACCTGGGTACCAACACCACCCTAAAAGTATTTGGTTGGCCATGTACTTTTCTTTGGTCAGTGGTATATTACCAAACGGGACTCGGAGACCTAGTAAGAAATTGTACATTGACATTATCTTCAGTTTCTTAAAAAAATTTTATTTTAAAGCATTATGTATATAAATGTGTCTCTCTCTGTGTATGCGTGTATATGTAAGTGCAGGTAGCAGCAGAATCCAGCAGAGGAAATCAGATACCCTGGAGCTGGAGTTGCAGACAGTAGTGAGCTGTCTCACAAGGGTGCTAGGAACCAAACTTTTATCCTCTGGAAGAGTATCAAATGATTATAATAGCTGAGCCATCTCTCAAGGCTCTCTTATGGAGTTTTTAGGACTCTGACCAACCATAAATGTCATTGTACCTGAGATAGGTATATCCTAGCATTGCCCAACTAACTCTGTCACCAGAGATGAAAGCCAACAACTGGCAGCTATGTGAATGAAGCTATCTTAGACCTAAGCTTCCATCCCATCTAAACACTATGTGGCATACATGTGTGAGACAAAAGAATGTCCTTGCTGAGCCTCGCCCACATTTCCATCAGGTATATCCAGGGGTTTGTAATAAATGGTTAGGATCTCACATCACTCATTTTTTGGAGTGGTTTACCCATACAGACAAATCTAACTAACCAATTAAATTGGTAATGGGAGGGAAGTCTCTCTATCAGAGGAAAGAGTGCTGGTGAGAATTTGTCAGCATGAATTATAGGAAGGTATGAATGCCATGTGTAAATATTTATAATCTTGGTTGTACCTTATGAGTTAAAGAACAGAAAATGGTTCTATTAATTCTCATGCTGAGGTACGCACACTAATGAGATATGTATACATACAGGTTCACAGTCAGTGTACTCCACCATTACTCTACTGAAGAATTGAGAAGGAGTTTTTAAAATGTACTTCCTGTTGCTAATAACAGAACACCAGAGGCTGAGTAACTTATAGTGAAAAGAGACTAGCTTAGGCTCATGATGTTAGTCCAAGGTTGAGGGTAACATCTGGTGACAGACTCGTGGCTGATAAAGTTTCAAGATGGCTCAGGACATCACACAGCAAGAGATGGAAAGCTTGCATGCACTTGTACACACACATGCACGCACACACATGTGCATGCCTACAGACACACACACACACACACACACACACACACACACACACACACACACATTCCTCTACATTCACCTCTCTCTCTTACTCAGGTGTGATGACTCTATTTAATCTTAATCATTTCCCAAAAGTCTCATCTCTAAATATGGTCATTGGATTAAGTTCGTTTTCATGGTGTTTTTTAAAATTTGTATGTGTTATATGTACATGTATGTGCTTATGTATGGAAGCATGTGTGTGCAGGTATGTGTATACATGTGTTCATATCAGGGCCAGAGGTAGGTGTCAGGTGACTTTCTCTACCCATCTCCATTAAGAAAGGACTTGTTTCTGAGTCTAGAGTTCACCTATTTGATTTGTCAGATCAGCTGGCCAGCCAGCACTAGGTATCTTTGTGTGTTGAACTTCCTTCAATCTTGGTTTCACAGGTCTCTGGAGTCCATGTGTGGAATGGAGGAGGCCCATCTCCTTGTCTTCTCCAGTGGATATTGCCATAGCCTGCATACTTCACTAAGGCCCATCTCCCTCCTACTACCGTGCCACACAGAATGATGTTATCCCTCTCCTAAGTCTCTAAGGACCATATGTTTATCATCAGTCACCTTAGAGCTTACCCCAAGTAACCTGAGTCATTGAAAAACAGTGCCTGTAAAATGAGGCTCGATGACGAATCATATTCTCTTCCCTACCAGAGGCCTGCCTTTCGGGCTAGCCATCTTTTGGGAGAATTGGCTCTAGGGATGATTGCTCTTCTCCAGGGAGACTGCATGTACTTCCAGGGATAAGACCTTTGCCTTGCCTACCACAGTATGTTATCATGATGTAATTATCAGCTCATCCTATATTGCTATCTTTATTATACAGAAGCAGATTTTGGGTGAGAAGATTCTGAGTGTGTGTGTTTGTGGGTGGCTGTGATATCTTCTTTATCCACTCGTCTCTGATAAATATTTGAGTTGATTCCAAATCTTGCCTGTTGTAGCTAGTGCTGCTATAAACACGAGGGCAGCAAGTATCTCTTAGATACATCAATTTATGTTTCTTTGGGTCTACACCAGTAAAGGACTCCTGGATCATATGGTATCTCAATTTTTAATTTTTGATGACTTACTGTGATATGTTCTGTAATGGTTTTGTGAGTCTTGATTTTAAATTGCCTTCTTTTCCAATTTCTAGGGAACTTCCTTCAGTCAAGGTTTCACAGATCTCTGGAGTTCACGTGTGGAATGAAGGAGACCAATCTTCTTGTCTTCTCCAGTGGATAATGCCATAGCCTGCATACTTCACTGAGGCCCATCTCTCTCCTACATCTGTGCCATGCAGAATCTGTCTCTGTGGGCTCTATGCCCTGCTGTGTTGTCAATGGGTTAGTACCATAGTATCACTGTAATACTATAGTAATAATAATAATAATAATAATAATAATAATACAATTATAAAATTTGATATAGCTGGAACAATTTCATCATGTTCCTTTTGGTTTTATCTTTGAATAATGTTGGCCTTTTTACTCTTTCATGTAAATTTTCAGGTCATCTTGTATAGTTTCACTAAAAAAAAATGCCACCCAAAATTGAATTGTAATTGCACTGATTTATATATTAAATTGCATTCATTCGATGTATATATTGTTTATGTGATCAAACATTTCCAAAAATGATAATAGAGCATTTATCTATCTGTCTTATTTATTTCATGATTTTCATTAACATTTTGAAAATATTGTTTCTTTGTAGATTAAAATTAATTTATTCCCTTAACTGGGCCACCTTGTCTGACCTCAGTGGGAGAGGATGTGCTTAGTCTTGCAGTGAGTTGATGTGCCAGTGTGGGTTGATATCTGGAGAGGGGGGCTCTCCTTTCTCAGAGGAGAAGGGTCAGGGCTGTGTGAGGGGGGGCACCAGGAGGAGTTGCATGCAGGGCTGTGACTGAGATGTAAAGTGAATAAATAAGAGAGACTGACGGCCAGCAGCTTCCGGCGACGGCCGGAAACCTCAGCTTGGGCCACAGGGCCCCACAGCTAATCAGCACCGGGACAAAGATCCCTCTCAGGACATTGCAAGACCCAGCAGAGGGTCAAAGACACGCCCCACAGCTCACCAGGTACTGCCCCGAAC
>CM052715.1:14131335-14148548 GCA_028551405.1 Uromys caudimaculatus
AGGAGGAATTCCCTCACAGAGGCGGGGAGGGGGAGGGGACACGGGGTTTCCAAAGAAAAGGGGAATCATCGGAAATGTAAATAAAAAATAAATAAATAAATAAATAAAAAAAATAAATAAAAAAATAAAAAATAAATAAATAAAAAAAGAAAAAAAGTGAATAAATAAATTAATGAAAAATGTTTAAAAAATAAAAAAGTTATTTAAAATATTTATTTTTATTTATTGAACGCTTTGCCTGCATGTGCGTGTGAACCATGTGTGTGTCTGATGTTTGTAGGAACTTGAAGAGATCATTTGATTTCCTGTAATTGGAGACACAGGTTTTCGTGAGCCGCTATGTGGGTGTTGGGAACTGAACCTGGGTCCTCTGCAAGAGAAACCAGTACTCTTAGTCACTAATTCTTCCCTCTAAACCCTTAAGTTTTGTTCTTAAGAAGTTTACTCTTTTGAAGCCTGATATGGTGGCACTAGCCTTAATCCCAGCACTGGGAGTCAGAGGTCGGGAGATCTCTGTGAGTTCAAGGCTAATTTGCTTTTCATAGTGAGTTTCGGGACAGCCAGGGATACTGTAGAGAGACTATATCTCAACACAAACAAGCAAAACAAAACAAATTTTATATTTTTGATTTCTTTTTATTATTTCTTCAAGCAGGTATAGAGGGACAACTTTATTGGCTTTTAAAGATTACCATTTGTGCATAAATCAAGACAGTACTGGTGAGTCTGTCTCAGTTGTATACTAATCTTGTCTAGAGCCATGTGAAAAATTATTTCTTCTTAAAAACATACTCTACAGGTTTCTAATGGATGTATGAAGTCACATTATGACAAAGGTACCCCTGTTTCAAGACATATAAAACAGAGTGATGAAAATCAGACAAAACAAAGGATACTTTCACTTTTTTGCATGTGAATAGATACTGTAGTTTCTAAGTATTTAAATGTATACTAAAAGCAAAGATAGTTGAATACTCCTTTTCGATTCTTGTATTCTTTTAATCATGAGTTATTACTTGCAAAAACATGGGGTAAAAGTGCTTTCTGCAATGTTGTGAAAGCTATGTGGTAATTCTTGGTTATCTTTGAGCACATCCCTGCATTTCCTTGACACATTTAGTCACTCTTCTCATCCCACTATCCACCCACCTGCTATACCAGGAAAAAGGGCATGAGAGCATCAGGATCACAGGATATTATACCCCTAGCAGGAAAGAACTGTTTCTTCAGCCAAGCCCACCAATGTGGCAGTCACGTTGTATTTGCTCTGGGTTATCATATGGCGTGCTATGAAGGACAAGCTTCCAGGTGGGTGTTTCAACTCTAGCCTACAGTGGTCAGTAGAACCTTACCTTATTGAGCTGCAACCTCCTTTTTTTGTTGCTCTTTCCTCTTCTGTTTTGTAGATATATAAACCACAAGTTTCATTAAAATTATTCTATATAAAAATGACTTCTAAAATGTATTTGGTTTACTTATTTTTAAAACAATCTTGTATAGTTCAGGCTGAATTTGAACTTGCTATGCAGCTGAAGATGATCTTAGACTTCTGATTCTGTGTTCACTGCTGAAGTGCTGTGATAACAGGCATGCACTGTCAATCCCAGTTTGCGTTGTGCTGAGGATTGAACCAGGACTTCATGCACACCAAGAGGGCCCTCTAGCAATTCAACTACATCCCCAGTATATTGCATATATTTTTAGCTGGAATTTTCAACTCCATAGTCAACAGACTGGTTTATCACTTCATTACTTTTATGGTGCTTATTTTACTATCAACAAAATGGACGGGATAAGTTTTCTTCATTTATCCCTTTCTCTCAAATACTTTGAATGAAGCAAAAATTATCCATTCCTTGAAGATTTGTTAAGAAATTTATCTTTAAGTATGATTACAGATGGTTTTGTTTTCTGGAGGAGGCCATGTTGATAAGTGATCACACCTCTTCAATAGTTACAAGGTCAATCAGGCTTTCTATTTCTTCTTGAGTCAACTTTAGGAATTAATTTTATTCTAGGAAATGTCTCATTTCATGAGAATTCTAGGGTGACTTCTAGCTAGGAACATTTGGGGCTCTGTTCTCAGCCACAGTCACTGAACTGTGTTTTTATGGCCTTAGTTAATAGGTACTAGTTTATATTTTTGTTTTCTCTCAGATTTCCTCCTACACTTCTTGCTCCAGACTGCAGGCTATTATTTTTCCATGGGCTACTTTTGCTCAGGTGGAACTCTGTCCCAGACTTGATTTCACACCATGGTGGTTAGTGTTCCACCCCACAAGAGCTCCTTGGGGCTTTGTTAACCAGTACAAGCTAGATTCCAGGACAATAGAACTTCCAACCTGAGAGTCTAGGGATATGCATTTACTTAACCTCTCAATTTCCTAATCTTTTTCTGGTTTACAGAAATTTGATATTGCTGCTGTTTCCCTGAGAGAGAGAGGGAGGAGAGAGAGAGAGAGAGAGAGAGAGAGAGAGAGAGAGAGAGAGAGAGAGAGAGAGAGAGAGAGAGAGAGAGAGAGAGAAGAACACACATATATGTGGGTAGGTCCATATGAGGCTAGAGATCAACTTTAGGTGTTATTCGTCAGGCACCACCCATCTCGCTTCATTATAGAGAGTCTTTAACTAGCTTAGATCTTGTCAAGTAATCCAGGCTAGCTAGAGAGCTGCAGGGTTCCACCTATCTCTGCCCTCAAGTGCTAGGATTATAAGTATGCTGCAACATTCCTGGCTTTTTAAAAATTTGAGCTCTGTGGGATCAAACTCAGATCTTCTTGCCTGTAAGAGAAGCACTTTACTTATCAAGAGGCCCATCTCCTCCCTTAAATATTTTAATCATTGGTAGCAGAGAAGGTTATTAAAGTGAGAATTCATGAAGCCATTTTAACTGGAAGCTTCCCACCATCCTGCTGTTCTAGTGCTAAACTACAGAAACCTTTTAGTTAGCCATTCCCTTAGACATAGGCTATCAACCATCTAGGAATGACGCTTCAGTCAGTGTTCTGATCCTTGGAGGACAGCAGTGAAGTCCTTTTTGCTGAGATTACCCTTGTCCTGCCTAGAATCTAAATAGGAGAAGCGGTCAAATGGTCAGTGTGTGAGCTTCTCAGCTCTTCCCCTTTCCACCTCACATTGCCTGTTTTAGAGATGAGAAAAAGAAGGTTTATCAGGATACAATTGCTGATCTAAAGTTATTCTAGCTGATGGAAGACATGGACCCAGAAATTCTGCTTTCAGATATGATTATTTCCCCGTGGGTCTGTTGCTTTTGTCTTAGGTAATCCATTAGTTATACACAAGGGATGTTTTGTGTTCACCAGGTATATCTGAAATGCAGTGGGACTGAAGAACACCAGGCACTCAATATTCTCTCTCTTGCTTAAGCCTCTATTTACCCTCTATTGTTTTGTTTCCAAGGGGAAATTTTACCCTACAAGTGAGATCCATGAGCTGATTGCACATTGCCTTCTCTTTCCCTTTCTAGGCCCCTGTGCCTATACATGTATACATATTTCACACACACACACACACACACACACACACACACACACACACACACACACACACACACACAGGGTTTGTGTATGTAGTGTATATATGCGCGTAGGTCTAGGCCAAAAGACAAAATCTTGTATTTTCACCTTATTGAGATTGGGTCTTGCACTGCACCTGGGACTTTCTGATTGGCTAAACTAGTCCTTGATGGCCAGCAAGTCCTTGGGATCTTCTTGTCTGTTTTCCCAGTGTAAGGATTACAGGCTCATGCATCTATGCTTGGCTTTTATGTGGTTCTGGGGACATCCTCATGCTTGTGAAGTAAGTGTTTTCTCAACTTAACATGCTTCTAGCCCACCCAGTCTTTCCGATAATGAAGATTTTTGGCATAGCATGACTTGAAATGTCTTGATCATTATGTTAATAATAAAATGACTTTCTGAGAGCAACTCACATTGTTTCTTGTGTTTAGATGAAACACCATTTCTCTCTCTCTCTCTCTCTCTCTCTCTCTCTCTCTCTCTCTCTCTCTCTCAAACACACACACACACACACACACACACACACACACACACACACACACACACACACACACACACACGCGTGCGCGCGCCAAATGGGCATGAATGGCGTTATTCCACATTTTCAGGGCTTACTCTAGGGTTAGGCTTCATTCCCTTGATACCCTCTCATCACAGTCTGTAGGGGGACTCTGCTTTCTTCTCTACAGGTGTTTATGACATCATAAGCTGCAGAAAGCAGCCAATAGCTTGCCTGCTCCTCTGATCTGCAGCTTTCATTGCTCATTGCTTGGTTCCCCAAGGAGAGCTAGTCAGATTTTCATCATCAACCTTAAAACACAGCCTCACAATGTATACGTGTTCTTAACACTATATTGTGTATTTTAATTTTTTTTTAGAAAAGAAAATCATTCAGTTTCTAATCTCAGTCATACTGTATTGACAAGAATCAGCCACATTGCATATAGTTGAGCTTCATTGGTTTTGAGTGTCTCACAGCACCTTACTGTGGAGCACACTAGAATTTATGTCCTCATTTAGAGTATTTCCAGGTTCTTGTTTCTGAGAATGGTACTGCAAACATTTTGGTGCTTCCATACTGTAATATATCTTTGGGATTTTTCTTCTTGAGCCACACATCCATAAGTGGAAATAAGAAGTTGTAGGATATACAACTTCTTAAATTTGTAAGATAATGTTAAATTCTTTTCCAAAGGAGCTTACTGGTTTCTTATTCACTGGGTGCTCCCGTGTCTCTATGTGGTCCCTAACATTCCATGTTGTCACCTTTCTCAATTCTGCCAGTCAAACGGCTATTAGAGGCAGCTCATTTTGCATTTCCTTCATATGCTCTCAAATGTTTACTGTTCATATGAGTCTTCTGCAAAGTTATTGGCCATGCCTTTTCTCTCTATTGTTTTGTTTGTTCCTTTTAAATGGACTTATAGCAATTCTTCACACACTTTTTATATCAGCTTTTTTTCCATTTGGGTGTATTGTAGAAAATGTGTGAGACTAAAAGAGTTTGGGATGAGGGATTATTTTTGCCATATTTACAAACACATATTGAGATATATTGGGGGCAGAATCCAAGTTTAAACAAATTTTATATTTTATACACACCTCATACACATAGTCTGAAAATAACATACTTTCAAATTTTGTTTTTTAAATTATATGCTTGGATGTCTGAATGTGTGTAGGTGTGTGTATGTGAATGGAGCAGCTCATGGAAATCTGAAGCTGAGATTATATCTCCTGGAGGTATAGGTGATTGTGAGCCCTGAGACATGGGTGCTGGAAACTGAATGTGGGTTCTCTTCAAGAGTAGTGCATGCTTTTAGCTATAATTTTTGTATATGAAGCACAGATTCATGATGTAGAATTTCAGCTTGGAGTATTATACCAGTGTTCAAAAAGTTTCAGAGTTTGGAGATTTTTAGAGTTTTGGGTAAAAGATGCTTAACATTTATATAATACAAATACATGTTTCTGGTTTGCAGTAATTCCTATTTTTTTATAGTAAGACTATAGTTTGACACCTTCTTAAGCCTTTTTTGACATCTTTTTCCATTTAGTACCATTGGCTATCTCAAAAAAGAAACAACAACAAAAACAAAACCCCAACATAGTTTGATGTCCATCCCCTAACATATTTGCAATTTGATTTCTCTGATCTCAAATAATTATATGTTCAACATATATTAAAGTGCTAATTGCATATGAAGAACCCTAAGGTGTTTCTTTATATTTTAGTAGAAATTTTAAAACTTTGTGGCTTTTCAGGGGAAGTATGTTTCTGAGCAGAGAGACCACTATCCCTGAACCTAATGTTCTATGTGCCATGGAAGTCTGCTCAGGACCCTGACATCTTATAGAGCTCACCTGAAATACAAGTCCCTGGAAAGCCATCACTTTTCACCTGTAGGGAGACTCCGGCTCCTCCATAGTTAGAGATGAGGTTTGCAGTCACCACTCTTCGCCCACGTGCTGCTTTGCATCCAGAGTTTCAGCACTTCATGGATCCATCACGGAGCTGCACCTTACAGTGAGCACGAATCTGTTGCTTCTACTATTGTCATAATCAAAAGGCGGGGCTATAGTGAAATATTAGCTTCGCGTCTGCGTATCTGTTATCCGAAGGGCCCTTTAACCTAAATGGTGTGCTTTCTGTAATGCCTTTGGTTAATGAATGGGTCTGTGAGGGCCTCAGAGCGGTGCAATGTGGGAAGAATGCTATAATTTCTTTTTAACATGCAGGAATTCTGAATACAAGAAAATGCATGCCAAATTTTATTGCTTCTAAATCTGAATAATTGTATTTCTGGGCTGTGCATCTGGGTAGATAATAAAGCCACAAAACAATTTAATGAAACATATAAAAAATAAAATGACATTACTAAATATTATAATATGAAGAAACTATTTTTTGCATATTGTCACCTAATCTTTCAACCATATAGCAACAAATAATGCAGCCATAATTGAAAGTTTTATTATCCATCTGAGTAAATTGAGCTCAAATTTACCTTGTTCTCGTTAGTTGGTGGGCAAGCCTATTGGGGTTACTGACAGAACTTCATTTTCATAGTGGCTTATTTTTCTCCTTTTTTATGAAATCTAAAATGGTCAATAAATAGCCCTGCTGCTTAATCGATTCTGAACTCAGCTTTTCAGAAAGCCACTTCTTGGTGGCCCTGTGACCCATGCTGGCAGACAGCCCTTGTTTTAGAATCTGACTGCATAGATGACAGCTCTTTCTGGTCCTAAAACCCCACAGATACACAAAGAGCCTAGTATCTTTATTCTTTCTCCTGACATGTTTCCTGATTCTCTTCCTGGATCCAGAGGGGGATGCTATGCTCATTATAAGGTGAATTTGATTGCAATTCTGGAAATTAGTTGAACGATATTGGCCTGTTGAAAAAAATCTGCTTTTCTTAAAAATTCCTTAAACAATTTTCATCCTGTGGTGAGGTGGAGGCTGCAACATCAGAGGAAAGCCCCCTCTGTGATCATCACAGCGATGTGGTAAATCCAGTGCTAGACAGGAGGCCTTGTGTTCTTAGGCTAAGCGGTAGGGTGTGGGGAATGCCAATACCTAGAAGAAGGTGGTATGTTTTTCGGTAGCCTCTGGAGAGTTGTGAGAAAAATCTCTACTGTTCTCAATCAGCAGTGTTAAATTATGCTTATTATAAAACGCTTAGCCTTTTTTTCTGGAGCCTCACTAGGGGAATCACTTGTTAGTTCTCAGTTTCTGCATGCACATGGTGGATTCTTGAGACTGTCCAGCTGTGGTACCCTTCCATGTAAGTGAAGATATCTCTTCTCTAGGCACACTTAGCTCACAGAAACTGTGATGGTTATTTTTTCCCAACCTGACATAAGCTTGAGCCATCTTAGAGTGGGTTATTCAGTTGAAAATTTTCTCAGATCAGGTTGGGACTGTGATCATGTTTGTGAGGCATTTGACAATTTTTTAGTTGATGTGGGAAGACTCAACCTACTGTAGGTGGTGCCATCCCTAGGCTGGTGGGCCTGGGCTGTATCAGAAAGACATTTGGACAAGCCAGGAAAAGCAAGCCAGAGGGCAACTTTCCACCATGGTCTCCACTTTAGATTCTGCCTTCCGGTCAATGCTTGTGTGCTTCCTTGGCTTTACTCAATGATGTCATGACCGTAGGCTAGAAGATGAAATACACTGAGTTGTTGTTTGGTCATGGCACTTAAACAAATAAATACAGTGAAGTCCAGGCTACGGGAATTAGAATCCTCACAACTATGAGTTATTCCTTTCTTGGTGACCAACTGTACCAGGTACCATGTGTTAGTAGGGAGACTTTGCACTGGACAAGGGGCTTCTACCATTGCTCTTCCCCCTTGCCAGCAAGGCCTGAAATAGAGTTGTAATTGCCTCCTAAATTCAGGGACCTTGTGTTTTTGCCACTTGACTTCAACTAAGTCCATTCTAGTCCCAAAGGTGTTTAAATATTCTCATTCTTAAAGAAAGGGCTGCGAATTCCAGTACTTATCTACATGTACCCAGTCCTTACTCTCAATTTGTATATACAAAAGATGACTGAGCAAAGGAGACTCAGTTTCCTGTTGCTGATGACCCCTGGTCAGTCCTGTGTTCGCTACACACTTCCTGTCCCTTCCTAGAGCACACTTTCCATTGCTGAATCTGTCAGGGTATGAGCTGCCGCTTTTAACCTTAGCAGTAGTCAAGTCTGATATAAATCTTTGTCCCATTAGGGCCAAGAAAAGCTCACCAAATCTCAGTGCCCATCAACAGCAAGCTTCTGATGAGACTTTGGAGGAGTTTTCTTCATTAAGTCTGTTGAGAGATGGCATGGTACATGCAGGGTCTTCTGGCTCCTTTCTGGGTCTGCAGAGAGAAACAGATCCAGGGAAACAAGGGTCAGTGCAGGTCAGTGAAGTGGGAGTCTATACTTGCTGCTCCAGATGAATCTATATACCTTCTAGCTCCCGTGGAGAATACATGGTACTCATTATACAGACCAATGGATTCCTGTCCTGTGGTCTTCTCCTCAGTCTTGCTTCCTTCCTTGGAGGATGGAGATGGGGCACTGCAAGGGGGTCATGCTGATGGAAGATGCTGAGTTCAGGGCCTTGCTCTCTCTCTGATCAGAGGCAAGATGTTTGCAGGATTTCACTCCTATTTCATTTCTATTACGATGTGAAAAGCAAGGGCAGCTGTGGAGTCTCAACTTTAAGGATTTTATTAGTCACTGATGAAAGGCATCTTAAAGGAGGAAGGGGTTACTTTGGCTTATAGTTTAAAGAGAGACATAGTCAGTTTTGGCCAGTAAGGCGTGGCTGAAGAAGCATCGCTGGTCACTGGAGTTAGCAAGAAGTTGGACCGAGCTATCAGCCCCGAGTAACCCACTTCCTCCAGAGAGCCTCTACTCTTCTTAAAGTTCCACAATCTTCCCAAACATCACTAACATCTTATGTTCAATACATAAGCCTGTGCGGGACATTTCACATTGGAACCACAGTAGGAGTGGAAGACTTACTGGCTTACTTGATGGCAAGACTGCAGCCATCCTGTACGATTGGCTCTTAGCTGTGGTGATCAGGACCTTAGCTTCTCCTTCTCTTGGTCAGCCATGTCCATTACTCTGTATACTCTTGGGAGGGTGTTAGCAATATGCCTCACATTACACAAGAAAAGAAAATGATCTAGCATTGAGATCTGGAAGCAAAACTGAGTACCAGCAGCATTCTTTCAGAAATAAATTTTTTCTCAAAGGCATTATGTTTTTTTAAAAATTGTGGTAAAATACACACAACATGAAATTTACCCTCTTAATCATGTTTAACTGCACAGCTGGGCAGTGCTAAGCACATTCACATTACTTTGCAGCCGATCTCCAGCACTCTTCATCTTGGAAAACCGAGACTACGCCCATTAAGCTACAACTGCCCTTCATGTCAGTGCCTAGCAACCAGTCTGCTGTTTCTGTATGTTCAGTACACTATAGATGTGGACCAGACAGTTTTTATCTCTGTGACTGTCCTATTTCACCTAGCAGAATGCCTCAGGATGTGTTAGAATTTCTGTTATTCTACTACTCCATTTATTTACTTACATATCTGCCAGTAGATAGTTGACGTATTTCCACTTTTTGGTTATCATAAACTCTGACCCTGTGAGTATGACCATGCAGGAATTTTTTGTGACCTTGCTTTCAGTTATGCTGGGGGTTGGGGTTTGGATCTAATGTGTCCTCTGAAGGCCCATGTGTTTGTCAGAATCTTTGCTCCCAATAGAATGTTTAGACAATGCATTGTTAAGTAATTATATCATGAGAGCTCTGACCTAATCAATGGGTTAGCAATTGATAGCCTCATAATTTGGTAACTTTCATTTCAAGAGGTTGAAGGTAGGAGGTAGAATCTAGGTGGAAGAGATGACTAGGCATCCTAGCGTGTTCTCTTCTGCCTGCTTCCTGGGTGTCTGGAGGTCAGCCAAGTTTCTCCATCACATCCTTCCCACTATGATGCGTGGCCTCAGCTCAGGTCCATGAGACCAAGTCACCATGAAGTTCAAACTGAAAGTGTGAGCCAGAAATATAACTTCGCTTAGTTTTGTGTCACAACAGAAGATCGGTGGGTAACACTGGGTAGCCCTATGGTGTCTCTCAAATCCCAGTACAAAACTACTGAATCATAGAGCGATCCTCTTTCTGAGAATGTACCACACTGCTTTCCACAGCTGCTGTACCATCAGACACTCCCACTAACACACAGATAATATACATGTATACATTCCAATTTCTCCATTTTCTTACAAAGCTTTGTTTCTTCTGGTGATGACTGAACCCAGGGCCCCACACATGTTAGATAAACACTCTATCACCTAGCTACAGCCCCTGTCATCTTTGTTTTGAAAGAGGGTCTCACTGAGTTGCTTAGGCTGACCTTCAACTCACTCTGTAGTTCAGTATGTGAGGATGTATCACCATGGTCTTGATTTCCATTTCTCTAACAATTAGACATAGAACTATTTTTTTTCTTGTGCTTCTTAGCTGTGTGTAGACCTTATTTTGAGAAATATTTTCATCCTTTGTCCATTTCAGTGAAGTAGTTTTGAATGGTAGAGATACTTTTGTAGTCTAGATATCAGATATGTTCCTTACAAATACTTCATCACATTGTATAAACTGTCAGTGTGCTTTATTGATATTGTTATCTGATGCATGGGAACATTTAATTATGAGAAGTCTAGTGTTTCTGTTTTAATCTTCAGTTCTTGTGCTTTGGGTACCATCTCCAAGAAACCACTGATAGATCCAACGTTTTAAATCTATGAGGCTTCTTCTTCTCTGTTGTCTTCTAGTTTAATAAAATAGTTCCAGATTGTATAATTTGGGGTGAAAGGCCTAACTTCATTTCTTCACTGTGGGTATTCTCCAGCACCATTATATTTCAATAATACATTTTATTAATTCTTTGAATATTTTTATACAATATATTTCCATATTCACATCTATTTTCATCATCGTATTTACCTCACTATTCCAACTCCTTTCAGATCCTCTCTCCACCTTCACCTTGCCATCTAACCAACTTCTAGATTTCATCTTCTTTGTATTTTTAACCCATAGAATCCAGTTGCCTAGCTACTTTAGGAGGTAGAGCCTGCTCCAGAGTGTGGTCAACCTACCTGGAGTCACATACTTAAAGAAAACTCCCTCTCCCTCTCCTAACATCTATCAGCTGTTAGTCGCTCCTGAGTTAGGGGTGGGACTTTGTGCATACCTCTCCCTACACTAGCAATTTTTTCTGTTTTGAACTTGTGCAGGTCTTCAGCATGCTGTCACATATGCTGTCTGTTTATTTGTGTGACTACCTTCCTGTGTCTGGAAAACATTGATTATTTGAGCCACTGCTGGTTCTTGTATTATTTCTGCCCTCTCTTCCTAGGAGAAGGTTATGGAGCCTGGGGTAGAGGGTGTGATATGCATGCCCCATTTAAGACTCAGCACGCCACAGTCTTTTATTCTCAGAACTATATTTTGAAGAGTCTTCGATATCTCCATTGAATGGTCTTGGCACCCTTGTCTAAAATGATTCAGCCACATATGAGGCTTTATCATCTCACTACCTAACCATTGTGTACATAGTGTCTTTGCTCTCATCTTTCTGCCGTACCACACTGTTTGATTCCTGTAGTTTTGTGGTGAGTTTTGAGATCAGTAAGTGTAAGGCTTTCAGTTCTTCAAAGTTGGTTTGATTGTTTGGATTCTCCTTCTGACTATATAAAGTGAAAATTTCTGTTTCTGTACAACATTCCATTGGGAGTTTGATATTGATAGTGACCATATTATAAACCTGTAAGCACTAAGGGTAATGTTTTACATGTTAGTAAACATTGAGACTTTTGTTCTATGAATATAAAATGCATTTCCTTTGACCAATATCTTTAGTTTCTGGGATTTTTTGTTTGTTTGTTTATTTTGTCATTAGCGTGCTAAATCTTTTGTGCCTCCTTTGTTAAGTTTATTTTCAATTCTCCTTCTCTTTTTTAATACAATAGATTGTTTTATTACTTGCTTTTTGGCTTGCTCATTGTTAGTGTATAGAAATGCAGCCCATTGCTTCTTTTTAGTACATAGAATATGTTGATTTTGTATCTGACTTGCTGAGTTTCTTGGCACTAACAGTTAGTTTTGTGGACATCTCTAGCGGTTTCTACATACACAATTATTTTTAGAAACATTTTAACAGTATTCCATAAACAAATCCTCTCTTGTTTGTTCACAGGTCTTCTTATCCCTCACCCCCTTCAGTTCCCCTGGGCTTCCTTCCAGCACTCACTGGCGCTTTCTTTGTGTCTGTTCATGCCATTCTCTCATTTCAGTGGCTTTGATATTTTCTCATAACCTCGGGGCAAAGTCCTCACTCTTTAGTGGAACTCAGAAAGTTCTTCACGATCTGACCCAGTTCTGGAAACTCCAGACTACTGTAGCTTTTCAGCATCGTTTGCTCATCTCAGGATCTTTAGACTGTTCCCTGCTTGGTGTGCTCTATCTCCCCACCTCTATTGCTGGTTCTCAATGCCAGAAAGCCTTGGCAGAGATAGTTTAAGAGACCGCACTATTATGGTCCTTGGAGACCCCGTATTCATCCATTGCCATTTTCACACATTTTTCTGTCTTATTCATCTCCCTAAGTAGACTGTGTTTTTGCCTGAAGGGAAATATAGGCCTCCCATTATTGAATTCATAATTTTTTAATGTAATAATGGGCCCCCAAAAGGTACTGAGGTAGGACACATGATAGGAAGATTTGGAGAAATACTACATTTTTGTAGGAAAAGGAGCAAAACAGGGTAGAAATCAAGAGAGCTGGGAGAGCAGATCTGCCCTTATCATCTATTAAAATGAAGTCAATTATAACAGCTTCATATATTCCACTCAGTGAAACCCATTGCTTGAGAATAATGTTTACTGAAAATTGATCATTTTCTTCTTTCTCTTGACACCTATGATGGAGTTTAACAAGGTAAGAACCAACATTTGCCTGCACATTGGTTAAGATGAGACAGCATGGGGAGGAACAAAGGACCGAGAGGATGCACCACACAATATACAGAGAGCACATGGGACAGAGGGAGTACAGTAGGTGCAGGCCAGAGGGGAAAAATGATATGAGAGTGATTTGTCAGTGTCTGTGCTGAGGCTGTCACATGTCTGGGGCTGGTTCACCAACCATAGAAGACAAGCCACTCCTTCCTTTGTTCCAGTATCTTCTCAAGGGGAGAAGCTTCTGGGGTGGTTAGACACCTCCTGTACAGACACATCACTCATGGTGGGGATCAGAGCTTCAGGATGGGAAAGCCTGCTGCACTGTGGTTCCGTGAGCTACCCCTGCGACTGGCTGGTGCTTTGAAAGACTGTCTCATTGCTTTCACCAGGGATGTTGGAAGATGCCAGCCCATGCAATAGTGAATAACAGAAGGCTCGGGGTATGTTGACCCTTCATGGTGGTGTTCCCCTGTAATAGAGTTACTTACATCAGTTGCACGAAGCACTTAAGGGTAGGGATTTGATGACTAGTTAGAAGCTAAAGGCAACTACGTTTAAAAAAGATTTATTTTACTTTTAGTTATGTGTATGTGTGTATGAATGTGTATATAGGTGGCAGGACCTGCAGAGGCCAGAGGCTTTAGGTCTCCTGGAGTGGGGCTTACAGGTGATTACAAAACACCAATGTGGGTTCTTGGACTAGGACTCTGATCACCTTGAAGAGGGATGTTTGCTGCTAACCATGATGCCATCTCTTCAGCCCCATTAAGGAAACTTTCTAAAAATTCTTTTTTAAAAGCCAAAGGTGGCGCACGCCTTTAATCCCAGCACTTGGAAGGCAGAGGCAGGTGGATTTCTGAGTTCGAGGCCAGCCTGGTCTACAGAGTGAGTTCCAGGACAGCCAGGGTTACACAGAGAAACCCTGTCTTGAAAGAAAAAAAAAGTAAAAAAAAAAAAAAAGCCAAAAAAGAGTTAAAATTCTTTTGAACCTCTCTCTCTCTCTCTCTCTCTCTCTCTCTCTCTCTCTCTCTTTCTCTCTCTCTCTCACACACACACACACACACTTTTAAAGTCGTGGCATCATGTAGCCCAGGCTGTACTTGAATTTGCTATGTAGCTAAAGATGGCCTTGAATTTATGATCCTCTTGCCTTTGCATCGAAAGTGCTGGTATTGTAAGGGACGCTCCATTATGTAGTTTATGCAGTGCTGAGGCTAGAACTCAGGGCTTTGTGCATGCTAGGGAATCAGTCTGCCAACTAAACTGTATTATTCACTTTTTAAAATCAGGTAGAAAGTATCTTTTGCTTCCTTGATTTGTACATCAGGCTCTGTTCAGAGCTTTGAGAGGTGAATACATGAGACATGCTATGGCTGAGTTTTATAGACTGTTGATGGATCTACTTCCCCACAAGAAGTTTAGCTGTGACATTGCTAGAACATTGGTTCATGACTATATTCTTAGAACCAAAAGGGATGCCTTTTATATAATAGATCCTTGAGCTGGTTGATATTGTTTGTTAACTTGACAAGGCCTAGAATTTTCTGAGGGATTATATAGATTAAGTTATTTGACATGGGCAGACCTTAACCTTTGGTGACACCATCCCGTGGGACTGGGTCCTGTACTGAATGCAAAGCAGCAAAATAATGAACCCCATTCCTTCCTACTCTCTGCCTTCTCATCGTGGCCGTGACATGACCAGCTGCCTCAGACTCTTGCTGCCATACTTTCCTCTCATCCCCTTGAACTGGAAGCTGAAACAAGCTCTCCAATCCTATGTCATTTCTTGCCAGGTATTTTTGTCATAGCAATGAGAAAAGTAATGTAGGACTCAAGGAAAATTTACTGAATAAAACCAACGATAATATGTTTATTAAAATATACGGTGGAAAACTGTGCAAAATAAACATAACTAGCTCCATAATATGTTGCCTGGAACTTAAAGTCCAAGAAGATTTAAAAAAATGGAAAAGAAAACATGGACACTCAAGTGTGGGTGCTAATATGGACATATAGGCAGAAGGATTATAATTTAGAAGACCACCCAAACTACAGAGAGGTCAACCAGAGATATTGAGTGAGATTGTGTGAGTTGGCTTCAAAACAAAACAAAAATCTGCCCATGCATTCCTCAAATCCCAAATAACATGATGGATACCAGTTATCATCAATGAAGAATCTAAAAGGTTATCAGAGCCTTTTGATAAGGTCTGAGGGTTCATATTGTTCCAAAATTAACATTAGAAACTCTAGGCCTGATGGTATTTAGGGATAAGTGGGATTAGTTAAGGGGATTATTTACCCTTGTAAAATAAGCCAAAAGGAGGGTGGTGAGATAGCTCAGTGGGTAAATGTGATTGCTGCTGAGGCTAACAACCAATGTTTGATTCCTGTGACCCACCCACAGAGTGGAAGGTGAGAACCAACCCAGCGAGTTATCCCCTTGGTAACATTATGGCACATGTACCCACACATATATGTGCACACACGCACACACACACACACACACACACACACACACACACACACACACACACACACACTCAAGAAGCTGGGAAGGTCATTCAGTATGTGAGGACACAATGAGAAGATGTCATTTGCAAATTAGAGTGTGAGCTTTTGTAAGGCTCAGGGTCTAAAACACCTTAATCTTAGACTCCTAGCCACCAGAATTATAGACCTGATTATTAGACAACTAATCTATGGTATTTGTTGTATCAAGTTTAAGTGGCTAAAATATTCTTTTCTGGTGATCAATCTAGAATCAGTCAAGGATGGACAGGTGTTGAGGAATAGAAAGGAGAACCTGAGACATGAGTAGAACCTGAGAAACCCATGGTGGTATGGATGGATGCTGAGCAGGTGACCAAAAGAAGTGTTTAGAGTAGAAGAAACTGGTCCAGAGTGTGGAACTTGGAGTGAGTGGTTTACATCAGGAAGCCCAGCTCCAGAACTCCATCAGTGTCCACTTGATACATGCTGGTAGTTGGGGAAGTAGGCTATGAGAAGCTGTTTGGTGGCAGAGAAGAACCAGGTGGAATGGTGGACACACTTCCTCCCGGGGTTTTCTGGTTTCCAGACATTTTCTTTCTGAGAGTCTTCTTGTTGTTCTCCTTTCACAACTTAAGAAGTAGAGGCCACATCTATTCTGCCATGTCTGTGTAGGTGAACATCAGTGAGGGAACTGCTTTGGATTTCTTATAATACAGAGAAAGATAGAGCATTGTGCACAACGATAATTTTTTTCTTTACTAGCGAGTGGTGAGAAAGAAGGAGCATCTCAAGTAGTATTAGCATACAACTTGATTTTTGCATAGAGAATTCAGACAAACTGCTTTTGCAGACTTAAATAATCCCAGGATGAAAGGTACTGTATAAATGCAAAGTGTTATTATTATTACCCAGTGCCAAAGAAGGGCATTTCAAAGAGTGTTTCAGTACAATACAATTTTATTTTGCACGGAGAGTTCAAGGGAGAAAGCTTTATTTTATAGACTTAAATAATATCGTTATGGAGCTACAGTAAAATAAATAATACAGATATGGTGTTAAAATAAATAATACAGTTAGGAGGCTTAAATAAATAATGGTGGAGAGAGAAGAGAAATTAAGAGTCCTGGGAGAAGGCAGGGGGAGATGCAATTTTGAATTATAAGTGGTAGAGAATTGAGGTCTACAGGGTCCTAAAATATTCACGATGCATCTACATTGACCACAAAACGAGGCACAGGAGAGGACAGTTC
Source organism: Uromys caudimaculatus (assembly GCA_028551405.1). Lineage (NCBI taxonomy): Eukaryota > Metazoa > Chordata > Mammalia > Rodentia > Muridae > Uromys > Uromys caudimaculatus. Next base: position 14,148,157 of record CM052715.1, read on the forward strand.
ACAACCAGGGGGCTTAGATAGCAGAGTTAAGATTTGTTTGGTAGTCATATGGTTTCCCCCACTGTTCTAATGATGCTAAGGCTGTATCAAAACTTTCAGTGAAGGACCAGAGGGTGACTTGCCTACTGTGTGCAAGGTCTTAGGTTTGATTCCCAGCACCACAAGCTAAAATTTTAGCTTAAAAATGAAAAAATAATGACAGTCACCATTATTTAGCCTTTACAGACAACAATGTCTCTTCTCTCTTTTAACCTTTGTTCCATAATCTGTCCCTATTTATTTGTCTACTTAAATCAAATATGACTTTATTTTTCATAAACCTCAATTTTATGTTTCAAAAGCTATCCCATTTTCACTGTTTCTACAACAGTGACCAAAGAACTGTCTGAATC
>CM052715.1:14149048-14227634 GCA_028551405.1 Uromys caudimaculatus
TAATGACAGTCACCATTATTTAGCCTTTACAGACAACAATGTCTCTTCTCTCTTTTAACCTTTGTTCCATAATCTGTCCCTATTTATTTGTCTACTTAAATCAAATATGACTTTATTTTTCATAAACCTCAATTTTATGTTTCAAAAGCTATCCCATTTTCACTGTTTCTACAACAGTGACCAAAGAACTGTCTGAATCATGGTGCTGATGCTTAATTAACCAACTAAAAGTGCATGTATATGCATGTTAGTGTGTGTGTATGAAAGCCATTGGTCAACCTTGGATGTTGCTCCTCCAGACACAACCCACTTTTTTTTTTTTGAGACAAAGTATCTCACTTTTACCTGGAACTTACAAGCTTGGTTAAATGGGCTGAAGAGCAAGCCCTGGAGATCCACCTGTCCCTACCTCCTCAGTGCTGGGATTACAAGTGTGTGCACTACAATGTCTGGTTTTATTTTTATTTCTACTTTTGTGTATATTTTGTATCATGGGTTCTAAATATTAGACTCAGGTATTTATGTTGTCAAGACAAGGATTTTATTTTAATAATCCATCTCCTTAGCTCTTTTGCTTCTTTTAGAAGCTATATTTTCCTCTTTCTCTAGGGGCAGGGTCAAAACACTGCAGGACAACCAAACCTCCTCTTCTGCTGTGAATGTGAGCATGGTGATTGCTTAGACTTGAATGTCTGAGGATCAGAATGAGTTGAGTCCCACCAGGAAGAAGCAGACAAAGGGCTACCATTAGCTCACCAATTTGTGCTGGGGATGAGACCCACAAGGACCAGGCTCTTGGATCTGAGAGAGTTGAAATCAGAGGGTTGAGGTCCATGGGATCTGAGATCCAAAGCCCAGGTGGACAGGGTGACTTTTTGAATTTTCCATACTGTGGGAGGAGGGACTAGGTTATAAAGCTGAAAAGTTGGATATGTTTGCAACCATCCCTGGAGAACATAGAGGCTCCCAATGGTCCATGGGCTTGGCAGGCATTGCCAATATTGGCAGGCACGCTAATATGTCTGTCCTTGAATATAGTCTAGGGCTAAAGATGAGGAACTGGAGCTCAATATGGTAGATGTTAGCACAAGCCAGAGGCACTCATCATTCTACCCTAGTCCAAAGCCTGGCAAACAGGAAATACCCTGGGCTGGAGGGACTTCTTTAGGTCGTGGGACAGTATTTTGATCGCCATTATCAATTCCCTTCTGGATACTTTAGCCAGAGGTTTACTTTTCATTCTGTATCCAGATAAAATGTTGGCAAAGAACAACATCTTTGGTATGAGATGTTAAAATAGTATTTTTGTTAATTTTACAGTTTCATATGATATATATTGATCATATTCATTCCCACATCTAATTGCTCTTAAATCTTTCCCTACCCACCCAGCTTCCTGTTTGCCCTTCCTTTCTCTTCTCTCTTCAATCTTTATTGAAACCTCAGACTCAACTTGTATTGCACAAATATTCTGGGGAGTGGGACCTGTACTGGAACACTGTTGACCTCCGAGGGGTCACATTCTCATGGAAAACTGACCCTCCTTCTCCCAGCAATTATTAAATGCCAGTGATTCCTCTGCTAAGGCTGGGGATTCATGTTCACCTTTCCTGTTCCATGTTGGGATCCAATGATTCCTCTGTCAAGGCTGGGGATTCATGCTCACCTTTCCTATTCCATGTTGGAATCCAGTCTGGCTTGAGCTTGCACAGATCTCGTAATACTCTCACAGTTGCTGTGAGTTCATTCTTGTAACTGCCCTGTTCTACCTAGAAAATGCTGCTTCCTGGCAGTCATTCACTCCCTCTAACTCTTATAAATTTTTTTTGTCTCCTCTATTGCAATTATCCTTAAGCGTTGAGGGGAGGAGCATGACATAAAAGATGCCACATTTATGGCTGATCACTTCCTTTTTCTCTGTGTATTGACCAGTTGTGTGTTTCTGTGTTAATTACCATCTAATACATGAAGACGCCTCTTATGAGGTTTGAGAGATGCACTAATCTATAGGTATAGCAAAAAGTCATTAGGAGTCATTTTAATTCTATGACTTCTTAGCAGAACCATAGTAGTACATTGTCCCAAATAAAGGAACTATAAGGTATCTGAACATAGGTTTTTGGCTTCAATAGTGGTATTATGTATGGGTTCCATGTCATAAAGTGGGCTTTGGAATCAATAGGAAATTTGTTAATTGCATCCTTGACATTCATACCACTATTATATCAGTGAGAATAACTTGTTAGACCAGCCATTACTTTAGCTCACAGCATTCACAAATGGGTAAGGCTGATTATGGCTTTTTTCCCCTCCAGTAGTAGTCTTAGCTCCTTACGGCACAGTGTGTAACCAAGAGTGATGGCAATAGTCTGTAGTATTTGGGACTCCACTTAGCGTCTTACAAAACCTTATAGCACCTTACAGCATTTGTAACCAAGAATAATGGCAATAGTCTGAGGTATTTGGGACCCTTCAGACCACAACTGAACAGAAAGGCAACCCATTCCTGATACTGACATTTTTATTTGTTAGCATGTGGCAACTAATTGGGGAGGTTTTTGTACTTTTTTTTTTTTTTTTTGTAATTTGATTGTAGGTTTCTTGAATGTGAACTTTGTAGATAACAATGTCAATGTTTGGACAGGGCTGATAGACTACTGCACTTAGTGGGGCATAGCCAGGAACTAGTCATGAACCAGTGTGCCCTTTGACTCCCTCACCTTGTACAGCCATGGTCTGGTACTGAGTGGAGAATATGGATTTGAAGTGAGGCAAAAAAGTTGTGGTTAGTGGAGGAATGTGAACAACTGTGGGAGTGCCCTAGTTTTCTGTCTAAATGATGCTATGGCACCTTTCATTGCAAGTCCTGTCTTGGCTCTTGGCATTGTATGTATTGGACAACCACTCAGAGAGAGAATCCGGCAAGCATTGAGGGTCATTGTTTCCCCAAAGCCAAGAGAAGGAGCCAGATGTGCTGTTATGTACTATGGAAGGGAAAAGGAAAAAAAAAAAATGAAGAAGCAAAATAGAAAGGCTGGGAAAATATAAATAAAAAAGAGTGCAAAGTTTTATTGTCAACTGCTGCTGTCACCTCCTGGAACTACAGTCATATCTAAGAAATATGTGACATACTAATAGGAAGTAATTTACCCAAGGATGTTTTTGTGTCTGGAATTGCCTTCTCTGCTCAGCTGCAGGAACTTTGCGAGTGTATATGCATGAGAGCCGGCTTGGTGCTTCAGAAACTTCCCAATTTGTGCACAATGTGACTTTTATAAGGCCATTAAACTCATCCTGGGGAAAGTGCTCTGGAAAGCAATGATACACAGGATCTCAAGGAGCCTGCGAACACAGACAGAGATGGCAAAATGATGACCGCACGCTTGTGGTTAAAGTGACTTTGAGAGCTGTAGCTGTTCCAGGCACCTACCTGCCAAACCAGGCTTTTATTCTTTCATTCTACCCTTTGTGTGTCTATTGAGGCCTGGGTGAACCTTCACCAGTGCCATTTCTGTTTTAGAAGACACTGTTGTTTCTTCCGGTTGTGATAGGGTGGACACTCTGAGAGCAGAAGATAGGATCCACGAATATGTCCTGCACCCAAGACTCAGCTCTCAGTTTGGAAATGTCTAAAGAGCCATAGTGGCCCCAGGACAAGAATAAGATATCTTGATAAGAAATCTCCATAACCATTATGAGGCCAAGTTCACAGACAGGAGAAGCGTGCGGAGTGGAGCTTAAGACATGGTGGAACAGTAGAGGCCACAGAGACAAGAGAACAAAGGGAAGGAGTTGAAAGGAGAAAAAACAGGAAAAGAGTGACAGGAAAGTGAAACAAAGAATCTGGAATGGGGAAAGAAAAGCAGAAGGGAGGAGAAAATAAGAGCAGGTGTTGGGTGGAGACCAAGGAGGCAGGACATGGAGGATGACAGATGACTGAAGGCTAAGCCTAGAGTCCTCTCATCAGCTTTCTTCCCTCAAGTGCCTTTGCTTGCTCATCCCCTAAACACAGGCAAGACAATCAGAATATTGAAGGGACCAATGAACCCATAGTACCCATGGCCAGCTAGGGGGATGGCCAGGGTTGGCTTTGTCCCAGAGGAAAGCAGACAGCAGATGGCCACGTTGAGTACGGCTGTAAGTTCTCACGGAGAGTGGTGTGTTAGGCCTTTTCCCTACTGGGCTGTGAAGCTGAAGGCTGAGATCTTGCTTTCTCTGTGACTTCAGAAATTATCTGAGCTAAGAATCCCTGGATGTGGAGACAGCTGGAGTGATGGGAGCGTAGCTCTTCAGTCCTATCATTCAACTGACACCAGGAAAGGGACCTTTGGTCCTTACTGAGTGGTGGCTGCCTAGGAAAAGAGGAAGGAAGGGGATTATGGGGCTTTTAATTTGAGCCCTGGCCTGTATATATCTCCTGTGTCCTAGCTTGGGAAAAAAGAAATGAGCCCTTTATCAATTTTTAATAAATTGAAATGACAAATAATCCATTTAATAAATTATTAACTGAGAAAATTACTGAAAACTGAAATATCAAACAATCGTGAGCAAATGCTCGAAGCAGCGTGTTTATTAATAACTCACCCTGCTGTGAGAGAGTGCTGATGCTGTGAATCCCACACAACTGCTGGCTGACCCCTTCCGGGCCCAGGGTGTTGGAAACCCCAGACTGGACCTCCACAGGGCTGTGCTCTGTGCTGGTGTGTGTATGTGGGTGGTTCAAAGGCAAATATTTGAACCTGCAGCTGACAGATTATGGGCAGCTCTTGGATAGGAGGTACCTGCGTGGACATGGAACCTTGGCCGACCCCAAGAAGTTTCTAGATTCCTCTCTGTAGTGCTGGAAGAGGGCCAAAGATATTTTTACCTACAGGACTTAGTTCTTTAAATTAAGACCCATGTTCTCAGGTTAAATTACCTATGTGTGTTTAAAACAGGTTGGAGCTCCTTACTCCTCAATCATTGCAATTGAAAACATTATAAGCTGAAGATATCTTTAATACATTTAACCTTAGCAATAGAGCCTGCAGCCAGTCATTTTGAGAAGCCATATTGTATTTATGCAATGTGATGCCCAGGCACCAAGTTGTCCTGTTTGCTATCATCCCTGTTTTACAAAAGAAAGGAGTCCCAAAGGTCAACAGATGGGTTGTTTTTTTTCTTGGGTTCATGGGGCTGACTTCAACCTGTGGCCTGCCTTTTTGCTCAGCATTGCTAGGAAGAAGTTTTCTGCATATCGTGAGCTGGGAAGGAGATCTAAATTCAGTTCTATGAATGTGTATTGCTTCTGCAGCACCATAAAAGTAGAACTATGGTAAGTTGACCTGTCCTAAGCTGGGAATGATCTGGACAGAGGGATAGTGCTGACGTAATTGGTGATAATTATGTCCAGCAGAACCACTGCCCACAGGAGGCCTGCTGGTCTACAAGCAACTGGCCTGGAATGTGGGAGGAGGGAAAGGATGGAGGAAGGCACAGGCTGGGGAAGCTGAACCCTGTCTATGGGGCAGTGGTCAGCTTCTGTTAAGGCTGATGGCCCCAGACTGTCAGACCAGTTCCCAGTGGGCACAGTTTTTTCAAGATCTCCTTTTTGCCTTCTCACTCTTAACTGTGATCACAGGTGCTACAGGAGGTAGCTGAGGAGGTCTCTCACTATTTTCGGGGTCATAGTCATGTCTTCATCACCCCTGTACCTGACAGCAGGCACTGGCACACCTAAATGCTTCATTTTTCTAAAAGCAACCCTGCCCTGCCTGTGCTCTTTCCTGGATATGGAAGCTTCTCCATTTCAGCCCCGATGTGGGACTTGGGGAAGTCAGGTCAGCTGACCTCCTTGTGTCCTAGTTTCTTTATCTGTAAAATGGGGATAATAATAAACAGGATAATTTGATGACTGGGATTGAACAGTCCCATTATATAAATACAATACGGCACTTTGGGATGCCAGGCTGTATGCTCGCAGTCGGTGCTGCAATGGGTATTTTTAGGAAGGAAGGATGGGGGGAGCAATGGGTGGTTTATAAATGTTTGTTACATTAAAAAATGTGCGAGTTTCAATTGTGCAGAGCAGAGTATCATTTGTTTCTAGAAAAATTCGCTGCTGTGGAAATGAATTGGTTTGCGCTGAATATGCGATGGTTCAGAGAAAGGGATATTAACCCAATTTGCATTTCTTTGAACTGAAATAAATTATTGCCATGTTTGCATTAGTTGGGTCAACTGGATGTGATTGGGCAGGCTGCCTGTGGGGAGTGCTGACTTTGGGCTAGGAGGTTTGTGGCAGGGTCAATGTGTGCAGATTGGCAAGCACCTTCCAAACTTGATTATTAACCTTTGAGCAACTGTGGATCTTTTGAGGTCTGATGACAGCAGTATAGCATATTCACTCTATATAAATGAATTTTGTGTGATTCTCAGCAGAGACCATCATGATCCGGGGGCTAAATTCCAACCCCAAAGAAGACAATGACCACAATTTGATGTCTCATGGTCACATCACAACCCAGATAGCATGGAGCCCAGTTTCTGAAGCCTCACCTGATCTGTGCAAGCAAAATAGGACTTTGATTCTGAAAAGGACATCAATCAAAGACAACGTCACTTGTAAGAAGGGAATGAAGGGCTTCAAACACTTTGTACCAATATAAAATACAGTTCCAGCAAGAAGAGGGAGCTGGAGAAGACATGCACTACCACATCTGTCACCAGAATTGACTTTCTGGCTTGACCCACAGGCAGCAACCCCTTCTTCCTTTGTTTCTTCTATCTGGTACCCTTAGAAATTGCACAGGGCATCTCTGCATGCCAGTGTCTGGGCTTCTCTGAGCCCAACCTTGGACCTACTTCTGGGAGTTTCCCAGGCTCTAAGGAGAGGCTTGGCTGCTCTCAGTCTGGTTGATGGTGACATGAACCCTTTACTGTCAGAGAAATGGGGCACTGTAAGTAGAGACTGCATTGTGGGGATGCAGGTGAGTATTAGAAAGGTTATGTCAAGGTTAAAACTACCTTAGGGATGTACAATGGTTTCTGTCTGCTGGTTGGGTGCAACCAACTTCTGTGATTCAAGTCTCTGCTTACTGATGGGATGGGAGAAGCCAGGGACAGAGACTATCATCCTGTTCCCCACCACCAGGGCAGTGAAACCTTTACTAATTGCCAAGCACAGAGTCTTACTTACCAAGGTCCCCATTTGAACACACTTTTTATTGGAAAGAGGCAAACACGGGAAGAGAAGATGAGAGGCAGAGACTTAATTTAAAAAAATAACTCCAGGGAAAGTCCCTTTTGTATCATTTCTCTGCTTAAAACCCATTCACAGTGTTGCAGCAATTTCAGGTAAAACCCAATTCCCTTAATTCAGCACACAGCTCAGTGCACCCCAATGGACCTGTGTCACAGAGGTTCTGGTATTTCCATATATGTTATGTTTCTTACTCTAAACCCCATGGCTTTGAAGACTTTTTTTTTCTTTCTTTTCTTATTGATGTCAGGTCTTTTAGGCAATTTCCTCTGGGCTAGACAAGGCTCCAACCACTGTGATAGCTCCTATTATGTTGCTCTAACTAGGAGAAGAGACTGGTACTGACAGGCAGCCTATGGGCTCCTCAGGACTGAGCCTTGACCAGTGCACTGCTGCATCAATGCTGCGTGTCCAGCCAGTTGGGAGGGACTTGGGAAATGCATCTTGAATGTGTGCCTTCACACGGTGAAATGACTGTGGAGGAGATGGACTCAGTCTCAGTGTTCTGCTTCCCACCCAATCCATTGATTACCTCATCACACAAAATATGGCTTGTGTTTCATAAGCCTCTGTCACCTGTAAGGGGAGCTCTCACTGTCTGCCTGATGAATTTTTTTTTTTTTTGGAAGGAGGAGAAAATGAGTTGATGTACATAAAAATCACAGCCTGGTGCTCAGAAAGGGCCCCGTGATTTTATCTGTTATTATTCTTCACAAGGGGGTTAAGAGTGACCAAGCCCAGTGCTGTCCTGTAAGCAAATAACGATTCTCCTCAGTAAGTAGTACCTCTAGTGACAACAATCCGGTGCTTCCAGGACACAGTATCCAGAACAGGAGTGGGCTGACTGAGCCTTAAGAAAATGAGTTAGATTTTGGGGGGTCCCATCAGGGCCCCACTTAGGCTGCCAGTGTTGTAGGCTATTGGGTTGGATCTGGGAAATGGTAGTGAGGCAGGGAGGGAAGAAATGGCTAGCAGAGCCTGTGGCAATGTCTAGCTAGGCTTTACTTAAGTTAGGGGATGGAAGCCATGCTGGGTAAATGGGGTGATGAATGTGTGAGTGGCCGGGAAACTGCGAAGTGCTGTTCAAATGAGAAGCGTTATTGCGCTCATCTATTTCTCTTCTTTGTGCTCCTAGGGATCTTTAATAAGAGTTTCTTTGGAAACTCCTAGCTTGGCTTTCGATTAACTAAGGGGAAAGGCTGTGTGCATTGGGTGAGTTGGGAGCCTCCCTGCCCTGAGCATAGCAGAAGTTCTGGCTGGGAGAAAGGGACTTGTTGGCCATTGGAACTGGGGTGAGGAAATGCATCTGACTGCCATGTGGAGATAGAATTCCTCTGATGTGAGCTGTTTCCCAGCTTCAGGGGTCACCCCATCACTGCTCAAAGTATTCTTTAGAGACAGAGTGGCCCCTTCAGAGGAGGAAGAAAGAATGTGGCTGGAACTGAGTGGAATATCAAAGGAACTTCCCTGAATTCCCAAGTCTATGATTCTAAGTCAAGATCTGGGTTGGTCCAGGATGGTGCAAACCATTTCCAGTTGCTTTACACATAGACAAAGAGCTAATATGAAAAGCAAAGACTCCTGACCCCTAACACCTATGATTATCCCCATAACCTGAATCATTAGATTGACTGGCTTCTGCCTGTGCCCGGCATGCCCTGGCTCTCCTTCCTCACCTCACAGCCATGGCAACAAGTCTAATAAATAGGTATTTGAAGATGTGAAGTCCAACTTCCGCACAAGGCAGCTAGCATGGCAGAGAGGTCAAAGCACCAGGTCAATTCCCAGGCAAATGTCCCTTAATTTGAAGCTGAACTCAACCTGATTGTGTGTATATTTTTCTGGGGCAAAGGTGACTCACCTGAGAGAATGAGTCTTAACCACTAAGATTTCCACTAAGGTATGAGGCTGAAACCTTGGACCTCTGAATGGCTAAACACCAGGACATTGTACATAGCCTTTAAGGTGAGTTATCCGTATTACAGACTCTTCAAATAATTCACTGGTGATTATTCATAAGCAACAATACTTAGCATGAAGCAAGGACCATGGTCTTTCATCACTGGTCTGTGTCTAACAGTGAGCACAATTCTTGTTACACAGAAAAAGCCAATCACATCTGCTCATTGAGTGAATGCGGGAACTATCCTATGCAAATTTCCAAGCTCTTATAAAGATAAAACCCAAATAAGTTCTATGTTCAATTGTCAGTTGATTCCATGTGGTTAGCTCAATCCTCTTATTTTCCTATACAGATAAATATCATTTGGAGAATGTTACTGTCAAATATATCAGTGGTTAGAAAGTTCCCTGATGGGCAGGAAAACCTCAAGTTCATTTTCATTTAACTAGAAGGGTCAGATGTTAAACTCTCACTGCCTGAGTCACCTGTTTTGTCCAAGATTTACTATGTTTCCAGAAAGGCTTCATTCATTTTTTCCACACTGGCCTTTGGCCTTTTTCAAAGATCATTTAGAAATTATACTTGGAAGTGAAACAGGAAGAGACAGACCCAACCCATTGTCAAGGGGCTTGGACTTTAGCCCCTGGCAAAATCATCTGTGAAAATTCTGGAATGATGAATGCCCATCTTTTTAAAAAAAATCTTAGACCAAATAAGGACTTCCAAGGGCATAGCCCAGGGTAGAAATGCAACCAAGCTCTAGCAATGACATAGGTGTTCTGATTACAACTAGTGCACAGATGCTTCTGCAGCATAGCAAGTATTATTGGCATGACATTTCTGAGTCCTGATGTTTTCTTAGGATGCCTCCACATCACTCTCTGTATCTTGTGTCTTCCCCATCCAAATCAGAGAGCAGAGGGACACCTCCATTGTTCACAAAGGACAACATGTCTATAGGCTCTGATTTTTAGTTTGTTTATACTGTTAGGAGCCTGGGAATCAAGGTGGTGACTCCAAATGGAGATGAGAAGAGAGGCAGAACACAGGGCCTATAGTCAGAAGGCTGCCCAGGGTAAGACTCTGCAGCAGTTCTCTGACAGGTCAGAAGGGGTGCACTCTAACCTAATTTGTTCATGCAACTATTCATTTGTTGTTTATGCATTAGTTGTTTGGAAAGCATCTAATAGGTGCAAGGCTCTGCAGATACACAGTGCACAAGATAGCCATGTCTTCTGCCTCATGGAACTGGGAGGAGCGAGGTGAAGAGATAGAGATAATATGTAAGTCAACAGGAAGCTAATATTTGTCCAGATTTTAGTACGTGTTGAGGAATGAATGGACTACAGCTTCGGCTGAGAATGACAACGAGAATGACACAAGAGAGCTGTAAGCTGTTCACTGCAGTGTCCTACCACCAGCAACTGCTGTCATCAATTAGTGGAAGTGGCCTTCTATTCTCTGTGACACGCCGGCTAACCATGCCTACTAGTGTCTGCTCCAGAACTCCCTCCCATAAGCTCTCCATGCTGTCCAATTCCTCTCACTGTAGAATGTGCATTTTAGCATTTGGCTATGTCCCACAGCTTGTAGATGAATCAGTGGAGGTCTGGAGCGGTGAACTGCCTCTTTCTACCTGGCCAGCAGATGGAGGCTCCAAATCTCACCTCCTCAAATCTCCCTCAATGTCTCATCTACCCAGGCTTCTTTGCTGCCCCCAGAGTGGGCTGCTATGGCTCCTTCCCTTCTCTTAAAATGTTCCTTTATAGAGTCAGAGCTTCAATTAACATTTCTCTGTAGAATGACTGTATTAGGCAAAAGTTTGTGTGGGATCCAAGAAAACGTCAGATGATATTGAGCATACGTCAGGCAGAGCCTGCAGCCCAGTAAGTTATTATGTGTAAATGCTACAACTTTATTTTGAGGAGAATACATGTGTACTATCAAGCTGTTTCATGGATACGCAGTGTGATTGATTACAGCGTGCGGATCTGTCGCAACAAGATAAACTCAGAATAATCTGTGGATATTTAGACTTCAGCAATTTATTATCGAAACACAACTCTAGAAAGGAGACTTCTTCCCATTTCAGCGATTTCTCTTTTCCCCTCCCCAATAAAAACGACTTCCAGAGTGATGACTTCTGATGCCAGGAGTGCTTGGGTCAATCTTCTGGTCACTCATAGAAAGTCATGTTTGTATCAAAGCATCGTTGTTGTCGTTGTCGTCATCGTCGTCATCATCATCAGCAGCAGCACCAGCTGGGAGTGGGCAGGGGTGTGTGTGTGTGTGTGTGTGTGTGTGTGTGTGTGTGTGTGTGTGTGTGTGTAGAGGGCGAGAGCTGAGTGGTGGGGGCAAGGTAGAGCTGATGTTTGCTGCATTAAGAGCAGTTGCTGTTTTAAGTTAGCAAACAAGCATGAAAAGCATCACTACAATTTGTTTAGCACATGACATAGTTTGGTTAAAAATGGATTACATCAAGGAACAAAATGTTTTGCAGATCAGCCCCAAGCAACTTGTTGCTAAAAAATGGCTGTATGGAACCCATCAGCAACTTTTCAGAGAATCATCTGTCTGTGAAACCAAGAGTTGCTTGAATGAATCAATCAGGCTGCAGCTTCCATCTCTCCCCTGAAGCCATCACGGAGCAACTGGGGACACAATGACCTTCTCTGGCCTTCTAAGTGTTGGGGCCTTTCCTTTGATGAGTCACTCCTGCCTCTGCTTTGATTTCTGCTCTGAATTATGCACCTCTCTCTCTGATTATTACAACTCTTCTCATGGATGGAGAGGAGCCAAGGACGAGAGGAAGGAAGTAGGGTCTAGAAGGAGGAGCTGTGTGCTAGCGTCTTGGCTTTGCCTTTTGCTAGTTTCATGACTTACCTTGTTTGAGCATTCCACCATCTGAAAAACGGAGATTGCAGGGTCCAGTCCAACCACCTTGCACCCTGTTAACTGCACACTAAACATAGGAACCAGTTTACAAACTGAGCAATTCTAGTCAAGAAATAGTCAGACAGTCACTATTGATTTAGGTACAAATAGAGTTCTCCCTTTTCTATTTTCCTGACCAATACCTTAAGACCCTAAATGCTTATATTATCAGAAAGTCTAATTCTGTACTTCATACTCCATATATATTTGAAGGAATATACATACTCCTTCACATGATGGAATAACCACTCCTTGGGGCATGATGTCTGCTGTATGTGGTTCACAAAGCCTTTGGTGGCTGTGAACTTTTGCCTAGAGCAGCAGCTCATAACCTATGGGTTGCAACCCCTTTGGGGGTGGCATATCAATCATTCTGCATATCAGATATTTACAATACAAATCGTAACAGTAGCGAAATTGCAGTTACAGAGTAGCAACGAAATAAATTACAGCATGAGGAAATGTATTAAAGGGTCGCAGCATCAGGAAGGCTGAGACCTGGCCTAGAGACCTTAGACAAAGTTTTTGGGTCTCGATCCCTCCACACTGTTACTGGGCTTTCTTAGCCTTGGGTCCTCTTACACACATGCTCACACATGGTCACCATTTCCCAAAGCTTTCCCCCAAGACATCCTCTTAGAATTTCCTAGGTCCTGAGACTGAGTCCTTGTCACTAGTTCACATTAAAATCTCTTAGGTCCATAATAGTTCTTTCTCAGTATAGAACTTGAGGGTGCTCTGGGGACAATGACATCATGTGTGTGCCTTATTAAAGTGGAAATGAAAAATAACATCACCTTACAGGACTGTTGCAAAATTTTGGTGAGATGCTAGATGTAAGGTTTTCCTTAGAAGAGTGTGTGGCTTAGATTCAGCTCTGGAGGTCTTGATAGCTGTTTTCTACTTTGATTGAAGGGTTACAGATGATGAGTACTGATCTATGTGCTTCCCTAAGAAGAGATTTGTGATATAGGGATTAGGTTGTTTCTCTCTTAAGATGGTCCTGGGCTCCTAACATAACAAATACAATTTAGTGAGTTGAACCTACTAAATTAAACAAGGGAAGAACATACTAATTATCTAATGCCAATGGTGAATCCTGAAAAACATACATACCAGGAACATTATATAGACTGAGCAGGTTATATTTAGGTATCTCTCTACCTCTCTATCTCTCTATCTATCTATCTATCTATCTATCTATCTATCTATCTATCTATCTATCTATCTACTTACCTACCTACCTACCTATCCACACACATAGATATGTGCGTGTGCATGCACACTCACCCCCTCACACACACACACACACACTCACTCATACATGTAGATATACGCATGCAGTAACAATGAAACCAGGACCATGAATTTGAAAGTGAACAAGGAAAGAGGAAAGAAAGTATTTTAATTTTATTAAAATCTCAAAAATATAAAAGCAAAAAGGGTAAAAATTTTAAAAAGAAGCAAAGGGGGAAGTTTGCATCAGTTTTTGTTGTATAACAAATTGCTACAAAAATATTGTGGCTTAAAATGACTACCCCTTATGTTAGTATATGATCATTTTATTTCACTGGTCAATTCATCTCATTTCTTAGCTATCTTTGGGTGTTTGATCAGCTGGTAAGTGTCCTGATAGCTTGTTGACCTAAGGTAAGCATGCACATGTGGTTACTGGCAGTTGATTAGCAAGCCTTAGTGTTTCTCAGGAGACTCAATGTTCTGCACACTAGTGTGGCATTACCCATCATGCTATCATGGCTTCAAAGATGCAGCCTAAGAGGCTACAAGGCTTTCTGAGGGCCAGTCACAGAACTTTTAAAGCCTCTCTGTCAACCCAGTCACTTGATTGGAGATGGATTGCTGCTGTCTGTGATTAATTACAGCTTACAGTAACAGTTCGATCCTTTCTTCAGTCCAATTGACTCTTTCTTAGTGGTCCCAATGATATTCTGAGAGATATCTCTGCCTCACCTTTCTCTCTTACACTTTTCACTTTTAGTTTATTATATACTAACTCTGCCCCAGGCACATTAGCCTATAAAAATATAACCACACAGTATTCAAAGGGGGCATTCAAAATGGAGTGAAAGTGCTTTGGTAGTTTATAGCAGGAACTTTAAGCTTGTCTAGAGAAAATACAAAGGTCCCCTAGAGTAATCAAAGTTCAGACTAAGTATTTTTATTTGTTGATTGATTTATTTTATAGTACAGGGGATTGAACAAAGAGTCTTGTGCATGCTAGGCAAGGACTTTACCACTGAGACATATCCCCAGGCCAAGGTTGAATCAATGAAGAATGTTCCACAGTTTCAGGGATGGAGCAGAACACAAGTGTAAAAATGGAAGTTACAGAAGAGCACTCCAACAGTTCTCTAGGCGACACAGTAGGGCCTCCGAGACTCTCAAAGGTGCACTTATATTTAGGCAAAAGACAGAATGCAACACTGATGGCTTTGTCTTGATTTCCACATGAAACCAGATCATCAAAGAGACTTCTCTCGGTGTGATCACTGTGGGACGCGTTTCCAAGCTTAAGCATGCCTCTTCTTTGTGTCTCTGATGCTCCCTCCCTCATGAGATGCTCTTCCCCTGCCTCCTCCTCTGACTCCAACCTACGAAAGCAAAGATCTTCTTCAGATCAATGGCTGAGCAGCCAGGACATGTTTCTACTTGTGTCTCTATGTGTTTTCTACATGCCTGTGGGATGCTTAGGTTTGTTTGTCAGTGTGATAAGACCTAGAACCTACAACTATGTGTTTGTGGGGATTTCTAGATAGCATTATGTAAACTAGAAAGACCTTTAAATGTGATTCTGTGGGGTGGAATCTTAGATTGAATAAAATGGAAAAAATAAGACAAGCACCAGATTGTTTTATTGTCTCCTCCTCATTCTCCTGCTCTCCCTCTCCTTTTCCCTCTCCCTCCCCCTCCGGATTTCTTGGTATATCCCAGGGTGTCCTGACTTACTCGGTAGACCAGGATGGCCTCAAACTCAGGGATCTGCCTGCCTTTACCTCTGGAATGCTTGGATTAAAGCTGTGCACTACCACTGTCTGGCTTGTTTTTGCTTCTTGAGAGCAGAGCAACATGGTCAGCTGCCCCTTGCTTGGGCTACTCTGGTTTCAACACCATAATGGCCCACACCTTCAAACTGTGAGCCCAGATATATCCTTCCTTTTTTAGATTTCCTTTTTTCAGGTGATGAATACAATCCACATGGCAGGTGACGTTCCTTCACACAACTGGCTGTCCTGTAGGACCAGCCTTATCAGTTGTGTTTTGTGTAGCATGTCAAGTCAGATGTTATTACCTGGAGGTCATAAAGTAAAATAGGACAGACACAGAAAGGCAAAAGCTGCAAGATCACATTCCTACCTGGGGTCTAAAATGTCAAACTGGGAGGCAGAGAGTACAATGATGCTTTCCAGGAGCTTGGATGACGGACATAGGAAAATGCTGATGAATAAGTATGAATAAGACAGAGGAATGTAAAATATATGGCGACTATGCATTATAAAAATGTGTTGTGCACCCAAAATGTCCTAAGAGAATAGATACTAAATGTTCTCACCATACATATGCAAAACAGTGAGAAGATGAGACAATGGATGCATTAATTGCATTAGTAGTGATAATTGCTTTACAATGTGTGTATATGTATATGCTTATGAGTATATACACATATACACATGTACAGCTACACATTAAATCACAACATAGCTTACTTAAACTATTAGCATTTTTTATTTGTCAGTTGGACCTCAGTACATTTTGGAGGAAAATACAGTTTTATGGAGTTTCATCAGATACCCTTTTGCTGTCTTTTCAGATAGTTTTGCTACTGAGAGGTACAAGAAAGCAAAGATCAATGACTGTGATTCTGGAATCCTTGCCCCTTGGACTTTGCTTAAATTAGAAATGTGTTTCATTCAGCATGCCTGGGCCCTGCTGGCTACAATTCCCAGATGTGAATTGGGGCTATTGCCACAAGCCTGAAGCCATCATTGGTTTCCACCTCTGACCGCTGCATGGCCCTTAGCCTTCCAAGCACTCTCAAGTTCACCTCCGATGGGTTTCTCATAAAACTATCAGGTAGATAGAGAGATGTTTTCAGTTAGCAATGAGAACTCACAGGTGCTGAGAAGTCTGCTTAGACTAGAGTCTCCAGCTCATGAGGAGTTGGGGCACAAACACAGCTAGGTTTGAATTTAGGTTTTAGAATTTTCAGAGCAGAGCTTCATTGACAACCTCTGGCTTGTCAGGAAAGCATGCCACCCAACTTTCTTGCACCCCAAACCCCAATCCTTGTTCAATTACAACCGACAAATCAAAGTATAAGTTTTTTGAATCTTTGTATCTGATTTTTCTTCCCCATCATGGCCTTGGTCTAGTTAGTCCTAGCCATGAAAATCTTTATATACACCATGGAATTGAGAGAGAACACAGAACTATTTTGGATCAAAGATAACCTATGATTCCTATTAATTAAGACTATTTTCAGGGGGGAAAACATTTGAAATGTAAATAAAGAAAATAGCCAATAAAAAACCATACGACTATTTTCTGGGGGTGGGGTGGGAAATGACTCCCTATGCCATGTCTTAGTTTTGCCAAGGTAATACTCATACACTGCTCAGCTGGCAGAGTTGGTGGAAGGCAGCAGGAGCTCCCAGGAATGAGAAAGCCTGGGTTAGGATATTTGACAAGGTGCCAAAAATTAGATTTTTGTATTGTTGAGGGCAGAGTGAAGACAAACCATTGAGAATGCCAGAAGGTGACTTTCAATCCACCACAAGTAGGAACTTCCTACCCTTTTAGAGTGACCCAGAGGAGAAGGTGTCTCCTCTCCAGAGACCGTCTATCAATTCACGGGAGCTGCCAGTCCCCCAACAAGGAGCAAGAACTGACAAGCAGCATTTTCCTTAAAAAGAAAGCCCATCAATTTTTCTTTATTAGGCCCAGCCATGGGTCCTAATTTTAGAATCTAGAATGGCAGCAAATAAAGCTGATCACTCTTGCACATTTTACAAGAGGGGCCTGTAAATGAATTTCTAATTGCTGAAAATTCAGGCATGTTTATGAAGTGGAATAAATTTCAGGCCAGTGGGAGATATTTTGGGACAGTATATTTCTTTTTAGTTCACACTTCTCTCGTTCCATAAAGCTGACCAGCGACCATCCTGGTTGGATGAATACTTGGAAAATTCATCTTAACTTTCAATTGCTAAAGATGTTTTTGGTAGCAAGGAAGTAGAATCAGTAGGACTTTAAAAATGTCTTCCGAGTCTTTAAAAAAAGTCACTTTCTTCTTCAAATTCAGACCATGAATGAAATTGGTGTGTGTGTGTGTGTGTGTGTGTGTGTGTGTGTGTGTGTGTGTGTTTCACTAAGGAAATGGCTATGCTGGATGGTACAGGGTCAGAAAGGAGTTGTAAATAATTCCTACATATGCAGCTCAAGCCAGTCTCAACTTTTTGTCACCACTCTACCTCAGCATGCCTAGAACCTTTTTGCATGTATGCTCCCCAGAAACCTGGTTTTGAGGCCACAGGCTTCCGTATAGTGAATGAATTACCTCTGTTTTCTTCTATTGTCATGGAAAGGCGTGATTCTATGTTAAATAAATTTGTAGCATTTCCACCTTTCTGCCTTTGAAAATAATTCACAAGTATGAATTTTTTAATATATTTTTTTCTAAGAGCTAGAAATTGTCCAATTTGAAATTTTGCCTAGTTTCCTGCGTATTTACCACCCAGTCTTCCTTACAGTCCTTGGCAGAGGGATAGAGGTCCTGTACACTGAGTCAAGCCCATTGGGTGATGGAACGATGTGGTTTCATCTCTTAGATTAACCCACTTTTGTATTTCATTCGGATTGGCTCTCTCTGGGCCTTCTGGCTTTGTCCTGTCTTGGTGACTCCAAAGCTTCACTCCTTTAATGGCTATCCTTTGCCCAAAATCTTACATGTTTTTCTGCTTTACTCACCTACTTTGATGAAGATATTTTTCTGTAGATTTCTATGGAATTGTGTGCACATGAGATTTTTAGAACCCTTGTTTACCTAAATGCCTTTGCTTGTTCTTCAAAGTTGACTTTTCATTTGGCTTGATATATATTGTGGGTCAAATGTGAAATGCTTTTGAACACTTCATTCCCAGCTGGTGGGCACTATCTGGAAAACATCAGAGCATTCTCACTGAGGGAAAGTGGGTCATTGAGGGCAGACCTCCAGGTTTGATAGCTTGACCATACTTCCTCCATGTTCTCTACTTTCTGTTTCATGACCATTTGAGACGTCCCAGCGGCACACTGAGGACACTATGCTGCTGCCTCTAGCCATGCTTTCCCATCCACGATGGACTGTATCTCTCAAGCTGTAATAAAAAAATCAGCATTTTCCCCTAAGTTGCTTTTTGTCAGGTATTTGGTCACAAACAGAAGAAGAGTAGCAATCTAACAGGGTGCCCTAGGATGGAAATGCGGTCCCACCCCTCAACTAGAGATTTCTAGTCAACATATTCCAGACACTAGCTTTCTTACTGATGATTCTAGTACTGTTCTGGTTTTCACTCCTTTTAATATGTGATAGAACTAGAACTAGAGCTAGAGCTAGAGCTAGAGCTAGAGCTAGAGCTAGAGCTAGAGTGAGAGCTAGAGCTAGAGCTAGAGCTAGAGCTAGAACCTGGCATGGTCTTTTGAAATCTCAAAGTCCATCCCTGGTGACACACATTCTCTAATAAAGTCATGCCTCCTAATCCTCCCCAAACAGTGCCACCAAAACTAGGGACCAAGTATTCAAATATATGAGCCTTTGGGGGCCATTATCATTCAAACTAAAATAGTTTCCTTACTCAGTGTGCTTATTTTATTTCCAGCTCGATCAATTTAATAATTTCATTGTTCTTTACTGCTGAATAATATTTCATTGTTCTATATACCATATTTTCATTATCCATTCAAAAGCTGATAGACATATATGCTGATACCATTTCCTGGCAATTATAAAAAAAAAACCGTTCAGTTCTGAAATACATTTGGCATTTTATCTTTGTAATTGGCTCATTTACCAAGCTCTCATTAAAATTTCCTTTAAAGGGCTCGGATCTCCTCGATGCTTAGGCTTTTCAACATTCTTTCCTATATTGTATCATATACCCATTATATAATTCCTAGATATTACTTATATTTATCCTCTGGAAGTCTGTGCAATTTTTAAATATATTGGTTCCATATTTAATATCCTCAGAGTTTTTTTGTTTTTTTTTTTTAATTTTCTGGTTTCTCTTTTCTAATAGCCTCCTGTTCTTGTTGCATGGCTATTTATTTCTGAAGACTCTAACTACAGCTTTTATTTCTTTTTTGTTTTTTTCTTCTTGCTTTATTTTCTCTAAGTCTTTGGTTTTAAGTTTTTGCTTTACTTTTTGTTAGGATTCCTATATGTGTGGTGTGGCTCTTTGTTCATATCTCAGAGTGAGAAAATACATCCTGGAAACTTTGTTAGTCAACCCCAATATTAGAGTCACAAATGTTAAATTAATAGAGACAACACTGTTAGCTTTCTGTCTTGCCAATGACCTCTGGGGGCACACAGGGAGAACAAAAGGAGGCGTCTCACTATTCAGGTACTTAAGTAGCTCCCACTGAGGAAGACAGCTCAAGAATGTCATATTTGTGGCATAGGGTGATGGAACCAGAAAAATGGTCAAAATGGCAGGAGGGGAGCATGGAGAAGAAAGATGAACATAGCTTAACTTTAGAAGTCGAAGCAGCTGACAGTATATTACTACTGAGTATCTTTAATATTACAGTGGAAGTAAAATCCAGTTTTGGGGAGTAAGGGAAACAAAGAAGAGAGCTGACTATAGAAAGAATGCTTGCTATACCAGAGCCTTGCTCTCCCATGGGCTTTTCTGGCCTCAGTTTGCCTAGTTCAATAGCATTGAGTATATTCTGTAATAATAGGGGGCGCCTGCACAGCAACGGTGGGAAGTGATACACGGGAGACAAGAGGGATTTTTAAATATATGAAAGTAAAACAAACACTTTATTTAAGGAAAAGGCAACTTGGAAAAAAGAAAGCCTAATCAATAACTCAGTACAGCTGGCTTAAGCACTTTAAAGCCAGTGTCTGTGATAAGCAATGAAAACATTAATATACAATTCGTCACCATAAATGAGTACATTCAGGCTGATGTATTGCAGCTGAGCTGGTTGGCGGATGGCATGCTTTTAAAGTGAGGTTTACAATCAGGATCTCTTTTGCTTGGGGAAGTAGAAGAAGACAGAAATGGCCGAGAGCTTTTCCAGGGTGGAACTCTGAGCCTTTGGTGTGTGGGAGCCCTGCCAAATGACTGGCTTCCTCTATGGCCTCTTCCCACTCAGTTGAGCACAAGGCAGCTGGGGAGGCTCAGAGCAGGGTGGCGGCAGGAATACTCAGAGAACTTGGAGCGGGGATCTGCTCTAGTCAGCTAGGAGGGCAAGATAATGCATATTGGCCATTCTGGCTTCCCATCTCCACAGATGTGGTCACAGAGGGTGTCTCCCAGGTGACCAACATCAGTGCTTCCGGCTCCTGCAACCCTTTTCTCCAGCCTGGAGTCTCTTGTTACTCGCTGAGTTTCTCATTCTCATAGTTCATCCAAGGATGTGTTTTACATTGATGTGTGTGTGTGTGTGTGTGTGTGTGTGTGTGTGTGTGTGTGTGTGTGTGTGTTTTATACTAGTAAGTTTCACTAAAGTTGCTTACAGAGCATGAGCAAGGGATCATTTGCATACACACAAGCAACTGTATACCACTGAAGAAAACGTTTCTCTCTTCCCCAGTAAACATCAATTGCTTATAAATCCTCAGCAAGGCATGGGGTCATTATGCATCCTTCCCCCTTCCATGATAGAATGTCGATGGTCCCAATTATGTGTAGATAATATCAGCTGCTTAAAGTTCAAGACAGCAAGAGCCATGCCATTCCCAGAGAGTGTCCCACAGCACTTTCTTCCTTCCTTCTAGGCTTACATTCTTCCTATCCAATCTCCTGCCATACTTGCTAAGCCCTTTGGGGGTTGCTATAGATGTCCCCCTTAGAGTTGAACACTCAAAGCTCATTTATTTTCTGTAGTCAGTCTCTCCAGTAACAGTTGTCCACTGTGAAAAGAAGCTTCTCTGATGTCTTAAAGTTTATGAAATGGTGTGGGAAATCCTGCCCTGTCAATATAGCTATAGAAGAATCAGAAAGGATAATCTAGATGAAAGAATGCAATCAGAAGCTTTATTTTGAATGCTCGGTTAGTCTGGTAATATGGCACAATGACACATCCTAGTACTACACAGTCATGAGAAGAAAATACACATGTTTGGACATTACTGTTTTCAAGATGGAACCAGTCCCACTTTCATCAGAAGGGTCTGCCTGGGGCCACACCCATCACCTCATTCTTCTTTAATCTCCACTCCTGCTTGTGTAAACAAACCTTTGCATGACCTTTATATCCCCCCTCTCTCCCTCCCTCCCTTTCTCCCTCTTTCCCTCCCTCCTTCCCTCTCTCCCTCCCTCCCTCCCTCTCTCCCTCCCCCTCTCCCTCCCCCTTCTCTCTGACTGCCTCAGCAACCTGTCAAGATTCACCTTCACTACTTTTGCCAACACCTGTTTCTCTCTTCTAGGTTTCTGGCAGCCCTTACTGAGTGGGAAGCAGGAAAATGTTCCTTTTATCTTTTTTCTTTCTTTCTTTCTTTTTTTTCTTCTTCTTATCACTACTGTCCATGAAGCAAATCAAAGGCCCTGTTTCCTTAAAAGATTTCACTGTCAGTCAATGCAAGGGAGATATGTACCATTGCACAGTTAGTGATTTGGTTGGAGAGGCAGTGTCTTCGGGTGCCAGTCACTGGCTAGCACCTCCCACAGTTTTCTTAATAGATGACTCCATTGGTCCGGAAGAAGGGGCTTCATACTCCTGACTGTCTGGGTCTTGCCTGGGGCCTTATTGACAGTCCATGACTACCAAACAGTGAAATGAGCCCAGCCTCTCACCCAGAACCCTGACCACAAGGTCCCATTGGACTTGGCGTGATCTTAGCCTCTGTCCATAAAATCAGATAAAAAGTCAGGATGATTCTTTGACCCTATGTATTGTTCCTCCCTGCACCTAGGGAACCAAACGCTGTTTCTGAATAGCTTGTTTCTCCTTAGGGCTCTTGGGCAGAACCTCGTCCCTTGTGGCCTTTTCAAGCTTCTGGAAGCAGCCCCTATCTTTCAGCTCAGGGTCCCTTTTCTTTGTACAGCCATAGCAGGATGGATGAACAAGCCTCAGCTCAGAGCTCTGATACCCACATTATGGTATTACCCCCCATCCCCGCTTCTTAAGACCTGTGACTAGCTCAGGCTCACCTAAAACATCCAGGATGACTTCCTTACTCGTTGGTCAGATGTTTTGCAACACCAGCAACTTCAATCCTTTCTATGCAGGACAACCTTTTTTAAAAATATTTTTTTTGGGGGGGGGGATTAAGACACAGAAATCTTTGCCTGGTAAAAATTTTTTCTTTCACCCATGACCTCTGACTCTTAAAGTTACTATGACAAAAAGCGGGTATCTAGAAAGGTTGTTTCCCCTTCAGGTATAGCTGACTTCCCTATGTATATGGACTCTGGCATAAATGTCTCATGAATCTCTGATTGCCAGCTTCCCAGATAAACTCCTCCCAACCAGAAGCCTCTTTTAGGCTTTATAGATTCTTTAGAAATGTGCCATTTCCAAGCCTAATTTCCAGTGCATATTCTTGTTGGGAGAGCCTCTGTTCAAAGCACAGGTATATGGTGGAAGGCAGATGGGTCTGGGCACTGTAATGGGTTCTCTTACTGGCTGCACTCAACTGCAAGCATATCATGAGATCACAGACCAGCATTCATATGGGACTGTACTCCTGGAATAACAACTGGCTATGAAAATAAGGTGAAGAACTGAAAAAAGAATAGATAGGTGACAGATGATAGATACATAAGTAGATTCATACACATGTGTCAGTCAGCTCTACAGCATTATGACAGAATACCCGAGACAATTTTTAAAATGATAAGGTATATTTTAGCTCATAGTTTCAGAAGGATTTTTCGTGATTGGTTGGTTCCAGTCCTTTGGGTCTGTGGTGGTTCCCTAAATCACAGTATGTTTGAGAAAGCTTGTTTGCCTCATGGTGGGTTGGAAACAGAAAGAACCAATGGCTGGGCTTCTCAAGAGCTCTTCAAGCGTATTTCCCAATGACCTCACTCTCTTCTACTAAACTCTACTCCTAATGACTCAAACACCTCAAAATCATGCTATTGGCTGGAGAGCAAAACGTATACACATGAGCCTGTGTGGGCATTGCTGAGACCTTACTTTATGTGTGTGTCTAACTTGTAATAGGGATGAATAGGAGAATGGAAGGAGAATAATTTTGTCAGTCACCTGCCATAGGATGATCTGCTGGGCATTTGAGCAGTCCCATGCCACATGTGTGGTTGGCCAGCTCTTGGATTATGTTCTGGAAATCTACTAACATGTTACACAAAACAAACTATCTTCTTAAGGTTTAATTTTTTTATTACCCCAAATGAGATATTATAATTTAAAAAGCAAAGTTCATGAGGTATATAATTCTCCTTTCCTTCCTGTCTGGTACCTGGTTCTTTTAGCTCAGATATCCACATGTAGCTCTTGTTCTTATTGTGCCTCATGCCTTCCTAAAGGGCTTAGTAATAACAAATTGCTATTTTCAGCCATCTCCTATCATGGGTATACCTAACACATGTGCACACATTTGTACACAAAGAAGTATGTATGCACATACTGGCATGCATGCACCCATACCTGTGTATGCTCAGGATGTGGAGATGGTGCTCAAATTCCTTTGACTTTCTGGGTCAGGCCTGTTTTGTTAGTGGAGAAGAGCTAACATCTTATGAGGAGAGAAGCAAGGTCAAAATAGGGATGGCTCAGATAAAAGAGTTGTAGGTGTAGCATGGGGAAGGTATTTGGGTCCAGAATCAACTGAATCCGCTCCCTAGAGCTCTGATGTGGCTCCTCCCCCAAACTAGGACCACTGCTTGTAGGCTGTCTCTGTTCTTCCATGGGGTGGAGGGAGGCTGAGCAGCAATTGAGAATGAGGGGCACAGTTGGGGGGGGGGAATTTGTCAGTGACTTATACTGACCTCAGTAATTTCTGGCTCAGAATCATCTCTCCCTTCCAGAAAACCCTGCCCACAGGTGGCAAGCAACTTCTGGTGATTCCTTGCTGGAATGATGCTACTTTCTAGTTCCACATTTTAATCTAGAACCAAACAGATGTGTGATAAATGTTATGGTGGTATGAACAGTGCTGGAGTCAGGAGTAGAAATCTACACCCGAGTCACTCTTCATTTACGTCTAAGTACCTGATAACTCAAAAAATTAAAGTCTCTACTAGAATAAATTTGAGTAAATGGATATGTGCCTTGCTTTCTTCCTCAAACTCTCTTGTATACACTATGCTGATGTTGCTTGTGGATCCAGCCAGGATGAATGACAGAAGAGAGGAAGGGAAGATCAATGAAGCTGCACAACTTTCGTGAAACCTAAAAGGAGTTAACATTTTCAGTGCCCTTTTGATTGGATGCTTCAAAAATGGTTCCAGTGATCTATACTTTCTGGTGTGCAGGCCCAGCATGGGCTAGACCATTATGTGATAAGGTTATTATCACAGATACTAGTGTCTCGTAATTTATAAAGTAAAGAGGTTTACCTGTGCTTATGGTTGTAAGTTCAACTCAATGGGTTACATTTGGAGATGGCTTTCTTGTTAGAAGAGTTCTGGGGCAGCTTAGGGCCTCACAAAAGAGACAGGAATACCATGCACTTATGAGTGTTTTGGTTTCTCTTTTTAAAATAAAAAATTTATTCTTCTCTCAAATATTATATCTGGACTGCAGTTTACCCTTCTTCTCCTGGCCCCAGTCTCTCTCCCTCCCCTCCCCTCTCCAGGATCAACCACCCTTTGGTTTCTCTTGTTATGGTGCCTCCAGGATTCAGTCATAGAAACCTTACCCCAACAACTTTCTCTAATAAAAATCACCACTCAACAGCCTTCCTTCTACTTCTTAACACTAAGATAAAGTTTCTGCCTTTTCAGTACTTAATACTGAAGATTAAACTCTACTCTAATATGCGTTCAGAGATGTCCATAATCAAACTGTAACAGTTAAGAAAGAATGCTTTTTGTCTTGCTAGCATTCTTTGTCTTCTCTGGCTCTCTGGCTTTGATGAAGCAAGCAGTCATGGTGGAGAGATCACACAGCAAGAAACTGAGGACAGCCTCCAGCCATTAGCTGGAGAGGAACTGAGACCCTCAGGAATAACCCAGCAGCTCATGAAGAACCAAGTTGTGCTGACAACTATTGTGTAGCTTGGATGCAGATCTTATCTATTTGGGCTTTGTCTCCAGGGGACATATAGTTGGGAGCCTATGAGAGATGCTAAATTTGAGGACCAAGTTCATCCATGGCTCAGTTCTTGACACATAGAAATCAGAAAATGATAAACAATAACGTGATATGGTAAACTGCTAAGTTTAATGGTATTCTGTTCCACAGCAAAAAACCTCTCACACTTTGTGGTTCTGTTCTGTTAAAGGAAGGATTCTCACCAGTCTACTTAAGTATGTCAGGAAAGGGGGTGGCATCATCACTTACTTCAATGCTGAAACCTTATTTTGGTTGTAATAATAATGGTTGTAGAAAATTTCACAAGGGTGCACTGAGTACCAGTTATGACTAGTGGCTATGTTGGGAATGTGGGTTGTGAATATGGATATAACATGTCTCTTTCCCTTGATAAAGTCATGATCTTCAAGAGGACACTCAGAGGCAGTCTGAAAACAGAATGAAACACATTATGTTATGTGTTTTGAAATAGTCACAAAACATTTTGGGAACCCAGATGTATGTAGCAAAAATTCTCACCAAAACAGAGAGCATTTGTAGAACTCGGGGGATCCCTCACTCTATTCTAGTGAATTCCAACTCAGTTCCAACAGGGAATGTCACTCAGCCTTTCATATGTCTACGACTATCTATGACCAGATTCTTATCAAGAAGCCATGTAGGGGAAGAAGGATTTATTTTGGCTCAGAGTTTGAGGGTAAAATCCTTGATGGGGAAGGAATGGCAGAGGAAGGGACACATAGGTGAGCTGGCAGGAAAGTGAGGCAGGACCAGGAAGTGGGGCAAGGAAAGAAGGGCTGCTATAATCCCCATGTCTTCATTTCTGTTGTTGTGATAAACTGCTGCTGTTTGATACAAGTAAACTATAGGAGAAAAGGTTTATTTTAGCTCACAGTTCTATTTTCATCATTATCCATCAGTGCAGGGTAGTCACAGTCTCAGGAGCTTGAGAACTGATTTGAATCTATAGTCAAGAAGCAGAGGAATTAATTGATGTATGCATGCTCAGCTTGGTTTTCTCACCTTTATACAGTTTGAAATCTCGTTCCCAGAGAATGATATTATCCACAGTGAGTAGGCCTGCCCAACTCAAATAACATAATAAACATACTTCCCCACAGATGTATCCATAACTCAACTTGATCTAGATAATCCATCTGAGATTCCCTTCCTAGGTGATTGACTCTATATTGTGCCATTAACAGTCAAAAAACAACCACCACAATAGATGTTTTTTCCAGTTTGATCTCACCTCTTAAAACTGGGTCCCAAGTGCTCAAACATGAGTCCATAGAGATGTAAACTGTATTCTTACCTTCCCAGACACTTAATCTTTGTCACATGGTGAACAGCATCTGCAGCAGAAGCAACCAGTTTTAAATAATGTTCCTAAACTTCCAAATTTCACTTTAAAGAACCTCAAGATACAGCTATATATTCTCAGCCAGGTGTGTTCATTCCGACCTTGATTCAGTGAAATAAAATAGAGATGTTAGGCCCCATCAGTTGAGATCAAGACCTGGGCTTCATAGAAATTACAACTAAAGACAGGGTTTGTTGAAATGCTCTTTAAGCAGTCACTAGCCTTTGACACCTATAACTGGACTTTTGCTTACTTTTTTTGAGTTCTTTTGTCTACCGTCTTCCCAACCCTTCCAACTCACCCAACACTTGGTATGAAAGAAAGAAGGTTAGAGGAGAAAGGAAGTGTTGATGTTTTTAGACTACTTCTTGCTAATTAAGGGCTTTGAGTTTCCTGATGAAAGTTTGATCTTCATCTACAGGATATCTCCAAACAGCAACCAGCAATTCAACAGTCCACAATCTGGCAACCAGCAGCCAACAACCAGCAACCAGCAAGCAGTAACCAGTAATGAGCAACCAGTAAATAGCAACAGCAGCAGGGGTAGAATCAGCAGCCAGAGTCTCTCAAGGCTCTGGCATTTTTATACCCTCTCAATTGTCCCCAGAATTCCAAACATATACTATCTTCACTAGCAAAATCACACCCTGCCAAAGCATGAGACAAATCATAGTTAGCTGCTGTGGACAATCTAAAGCAGCCACATATCCCACACCTGCGATTAAAAATGTATATAACATTTCTGTGTTTTTAAAGAATTTAAAACTTTCACTATACACTCCATTTCTTAATTTGCATTATCTCCAACTCAGTATCACTATCCACAAAGAGGCTGGGGGCATGGTGCCTTAATGAAGATAGTCACCCAGTGAAGAGGATTCATGGCTTATGTCATGATTTCATTACTATTATGTGAATTGGATGTGAATTGGTTATGACCTCCCTGGCCACTCATAGTCAAGATTTATCTCCTCAAAGAATGTCTCTACCTGAAACTTCTAAAATTCTAGGAGTTGTAACCTTACAGACCTGTGAAAGCTCCATTAGCATCCGTTTGGTCCCCAGACAACCAAGGGTTTCTGTGCTGGCTGTCTTCCTGCCAAGGGTGCTTTCTCCACATATTGGGATGGCTTACTTTTTCACTTTAACTCTTTGCTCAGACTTCATCTTCATGAGAAATTCTCTTCTGCTTATGCTATCTAAATCTGCATCCTTCTGTCTGCCAACCACTCAAAAATGCTTGGCACACAGTCATCTCTCATTATGTGTTTTTGAGATGAGTCTGAATGTTGAACAGAGTCTTAGTTGTAGTCAAATACATATATAATACAACCCACTGATTTCACTGTTTTTAGTTCGGTGACATTACATACATGACCACCACCCTATCAATTTCCAGAAAATTTTATATCACTTAACTAAACCTTCAATCCATTAACTACTAAGTTTTCTAAGCCCTGTCCAGCCTGGTGAAGCCACTGTACCTCTATGTGATTATCCCAGATACCTCATATAAGTAGGACATAGTATTTGTAAGTCACTAATTGTCTGTTGTATATCTGCCTTATCTTATTATTATATTTTCAAAGCTCACCCTCATTATAGCATTTCCTTCATTAAGGCTTAATAATATGATACACATACATGTTCTGAATTTTGTCTGTAGATATTAATAAAGATCCCTTTAGGTAATGGTGCCAGAAGCTCTATAATATAGGATGACAGTTAAGCCTAGTCACCTCACTGTATCTCTGTTGATGGCCCGGAATCTCTGGGCTTTCTTTTAGGTCTATGGTAACTGAGAAAAGTCAAAATCTTTAAATACAAAAATGACTTTTTATTTTCCAGTGCTATGGTAGAAGGTAGGACTATGGTAGAAAGTAGAAGTATAAAAAATGTAGCAAGGGTATAGATACATTATTCTACTATATGGTTCATAAATATTGAACAAAAGGACTGTATATCACCAAACATTATTTAGTTCTTTTTTTTATTCATTGACTTCAGGTAAAATACTAATTCCTCCATCTCTTCTAAAAGGCTTCCAAGGAACAATTGAGAAATCACTTGGCTAGGAGAGATTCCAACCAAGTTTTCTGATGTGAGCAAGACCCAGAGTAGCCATGTACTCAGAGTTCTATTTTGCTTCTTTTGTTTTGATTTTACCTGATAAAGTACTTAGTAGTGATTGACACATTAAAAGGGATGTCCATTAATTTTTCTTGTCTTTTGACCTTGACTTAGTTTGTTCCTTCTTGGATGCGTTTCATTCCATTATAGGTATCTATGGTGCTTTTAAGACAGTGATCAAGACTTATGACCTCTTCTGGATGCTCTCTTGGAGTTTATTTCTTCATTTCTACCAGATGCTAAAAGCTTGGTAATATTTCCCTACTGCTGCTGGTTATGGGTATGATCACAAGTTCTCACCAACTTTTCAGAGGGATAGACTTGCATCTTAAGATCCAAACAATTCCATTGGAACTCATCCATTTTGTCCTTTCTCCTACAGCTGGTTTATTAACAGTCAAATGATAGTTTTCCCACAATTTATCAGGGCAAAATCGAAGCCAGAAAGATTTTTTTACTTAGTTTGTCCGATCTTCAGGAAAGGTTATGGAAAAATGCCTCCTGGGAGAGGCAGACACTGTGGTTGTTTCCTGTGTGTGCTCTGCCAGTCTCAGGTTAGACCTCTGAGTTTGTTCTCCATAGAGCCATGGCTACGTCTAGGATAGCATTGCACCCCATTTGATAAGGCTTCAGCAGGCTTGAATAGGATGCCCAGGGACCTAGTCACCACACACAGCCTGGTGTCTGTGGGAAGATGCATTTTGAATACTAGAAGACTGACATACACTCAAGTGTTTGGAAGAGAGCCTGCTCTTAAGTTGGAGAATGCTTGAATACCACATTCACAGCTGAATTATATACAGGAATTTATTTTTAAGATGTGTGTCTATTTCTAAGACATTTAGCTTATATAACAATGAGAATTGGAAGGAAGAATTGATAGAAGTAGAGTCATGGGCTCAGTTGGGAAGGAGACAAGACACGAACATTCCTCATATAGAACATGTTCAGTTCAATGGAAGGAAGGCGGAAAACACAGAGGGAACGCCTAAAATATTCTCTAGGATTATGAAGGCCATCCAATGTGGGTTTTCTTTTAAGTAGCACCAAATGGATATAGTTCTTAATTTTGAGACAAAAAGTTGAATTCTTCTGTGTCAGGAAAGATTGCATTAGATTATAGGATTCGCCCATTCCTTCTGGTCCCCAATTTCCCCCCAGTCTGTGGATTTTGGAATCGTCATGGCTAGTTTTCATGTCTGACAGATGCAAGGTAAGGTTTTCTGAGAAAAAAAGAATCTCAATAAAGAAAATGCCTTCATAAGATTGGCTTGTAGGAAAATTTGTAGGGCATTTTCTTGATTGGTGATTGATGTGGGAGGGCTCAGCCCGCTGTGGGCTGTGTCACCTGTGCGAAGGTGGTCTAGGACTATAAGAAAACAAATTTGAGAAAGCCAGGCGGAGCAAGGCAGTAAGCAGCATTCCTCTGTGGGCTCTACATTAGCTCCTGCTTCCAGACTTATGCTCTGTTTGTGCTCCTGCCCTAACATCTTCCAGTGGTGGACTGTGTGTTATGGAATTGCAAACTGAAATTAAACCTTTCCTACCCAAGTTGCTTTTGGTCATGGTGTTTTCTCACAGCAATAGAAATCCTGACTAAGATAAGGATGATACTAAAATGAACAACAAAGACAAAACTCAAACAAACAAACCCTGTAAAAATAACAAAAAAAATCCACCACCACCAAGAACAAACATCTCCAAACAAACAGACAAAAACATGCAAGTCCATACTAGAACACAACCCAAACAAACTTACCACCACCACCAGCAACAACAAAAAATGCATAGAACTTAAAATCTGTAGCTAGGAGTAACTGGGAAGTCCCCATGCTTGAATGCTTAACCACATCTCAGCTGTCTTTGTAGCATGAACACATAGGTGCTCAGTTAGTTCCCTTTTCTGTTGCTGTGAAAAAATATCTGACCAAAGCAACTTATTTGGAAGAAAATGTATTTTGGTGCATGGGTTAAGATCAGGTACAGCACACCAGGGCACGGAGAAATGGATCCTTGATGAGTAGCCATGAGATCTCTTACTCTGCCCCATACCTCTCCTCTCTCTGCTTCCTGATTGAAGATACAATTTGTTCTTTTCCTACATCTAGGACCCACTTCAAGGTTTTCCCTGAGCTGGAGATTGAGTGTTATAACACATAAAAGTATGGGGAACTTTTCTAGTTCAAATTGCAATAGTATCTCAGTTGCTGTTGCATGTAGGGTCCCCAGATCCTGACACCATACGATATCCCTGTGCTCCAAATGACCTACCTACCTTTCAGGGGTCAGAACTGCCTTTGTCATGTCCAGGTGCCACTCTCCTTTAGTTTTCAGTTCTACATGGTCGATGCCCATATCCACTGACCAACAGCCAAGTGTTAAAACCACTGCTACTGAATCTAAAGATGAACCAATCTAGAGTCACTTCATGTCATTCTTCATCAAGCAACTCATTTTAACCTAGTCATTTGTGTGTGCTCCACACTGCAAGCCAGCTCAGGTGGGACCGGAATACAGTTTCCCAAGCCCGAGCTGAACAGCTCATTTTGGCTGGTACTATGTGTTAGCTATGGAGAGTTGTGAAGATTGTTCTACCGGCCTTTGTGCTGGCAGAGAGCTGTGAGATGAATTTTCTCCCCCTCTCCAACTGTGTGTATTTTATTCATAGACAACCCTTGTATTCTAGACAAAAATAACAAATGTAAATGCTGTTGTTTTTCAGTTGTGAATTTAAAAGAGTTTTAGTTCAGATCCAGTCTTGTATTTGGAATAATCTTGCTGGTATCCCATGACAACAAGAAAGATGTGAAGGCAAAGATCGCAGGACTCGAATTCTTGAAGAAAGCCTTCTCTTGGTGTGCTCCCATGGCATCCATTTCTGCTTTCCAAACCTTAGGGAGGAAGTCCTTCCACACCAGGAAGGGTAAGATTTCTCATGCAACATGTAGCTTGCTTGCTTCCTTCCTTTCTTCTCCCCCCTCCTTTCCTTACTTCTTTTTGTGCATGTGTGTATTGTGTGTGTGTGTGTGTGTGTGTTTGAGGTGTGTGTTATATAAGTGCTATTCATGGTGTGTGTATTTGTGTTTATGTGTATGTGTGTTTGAGGTTATGGTATATAATTGGTATTTATGGTGTGCATATTTGTATTTGTGTGTGTGCGCGTATGTGTGTGTATGTGTGTGTGTGTTTGAGGCGTGTGTTATATAAGTGCTATTTATGGTGTGTGTATTTGTATTTATGTGTGTGTGTGTATTTGAGGTTTATGATATATAAGTGGTATTTATGGTGTGTGTATTTGTGTTTGTGTGTGTGTGTGTGTGTGTGTGTGTGTGTGTGTGTGTGTGATGCATGTGGATAACTTCATGTCTGTTTTCCCCTTAGGAGTCATTAACTTGTTTCTTTAGAGTATCCTTCATTAGCAGCCAGGACTCATTGATTAGGCTAGGCTGAACGGCCAGCAAGCTCAGGAGATGTGCATGTGTCTGACTCTCTAATCATGAGTTTGCAAGCATGTTTGACATTATATCCTGCCTTTTATATGTTTGCTGGGGAGTCAACTCAGATCCTCAAACTTATATAGTGAGCACTTTACAAATTGTGCTCTCTTTAGTTTCTGGTGTATAACTTTCTATGCTTAACCTCTGCATGGGCACAGGCCAGTTCTAATGGGACTGGCTACCCAAATAGAGGAGAGACAAGTCTGTTGACAGTGAGAGCAAGAGGCCAGCTAGGGGTGAGGTTTGAATACTTCCTGCAGCTCATCATGCATTAACGTTTGTCTGGCCGCATGGTAATAACCCTTTGTTACAAAGAAGGCAAGTGGCTTGAGCAACTGTCTGAGCTAGATAGTTGTCCACATGCCACTTACCTGTCAAGCTGAGCCAGTGGTGGCAGGCATGGGAGTAAAAAGGAGTTACTGCCAGCTTCAGTTGCGTTCTGGACAACATTCATCATTAATCTTGGCCCAGGAGATTGGCCTTTCTTCACCCCAGCCCCATAAACAAGTGGAGCCTGATGGTAGCTATCACCCCAGATACCACTGCTGTGCTTTCCCTTAACATCTGCCCCATCTCTGCCACCAGCACACACCATGGCATAAATGTATGCCAGGCTCTCCACTAACCCCTTGCATCGATCTCATTTCATCTTTGTTATGAAATGCACATGCTCCATTTCTCCAAATGAGGACTTGGATGCATGGATTGGCCTCCTCCCCAAACTGATTCCCTCAAGTCCACTGACACAAGCCTGGAGCTACGTTTCACTGGTTCTTTTCTGTTGTCACCATCCATTTCTTTGGAATGGACAGAATGCTAAAGTCCAGGCCACTTGGTTTTGGTTTGAATCTTTGGCAAGTTTTCACTAGGCCTTTGTGAGTATGGACCCTCTCTTTTTATCCCAAGCTGATACTGTCTTCCTAGCTCTGAATGAAACAAATACTCCTCGGTGCTGCCAACACCTGCATTTGAAAGCACCTGTTGTCATACTGCCACCCCAATGCTCTCCCCTGCCTCTGAGCTGTGGTTCCAAGGACCCTGGGGCCTTTATCACAGCTCTTTTAGGACTCTAAGTTCCTGATTTATGGTTCTTGAGATTTTCTTAGCCCTCCTCTGGGCTTCCTCCCTCTTTTGCCTGCCCTGTACTTGAGTGCTCAGCATGATTCCCACCCAAGTTCACTAAACTTACAACAATCGGAGCCTGTGGGAAAGAATATAGTGGCACACGGTGATCTTGTCCCAGATTGGAAGGTGACCCAGGGGTCAAGCCAGCAGGGGGTGCTATAGGGGTTGCACAAGAAAGCACTATAAATACAGCTTTTGTTTTATTCATGTGTTCCTTTCCACCCTCTCTTATTTCTCTGCTTGTGGAGAGCTCTTGAGTACAAAGCCACAGGGGAGAGAGGCCTTTTCACCAAGTTGGCCCAATCTTGTTCTGCTTCTGTTCCTCACAGGATTTGGTTGTTTTCCATCTTAATTATGCTCTTTGCATTAGTGGCTGGCGGGCACACAACCTTTGACGAAGTTTATCTTACAAACCCACTCTCTCCCGAGAGAAGCAGTTCTGTGGGGGAACTGTGAGGCTTCCAGGCATGGTCATGTGGGTGTATATACATACATGTGGGTGTGCATTGTGTGTATATGTGAATGCATTTGTGTATTTGTGTGTGCATACATGCATAAGTGTGTGTGTGTGTGTGTGTGTGTACTTGTGTGTTTTGTGTATATGGGCATGTATGCACATGTGTATGTACGTATGTGCCTGCACATGGGTGTGTGCTCGTGTTTGTATGCCTGTGTGTGTACAATGTACATGTGTGCATGTGCGCGTGTGTGTGTGTGTGTGTGTGTGTGTGTGTGTGTGTGTGTGTGTGTGTAGATAGTGGTGCAGGCAGTGACAATTGCCTTCTCATATTGCCTTGGAGACATCAGAGGCTGCATTCATTGGTCACTTTTCCATGTCTACTGGCCCTAAGTCTTATTAACCAAGTGGCTGTCTATTTGTCAAACAAACTCAGGGTGGTGGTGACAGAGTGAAGGGAGGCTGGGGCTTGCTGGTTGGTTAAACAGTTGTGGCATTACAAGTTCGGGCCATGGTTGTCTCACTCCACTCCAGTCACTGTTTGAATCTGGCAGTGATACCCAGAGAAAGTCTTTTCCCTCTGCTGTCTGATTGTATTCTTTTCTTTAGTGATGCTCACCACTGGTTTGGATTGTCTAGCTCTTATCCAGTTTGCCCACTGACTTTGTGGCCAGGCATAGCTCTCTGTCTACACATAGCAGCTGCTTAATCAATGTGTTTAATGCATAAACACATAGTCAACTCTTGAGTACACCTACTAAGCTGTGATGCTCGGGGAGCTTAGGTATTAACTTTTCTGGGGCTAAAGTTGTTTTATTCTAAGAGTGGTCTAATGAGTATGGCTTTCCAATCCCCTACTCTCATTCTTGTCTGTCACAGCACTCATATAACCTCACTCAGATCTTCCATTTGCTTGGCCAGATGCCCCAGAACAGCCAATCTAAAAATGGTGTCACTTTTGTCCTCTCATAATATAAAATTAGTAGCTACTTTTAGATTATGAAGAGTGAGAAACTGCTTCAGGGAAAAATAAAGACATTTTAGATCTGACTTTAATAAAATTAGTTACTCTAAAGCATAAAAATGTGATGTCTTTAATAAATGTCCATGCTGTGGCCTCTTGCTAGTTTGCATCCTCCAGGGAATGAACCAACTGACCCTCCTGTGGTTAGAGATCAGACAGGAGGTGGACTCTCCAGCACCATTAGCAGGCACTCTCGGAAGGGCACAGTGACTCAGAGTTTCTGTGGGATTTTATGGGCCTAAACTATTCACTGTCTTCTAAAATTCAAAGATGGGTCTGTATGTGCTGTTCCTAAACCTCTTGAGGACACTGCTGCATGCTGCAGTCTGGCTATGTCCAGGATCAGAAGTCTTTCTCCTCAGCTTAGCTTCAGATAGCCATGAAAGAGGCATCTTGGCCTTGGGTCAGAGATAAGATGCTTTTATACTCCATTCTTGTTTTCATGAACTTCCTGTTTCTCTCCAATCAGGAAAGTGGGATGTTTAAACTTCTGCTAAACTCAGAAGAAGATGCCCTTCCAACATTGACTGTTATTCCTGAGATTCTTTCTGACTGTATAAAAGCTCACACCAATGGCCCAGACTGACCACTGCTACTGTACCTGTGAAAGCTAGATAAAAGCTTCTTGGACTCCATGATGGTGACCATTGGGACAATTTATCAGTCTGTTCTAGTTGGGAACTCAGAAGGAAGATAGCATAGAATGCATGAACTTTGGTATGACTTTCTAATTCAAGGAACACCCAGCAGACCAGAACGGGAGGCAGCAGGACTTCTATTTCAGAAGTGACAGCAGGTCAGAGTCCACCTAGGAGATTTGCACCCATGTTAACTAGAAGATTGCCAGGGAAAATGGGATAACTTCCAAGGTTAGAAGTATGTGGTACTCCAATAAGAGAGCTGAGGAAGAAGGCCTGTGTGCTCATATGCCATATGAGGTGGGGAATTTGTTCTCAAGATTTTTTGTTGTGTGATAGAGCTCCATGTTGGACCAGAATCCCACTTTGCCTTTTATCTAGCCTTCACAGGTACAGTAGCAGTAGTCAGTCTGGGCCATTGGTGTGAGCTTTTATACAGTCAGAAAGAATCTCAGGAATAACAGTCAATGTTGGAAGGGCATCTTCTTCTGAGTTTAGCAGAAGTTTAAACATCCCACCTTCCTGATTGGAGAGAAACAGGAAGTCAGATCTGAAGTTGAGCCATGTTTATTTATGACATAGGTTTTGGGGTCAGCACTAGCTACACATCTCTGCTCAAACACTGCTCTTTATCACATCATACCCTTCTGTGTCCTGTCCTGGGACAGTCTCCCATATACCTGGGTATTCATCAGAGACAGTGCTACAGGGACCCTAGATTAGCT
Organism: Uromys caudimaculatus; assembly: GCA_028551405.1. Lineage (NCBI taxonomy): Eukaryota > Metazoa > Chordata > Mammalia > Rodentia > Muridae > Uromys > Uromys caudimaculatus. Next base: position 14,185,537 of record CM052715.1, read on the forward strand.
GCTGATTATTTCATAGGTCACTCAGTCCAATTTCTGATATTTGCCCAACTTTTTGTATTTTTCAGATGGAGATCTTGATAGTGACCCAACTGAGGTCCCCTGTCATCTTTGTTGACAGCCTTTTACCACCTTACTTACTCATATCCCAATTTCTTTTATTTTTTCTTTGTATTTGTTCACATAAATAATGTAGATTGGAGCTCCCCTTTCCTCCCAGTTACCACCTTACAAGCCTCTCTGCCACCCCATCTTATTCATCTCTTAGAAGGGGGAAGATCCCCTCAAAGTTCCAGGTTAGTTGACACTGTTGGTCTTCTTGTGGAGTTCCTATCCACTCCAGGTCCCTCAGTTCTTCCCCAAACTCTTCCACACAACTTCTTAAGATCCACCTAATATTTGGCTGAGGTCTCTGCATTTGTTTCAGTCATCTGCTTGGTGGAGCCTCTCAGAGGACAGTGATGTTAGACTCTTGTCTGTAAATATAACAGAGTATTATTAATAATGTGAGGGACTGGTTCTTGCCCAAGGGGTGGGTCTCAAGTTGGGCCAGTCATTGGTTGGCCATTCCCCCAGTCTCTGCTCCATCTTTGTCCCTGAACTTCTTGAATGCGGGACAAATTTTGGATTGAAGGTTTTGTGGGTGGTCCAGTGTCCTGGCTGGCTACAGGCCACCTCCCAATTTCTATGGACTGTTGTGGTGGAGTCTATATTTGCCTCTGTTTTACACAGTGTATAACTTGGATGTTGATTTTCTCAGCTGCTATTTGTTTATCTAGGAGAATCTCCAATGTGTTAAAATGCCAATAATGCCTTGGCCCTTCTGAGGAAAGAATTGGTTTTGTGTACCATGTTTATAATTTCTGTTGAACTATTTTTATACTCTTGGTTAATACTATAAAACACTTACCTAGATATTGCCTGCATCCTTTGTGATGAGAAAGGATAGCATGATTATCAAGCCGACCATGTTTCCAGAGCAGAGATCTAGAAGGACTGGCTACCCCACAAAAAGCGCTAGAAGGAGAGTCAGAAATGTGGCTAAAGCCCACTGTCTCATCAGTGCAATAATTACACAGATGGCAAAATGTGGTCAAGATAGCTCGCAGACTTCTGTAGGAATTTAACATGGTGGTTAGAGGGTTCCATCAGGAGGAGAAGGCAGGCCCTATTGAGTCAGAGGTGGCCAAACCTCTGTTCACATCACACTGGTCCACTAGCCAAAGCAAATTATGAAGCCAAGTCCTGCAATAAAGGGAGCAAAACAAAACATATGAAAGTCTAACTTTTCAATATCCTAGAAATGAGAACAGAGCACTGTTTGCTAATTGGGTACCAGGGGCAAACTGAGGCTTTATTTAAGCATTAATTTCTTTATTATGTCTCCTTCATTTATTCTTCTGTAAATGATCTAGGCATTTTGTCTGTAATGGTTCTTGATTATCTACTTGATTGTATCTGGAATCATCTGGGAGATGAACTTCTGTGTGGGGCTGTGAGAGCATTTTCAAGAAGATTCCTCTGGAGTGGGTGGAACCTTCTGGCAGCAGCTCAGGCCTCAAGAGTTGAGGGGAGTGCACTGCTACTTGTCTGCAGTGACTTCTTGTTGGCTAGTGCATCTGTGCTTTGCTGCTATTAGAACCCACTTCCTTGGCCCTTCCAAATAAGCTGAAGACTAGTGGCTCTCCAGACATCATCCAGACCTCCAGCATCCCATTAGACCTACTGAGGCACTCAGCTTTTATGGATTGAGCAGTTACTGGGTTCTTAGCTTCTCCAGCTGCAGTTGGCCATTGTTGGACTACCGAGATCCAAACCCACGTAATTAGTTGCCTTTTATAATATATGTTCTTCCCAACCATTCCATACCTCTATAGAACCCTGATCATCCGTGTCTTAGCTTCTTAACTTTGCTATTAGTAGTTCAGATTAGAGCCTCTGAGCTATACCAATAACAGCCACTTGCTGCTCTGGACAACAACAGTGGCATGGAGGGATACCAGGGCAGAAGGCAGAGACAGAAGAAAGTACTAACCTAGAGAGAGGATTGTGGAAAGAGGGCTTCCTCAAGGAAGAAATGCCTTAGCTGAGTCTCAAAGAAGATGGTAGATGGGGTTTTCTGGGAAAAAGAAGAGATGCCAATGATGATTGGATGCCAAGTCTGAATATGTGAACCTGGGGTTGCACACTCTTGCTTCAGACCATGGTTGGTTCTTCACAGTAGGGTGGTACAGAGGACGAGGAGTGGAGTTAGGTCTTCTTCTGAATCCTATGTCTGAGGCGTTCCATAGTGTGTGCTCTGACTCCACTCAGACTGGGGACTCCTGAGTCATATGGTCAATGTGAACTTGTATCCTTGGCAGAGCTTTGGAGCTTCTTTACTGGAAATAGTCTCCTAATTCCCCCATACAGGCTGTGTCCTTCAGGGACAACGGGGCATGAGCGTATCATTCACTACTGCACTCTCTGTATAGGCGAGGGAGTGGGGAAAGAAAAAAAATCTCAAAAAAAAAAAAATGTGTATATTTATCCTGTTCTGGCCTTAAGAAAACACAGCCACCGATCCATCAAAAATGAATTTGAGTTTGGATAACATTAGCGTTTAAGGCAATGCTCTTCTCTTGTATTGATTCTCTGTGGGTTGAAATGGAAACAATTTTAGAAATGTAGTCTTAGGTTTCCTTAATCTGCGTGGCTCAGGGAGGAAAAGGCTGTTGTCACTTGTGCTAATAACCACAAGAAACAGGGTACTAAAGTGCTTAGCTGGAAAACGAATTCCAGGAGCCAGCCCTGGTCATGCCTCCAGGGAGAATGCTTCCTAAAAATTCTGCCTTTTTTTTCTTTCCTTCAAGAGAGTTGCCTTAAAGGGCACAGCCATTTGGGAAGGAGACAGTAACTTGTGGAATTAAAGATTCCCAAGACATGCAAAGTCAGCAAGGGGTAGTGGCCCCAGAATGGGCTCAGGTCCTAATTGTCACTGTCAAGAGGGAGTGAGAGAAAGGGTTTGTTTGTACAGTTGACTTTGGAAGCCCAAGGGAACCTCTGCCTTCTTTTATTTTCTTTCTTTCAAATAAAACATTTGGTTGGGACCCTCTACTTTAAGGCATTAAAGGTGTCTGGTCACATGTACATGACTTTTGATTATCTTAGCATGGAATATGTATCAAGTTAGTTCTATTCACCTCCAGGGCCCTGAGGTGGAGATAGAGATCAGGGAAGGGAGAAAGATACATACATGAAAGCCCATAAGGACCAGAAAGCTCAGAGGGTATGAGCTTGGGATCTGAGTGCCATCAGGCTGACTTTCCCGCAAGAAGCTCTGGTCCTTCTGAAGAAAGTCAGGGCTGTCTATAACTTAGATGGGGCCTTGTAAAGTTTCAATATCTGAAGCCTTGGATCTGGGGCAATGCCAGAATGTTTTAGCATCCAAACTGAGCTGAGAATGGAACAGAATGGTTCTCTTCCCTTAACAGTCTACTTGGCTTTTCTGCCTCTGGCAAGGAAGAGGGCTCTTGTGTGTATTTGCATAAACATGGACTCCTTTTGAATAAAATATGGGCACAGTTTCCAATGTCCCCTAGAGGAACAATCTGTCCTATGACCTTTTCTCAGTTTGTCACATTGCACCTCTCTTCCTTTTCACCCACTCACTTTTCTTGATCCAGATTTTGGGGGGGGGGGCAGGGGGAACCAGAGTGATTGAAGAATGTGGAGGATAAGGATGGACAGTCTTATCTCCTAGGCCACCAGTGTAGGCCTGCTTCCCTCTGGAAAGGCCTCTTGCCCTCCCTGGCCACCACAACCCTTGTTTTCAGCCATATATCTTATGAGTCCCTCCTTTTTTTACAATGACTAATTTGTTTCTAACAGTAAGATCCTCTCATTAGAGCCCACATGAGCATGTTTTATGCACACAAGAGTCAACCCACATGGATATGTCAAATGGGAACCTATTGATACAATGGTTTCCTGAATTCCTGAATCCCAAGGCCAGAGCCCTTGGAAGTCACCCTTACCCTTCGCTTGAGTCTGGGACTTCAGGGTGAAAGTGTAATTCTCCACTGAGATTGGGGAGTTAGGGTTCAGATCCCCTTCATCTCGGACTTCCTAGAGCAGGAATACAAGAGATCAGGGCCAGGTGAGGCTATGATGGGGTGAGGTCTTGGGAGGCTTTTTAAAATCCAGAACAAATCTAGTGTCTGATCCTGACTGGCAAGAACTGTTTGTTCCTTCTATTAATGAACAATGCTTCTTCCTCTTTGTCTGGTTTAAGAACTTTGAAACACTTGAAGCTTTGGCTCATTTGGGCCAATCCAAGATAAACTTAATGCATTTGTTACAATTCCTGTGGAACAATAAGCAATTAGTTTTTTGTCCCATAAAATTCAAACAGAAATATAATATATCCAGCTAATTACCATCATCCTAATTTGGTCACAATTTGATTGTGATCCCTTTGAAGGGTAGTGACCAACACGGAGATTGTTTTTGTCCTCTGAACTAAGTTCTTGCCATAGATATGATCCAGTTAGCTGACAGGAGGTAGTAAGACACCCTTGAAAAGGGTGGTTGTCATGAAAGAAGGCATACAAGCACCAACTTGAGCAGAGTGATAGCAACTCCAAGGACAGACAGAATCTGTGGCAGTGCACTTGCTGTTGCCAAGGAAATCTTAGTTCCCCGCCTCACATCTAACACTGTAGCCTTCTGTGGCTTGTCCATCTGTCCTGCTAGTTCAGGGATTCTGGTGTTTATTGCAATTCTTGGCGCATCCTCAAGATCCACTGATGTTGTATAGAATAAATCAATATATGTTGCCTATATTATCATAAAAATATCCCTCATTCACTCATGTACATCATAAGCATATTTAAAAAGGGGATGCTCTATAAAATATACAATATGCAAGGATCAAGCACATAGTTTTATATGATTAAATGCCTATTGATTTTTCTCTCTGGTAAGTAAACAGAGAAAAATCATAGAAAATACAGGGTATGCCTAGACAGGTCTCCTAATGGGACTTTTGGAAGTCTTTGAGCAATGTGTGTTTGTTCTTTGAAAAATGTTTCTATAAGCCAGTGAACAGCGTCAGAAGGAAATGAATGTCTCATCTTGACCAGTGCTGATGTTCAGAAAGGCTTCTGTCACTGTTTCACTCTCTTGTCCCTGCTTAGCATCAATTTGGTGCATGCTCTTCTCCCTCCTAACCCTTAGCATAGTACATTGTAAACAATTTGCAATAGATACTAACCCCTTGAGGAACACACCTCTGGGCCCTTTTCTCTGTATCTCCAGCTCATAGCCTGCCTAAATAAATGTTTGTTCAGTGAATAAATAAAGGAGTGCTTCCACAGAAACAGTCTTACATAAAAATGAGTCCTGTGTTCGTTACAAAAAGAGATTAGGAATAAGGTGTCACATTTGTATACCAATGTTATACAAATTATTCTCTTAGCTATAGTATTACTACTAAACAGTAAATGCTGAAAAGACAACTTGGTAAGAGTAAACCACACTGTTTCTTGAGTGGTTAAGTCACTGATAATTAGACATTTAATGTTATGTTTTACTTTCTCCCCTCACTTCAGAGTCTCATGTCATGAAGGGTCAGTAAAGAGTCAGTGGAGGAGTAAGGAAATGGCCCATGGCCACTCCTCATTGTGATTCATGTCCTTCACTTGCTGCTGTGGTCAGATCATCTTTTCATAGGGCTAGGTCTAAGAAGGAGACATTGAGAAGAAGTGGCAAGGAGAAGCATGGCTAGAGCTGAGTTCTGCTAGGCAGTAGAACAGCTTTACGTGGGTAAAACCAAGGGCAAGATTAGGACTAAACACAGCTTCGCAGGAAAGTCTCATGATGAATGTGGAGGAGATTTCTTAATGGTGTCTTGGCAATATTAATAATTTATATTTAGATGATTAGTAGATAGTTTCAGAGATGTGTTAAGATGGGTCCAGAATATCTCAAAAAAGAGGAGATAGTGTGGTTGTTGTCAATTGGACCTGGCCAGTAAGAGGGACCCACCCAAGGAACAGTAGCAAATGCTAAGGTTTGGCTCTATATGCAGAACTCTCACAGCTTAGAACTAAATGAAAAGGAGTGAGACAGCATCCATTCTTGAAAGTCATAAAAGGAAGAGAATATCTGTAGGTGCAAAGGAAAAGACAGACTAAATTTACAACAACTGAGGGGGTATTAGTTAGCTGTAGAAATAATAGTTAGTGCTGGGCCAGGAAAACAGAGTTAGGTGATTTATAACTCATTTGATTCCCTCTGCTAGTCATTTGTCTCTAGGGAAAAGATAGGTGTGGTCTCTCTGTAGTCAGAAGGTGGAAGAAGATTCATATGTTAGGAGTGGCTTAGTGTCAGAATTGGTCTGCTAACTATTAATTTAAGAATACCACTTCTGCTGAGGACTGGAAAAGCAAACAATGACAGGAAATGGCTGCCCGAGGCATCAGAAAGATAATTACGTACACAGTGCTCAGGAGAGGGTAAAAAAAAATATACAAACTTATAAGCATTTGCAAATCATTCCCAACTTAGATTGGAGTTCTAGAAGGCTGTATTGTAGGGAAATGAGTAAATTAGAAGAAAATAACCCTCAAGACTCCAGCTTATTTCTGACACTGAATAGATCAGCATTTCTCAGTACATGAAGCTGGTTAAGATAATTCTAGACATTATTCTCAGATTTTTGACAATATCAAATAGAAAATATCACTTGTGGGGGAAGTTAATGCTATTCTAGGTCTTCAATTATTTCTGCAAATAAGTAAATTTTCAAGTACAGTATATAGTACATAATTAAATATGGCTAGACATGTAACAAGTCAAAAATAACACTAGCAAGTACTTGACAAAAGCAAAAGAATCACAGAATCTGTATATAATCCATTTCTAATCCATATTAAAAATATCAGGCATAGCTCTAAAACATATGTATAATTTTGAAGTTAAGAAAATAAGATGAGTATTCTAATAGAAAATAAGCTACAGAATTGATATAACATATCAGAAAAAACTAAATGTACAGAAACTATATAACTAAAAGTATAATATTCTAACTCAAGAACTCTATTGAATGACTCCCATTAAGACTAGACACAGTTGAAAAAAATCAGGTAATGGGAGTGCATGTTAGAAAAATCTTCAGACTGAAAATGGAAAGCCAAAAATAGAAAAGAGGTAAAAATCCACAGAGGAGTCATTGGTATACTTTATCATATTTTTAATACAAGAGGATGAGTAGGAGGAGGAGGAGAGAGAAAAGATAGAAGGGGAGGGAAAGAAATAGGAGGAATAGTTGAAAAAGTAATTTGTGATTACTTTTTTAACAATTATAAAATAAATTAACCAGAGACTTAAAAATATCATAAAGCCAAAAGCAAGTGCTCATGAATTCTATCATTTCAAAGTCATAGATGATCAAAGACAAACAAGACTGATAGATTATTTTGAAAGCATAACAATTGAGATTAATGGGGTGAATTTTAACAGAAGAAAAGAAAAAGTAAAGAGAGTATGATATTCATAGCATGCTGAAAGAAGATAATTGCCCATATAAAAATTCTATACTGAAAAATATCATTCTAGGGTTAAAGTAAAGACATTTAACACAGTCAGAAGGAAATTTGTTGTCAGCCATCATATGCTAAATAGAAATCTAACAGCATTCTTTGGGCAGAGGGAAAAGAGGATCAGCTAGAAAAAGGAAGATGCAAAAAAGTAAAGAGTAAAATACGACGAAATATAAATGATTGCACAAACATAATGATACTTCTTTCAAATAAAGGAAAATAGGATCAAAAGAAAGAACATAAATGTGGTAGATTTATACGCAAAAAGTTCAAGAGTTACACAAGTAGTTAATGTAAATGGAATAAATATTCTATTAAAAAGACAAAGATCATTAGATGGGATTTAAATAACTACTTTTAGTTTTTGAAAGATGCAACTGACAACAGGGTTAATAAAACAGTTTGAAAAGGCACACTACATTAATATGATAAAATGTAGTTATTTAGGTGTATTAGTTGTATTAAATATAGAATTTCTTCATCATTAAAGTCTCAACTTTTTTTTGGAAGAAATAGCAGTCTTAAATTTGTATTCATCAAAATGTTATCCTAAGATATACAGGGTGAAAATAGTCAAATTTAAAAGACAAAAAAAAAAAAAAAAAAAAAAATCCTTTCTCTGCTGCCTCTGTCAACTTCCGTCTTGTTGTAAGAATATGCTCCATGCTCCCTACCTCCCCAAATCCCCATCCCCACTCCAATGAGAAATCTCGTCTTGTACTTAGGAGTGTGAGGAGAAACCTCTTTACTAACACATGGCAAATCTTGGCTTAAGTTCAAGTAAGAGTTGGCCTTGAAAAGACTTTACTTATATACACCTTAGGCTTATGCATATCTATAAATACTGTCATCCTTCACTTATTTCAGATCTGGTCCCAGGTTACGCGTTGAACAGCAAACTTTAAAGACTGATCATTTAGGCAGATAAAGTTATATAACAAAGATAGTACATATTACCGGATATTTTAAATATACCAATGTTGTTCTTTTTGAATAGTTCTTACCCAGAATCATCTTGTCCACTTAGAAGAAGTATGTACTTTTTGATAAGAGCACAGGGAATTTAAGAACAGACTCCTAAGCTGCCCAGCTTGAACTACTTGCTCATTAGAGATGTATCTTCCTTATGAGAACTGGGCCTAATGGTTGCTTGTAGGTCTTTATTGTTTCCTTTGTTATGGGCATGGAGTCTAATGGCTGTTCAGTCCTGGCAGGTGAACATTTACATCCTTCTAACCTAGATGTCACTTATCTCTAACAGACCTGGTTAGCATACTACTTATCTTTGGGATATTTTGTAGGGAGTTTTCCTTTAGCTAAATTTCACTTGTGTGACATAATGTCTCCTAAGCAAACAGGTTAGTAATTCCTTTATAATATCAGTTATATCGCTTCAAGTTTCTTGTGCTTCACTCCCTTATGATTGAAATATAGAGAAGGAGAGAAAAACCTACTTTAACAGAGTATGCAGCAAGAGATGGTACAGACTGTATGTGTGTGTATGTGTGTGTGTGTGTGTGTGTGTGTGTGTGTGTGTGTGTGTGTGTGTGTGTGAGAGAGAGAGAGAGAGAGAGAGAGAGAAAGAGAGAGAGAGAGAGAGAGAGAGAGAGAGAGATTAATTACAACAGTGGTTTCAGTGCTGATCAGAATTGGAGTTTAATTTGACGGGAGTCCTGGAGTCTGCATAGCAAATTGGCACTGGGGAAATACTCCTTTCCTGGCATCTGGTCTGGTGGAATGCCGGAAGCCATTTGGAGTCTGTAGTTTTAAAATCCAGAGCTTTCTGTGTTGCTCTGTCTCTGGGAACTCCCAGAAAGGGTCAGCTCCTCATCCATCATGCAGTAGTTTAGAGATGTATTATAACTATAGGGAAAAGCCTGCGAGTCAGAGACAGGTGAAGTTGTACATGTACGAAACTAGTCAAAGTCAGAAGAAGGAGTGAGGGTCACTTCCTGCTTAAGGTAGCCATTTAGGGAAGCCATCTACTTAGACATCTAGGAAAAGGGGGTGCAGCAGTAACAGCAAGTTATTGCTAGTGGTTATATGTAGGAGCTAACTTGTAGAAAGTGAGAGAACCAGAGCTTGGGGAACACTGGACTATTGTACAGGTAGAAAGTAGGAAAGAATACATAGGATCTCTGGGACACCATCAAAATGCAAAACTAATAAGTCATGGACATAGAAGAAAGAAAAATACAAGCTAAAATCGTAAAGCTTTTCCAAATCATGAGAATGAGTTCAATATCCAGATACAATACCAGAGGCATATTAAATCCCAAAGAGATATGACCAGAAAAGACTAACTTTACCAACTTCATATTACAATTAGTTCACAAGGAAGAATAATTAAATCTGCAAGAGACAATTACAAAGATAAGTCCAGTGGAATATCAGCTTTTGTTTGTTTTTATTTATTTTTAAACAAAAACTAAAATCCAGAAATGAATAGACTGAGGTACTTCAAGTTCTGGGAAAATGATTGCTAGTTTTATATTGTATCCAGTACAAGTATCTTTCAAAGATGAAGAAGAAATAAAAACCTTCTATAATAAACATACCTTGAAGGAATTCATGATCACAAAAATATCACTGCAGAAGATACTTTAAGGAATCCTACATACACAACAGGAAATAAAGCTTATCATGAGAATATAAGCAAGAATAAATCTCACTAGAATAATCAATAAGCAAATGAAGATTAAGAAAGACTCAATTAACACAGAATAACAAAATGACAGGAATTAATATATGCCATCAGTATATAACCCTAAATATCAAGAGTCTCAATTTTCCAAATTAAAAGACAGACTGGCAGACTAGATTTTAAACAAGACCCAACTGTTTGCTGAATGCAAGAAATGTAACCCAATAGCAAAGTTAAAAACACAGTCAGAAAATAAAAGGATAGAAAAAAAGACAATTTGGGCAAATAGAACTGCAAAGCAAGTAGAAGTATCTATATTCATGTAGGATTGAGCAGACTTTACAACAAAATTAGACAGAAGAAATGAAGAAGGCCACATCATACTGATAACGGAAATGCTACTTCAAAAGACATGTAATTATAAAGAGATAACACAAAGGCTCTGATCTACTTACATAAAATAATTCTGAGTTACTTTAGTAACTTCTTCACATCAATATATAAGTAGGGGCAGGAAGATCAACACAGAATCATTAGAATCAATTTACAGTGTAGATCAAGTGCACACCATCATTAACAGACATCTACAGGATAGTTTGTCCATCAGTTGTAAGTGTACCTTCTTCTCAATGGCCCATGGAGATTTCCCTAAAGCATATCATAGTTTAGTTCATAAAGCAAATCTTAAAAATATAAGAAAATGATCTATTGTATTAGGTCATAAATGAAATACATTAATCAACTAATAGCAAGAGAAACTACAGAGAATTATCATATAGTAATTGAACAATACACATATAAATGATTAGTAGGTTATTGAGGAAATTAAAGGGGAAGATTCCTAAGATTAAATAAAAATGGAAACACTAAGGTCAGAAGAGGATAGAAGCACAATCCTAAAAAGTTTTCTAAGAGGGAAACATAGCTATAGGTACTTATATTCAAAACTGAAGATATCTCAGGTAAATAGCCTAATCATGAAGCTTAAATTCTTAGAAAAATAGAAGCACAAATCTATCTCAAAATCAGTAGGAAAAATTATGAAGCTTAGAACCAAAATGAATGAAGTAGAAACTAAAAGAACAACACAAAGGACAAGTGAACCAACAACAATAATAATAACAGCAAAAATAGCTTTCTGAAAAAATAAAAAGAAGGACAAACCTAAATCAAACTAATTTAAAAAAGAAAGGATGCCCAACCTCATATGGTAACTTACGCTAAAAAATACAAATACCCAGGAGACTGAGGCAGGAGGACGATTGCAAATTTGAGGCTATCCTGGGCTACGATGAATTCCAGATCAGTCTGGACTATCCCTTTTCATTGATGAGCATAGGTAAAGAAATCTCCAATAAAATATTTTCTATAAAGTTTAGCATCTTACACCATGATCAAGTTGGATTCATATCAAGAATGCAGTGGCCCCAGTAAAAGGGAATGTCAAGATGGGAATATGGGAATGGGTGGGCGGGTGGGTGGGAGGGGGAATTCCCTCACAGAGGCGGGGAGGGGGAGGGGACACGGGGTTTCCAAAGAAAAGGGGAATCATCGGAAATGTAAATAAAAAAAAAATAAATAAATAAAAAAAAAGAAAAAAAAAAAAGAATGCATAGATGGTTCAACAGATGCAAACCAATACATACAATATAGTACATAAGTGTGATGAAACACAAAAATCACAGAACTATTTCAATTCATCTCAAAAAATTTTGAATCAAGCCCATTCATGATAAAAGTAACCAGGAACAGAAGGATTATACCTCATCATAACAAGGCTTATATATTACAGATTCCGATAGCCAACATTATAGTGTGTATGGGAAACCTATGAGACTATCTCTAAAATGAGAAACTACACATAACTTTTTAGTATCACTACTCTTATTTAGTAAAGTGCTTGGGCAGGGTCATAAGACAAGAGTCAAATAAATGGAAATAAGAAGGAAAGAAAGAAATCAAATTATTTCCATTTGACGATGATAGGATCCTCAACTTATTGACCCTAAGAATTCCCCAAGAAGATTCTTCGAGCTGATAAATACAAAATAAATAGATACCACCAACAAATCTGATGCTAATGAAACTGAGAAAACCATTCCAATCCACAATAGCTCCCTTCAGACTAAAATACCTAGCAATAAACCTAATCAAATATTTTTGAAAGGCTTCTATAATAAAAATTACAGAATATTGAAAACAACCAAAGAAATTAGGTAGTAGAAAAGCATTCTGTGTTCTCAAATTGATAAAATTAATATTGTGAAATGAACATATTATTAATAGTAATCTATTGATCAATCCAATCTCAGCCAAAATTTCAATGACATTCTTCACCAAACTAGAAAAATTAATTCTAAAATTCTGATGTAAACACAAAGGTTTCCAATCAGCCAGAACAATCTTGATGGGAAAAAAAGAAATATTAGATGTGTCATAATACCTGATCTCAAATTATACTATGCATCAATAGTAACAAAACCATTATGCTACTGCCACGAAAAAAAGATACATGCAACCATAGAATAGACTATATACATAGAAATGAATACATACATTTATAGCTATGAATTTCAGCAAAATACCAAGAATATACACTGGGAGAAAATAGTGGTTTTAGTAAGTGGCACTGGAAAACTGAACATTCACATGTAAGAGAATGAAAGAAGTCAAAGTTTGAAGCAGTACAATAATCAACTCAAGGGCTGGCAAGATGGCCCAGTGGATTATGGAGATTTCCATGGAAGCCTGAAGACCTATCAGGTTCAATCCCCAAGTGGATAGAAAAAAAACCTCATTCCACTGACTGTATAGGTATATGCTCTTTCCACTTGCCACACACACACACACACACACACACACACACACACACACATCACCATTACCACCACCACCACCACCATTATTAGCAATAACAGTAATAATATCAGCTTAAATGGATCAAATACCTTAACATAAAATTTCAAACTTAGAAACTTCTAGAAGAAAGTATTGGGAAATACTCAAGATACGTGCACAGGCAAGGGCTTTCTGATAGTATTCCAATAGTTCAGGAAACAACAAGCATAAGCTTCCTTGCTTAAAGAACTGTCTATCTGTAAAGTTAATCTATGAAACTGTATCTTTACGACAATGTCTGTGGAAATATGGGCAGATTCTCTGAGATTAGTGGATTGCATCAACTAATTCTGAATAGCCAAAGAAACAAGAACAAGTAAAAAGCAAAAGAATAGTATTCAAATCTGGATATAACAATTTCTAATTATTCATGTTGAGTAGGTCTTAATATCTACACACATAAAATACATAAACAAATATTATGGGAGAAATATTTCAATCAATAAACTAACACATGACCCAAACACATAGTTTCCAGATGAAGAAAAACAAATGTCCAATAAACATATGAAAAATTACTCAATATTTCAGTCACTAGGGAGATGCAAATTAAAACTCCACTTAGTTTGGATTTTGCCCAAATCAGAACGGCTTCTGTCAAGATAACAAAAGATGCTGCATGTTAGCGAGGATGCAGAGCCTTACATACTGTTTGGAAATCAATGAGTCACTTCTGACATGGGTTTACTCTACAATTACAAAATGTTTTAATATTTAAAAATCAGTGAATGTATCTCACTACATTAGTAGAAGGCACTGGAAAAATTTCAGGTTATGAAATATAGGAAAGTGTTTGATGAAATTCATGACGAAAAGCTTCCAAGCTAAGCATAAACTTCCTTGCTTAAAGAACTGTCTTTCTGTAAAGTTAATCTATGAAACTGTATCTTTACTACAGCATCTGTGGAAATGTGGGCAGATTCTCTGGGATCATTACCAAAGCTGAGTGGCTATCATATTTTCTACTCAGCATTATATTGGATGCCCCAGACAAGTAGGGAAAGTAGGGAAGAATCTATTATTTGCACTGAAAATCAATACATAAAATTATAGCATTTATTCATAGTTTATACTCCTTTCCATGTAAAAATATCTAAACAAGTCTGAAACTTATCAGCATTTACAAATGAGTTTAGCAAGTTTTGTGCAAAACTTTGCATTAAACAAATTTTAGAACAACATGTACAATCGCATACCCTTTGAAAATGAAATTTTAAAATGTATCACCTATTGTAGCATCAAAGATAAAAGACGAAATTCCATGAATAAATAAGGAATGTGAATGATGTGAGCTATGATAAGAATAGCGATGGCATTTTTGAGCAATGAAAAGATCTATTCCATTGAATGTTATGATTTTTCTTTTCCTGGGACAACAGCTATGATGAAATGGCAGTGCTGTAGTAATAGACTAAGAGAAGCAGAGCCACACAAACACAGGCCTTGGTTTCGGACAGTTATGGTGCTGTCTTGCAGTGAGAAAGCATTTATTGAATGCATGGAAAACAAACTAGATTCCCATATGTTTTTCAAAAGCAACCTTGACCCCCTACCTAGTTTCATTTAAAAAAAATCAATTACAGATATAATAAAGTGATTACAGTCAAAAAAACAAACCTTATGGAAAGTAAGCTAGATAGTACTGTCCCAATCTCAGAAAAAGGAAAAAGTTTTAGACAAGAAACAACACTAATCACAAAGAGGAAGATTGGCACTTTATCTAGACTCAATTTGATAAAATGCCTGGCTTTATCATAAACCATCAGGAGAGTAAAGATATAATCCAAATGGTGAGAGGTGTTTGCAATATATGTAACAAAATCCAGTTTCCTGAATAATGAACTTCCACTGATCAATAAAAAAGATAGTGCATTGGAAAAACGGAGAAAAGATAGATAGAAATTCTACTCAAGGGTGACACATCCCACTTTTATTAGCAATGAACAAGTATGTGAAAAATACAAATCAAAACCATGAAGAGATAACACTATAAAATGATAGATTTGCTAATTTTCACATCTGTTAATGACGAACTTTCATCGTGTTTGAGATGAAATTTGTTATGTTCACATGGTACCCTATGATATGGCAATGTGAAGGAGCACACAGCTCATTCATCCAGAGTGCAGAAGACCCTTCAAAGATGAACACTGGGTAAATGGATGCAAGCACAAGACTTCATGTGTGATTCACCTAATGTAAGTTTCTGAAGCAGGCAGAGTTAAGCTCCAGTGTTTAGGAATGCAGATTAGGTCACAGGACTATAAAGAAAAGCAGTTGGTTACTGTCTGAAGGTTCCTCCTGTTATGATAAAACACCATGGCCAAAGCCACTTCAGGAGGAACGGGTTTATTTCACCTTATAACTTACAAGTCCATCACCAAGAGAAGACAGGGTAGGAACCTGGAGATAGAGATCAGAGCAGAGGCTAAGGAGGAGCACTGCTTACAGGCTTGCACCTCATGGCTGGCTCAGCCTACTTTCTTATACCATCCAGGACTACCTGTTTAGGGTGGTTTTGCCTACAGTGAGCTGTGCCCTCCCACATCAATCATTAGTCAAGAAAGTGACTCCCAGACATCCTTATGGGTCAGTCTGGTGGGAACATTTTCTCAACGGAGATTCTCTTTTCCCAAATGACTCTAGCTTGTGTCAATGTGTCATAAATCCTGCCAGCACAATTACAAACTACTTAAAACTTGGCCAGTGGTTTTTCTCTGCATGCTAGGGGGAAGGAGCTGTTGGTGGCTGCTGGATCTGGGAAATGTTTGCCTTGACCTGGGGGCAGTTCCACAAGGACTCACTTAATGAGTATCACTATTGCTGTTTTCTGGGCAGCTTAGGATTAAATCTGCTGCTTGGGATGCTAATCAAGTGGTGGACCACTGACCTACATGTCAATTTTTCATTTTTCATTTTTGACACAGGGTCTCACTGTGTAGCCTAGGTTGGTCTTTGGCTTTCAATCCTTCTGCCCTAGCTCTGTAATAGCTGAGATTACAGGAATGTGCTGCCAGGTCTGACTCAGGTTGTAGTATTTGTTAAAGTGTACAATGAACTTCCAGCCCTTTTCTGTCCCCATGACATGGTTTTGTAGCACAGAAGAGGAGAAACCGAATTTAGAGACAAGGAATACTCACCTCTATCTCATTCTTCCTTCTATCTCCTACTTTTTTCTTTCTATTTTCGATCTAAGTATCACTAGGTCAATATTTCCTAAAACAAGTACATGTAAAAACAAAATAAACACCTTCCCTCAAGATTTCTTTCTTTCTCTTCTAAAAAAATAACTCTTTTATTCTCCAAAGGAAAGTACTTGGGAAGGCAGGTGTTGGGAAGAAAGAACTGGTTAGAATCGTTAGTCACCTCAGGGCTTTTCTGTAGTATATTACATATTCTGTTTGTTTTTGCAGCTGTGGGGGTAGAGGGCATAATACTGGGCTTAGAAGCTTCACAGTCAGTGAATAAAGTCGGGTTGTGGTTTAAAGAACGTGCTCGTTAATGATAATAATGGTCTGTACACATTTCCTAGATTAGATGATATTACCTATTCTGGTGGTTTAAATTAAAATGGCCCCCATAGGCCCATGAGACATGGCGCTATTAGGAGGTGTGTCCTCGTTGGAATAGGTGTGGTCTTGTTGGAGGAAGTGTGCTACTGGGGGTTGGGCTTTGAGGATTCAGAAGCTCAAGTCAGGCCTAGTGGCTGTCTCTTCCTGCTGCTACCTTCAGGTTCAGATGTGGAACTCTTAGCTACCTGTCCAGTACCATGTCTGCCTGGACAATGCCATGCTTCCCATCCTGGTGATAATGGACTAAAGCTCTGAACTGTAAGCCAGTCCCAATTCAATGATTACCTTTATAAGAGTTTCTGTGGTCATGCATCTCTTCACAGCAATAAAACCCTAATTAAGACACCCACCTACTTGCAAATGTAGGTTCATATCGTGTTTCTTTATTCCAAGGCATCTCTTAGCCTTGGAAAAGTAAGATACATTCACTCCCACAAACCTCTAAGAGGACAAGAAGGCTTCACCCATGCCAGCAAACCTGAAAGTCTCACTGGTTTTGTTCACATTTTTAAAGACTCTGCTGGGAGGAGCCTGTTGGGAACATGCTCCGTGCCTGGCACTTCTGACTCATTGACATTCTTCTGCCTTCTGAGCCCTAGGGAAGGTGACAGAAAATAGGAAGGACCAAGAAAGAAGCGACAAATCATCTGACAGCTATGCACATCTGACTTACTGAGGAGACAGTGGAAACAAAGGCTTGGAGAATCCTACATGAGTCCAAGGAAGGTTTGACTACACCCAGAAAGTCACTGAATCAGACTCTATTGGCACAAGAGTTATTTATTTCCCAGGAGCCTGTCTGCCTCATGTCCCTGCCATGCGCACTCCCTGGCGAGGAACAGTGCGTGGGAGCTGTCGACTCCGTGTGAGAACCGAGATGGATGCTAAGCCTTAAGAGTTGGGCCCGCTGCCATCTATGCTCCCTGTGAGTCTATCTCCTGCTATGGCAGTAGTTTTATGGTTGCCATAGTGAGGAAAGAGAGGAGAGGTGGGATTCTGAGTATCATTTCCAATGCCTCCCTTGGGCGGGGAACTTAATTGCTGGCTGACTTCTTTCTATATCTTTAAATATCGCCTTGAGGAATGAAGATAATCTAGTTCCCAAACCCAAAGGACAGAACCCCAGCTGCTCAGAACTTTCCATTGTACTTAAGGATGTCTGTCCTGAGGTTTCTGTTTGTGAAAACAACCCAAGTCACCCCTGGATCCAGGCTTTAGGGGAATGGAGAGGCTGTCATGACAAAATGGGGGCCATATATTGAGCTGTTCATGTCTCAGGTAAACAGCATAGCATGCACAATGGCCAGAAAAGGACAACCTTACTGTCCTGCTGTTGTGAGACATCACACATGAAAGTATGGCATTGGTAATGTGAACTGATAGCACAGGGCAAGGAGGAGGGGATTGCAACTGCATTACCATTTAATTGTCTCCTTATGGATATTGTTTATTCCACAGGAGACTCTTTCAGGAATCTCCTCTCCTCTCCTCTTGTCTCCTCCCCTCTCATCTTCTTGTCTCCTCTCCTCTTTTCTTCTTCTAGATTACCCAGAGCATAGAATGTCTTTTACTTATAAGAACCTCTAATCTACAAGGCTCCAGGGCTTCAGTGTCAAAACCGATGGTCAACTTTAGCCAGACTGGGAGGGCTATAACTCATTTGGCAGCAGGAAGGACCCATGGAGAAGAATCTGGTCTTCTGGACCACTTTCAAAACAGTTAGGATCATGTATTGGGCCTAAAATTTCTCTTCAGGGAATAGCCAATCTCTCCCAGAAGTGTGTTAGACAGTAATCTGGCATCATTGAGGTAGAAGGCTGAAAGAGTAGCTGAAGAGTTGTGTTGCACATGTGTTTTTAGCCACATGTTTAGCACATGTGTTTTTACAGAGATTTTTACGAATAAGGAAAAAGAGGAGACAATCCCAAACAAGTGTACTCCACTGGCCACAATGTGCCGAGAATAGAGTGTGAAATTCAACTTCAGATTTGGTTAGAGGTACTCTGGGGATTCTAGTTGTCTCCTCTGGAAGGCATAGTCCCCCACCTACTTGACTTGTACATTCCTTTCCTGGAAGCAGTGTACCTAAGGCAGATATGCTTGGATTAGAAGCCATTAGTCTGGGATGGTTGCTCCACCACCTGCTAGGGGTAGGATCTTGAAGAGCAAAGATACTTCATATATTCCTCAGTTCCTATCTCCCATCTGTAAAACTGGTCCTTCCATGTTGATCCAAAAACAGTGCTCAAAATGCAGTAATGGTGGTTGTTATAAATTCTGACCACTTTGATGTACACAATCCTTCCACATTCTCTGAATCCTGAAAGCTAGCAAATCTTGTATCCTTCATTTTGACTGCACTATCTGCTACTGTCTCTTAATTGCTTCACAAGTTTGTGGAAGCTTATAAATTTGAACTTAAACTTGCTGAAGACCTGGGCCTTGTCTTAGATACTCACTGGATGCTCAGAACATTGCAGGTTCATAACAGGTACACAAAAAATTGTTTCTGTGATTGATTTATATATCTATGAGGACCAAAATAATCCCAAAGTGTTCTCAGAGGAAATAGATCTTGGGGTTGACATTGACGGATGAGTAAGTAATGACAAGAGTGGTTCCAGGGACAGAGTGGCCGGTGAGGGCAATGATAGGATATTGTGGCAGTTTCTTTTCTAACTTTTTACTTTTCTGCCTGCTGATCCCCCTAGAACATCTAGCAGGGTTTGAAGTCATTTATCACCTTGGTGCTTTGTGAGAAAAATCAAATGAAACAAAACTGAAAGAGAAAAATCTCCATCCAACAGCTGGACAGCTCAGTTATTTTTAGGGACAGGAGAAGCCAGTGTTGGGGACTCAGCAAAACACCCCACTCTGTTTGGAGTTGGCCAGAGCCTGGAAATGCTTGGGTCTAAGCATTTTCTCAGCTGCAACTCTCCAGCACGTGTGAGTTGAAGGGAACCGCAATCCATCTGTTTCTCATTCGTTTACATGGAACTCATCTAAATGATTCCACCATGGCTTTTGGATGGAGACATTTTCCGTGACTTTACAGGAAATGTCAATATATTGTTGAATTCTTTTTAGTAAGCTGAGGTTCACAGCTTTTGTCTTTATGGAGAACTCAAGAAGAATAGAGAATGTTTTGGGTGCTTTTCACCTCAGACTTTCCGTACTCTGCACATCTCTTGAGGATGCTTGGTGGCTCCTAAAGTCTGACCATTTTGGAAGAGAACATAAAGGCCTTCCCAAGGTCTCAGATCTCTTGTCCTTGTTTCTGGAAGAGCCTGAGAAATGGCCCAGGAGATGAAGAAAGTGCTTCAGAGGCAATTTGGTCAGTAGACTAATTATGGGACAAAGAAAGTTTTGATTCCAGACATTGTGTGACCTTGATCAAAAGCTATTCCTTTTCTGTTCTTTAAATCCCCAAAATGTGGTAGGAGAATGATAACGCAGGTTTTGATTCATCTCCCAGAAATGGCTCATGTGGTTGAAATGTGGGTTGTGATTTTAGGAAACAAAGTTACCACAGAGAGAGAGCTGAGGAGATGGCTCCATAGGTAAAGTGGTTGTTGCACAAGCCAGAGAACCTGAGTTCGATCCCTCAGAATTTGTGTGAAACAATCTGTGGGTGGCAATGTGCACATATAATCTCAGCAACAGAGAAATGGTGGAAGCCTGGGACTTACAGTCCATCCTCTTTAGTGAAACTGGCAAGCCCCAGGTTCAGGGAAAGAGCATGTTTTCAAAAGCATGGTGGAGGTTAGGTGAGGAAAGCCACCTAATTTTAGCAGCCCCTGCATACATGTGTACCCCCTCAAACCGCTCTCATGCACACCCCACAATAAGATATTGTTATTTTCCAGATACCAAAATAGAAGTTTTGATCTCTTTGGTGGAGAAACATTGAGCAAGATATCTCTAGCATGAGAGCACAGACAGTCCCAAATTGTCCACTCCTGTTCTTGTCTAGACTCAGTAAAGTTTGAGTTTGTAATGGTCCTGAGTGATCATGATTTATCAACAGAAGTAGGTTTCTTGTAGCAGGATTTCCCAGGCATTTCATTTGATACATCCTCTTAAGCGGACACTGAAGGAGATCTGTGTCCATGCCCACATAGACATAGCTAATGTTCCACTGTAGGAGAAATGTGCACGCTCTCCACAGAACTAGACACTGAAAATCACCTAGGGAACTCCCATGTTCTAAACGAAGTGTGGCTCATTTGTACTTTTAATAATCAGAAGTGGTGAGGTAGGTAGCGATGGGGCATGCTTGGGTTGTTATTAAGCAGAGGAAAGGCAATTTGAATGGATCTGTTTGAAAATGGGTTGGAGTAGAAGGGAGTCACTTGAATCCCAGATGCTACTGGGTTAGCTCTCTTTCCCCTTTTCCATTCTCCTATTACAGAGAGGAATATGAAAATGGGACATGTACTTAGAAAAGCTTTTCTTCCTCCTCTCCTCTTGAGTACATTTTGCTTGTGTTTGCATTCCCTGGCGTTGGGCAAGAGAGACTAAGGCACACTGGCGGCCAGATTGGCTATTCTTTCCAGATGAGCTACTCAACACTAGAATGGATAAAGAACATGAGAAGAGAAGAGGAGGATGAAAAGGACTAGGAGAAGAGTCAAGGGGCAGCCCATATGTAGGGTGCCAGGAGAAGCAAAGTACAAGAGTTTGATGGTAGAGGCTCAGGAAATGCATGAAAGAAAGAAAATGGCATTCCAGGGGCCGGAGGAGAAGGCGGCGTATCTAGCAGGGAGGGAGAAGAGCGGAGTAAAAGGGAGAGGAAGAATCTGGGAAAGCTGTAGATTTTGAGGTCCGGGCCAGAGCAGCTTCCCAGGCCTGCTGTTTGGCAGGCTGCTTCAACATCTGCATCCTGGCGGTGTGTTTCCAAATGAAGGTGCCTCTTCCTTAAACCTTTCCATCCGCAGGGCGCCTGCCCACTCTCACCCTCCCACAGGACTCATTCCTGCTCTTACTCACCTGCCACTGGCGCCCAGACAGCTCAATCAGCAGTGGATGCGGCCAACCTCAGGAGCAACCGGAAGGAACATTTATGATTGGCCTCACAACTCAGGCCCAGGAGCAGATGACCAGCTACAACTTGCTCCTGTGACCTTCACTTGAGTAATTCTAGGTCCACGGATAGGGCAGGGAAGAGGGAGTCAGAGTTTTGGGGGACAGAGTCATTGAGTTGTATCCAATCCTAGTTACTTATCTTAGGGATTAACTCACTGTGATTTGGGCAGAAAACCAAACAATGTTATTTTGTCTTTTTTTCCCCCTGATTTCTGGATTTAGGTAGAGAAAATTCAGATTGATACCATTTCTCAACCTTTTCAGGCTTGAGACAGATCATGGAGAGATTCTCATCTTTGTGCCTGTTCTGGAGTGGGGCCAGTGGTTCCAGATGTAACTTCCAACTTGAAAAGGAGGAAAAGCCTTGTGTCCCAACCATCGTAGCTTACATAGTGTCTGCTTGACCCTTCTAGGATCACTGACCTTGGGTATCACCCTCAGCCAACACCCCATGGCTTCTCAGCTGGTGTGTAGTGTAATTAACCTCTGATAATCGCCAGTCAGATGGAGAAATGTTCTTGGTCAGCTCTTCTCTGAGATGTTTCACTGGAACAGTCTCTCTCCCCTTCTGCAGATGGCTGATTTTCCATTCTTTTTATTACACCTGTCTTGCTACCTTGACTTGCCTAATATCCAGGAAGATGTTTAAATTAAAGTCCTGGCAGAGGGGTCAAGATACACTACGTTTCATGGTCTCACCTCATCTCTGTGGAGGTGGTAGATGAATATTAGAGAAGTACTCAGGCTCTATGCAGAAAGCATATGCCAGAAATAAAGACTCAGTTTGTTAGAACAGACTTTATTGCCTATTGTTGGGCCTTACCCTATAGGGCCTTCGTAAATACTTTCTATGGCTTACCAGGTCCAAACTGCTAGATGTTGTGTGAATTTTTTCTGGGGAGAAAAGAACAAATATTCATTCACTCTAGGTAAGGCACTGATGGTAGATGAAAGAAATCATCCTACCCAGATCTAACTTAGTGATACAGCGATTTTATTGAGGTTATCTACAGAAGCATGAGTGACTCATGGACAGCTATATTAACTGAAAAACCCTCCTCAGCACAGGGATGACTCAGGATAGCTGCATCTCTGCAGCAATCTGCACAGCCAGGAGCCAGCATAGATGATAGAAGAGCCTCTTCTTCCCAGCACTTGTTACTGCTTATGTAACCTTGGGAAGGGCTCCCACAAGCGTACTGAGCCTTGTAAATTTCATGTACTTCTGAGTCTACAGCTATACAACACAAGAGCACCATCTAGCCCTACCTAGTCTTTCCATAACATACTGTCCTTGTGAGGTGCTATCCTGATGTGCTGGCTAGCTTTATGTCAACTTGATAAAAGCTAGAGTCATCTGAAAGGAAGAGAGCCTCAATTGAGAGAATGCCTCCATAAGATCGGGCCATAGGCAAGCCTGTTGGGCATTTTCTTAATCAGTGATTAATTAATTTCAGCTGACCTACAAGGCAGGCATGGGATTATCTTTTGTTGAAAACTTACTACAGAGAATTGGATCACTCGTTTTCTCTCAGAACAATCCTGGCAGGTATACCATATTATCCTATTCACCAATAAGGACACCAGGTTCAGAATGCTCATGAAAATGGCTTCAGGTCACAAAATACAAATGGTGGGGTTGAGACTTTGGCTTGGATAAGGGGAAGTCATATTTTTAGATTCTACCTGCCCTGATGAGGAGCTCTGATTCCTGTTGAAGGGGAGAAACCAGGGCATGGTACCTTCTCTGCTCCCTATAGGATCACCATAGCTAATCCCAGACTCCATTTTTAGGAATTGCCATTTCTCATACCTTCTCCCCTCTGCCTCAGGTTTTGAGCTGCTACGGGATGCACAGATAAACCAAGTAAGACATTTCTGACATCCTTGTCACAGTCTATGATGAAACAGTCATTGGTTATCAGCATGGCTAAGTCTTGTGGACATTTCTGAGCTGTCTATTTGCGTGACTCTGACTTAAACAAATTTTGTTGGAAGGGTGTGGTAGGAGAACAGTGGATTTCAGGGACATTTTTCTGCTGGTGCTTAGCTAGGTCCTTAGAGAATACAGCAGAGTGTGGAGTATTGGATGGTAGCTCACATGAACACAGACAGAGAGCAGGTCCCTGACCTCAGTCCAACATCCTTATCCCCAACCTGGGCACCAGAGAACTTTCTGGTTATATCTCAGTTTACCCTTGTTTATATACACTGGCACTGGTGCGAACCTGGAGTCACATTTTCTATCACCACTTGCTGACAGGCATAAGCACCTTTTTTCTCAGATGGTATTTCCCATGCATTTTCTTCTGTCTGCTTAGTGGCCTTTTGTGGGTTTTGTTACTGTTTCATCTCTGAGCCACTATATCCCATTTCACGTCTCCTATCTAAGGCTCCTTGAAGTCTGCCATTGGGCATAAAGTCTTCCTGAGGGTGCCATCATGAACACTTGTCATCTCCCAAGGTGATTCTTAAGACTGAAAGGTACATGATGTCAAAAGGAACAAGTCACTGAATGCCTCATCACCCATGTGTGATATGTTTTTGGTAGGGTCAGAAGCAGAAGAGTGTGCTGTCATGGTGGCCAGTAATTTTGTTCAGGATCTTCTTTTGGGCGAAGTTCTACCTTAAACCTGATTCATGGCTGGGTTGGAGGTACGTTATGGTAAGTGTCCAGCTGGCTTTTTTTATGGGCTACTCTTGCTTCATTCTGGACCAGTTGTGGATTACTATTTTCAGATGGTTCTTCAGGAATGTGTTCAGTCCCTCATGAGATAGATGTCCAGTTGGACCATATCACTTTCATTCCACGAGGTTTCCAGAATTGTCTTAACTCCAGGTGGTTACAGTGGAGAACCCCCTCTTGCCTCCCAGTCCTTCTGTTCTGTCTGCCTTCAGGTTTGCACTGAGTCTTTCTCTTGCGTTACGTCTGGGACAGGGAAAACGTGTACACCTTCCCACTTCTGCAGCCACTGAAAAACCTATTCTTCTCTAGAGTCCAGTGGATCCTCTGTTGCTTCAAGAAGTGTTTCTTGATAATTCAGTCTGCACAGTTTAATGCTTAGGATCTCCAGTGGGAACCACCCAGAGGATTATGGGATGACTTCATCTCCTGGTTATATTCTGCCTGCTGCTCAAGATGCCCTTTGCTGTGTAATTAGTATCTCTTGCTTCTCTCAAAGTACTCAGTGCTTGGTCTATGATCAGTGAACTTTGGATGTCTGGCTCATATCAGGGTTGGGGGTGCATATAGTCTAGCTACCAGCAGGGGATTAGCCCCTTTTTTTGTGCTGACCCTAAATTCCACCTTGGTTCATTAAGACTCTGCAGGAAGTCTGAGGATCTGGCTTCTTCTGTTTGCAAATCAGTCCTGTTATGGCCCTCACCCCTCCTCCCGAGCTTCACAGTCCTGTAAGCACAAGAGTCTCCTGCCTTCCAGGTGTTTCTCTGCACCACTATGGAAAAAGATGTGTGGATTTTGGCAAAGCTTTAAAACTGGCAATAAATAACAAAAAATTCAGCATACCATTCTGCATATTTTATAACTCCATCTAATAAAGAAATAATCTAAGATGGCACCTGCTAAGAAAACTTAGTTTATTGAAATATGACTGTAATATAGAGAAAGATGGCTAATGCATGGGGCTGCATGATATTAATGCCCTATTCTTCAGCTGGTGTGTTTAAAAGAAGTCTCTCATGTATTTTATTTTATTTTATTAGAAGCCATAACATTAGCTTTTAAAGACATTGTGAAAGAAAGAAGAAAAGGGATTTGGACTATTAAAAAAAAATCCTTAGCAAGTAGACCTGTTCTTTTCTACAAATGAAACAAACTAAACAAAAAAAAAAGTTTTTCCCCCATAAACATTTTTTTTCTTGGCTGGAATATTAGGACAGTATATTAAATTCCCCCAAAAGGAGGCCCCAGAACTATTTACATAATAATGCCTCCACTGTGGTTGTGACAGATGGGCTTCACTGACGCAGACATACTGTTAGGGGCTCAGCAATAGATTAAAAAAACACCACAATACTGTGCAACATAATAAAAGTGTATTGTAATGTACATCATAACTTGTGGCCAAGGTTAAATTTGCAGACAGAGTATGGAAGTCGTATTCCATTACACGAAATAAATGTTACGTAGAAAAGCATTAAAGATGAGTTGACTTAACCATTTATTTTTAGTTTATATTTTATTCCATTTTCTTGGCACCATTTATGCAATATGTTTTTAATCATGTGAAATGTAATTGTTATGAGCCTTTTACCTCCTGCTTGGACTGAAGGACAGCCTGGGACCCCCACATAATTGATTAGCTTAGTAGGGTCATGTTTTAGGAAGCTGGAGGTGTGCTCTATCAGAGAGAATGGTTGGTGATATGTTTCCTGGGTCAGCCAGTAGTGGTCTCTGAGGGTGGCCTCCTTCAGCTTATGTGGAAAATTTAGATGCTGTGATTCTGGGGATCTTTTATTCATTTGAGAGGCAAAGAAGATATGTGAGCAGAGATGAACGTGTGCTATCCTATGTATGACTGAGTATGAGAAGAGAGGTGGCGTTGTTATTGGTTTGGTCGTCTAGACCATTGGCTGTGATTCTCCTTTGTAATCCCAAACTCACTCTGAGTTTATCAAAATGCTCTTCAAGTATTGAAGAGAAAGTAGCGGTTTACTTCAGTCAGCAACTACTGGTGTTTAGATCTTTAAGGCAAAGGTGAATATATACCTGTGTATGTATGTATGTATGCATGCATGCATGTATATATATGTATGTATATATGTATGTTTGTATTATGCACATGTGTAAGCACCCATGTATATGTACCCATGTGTATCTTTGTGTACCCTCATGTGTCTCTGTGTGTGTACAAGTATGCGTGGGCACACATGAACATTCATGTCCACATGTGTAGGTCATCAGTCAATCTCCTCCAGGATTGTTCTGCAGGTGCCATTTATTTTAAAAGAGGGTCCCTCATTGGACTAGAACTTGCTATTAGGATAGACTGACTGACTAATGTCCCAGAAGTCTTCCTTCTGCAGCTCCCCAGCACTGATCTGGAGGCCATGCCATTATTCCAGGCTTCAAGTCATCATGCTTGCACTGTACTGAGTGAATCGACTCACCACCCCTTGGGAAAAATACATTTTGGAGATTTTCTTGAGATCCTAAGTAGAAGTAGCCCTTTATAAGTAGATTCTCTTTCCCTTGGGACAACTTGGGAAGTTCAGATTGCACTGTTTAAAGGAGATGGCTTTTCTGTTCAATCAAAGGGCCCAATCAATGCTGGCTGTAGGTCTTACTTTAAACAAATGACGTTAACCTTGATTTAACCAGTCTTTAGTTCTGATACCTTTAGCTAATTGGAGCCAGCAACCTCTCAGAAGACATTAGAAATTCCACAGAGAGCGTAGTGTCTCAGGGCCTATGGCAACTTTGGCAGTTTAAGGGTATGATGTTAATCACTGTCCTTCCTTAGAAGCTAGGCAAGAGAATGCTGGAAAACAGAGGTATTATACTGCAACCCAGGTATAGGTCTGTCTGGGAGAGTTCCATTTGGATTTAGCTGGGTCACTGCCTATTTCTGTGTTAGGCTTGACTATCAACACTGGGTAGTTCAGAACGTTGACATCTGGGGATTTATTTTATTTTTTTTTTTGGCAGCACTACCTTCTAAAGTGATTAAGTTTTGAATTTTATTTCTGCAGTTGATAGGATGTCTAGTGTCACCTGAGTCTATGGCTGCTTACATGGAAGCATCCAAAGCACTAGGAAAGGCTTGTTGTCAATATAAGCAATGGTGAGTAGAACTGTAACCCAGACCACGAGAAAGAGCCTTGTGAAAGCTAACATTTCCTGGTAAAAAACATTAAAAATGTAAAAGGAAATAGGTGAAACCAATTTTATCAAACTTTCAAATGTATTTTCTAGTTTCAGCATATCATCACTATGTTTTTATCAGTGAGTTTTTTTTTTTTTTTTACCATTTTCTAGAACTGCTATGTTTATTTGTACTTAACACAAATTATAATTGGGACTAGTTGCAGAATTTCAGAGCAGAGAGATCATGTGTTTCCAAGATATGGTTTACATTGAATATCAGTCTAAAAGGAGACAGAATAGAGTAGAGTCCTTGGTAGGGGGTGGCAAAAATAAAGGTTGAGAATAGAAATAAAGCCACACACTGTGGGTATTAAGGAGCCTCAAGGGTAGAACAGAATAGAACATGGTGAAATGGCCTTTGGGTATTTTCCATGACAGTATCTTTCTATCAGACAGAGACCAAGCTTCCAATACCCCTAAAAGAAAGTCTCTTACCAAAGAGAAGACCAGCTTACTCAAAATAAATATAAAATAGGACCCCAGACAGGCCGGGAATATGTGACAATCACATGACAACTCTAGAAAGCCCAGGGAAATAGTAGCTGTTAGGGTCATCCATCTATTGTAGAGATTTGTCCTAGGAATAAAGCTGGATAGAGACTCCCCAAAGGAATAAGGTTGCCAAATATTTTCAAAGCAACTTCAAAGCTTGTGCAATCTTACATATACATCCACTGGGTTCCACTTGCAAGTGGAATGGGTGCTCCTCCATTCACAGCACACACAGACATCCTCCACCCCCAGCAACATACATAACATCCTTCATCACCAGCAGCACACACAGACATCCTCCACCCCACCCCCTAAACCCCTGCAGTACACACAGATAGCCTTCACCCTGCCCTGCAGCACATACTGACGTCTTCCATCCTACCCAATGGCACATACAAACATCTTCCACTCCACCCAGTATCATACATGCAAGTGCCCTCTACCCCATCCAGAAGCACACACAGACATATTCTATTATCCCAGCAGCACACACGGATATTCTGTACATGTGTGTCCACATAGGGCTCTACCTACATGAGTGTTGGTGTTCCTTAATCTCCTCAGCACAGACATCCTGTCAACATGCACACACACACACACACTCCCCCCACATCCACATACACAATTGAACATTCAAAAACCACATATGCTTTAACAATGTAGAGAAACTGCTTTCATTTGAGAGCAATGAATGAATGAAGATTCAAGGCCAAGGTGATGGATAAAAGTGCTAATCAGATGCCCAAACAGGTAGCTGAAAAAAAGACCCTATGGTGTATTTGTCCCCCTTCCCTCCCTCTCCTGTCATTTTCTGTCAGCCCTAATATCTGTCACATTTTGGGGTCCTTACTTGCCTGTCATTTTCTCTCTATTGTTAGGTGTACATTTTTTTCAGGGTTCAGTTGAGTCCAGGAATGTGGAATTTAGTAATATTGTTTATCAACTGTTTTTTACAAGTTTGTGTAGAGTTTTGAAATGGACGCTTTCCCTCAGAGTCTTCTTCCCGCACATACCACCTAAGTTCTTCTCCAAGTTATCTTAGATTCTTCCTCTCCTGAGTAGAAACCACAGGTAGAAGCTACTTTCTTCTCTTTACACAAATTCTTAATACTTAGCTCAGACCTAGGCCCAGCTCAGTAAGTACAGGGCAGATAGATGGATGGGCAGCCCAAGATTGTTAATTTACAAACTCATTCTATTTGCCAGCCTATTTTCATCTAAGGATCTATGCTCTGGTTGGATGTGTTTGTTATTTGTCTTGCTGTTGCCATAACATACCCCACAGAACAACAAAAGGGAGGAAGGTTTTGTTTTGGCTCACATTTGGGGGGCATACAGCCATCACAGTGGGGAAGGCATGGCAGAAGGCAGTTTCGTGGTACTGGCAGCAAGAAGCCGGGACTCTTCACCTCCTTACTCGTAAGCAGGATCAGAAGTAATGAGAACTGGACATGGAGCAGGGCCGACATATAATCTCCATGGCTCATCCACCAAAGCACCAAATGCCAGCTAAGGATTGTACGACACCCCCTTGGAAAACAGTGCCATCAACTGGAGACCAGATATTCACACACACGAGTTTATATGAGAAATTTTGCACCCAAAGTTCTAGAGTTCTGACACTGGCTAGACAATGAGAAACATATTCTTGATGAGTTGTTAGTTTACCCCTGCAATGGTGATGGACTTCATTGTCAGCACACTCCAGATTAACTGAAAGACTCATTAAAAGTACTCAGTTGGGGGCTTTGGAAAGAGTTGAGCTGGTGAGGTGTGCTTATCTTACAAGCTTTAGGACTCTAGAACCCATGTTTTAAAAAGGTGGCATAGTGGTGGTCTGCTTATAATCCCACTGCAGGGGAAAAAGAGACAGGTGGATCCCTGGAATCTAGCCTAGCCTACTTGGCAAATTCCAAGCTGGTTGAAGGACTTGGTCACAAAACCCATGGCACCACTTGAGGGACAACATTAGACATTGTTCCATTGTCCTTCAGCCTCTACAGGTGCGTTCACACAAGTGCGTTCTCCAGATGTGCAACAACACTTAGAGAGAGAAAGAGAGAGAGAGAGAGAGAGAGAGAGAGAGAGAGAGAGAGAGAGAGAAAAGAAACAGGAGGAAGAGAAGAGAAGGGAAAGGAAAAGCAGAAGGAGGAGGAGGAGGAGGAGGAGGAGGAGGAGGAAGAAGAAGAAGAAGAAGAAGAAGAAGAAGAAGAAGAAGAAGAAGAAGAAGAAGAAGAAGAAGAAGAAGAAGAAGAGAATAACTACAATGGTGCTGGGAAAAACACAATAGAAAAAAAGCAATGAATACAGAAACATCATGCTAGATCAGCTTACATTTATTTATTCCTCCATTAGTTGTGGTTTTGTGTTCCCTACTGGACAATGAATTCTCTGAGAGCAAGGATGGAAGTCAGGGTTAGCTTCCAGGAGTTTTTGTAGACTTAGACCTAAATCTCACCCTACATATTAGAGCCTATTTAGTTTGCATCACAGTGGAAGGGCCAGGCAGACCTCATCACTGGGTAGCTGTGGCACATGAGTACCTTATATAAGGAAGCCAGCATATACTTTGTTCTATTGACATGTCCTATATCATACCAGCTTTCTCGAGTATATTATTTTACTTAATTTTCATAACGACTTATGACTGGGGATTATTTTAGACAGATAGGCTTCCTGGAGTGAACAGTCTTCTCTAGCTGTTATACTATTACACACGATGACCATGAAACTTTCTGAATTGACATTTTTGTCCGTTCAGTAGGCACATTTGATAGAGGAAGAATGGGATTAGCTGAACCGATACAGACCAGAGCAAAGTGTACAGGATAAAGCAACACATGACTCGAATTCACTCCATTACCCCTTCTCTCTGACCTTAAAGGCTCTGTAGTGAATGCCCTAATGGGTTAGCTCCTGCCTAAGAATTTGAAGTTAATGGTTTGAAAGCTGAATCTTCAGGGACGTGATATCAGGTTACCTAACAGCAAGCGGGAGACTGGGGCAGAGGGGTCCTGAGGACCTGTAGCGCGCTGCCCAGTGTTTTGAGCCTGTCCCCAAGCCTCTTTGTTCCTGATTACTTCTCTGCCAGCCCCACTCCCTCTGCTGTTTTCTGTCTGACTCCTCAGCTTGGCTTTCTTGCTTTCTTTTCAGGACTAGGAGTTGCTAGGCAACTCCAGTTTGGAGCTGAAGTTCTCACTGTGGTGAGCTGCTTTCATGCAGGGAAAGGCAGTCTGATGGAGCCTGTGATTACAGGTGTCTGTGCAGAAAGGAAGACAGCAGCAGCCACCTCCCTTCATCCCTCTTCGCCTCCCGGAGAGAGGAAGCTGGGGTTCTGGACAAGGGAAGTAGATCTATGCTTCGATGGTTTGCTGTTTCTCCAGTATTTTTCCTGTTCCCTCCTCCTACCAGTGGAACCTCCTTGAATCTAAGCATCCTATCTTCCTGATGCGATGGCTCCTGCTGCCTCACTGAGTGCCCTGTGACCTGGATCATTCAGTTCCTTATTACCTCCCTTGCAGTTGCTCCAGCTGCCATCCTGTTAGGGACATCTAATTTGGACATGTATTCATGGCTTAACTTTTGGAAGAAGTAAGATAGGACTTATAGCTGGCAGCACAGGTGGAATATAAGAACTGAGCATAGGGGACCTTCAGACAATAACCTCTGAGACACCGTGGGCTTCAAATGTACAACTGTAAATGTTAACTTAGTCTGTCCCACATTCCAGTTGTGTGGAGCTATGGAATAGTAAGCAAGGAAGCACTCAG
Source organism: Uromys caudimaculatus (assembly GCA_028551405.1). Lineage (NCBI taxonomy): Eukaryota > Metazoa > Chordata > Mammalia > Rodentia > Muridae > Uromys > Uromys caudimaculatus. The sequence continues at coordinate 14,217,465 of CM052715.1, forward strand.
AGTCTCCACTGCTAATGACTTTACTAAAGGAGACTTAGGTGAGAGGAGACATAACCACAACAGTTATTTGTTTATTAATATATTATCATTTTTATTACTTTATTATTTTTGAGCCAAGACTTTTTTTCTGTGGCCCAGACTGGCTTCAAAATTATTGTATAGAACAGACTGGCCTTGAGCTCATGGCAAGTCTCCTGCCTCAGCCACCACAGGTGTGAGCCACAACATCTGGCTTCAGATAATAAGTTGATGGCTTTTCTGTATTGGTTTCTTTTCTTATCACTATAGACAAATTAACTGATAGAAGCAACCTACAGGAGGAGAGATTTATTTCAGCTTGTGGTTTTATATTTTAGAAACAATCCACTGAAGCACCACAGCAGGAAAGGCATGGCAGAGTGACTCTGTGCTTTCGAGAGTGTGAGAGACAGCTTGTTCACATTTTGGTGGGCAGGAAGTAAGAATAGGTGGGAACCAGAAGCAGCTATTATCTTCAAAGATGGATACCACTTATATATTAAATGACCTTAAAATAGTGACACATGCTGATGACTGAGAAGTCAAAATATGCAGCTCTAGGAGTGCATTTCAGATTCAAACCAAAGAGATCTCTTTTTGAGGGGCAGTTCTTCTCAGAGATAAAAGGCCCCATGTCCTCTTTTACTGTAGTATGAGACCTCAAGCAATGCAGTCTTCAAGAATATCCATCACGCACCATCCTAAAGAGTTCGAAGGTATGGCTAATGGATCTGTCCTGAATAAACCAGACAGCTTTGGTTGTCAGTCCAAGGAGCTCTGGAAAGCACAGGGGCTTCGACTTGACTATTCAGAGTTCAGCCATTAGCTAAGGAGGAACACAGAATTTCAGCATGGCCAACCAAAGATTTTCTTTGTGCAAGAGGAGTCTCTTGACACCTGGGTGAGCCTAACTGCTGGCCGGTGAGCCTGGTACTGCCTGAATGTTTTATACTGTCCTTGAGAAGAGCAAGCCAGACTGATGAAGTCAGAAGCAGGCAGAGAAAGAAGCCAGCTGGGCATGGGCCAGAACACCTTTCCATGTTTAGATTTCATAAGTCAATATATTCCTGTTTTATATATTTTTATTCATTTATTGATATTTATATATTTTGAATACTAAAGCCAGTGCTACATGGTTTGAATATGTTTCCTGAAGTTATTGTGCTGGAAATGTAATCCCCACTGTGACAAAGTTCTCATGTATGATCTTTAAGCAGTGCTTAAAGCTGCCATTGGAGGAGTGAATTATTTATCCCAGAAGTGGGTTCATGGGAGCTCCAGGTAAGGGGATGACTTTAGTTCTTTCCCCTTCTGTTCCACGTGACCATGTGTGGTGAGTTTGGCTCTTTCACTTCCTCATGGGACAACACAGAAAGAAAGGCCTTCACCGTATGTAGACTCCTCAACCATAGACTTCCCATGTCTTCTATTTTAGAAATGATCTGGTCAGCCATTTTGCATGGGCTTTTCCTACTTGGGTTATGTCTCTACCACTTTTTCTTCCCACAGATCCCGTGTGTCCATGGCTGACCTCCAGGAAGTGGAGGACTCAAGGCTTTGACTAAGCTCTTGTTAGTCAGACCTTCATGTCGCAGGCAGGGAGTCACCTTCTTTATTCTTCTTGTCAAAATAAATTTGCCTTTCATTTTGTCTTCTTTGGGCTCTTCCCTCTGCCAGCAGTCATTTGGTTAAGTTACATTAGGGTATTGATGGCTAAAAATTGCCCAGGGCCTCAACAATACTGTGTGGCACCTGTACATTTGGACAGCAGTTCTTCACCATAATACCTCTTTCCAGGCACCCCATGGAGAAAGCTTAGGCACCGAAGCTTGTTATTGAAGAGATGAATGATGTCAAGGCTCACCTTCTAGTCACTGAGTTTCCTTGGCTGAGTATTCAGTCAGTCCTCCTGTGTCTGTGGCTGAGAGCCAGCTTTCCTGGCTCAAAGTAAAGTGCTGGGTCTCTACCACTGTGAAGAGGTCATGTCCTTCCCACAGAAGGCAGAGAAGGTTCTGATAGGAGAGCATTAGATGGACCATTGTGTCCTGCCATGTCCTTCTAAGCATCTTCTAGAATTTCTTTCTTATCATTTGTCATTATTTCTTATCATTGAGTTGATCTGCAAGTCTTCCCCCCAGCATACTGCTGTGGGTATGTGTCTGATTCTCAGTGATCTATGACTTTCCATGCTATGAAGTGACAGTAGGATGCAGAAATGTGATGCTTTTCATAGCACACACTATGAAAATGATGAAAATATCAGAAGTACTTTCTGCTTGGCCTTGATGGACGCCATGCTATAACTTTCTTTGGTTTTTCCAGAATGGGTGATCATTTCACACTAGTGACATACACTATGCTACCTCAGTTTGAACCCAGTAGGATTTAGTTTTATATCTGAGATGCACCACAGGGAAGACAGTGCTTCAATTGCCTTAGGCTCTCTAGGTCTGTGCCAACATAGGTTGGTATTAATATCACCTTGTCAACTAATGATGAGCATCTAAAGACTGCAGTAGTTCATTCAGAATAGACATGCTCAGACCAATGTGTTACCTTCAGTCCCTGCCCAATCACTAAATCTCACAAACAGCTGTCTGGAGATAGATAGAAGCTGGATAAACACCAAGCACAGTGGAAACCCTGCATTTTCTCATGTCATTAATGTACAATAGATGCAGTATCAATTGTCATGTAGAAAACTCTACAGATGCAATGTTGATGACCCCTGCATCCGTTGCATCATAGCTGTTGTAAACTGATATTAAGGCATGCCCAGTGAATAAGAGTGCAAAACAAAACATATCTCAATCAAGGTTCATATGACGACCAGAAAAAATATCTACCAGGAAAATGTGTTCAATTTTGCAAATGCACTCAGCAAGACAGTGTTAGTCTACTGCCACACCCAGGGGAGCAGATGCTACAAGCACTTTCCCAAAAACAGGAAGGAAGTGGGGGCTCAGAAAGAGGAACTATCCATTTAGCCCCACATGGCAAGTCAGGGGACAGACATGCAGTCTGCTGGCTGAGCAAGAGACTTGCTTCCTGAGCCTTCTTGGCTTGTTCTGCCCCTGGTTGCCAACTTCGAGATTTGAGTCAGAGATGAAGCAAATGCTTAGGCAAGGAAAAAAAATGTTTTGCCAGCTTGCTTCATGGGGAAGGTGAGTCCATGAGATGATATGAAGCTGAAAATAGAGTGGTTCAGAGAACAATCTACCACAGTAAGTCATGGCGGTGTGAATGTGACACTGCCAGTCACAACACAAATGAACTCAGAAGCTCTGGGCAGGGGCACAGAAAAGGGCCCCACTGGAAAGCCTTATTTAACAGTGCTTGCTTGTTGGGATCTGTGAACCTCCTGACACAGTCCAGGACTTGAACAAAGGCCAAAGATTTACCCAGAAACAGCAAGCCCTGTTCAAAGATGATCCTGGATTTAGAACAGAGGAAAGGTACTTTGAAGGAGTTCAAAGAACGGGCACATGCTCCCTGATGGCTGCATGCTGGATATTTTGAGAGGTGACTAGGGCATGTTTTCCCTCTTGGATTCTCCCAGGGGTCTTTTCCAGCATGGTTCCTCCCCATTAGTGTATTCCAGAGCTTTGGAGCTTGAAAGCCTTAATATGAAAATTCCTGCAGTGATGGGAACAAGTCTTTCCCAGTTGGGACTCTGTAAGGCCATTATCCCAATGGTGTTAATGGTGATGATTAATTAGACCCAGTGATAGAGACAATGAAAAGAGATAGACCAACCTGATTAGATGCTAAAAGGTGGAGGATATGTTCATGGTGGGAATGGGAACTGTAGTGGTGAAGATGGTGGCAGAGAGCTTGATTTTAGAAATTTAAACAATCTAGAGAGTTAACTAACCCTAACTCGAACCTCATTTCCTTACCTGGCAAACAGTGGCAAAATGGAAATGAAAATGAAACAAATGTATCTCTGAGAAAAGGGAAAAATACTTTTTGCCTGTGGTTAGTTCTTTCCAACCCAAATGCTTGGTGTTGAGCATACCAAATACACTCCCTCTGGCTTTTGGTGAGTTTTAATGGGAGCTCAAACCAATGCTTGAGGATCTCCTAACATACTCTTATGTTATCCTCAGGTGGATGGCCTGTAATGATGAATGAACACACAAAGTAACTGGTTATTACCTTTCTGATTTGAAGAGTGTTTAGAGGATAGACGAGAAGAGCAATCATCAATGTCTTCTTCAGGACCAGAGACAGCACTACTGCCTTGAAGAACATTCAAATGAAGCTATGCTCAGCACAGGTCTGTCTTCTTTACCCTTCCTTCCTGCAGTAAGACTTGCCTCTTCTGGTCACTGGGTCTAGTTGATGGAGGTGACAGGACTAAGCTAAAGAGATTTTGCAATCCCAAAGGCTCTTGCTGATGACTTTGGCTACACCCTTAACAGTATAAGACAAGCCTCTGAGGCTTACTAAAAGGCAGGCAAGGCAAATGCTAGTTTCTAGCAACTGCAACGCATTAGAATATTAATTAAAAAATGTGTGCAGTTTCTACCAAGCAAACAGACAATGCCAACAGTTTGGGTGAAGTTGTGAAATGGAAGATGTCTGTTATATTGTCTTTGACTCTCCTTCTTTTAGATTTTGTTTCTATGGTGAAATTACACAGGTCTCTTTGCCTCAGTTGGGTCTAACTATCTGCTCCAGTACAGGGAGTTTTAACAAACACATTCAACTCTGCCATGATTTGGGAAGCATTGTGATATTGCTGTTGGTTCTGTCACACAGTAAGCCTGTACATCCATGGGACTTTCATTCTAAAGAAAGACTGTCGGGAGGACACTGTTAATCTACAAAGGCATCTGAAATGGTGAGTTAGCATATAGCAGGCTCTTTTCTCTAAGTCACCACTGAGGTGACACCTACGCTGGGTCATGAACTGAACTAGGATCTGTTTGCTTCTGAATGCCAAAGTTCTGTTGAACCTCATTTATTGAGGGTATGGAGATAGCAGCATCCTACAATGGTGGCTACTTGAAAAAAAAAAAAAAAAACCAAGAAAACAAAAAACAAAAAACCACAAAAACCAGTCTAGGTCCTCTTGATTTATCACTTCCTTTTTATAGTGAATAAAAATTTCAGTATGCTGACAAACCAGAGATGTATTTGAAAGGAAACACAAAGTTTAGAATACGCATAAAAAAGAATTTGCTTTGATGATTCTTTTCATCAAGGAGTTACTTATTTAAGAAGGCCCACTAAATGTACAACTTTGGAAGTAAGAAACTGAATGAAGATTAGTGTCCCAAACAGCCTATTCATTTATACAAGAAGTGTTCATGGATTAGTTTTAGTAGGAGAGGTCAAGAATTGAAAATATTCCAAAGAAAAGAACAATAAGGTAGATAAATAAAGATGGAAGAGTAATTTCCAGTTATCAGTGGCTATGTATTAAATCACTTGAGAACTTAAAGTCTTAAAATTAAGAAATTCATTATTATAATATGTGAAAGATCAGGTCACTGACTAGGTTCAGTGAGGCAGTCTTTGTTATGAGTGTCTCAATTTTTCTGTTTTTCTCACAGCATCCAGTCCTCTTTCCTTCCCTCTCTTCTTCTCCCTTTCCTACCCTCCTTCTGTGGGACCATGAAAGGCAGCCTGATGTCTGGTTGAGCTAAGGTTTAAACCCCGTGGACCCAATAGGGGTAAAAACCCTATAAGGGATGGCAGGTGTTTACCATGTTCCTAGAACCAGCTCCTGACATGAGACCACAGCTCTCCAGGTTATGTAGTCCCAAGTCCTTTCACAGGTAGAGGTGTGGTCATGTAGCCTCAAGACATCCCTATGTTACTGAGGCACCTAGAGGCTTGGCCACTCCCCTCCCCAGTTACTATTTCAACCTTACTTTATTCCTCCCTGAGGTCATGGGTGTGCAAATTCACCCACCACTCTCCACCATGACAATAAATGCCCTAAAACCATGGACTGTCTCTATTCATCTTGATTTGCCATGGGGAACGAGGGAACCGGCCTTCGTCTAAAGAGCCTCTGCCTAGTTTCCCGCAGAAGTCCTCCCAGCCCTCTCAGCCACAGCCACCACCCAACCAAGCCAACCCAGCTAGCTGGCACACAAGCCAAGGACTCATCCTGGAGGGGACCACAGATGTGCTCCTTCCCTTCCCTGCTTTCCCCTTTTTGGCCCCATGTCCAGGCCCCCATTTTGTTTTCAGCTCTTTTGCGGCATCCAGCGGTGTCTGTGATGGACAAGAGGGTGGAAACCCCACATAACTGGCTGCCATGCATCCCAGAGACCCACAGCCATGTTCCCCACCCCGGATGGTGTTTCCACGGGGAGGGGGGCTTCTCACAGCCCAACACATGCCCGGCAGTCTGTGGAGTCCACATGGTCAAACTTCCTGTGTGTCCTGCCTCTCTGAGGGGCGATCATCACTCTCCACTGTGCCATTTGATCCAACATCCTCCCTCATTATTCATCTCTCCCCTCCCCTCCCCTTCTCCTTTTTCTTTTTCCCATTCTTCCTCTCCCATATCTCACTTTGCACAAAGCCTGGAATGCCTTAGCTTAGAACTCACTATATAATACAGTTTAATCTCAAACTCATGTTCATTCCCCTGTCTCAGCCTTCTGACTACTGGGATTGTGTATGAGAGCCACCATGTGTGGCTCTAATCGGCTTTCTTATTTACATATTGGTGGCTGGTGCTGGCTCCTGTCAGGAATTTCAGTCCAGAATCCTAGGCAGAAAGCCCAGCTAAGGACATGCCATATATCCTGGGCTTTCTATAATAATTCTTTCTTGGTTCCAAGAAAGAATATTTTAGGGGACCTGTAGGAATGTTCTATCTGCTTTCATGCTCCAGTTACTAAAGTCCAATATTAATAACAGAGTCACTTCTTCTGTAGCTCAGAAGCACTCAGTTTCAAGCCCATAGAATATATGTTCTGCCTATTCATAAGAGAAATGCTAATATCAGGAATAAAATGTGAGATGGGATAACTTGTTGCAGTCATTTGAGAAATAATATTCTATGAGTAAGGTAAATCTAGCCACTACTGGGTCTTGAATGAAATATTACTGAGGAATGAATGCTTCTAAACCCGACATAATTATGTAGCAATACAAGAAAGCCACTGAGCAAATGGGTGACTACAGCAGGGATATTAATGGAGACGGGTATGAAGAATGAGCTGTTTAATGAGGTCTGGAGTAGTCAACGAACACTTTGTGGAAGAACTAGGACCTTGAATTGATTTATGAGGCTTGGCTAGGGTCCATTCAGTTGTGTTTAACTTATATTAATCTCTACCCCTAAAAAATAATAAAATTTATACTTAACATTTCAATGTATAGAAAATATCCTTTCTCTGGTTTCTTCCTCTCAAGGCTGTATTAGAAATTTAAATTCAGAGTCTTCTGTATTTTATTTATGATATCATCAAACTATTTTCTTTAATGATGAATTATTCCTTTAAATATAATTGAATTTCTATACATAGTATCCTGTTATGTAAATATACTCTCATTTATTTTTCAACCTAATTGTTGGAAACTTATGCTGGTCCATGGTTCTTCAGCTGCAAAAACACCATGACGAAAGTCTTTCTTTAGAGATCATGACTCTCATCAATGGCTATTCCCTTCCGATGAGTTAGTAAAGTTGGATGATCAGTTAGATGCTACCTATATTTCCAGAGCTCTCACGCATCTTGGCATAAAGGCTTCCAGAGCAGGTTTGCTAATTAATTATCCTGCTGGGCTGAGGGACCCTGTTTATTTGCATGATTGACAGTATTGATTGCTACCACAAAGGAAGGGCTCCTGTTTGACGGAATAAAGGAAGGCTTTGCTCTAGTTTTATATAATAATTTGAAAGGTGGTTTCCTCCTAAGTATTTCTCTCACATCAGTGATTTACCACTTGAAATACATTGCTTACTTTTTTCTTGTCAATATTTTTCTCTTATCAATTAGTAACAGCTTTTAGTAAATTATTAACCCTTTTTTTAGTGTACATGTTTCTGACATTCCCCCTTAAGTTCATCTTTCTGTTTTTTTGCTGTTTATGGTTATTTACAGATTTAGAGACTTCTTTGCATTTGTTTAGTCAAATGCATTAATATTTTCAAATTATGCATTTTCTTTTGCACTCCTACTTGATAGGCCTCGAACATAATTTTATCTTGCTATTTTTGTGTTTCTATATAACACACACACACACACACACACACACACACACACATAAACATAAAGCATTTAATTCTTGAAGTAAACTTGGACTGGGTCTTAAGGCACATCCTGAATGGGACTCTGCTAATGATTGCTTTTAAACTATTTACTCTGATATTGGGTGAAGATTTAGTTTGGTGGATGGAATGTTAGACCTGAATGTCTCCAGTACAGATGTCTAACATGAGAAGAATTTGGTGAAGGAAATCTTGTGACGGTTGAAGTGGTGGAGTCCCGTGGCATTATGGCTACTTGGGGGCCCTGGAAGATGGGACAAGAGGTACACTTCCAGGTCTGGCAGTAGGAAAATTGTCTTTCCTATTCTTTAACATCTCTTGAGGGCTTGTGAGGGGCCAGGCAGTTCTTGGGACAGACCTGCTAGATCATTTAATCTCCACCACCGTTTATGAGGGATATACTAAAATCATTTTCATTTTAAGAATGAGGTAGCAGAGGCTGAGTAAGTGGTAGGTCTGGGATTGAGTCCAAATATGGTTATCTCCAGAGATCTGTTCTCTACCATGATTTATGTTCATCGCCTACAATGATTACAGTAAGAAGTTTAGTAAGTTAATCCAGAAATATAGAATAGATGAGAAATAGCACTGACATCCCTCAACTACTAGAAAGCTAAGGGATGAGGGATTGGTCTGAGGTGTGTTTGGGAAATAGGTCATGAGTTTCTGAGAGGAGAGAAAAGGAGAGTCTCAGAGTATAATGAAGAGAGAAGTTCATTGTATTCTATGTATCTTTATCTTCCCTCTAACTCTAAACAGCTGATGGCCCTCTCAGATCTTGCTTTTGGTCTTCATCAGGACATTACCAGCTGATGTTGGAAAAATAGAATTTTCCAAGGACTAAACATGCTAAGGAAGAAATTGAGAAGGGGACCAATATTCTAGATCCTTGAAGGAAGCCAGCATGATTAAGAATGTTCTTGAAAGGATGGAAATGTATTGATTCATGGGTAAATATGAACAAAGTGCCAACTATGAGGAGTCAGAAGAGGCATTAAAGGAGAGCCATTCCCTCACCGAAATTGAAGGTGAGCAACAACAACAGCATGTATACAAATATACAAAATGGGAAGGGCCATATCCTCAAAGGGGTCTACTCATAAGCTATGGAGAATTCCACGAAGAGCAGGTGATCCGTGTTAGGGGTGAGGATGAGGACATATCAATACAAATATTAATAAAGAGTTTCTAAGGGACATGTTGGACTCCCTAGGAACAGATAAGAATACCATGTCAGGAGAACTTTGCCTTTTGGTTGCAATTCACATCCTGCCCTATCCCAGACCTGTCTAACTTCTTTCCTATTTGGCCTTCCTTTTCTTATCTCCTAAGATGGTTTACCCTTAAATCAAAATCCTGTTTAGTTGTGATTATAGTAATAGACCAAGTGCTGTTGTTTTTCTTCTTTATGCATGTAGATGTTCTAAGAAAGAGAACAAAGGCAGACAAGAAATAAACTCCAGCTCATTGCACAGAACATACATTTTTATCAAAAAAATTATAAAGTGGATATGACTTTGATTCTCCATCCAGCCATGAAGTGAAATCCTACCTCTGTTTCACAGTCCTCCCCCAATACCTCATCTCTCATGTACCTTCTTCAGCCTTCATGTTTCTTTTTTTTTTTTTCCTTTTTTTATTTTTGATACTTTATGTACATTTCCAATGTTTCCCCTTTTCTGGGTCTCCTCTTTGGATACCCCCTGTCCCCTCCCCAACCCACCTCTAGGAGGGAATTCCACCTACCACCCCTCTCCTCCACCCATCCCCGTATTCCCGCCTTGACATTCCCCTTTACTGGGGCCTCTAACATCCTCAGTCCCAAGGGCCTTTCCTCTCTCCCTGATGGCCATTGAGGTCATCCTCTGCCACATATGTGGTCCAAACCATAAGTCCATCAATGTGTATTC
>CM052715.1:14228134-14248134 GCA_028551405.1 Uromys caudimaculatus
TCTCTTTCTTTAGGTTGGGGAAGTTTTCCTCTATGATTTTGACGAACATATTTGCTGGTCCTTTAAGTTGGGAATCTTCACTCTCTTCTATACCTATTATCCTTAGGTTCTGTCTTCTCATTGGGTCCTGGATTTCATGGATGTTTTGGGTTAGAAGCTTTTTGCATTTTGCATTTTCTTTTACTGTTGTGTTGATGTTATCTATGGTATCTTCTGCTCCTGAGATTCTCTCTTCTATTTCTTGTATTCTGTTGGTGATGCTTACATCAATGGTTCCTGATCTTTTTCCTACGTTTTCTAACTCCAGGGTTGTCTCCCTTTGTGATTTTTTTATTGTTTCTATTTCTGTTTTTAGCTCCTGGATAGTTTTGTGCATTTCCATGTCTGTTTGATTGTGTTTTCTTGAAATTCTGCCTGTTTGATTGTGTTTTCCTGTAATTCTTTAATGGATTTTTGAATTTCCTCTTGAAAGGCTTCTCGTTGTTTATCTCTGTTCTCTTGTATTTCTTTAAGGGTGTTATTCATTTCTTTCTTAACGTCTTCTATCATCATCATGAGAAATGATTTTAAATCTGAGTCTTGCTTTTCTGGTGTGTTGGGGTATCCAGGGCTTACTGTGGTGGGAGAGCTGGGTTCTGATGGTGTGGAGCACTCTTGTTTTCTGTTCTTTATGTTCTTACCCTTGCCTTTTGCCATCTTGTTGACTCTGATGTTAACTGATCTTACTCTGTCTGCAGGCCTCTGTGACAGTACTCCTTGAAGACCAGCTGTCTCTGAGAGGTCTTTGGGTTTGGTGAGCTGTCCCTCAGGGTCCGCTCTGGGGTGCAGAATGGAATCAGAAGGATCTTATCCCCAGCTTTTCCTTGGTTCCTATGCCCTGAAGGCTCTGTAAGGGTCTCTCTTGATCCAGAAGTGGTGGTTTTGCCTGTGCTCAAATGTGTGTCAGCACTCCTGGGATTCCCTGTTCTAGTGGAGCCTTGTGGCCCAGGCTGAGGTCCCCAGGCACAGGCCCATGGCGGCCCTGACAGAGGTCTCCACCCATAGGTGAAAACCGGAAGTTTCGGAGTTTTTCTGTCCCCGGGTTCTCAGGCCCTGGATCCCGGCAGATCTGGGCAGGTCTGGGTGAGAGGTGCTGCTCCCCTCAACCCCACTCATGGCCCTTCCAAGCTCCTGGGAGGCCACCCCTCTCCGGAGCTCATTGGCTACTGACTCCTGGCGGCCCAGGCAGAGGTCTCTACCCACAGGTGTCACCCTTCATGTTTCTAATCCTCATTTGATCATTTGGTTCTTTGTAACTGAGTAATCAAAAGTGGGTCAAGTTCCATCAAGAGCACCCTGAAAAATGTCTGTGGAGAATCTCTCTGCCTTATCAGACAGGTGTATAAAGAGGAACAGATCTGAATTGGTTGAGAGTTTCTGGGTTTGAATCCATGTCCTGTGGATTCCTACTTGACAACTTTAAGTGTGTAAACTTGGAGAAGATCCTGGGTTTTTCTAAGTCGTAGTTGATTAGGCTATGAAAGAGAGGGAGATAATAGTAGTTATCAGTGTTATGAAAGCTTTCATGACGTTGTGTATTAGTGGGATTAATGTAGAATGAGGGCAACCATCAGTCCTGGCATATCTCACTGAATTTTAGTAGTGCAGGTATATTTCCCTTTGGGTTGGAAGTCATTTATTCCATTCATTTGCTCCATTATTATTTCATGGCAGTGCCTGGAGAGGGTCTTTCCCATCTTGTTACAGGATGATTGGATCTGGTGAATATTTCATCTATATTAGTATTTGAAACCTCCTCTGTAATTTTGATAATGTTGCTGACTTAAATACTGTAACTCTGAAGTGCTGAGTAGTTGTTATTTCTCATCTGTATCCATGCAACCCATAGGGCACATGTTAGATTGACTTGCCTGTCTCCCTTCTCAGTCTGTGGACTTCACAAGACCAGCATGGTCTAACCTAGTTTATGTACTTCTACACTTTCAGGATATAGAACCTGGTGTGTGGTAGATATTCACAGAAAGTTTATCATATGGAAGTCTGGCATGGTGGCTAGTGACTGAAAGAGAAATATAGGCAGTTTGGAGCCAAACTGAGTGGCAGAACTTGGATTAACGTGAGAGTTTGCTTCAAAACAAAAACAAAAACAAAAACAAAAACAAAAACAAGCAAAAAAAAAACAAAAAAAAAAAAAACCAAAGTGAGAATCAATAATAAGAGCAGTAATTTTGATGAATGGACAGTAATATAGTTCATTGTCTTGTGTGATTCTCTGTCTGTCTGCATTACCCAAATATCCTAATTAGATACTTTTCCTTTAGGTTTATTAACACAGATTCAGAAATGTTAACTATCTCACCAAATTCAAAGCAATATCCATTTCTTCTCTCCACTCTCATCCCCATTTGTTCTTGAATACCCTGGATCTTATTTTGATTATGCCTCTTATTGTTGAGATGGCATAGTGCAACCAGAAACTTTAAAAGGATCACACTCATTTGCAATGAAGGCTGCTGTGCAATCTTGAGAATATTTTCATATTTTCTGGATATTCACACTCCTAAAAAATAAGTGACTCATGGTGGTATTGTTTTAGTGAAGGCTGAAAATGACTTACTTATTTTTATCACCAATGATGGTAGCTTATAATATCAGGTGCTCTTCTCTACTCAGAGGAGGGAAGTGACAGGTCATGTGGGTTAAGGAGTGTCTGTAGTTGAAGGAATATCTGTAGAGGGAAGGTTGTACTCTGGTAGCACCAGGATAGAAACAGTCTAGTCACCTCATGCACCTTGACCCAAAGCTAGATATTCTAAGTTATATCAGCAATACCTTCTTGAGCCTTTCTTGAGGAATTGTCATCACCTATTTGTCTATTTTGTGATTGTTCTCAGCTTCATTTGGGTATATTTCCCTCTCCAGTTAAACTCCATGTTTTTTTCTTTCTACTGCTTTTCTACTGTTTTCCAAAAATTAACATACATAACTCTAGGTTACATATGACATTTTCAAATGTAACTTGTTTTGTAATTCTTTCTTCTACACCCTCCTCTCCATCCTGGGTGCCATTCCACTTCCTGTGGTCTCTTTCTGAAATGGTTCAGATTCTATCTCAACATTTCCAGCAACTCACAAGTTATTATTACTATATGATACTCAGACTATTAGTGTTTGAAAAAATATGAATGGGCATGTAAATGGTGCACATACATGCAAAACTTATGCATATATATGCAAATAATAAAAATAAAGCTATTCTTGAAATTATGAATGAATAAATTAATGAAAAAACACGTAGCTTTGGGAGATATTTAAAATTCACTAGAGCTTATACTGGAGAGAAAGGAATGAAAGAAAGTAGCAGAAGGTATTGCCTGTTACATATGTTTTTTAGGTTGGGAACCTGAGCTAGACAATTTGATCTCCCTGCACAGCAGCTGTGAGATGTTGAGTGGGTGCCTGACCTTTTCTAAGCTTTATCTCTTTTTTTCATTGAAATTCGAGCCATGGTGATGCTACACCTCTGTCACTTAGTTATGGCTATATAACAAATCATCTCAAAATCCACTGGCAGAAAGCAACTACCATTTTGATTTTTTTTGAAGCTAAGATTGGATAAATGTGTCTAATCTAGGCTGGATGCTGATGAGTAGCTATGTTTCACACACAGACACACACACAGACACACACACAGACACACAGACACACACACAGACACACACACACACACACACACACACACACACACACACACACACACTTAGCCAGACTTGACACATTCTTCTCATGAGGATGGTGAAGGATAAGAAGCCAAGAGGAAACACACATGTCCTCTTAGTTTTCAGGTTGCGAACTTGATGCTTAACTTGCCACTGATGTAACATTGCCCACATTCAAAAGAAAGAGGTGAGGAGCAGCATTTTAACTAACCGTGGAGCTTTCCCACTGACCATAGGACCCTTTCACTCACTGTCGAGCATTCCCACTAACCATGGGACCCCTTTACATACCACAGAGAACTCTCACACTCCCCATGGGGTGCCCTCACTCACCACAGGGCATTCTCATTTACTATAGGGCACTGTCATCAAAGGGCACATTCACTCACAATGGGGTGCTGTCACCATATTGTACCAGCATTTACTGTGGGGTACTCTTACAAATGATGGGGTACCTTCACTCACTGTGGAGAAATCCCACTCACTGGGGGCACCCTCACTCACCATAAGGGTACCCCTACTTACTATGGAACACTTTAAGGATATGGTTGCTGCAGGAGAGATGGAGGTATAATATCTTCTGTAATAATGCATTTTAACATACCTCTCACAGAAATATTAGGAATACCTTATTAAGTTTGTAGAGATCGTCTGATACATTATGGGGCAGGTGAGTCATCAGGTTAAATAGGTGTCCCGTAGTGTCCTTCATGAATTAAGAATAGTTTTGAAAGGAGGTGATGAAATGAACCAAACAGACATTGGGCAGGGTAGGCTTAATGGGAGGGAGCACTACTGAAAGGTTTCAAACATGCACTTGACATGATTATGTGCTAAATGACAAAAAGGATGTCTCAAAGAATCTCTGTGACTCATGCTAAGAATATCTCCAAGGAGGCAAGGAAGGCTGTGGAAAGAGTTTAGAAAGCATATATCAGTTGGACTTGGGAGTTGATTGCAGCTGTCTGGAGCATAGAAAATTTGGATATGCTTTCAAGCTAGAGCCAATAGAATTTACTGGTAGATCAGATATTGGTCTGATGAGATAAAATAAGTTTTGAATGGCTTCAAGGTTTCTAGGCTTAGTCAGTGAAATAGAAAGTGGTTTTTGGTGAAATAAGATTGGTACAGGAAACAAACAGCTGTTAAGTTTTGGATACGTGTGAGAGGGCTCTTAGGTATTCAAGTGGGGATTGTCACACAGGTAGCTGTAGATACATATTTCAAGTTCACGGGTAAAATTCAATCCAGGCTGGAAGGATGAATTTGAAATTCATTAGCCCACATCAGTATTTATAGAGCACACATGCCCTGGCCATATCACCAAGGGGATGTGCTTTGGTAGGAAGAGAACCAGAGGTTATTTGGAGGGCATGAGGGAAGATGGAAAGTGGCCAATATTAAATACTGTTGGGAGTTAAGATGAGGAATAGGAATTGACAGATGGACACAGAAATATGCACCTCACCAGGACTCGAGAACACTTCTGGTTGTAAAGTCTGTGTGGAAGGTGGATGAGAATGGATACAAGAGGGAGGTGGAATAAGGGGAATCAATAATGTGTAGGTAACTCTTTGGGGTGATCTGTGCAAAGGTGAATACAGAAATAGGTTAGAAGCAACAGAAGCAATGTAAAGAAAGTTTCATTTACCATAAGAGATTAATCATGGTTATGTACTGATGGAAGAATCCACGAGTGAAAACTGATGGTGCAAGGGAGCAGAAGAGAAGGATATGAAAGTAATATGGAAGCCGGCAAAGGAACTGGGGAATGAGCTTTTTCCGGCTCTTAGTCCTGACATCCCTTTCCCTAGTAGGAATATTCACTCCATTACCATGTTCTCTTTGTGTGGTGATTGCATTGCATCCCGCAGTCATTTCAGATCCACCATTAGCATTAGTGTTTTCTCTGCTGTCATCTCTCATCCCTCTACTCAGGAGTCACAGCACCAGGACATTTATAAATTTGAAACCTTTGGCCATTTCCTGTGCTTTCCTTTGCTGCCCAGAGAAGATCATGACAGAACAAAATTAGGTTCCTGATGCTAATGCTAGCCCACAAGGTGATACGGACAAACTCTGTTCTGTGGTTCTAGTGAGGCACATTGGGGTGATCGTGGGAGATGGAGCAAAGTACAATGGGTTACCATGCAGGTTTTAATGAGAAATGGGTTAGAAGAGGGCTGTTCTCTCAGAAGCAGAGTGTTCTTCGAGAGTGAAGTAGGAGAAGCTAGTGTCACTACTGTCTTCAGATTTCTGTTAAAGGCTTAGACCAATCAACCAACCAAAATTGGTATCTGAATTCCATCTACAGCCATCCACATGGCAAAAATGGGCTTTGAGCTTCCAAAGCCAAGGATTGTACATCTTATATGCTCCAGTATACAGTCACTGATCTAGAACACAACATCAGGTTAGTTAGCACTTGACAATTTCCTCCTGGGGGGGGTCACCCAGGAGCCAACTTAGCCAATTGGAAGAGGTTTCAGTTTTCAGCTTCATCTTTAAGACAACTAGGAGAAGAGCAAAGAAGTTATATGGAGTGAGTTCATTCCAACCTTTCGTATCCAGTAAGTGTATCTTATGGAAGAGGCAACCTGACTTTCCTCACTGATAGACAGTTATCCACGCTGCTCACTCCGTTCATACCTGGCAGGTGGTAGTCAAGCTCTATCAATGATTGTGAGGCTATAGCAACTGGTTCTATGTCAGCCCCTTATCTCCTGGCACCCCTTACCTCTTACTATGTGATCTCTCTGTTACTGCTGCTTTACTGTCCTAAGTTTGCAACTGTCTCCTGAATGAGACATTTTCCTTGTCTCATTTTGGCTCAGGGCTCTAGAGAGGGATGCAGCTGATTGTCAGAAAGAAGCCAAACGGGAGCTATGCTCAGACTCTCATGAGTTAACCTGATTCCTGGTGGCTATGTTGATTTTGAGGTCCAGCGAGTGCTTACTTCTGGGTCTTTGAGGCAGAGCTTCTGTCTTCTCCATCTGTCCCTTTCAGAATTGTTCTCTTTGTTGACACCTATCGTTCTGACATGTGAGATCTCAAACTGTTCATCTCTAAAATGCATACACCTCAGAAAGACAATCAAGGGATATTTTTGTAGCCACCGTCACTTCTGTGTGTGACTAAAATATATGTTAGAGCCAGAGGGTGGTTTACAGCATAGAAGATTCTCCTGTAGGAGACAGAAGAAGAAAAGGATAGACCAGGGAGCCCCAATAGGAGCATCCCCCCAAAGAGATGCCTTTGTTGTCACTATCCTGAAGAGGGAGAGTTCCTCACACCTGTTGCACTCCTACTATTCAACCCTCCTTACATAGCAATGCCAAAAAGGCCTTCAGACACCAAATGACACTCTTGTCAACAAGCTTGCATTGCAAGCCCACATTTTGACAACACATTTCCCAAATTTAGTCCCCTAATCCACTCCCAGAATATATTATGCTTTGCACCCAGCAGATGGATTAAAAGTTAAATCTTCTGCTTGTTAGAAAACCAACCAGAAACCAAAAATACAAACACACACACCCCTGTAGGTATGTGTGCCATGCTGGGGGGTGGATGGAAGGACCCTAGAGTGTTTACTCTAGGGAGGTGTGAGCCACCATAGGAACGTGTGGGAGGCCAGTACATCCTGTGCATTCTGAATAGGGTGCCGGGTAATCAAACGCTTTCTACAAATTCTCTAATTTCTTGATGTGCTTTTTTTTTTTTTTTTTTTTTTGTACAAGTGATTCTGTATGGTATAATGGAGACTCACATACAGGTCAGTAGGGTGAGATATCAAGATATTACTTATATATGAAGGGCATGTCTTATGAGGACTCAGAGATCTGAGCAGGGCAAGGAGTTGACAACCCATTTTCAGTGCCAGATGTAGCACTGAACCCTGGCCCAGAGCTTACCTCTTCCAGCTGGTTTTCCTGGGGGCCTTGTGGGTTTGCAGGGTTCCTCCCATCCATTTTTGGAGTCCTAGGCTTTCATTGTGCCAGGGAACATCTCATTTTCTCTCTGTGCTTAAAATAGTCTGAGATCTTTGCAAATAGAGACTGCATTGAAGGCAGCCAGGGAGGGGTAATAAATCAGAGAAGGTCACCAGGGTCTCAAGGGAAACTTACGGAGAATATAAGAGAACACCCTAGGAGCTGGGGTTATCAGAGGAGGTAGAAATTATCTCAGGAGGTGCCTGAGAAAATGTTTGAATCCCTTCCCCACTGTCTTGTTTTCTTTTTATCATTGAAAAATTGCTCTGAATGCAATAAAAACAAGGTGTTCTAATTAAACAGATTTGTTTACATGTTGTGGCATGAAAAACTAATTCAATCTGATATACTGTACATTCTTGCTATACTTTTTCTTCTTCCCTTTATATAAAACTGCCCATTTTTAAATAGTACTGTACTTAAGCATCTTAAAGAGGATCCTTGATTAAAAGGATGTGAGCAATTTCCTACTTCCCACAGGTTTCAGAGTATTGTATCAACAGGGAGAGAAAGGAAAGAATTGTGGGTATGGATACTTCTTGTATTTAATTTGTGTGGTGTGTGGCTAGACTGGAGTTTCTCATGTGCTTTCCTTTATTGTCAAAACAAAGAAGCCAAGATTCTAGAAGCAAGTGGTGGCTTGACCCTGGGGCATGAGAAATCAGAGGCTATTTGGGCAGATCTCAGGAGTACAGGTTGAGTCCTATGGTGGCTTGATAGAGTTCACAGAGAAGAGAATTATTGGAGGAACAGTGTTCTGCATTCACAACAATGATGATTACAACCACAAAGAAAAAAAAAACAGTGTTAACAATATGATTACTGGATAATATTCTATCAAGAGACAATAAAGGTGAAACATGCCACCCTCCTTCTGGCAGTACAGAACCAGAACCTAGTCTTCAAGCACCCAAGGTTTCTTGACCAGGAATCTTTGTTTGGGGTAAGGGGTCTGGCTGGTTTCTCCTCACTCCTAAATTCTCAGTGTTGGTTACAACCCAGCAACTTTAGAGAACAAAGCTTCCCAGTCTGCAGATTCCTTGTGTGTTGGGCACTGCTGGTATGGCCATATCTGTGATTTGAACAAAACAGGGTGTCTTGGAACTGCTGTGTCTTCCATGTTGTAGACATGGATTTTTTCATTCTGACTTTTGGGCCTTCGTACAGGATGTCTCTCCATCTGGAAAGCCTTCATCTACCCTCTCATCCCATGCAAACATAATTTATTCATTGTTTCTCACAATGTCTCCTTCTTTAAGTTTCTATTACATTTGTGATGTATTTTGTGTCATTTCTGTTCTTTCATGGTTCTACTTGGTGACTGCTTTTGATTTAGTCTTGTCCACAGCTGGGTGGTGTCTTCTTTTTCTGTCTTTCAACAACACCTCATGCTATGCTAGAAAGACACAGTTGGTTGGAAGAACATCTTTTGAGTTTGATAAGGGTAACCATTGAGAAATCCTCTTGTCTCTCTCCATACAACTCTTCAGTCTTTTGTTTCGTTCCATGAGCGTTGAGTATACATGTCTGACCAAATCCCAGGTTGTCTCAAGCATAAATGTGGTAGAATTGCTCTGAGGCATTCCACTGTTGGTGGACAGCAGCCTCATCTCTAGCTGACTGTTGATTAGGGGTCTGCAAGAGAAGCCTTGATATCTGAGATAGTCACAGGCCTCCATCTCCCCCAGCCTCAGCTCTAGGGGAGATCCTACATTTCTTTTCTTATCTCTTTCTTGTTTCTTTTCTACACATTTGCACTCCCACCACCCAGAGGCTTCAAGAAATCCCAATATAAAGTCTTGAGTTTGTGCTGAAGATAAAAATGGAGAAATGCCTCTGATCCAACTCTCTGGAAGCAACTGTGGAAGGTTCTTCTGAGCTTCTGTAGGATACATCTGTAGAGTGGGACAGTGATTCCCAAAATAAAGACCAGGCAGACACCGATGTGTGAAAGATGCCAAACACATCTTTCCAGTTCCCCTACAACAGCTCATATCCGTGTGTAGGATCTAGTGAGAGTTTTGCTTTCTAGCATCCTAGATCCATGAAACTGCATTTAATGGCTAGGCAGGTCCATTTCTGCAAAAGTCAGCATTCCAAGCTCATTTGAGGGATCCTGAAGTATGCCCCTTATATCGATCTCCCAAATGTTATCTTTTATTTTTGTTTTGGAAGTTAAAGAGTACATCTTAAACTTATCACATAATCCAGTAGTACTATTACTCAGTAAAGATGTAAATTCTTCAGATGAAGGCTGTGTACTCTTGTCTCTTCTTATGTGGTTCATGAATGGTGCTCAAACAAGTGTCAGTGTATAGACAGATGAATTATTACATTAGCAATCTCATGGAGAAGGGACCTTGGCTTAGAGTCCAGTTTGAAGTTCAATCAGAGGGTTTAAACCTGACATTTTTCAAGGACTCTGACACTTTGGTCAAAGTATCACTACTTCTGAACCTAAGATTCTAAACTTGCTAACCTGGAATGAAAATACAATGTACTGAGGCTAGAAAGATGATGTAGCAGTTAAAAGTACTTATTGTTCTTGAAGATGGCCTTTATTCACCAACCACATCAGATAGCTTACAACCCCCTGTAATTCCAGCTTTATGCATACCACACCTTCTTCTAGGCACCATGAGTATCTGCACTCATGGGGCACATGCACACTGACACAGACAGACATAGACATAGACACATGCACACACACATACACACTGCTCCTATTTTAAAGAGGATGTGAGTGGCTCTCCAGGTTAAAGAACATCCTTCATTTCACCAAGTCACAACACAAGGAAGTCCAGCCTTACGCATGAGGTATTGCATCCAGACTTGGGATCCTGACCCTTGACTCTGTGATTTAATTCGTCAGACCCAGGGCTGTGTCCAAATAGGTATGCTCCATGTGATATGTAGACATATTAGTACCCTGCTGTCTCTAGTAGGAAGGTTTCTTATTTGTAGGTTCTTTGGAGCCCTTGGTGGTGGTTACTTTAGACGGCTGAGAGGGAGAGCAAGGAAAATTCTCTTTCTTATAGCCTTTTCTCCAACTGAATTACTAATTTTCATCCAAGCTATGGAAGGGGACCAAATGGTGTGTGTGTGTGTGTGTGTGTGTGTGTGTGTGTGTGTGTGTGTGTGTGTGTAAAGTGATCATGCAATTCATCGACAGGGCAAGATTTTGAAAGGAAACTCACTGTACATATTTATTTATACTTCAGTGTAAGGATGTCAAGTATCTTTACAAATGTTTTATCTCATTAGTGGTAGATTTTGACAAAATCAACATTTTGGGTGGCAGTGGTAACAGTATAAGGTTTTTGAAGACTTGCCACTTTCTGTCCTCCTTCATGGCTATGGGTCTCAGTTTTTTTGGCTGGCAATATTAGGACCAGATGACTCTAAACCTGGGAAAAGTAACCAAACAGGGATTTTTAGGTGGAAACTCATTGATGGGGGCAGTGTCATCTGAAGACCCATCGACTTCACAGACTAATTTCAGTGTGACACCTGTCTAGGTCTCAAATAAAATTTAGCACCAGAATAATTCATGAGTCCAAATCTCATACATGCAGAGAGCAGTAAGAGACCACAGAAAGGATATCATACGAACTTGAAGAGTAGGCATTGCTGCCTAGGACTCATGTCAGAAAGAAAGAAGTCTGAATAGGTCACTCAGGACTGGGTATCACAACAGCCACACACAGGACATGGATGTGGGTCTTCAGGACATTTGGTTTTCTGTTCTCTCTGGTGGTTCTCTCTCAAGGATTCTGATTCTGACACTGGATAGAATGCTAGTAATTAGAGACTACTTACAGGCAAAATTCCACCATTAGAGGATAGGAATCAGAAGGAAGAATAGGCCTGTTTGGAGCTTTCCAACTTAGAGACTTGAACTCACAAGAGTGGTTGCTAGCACCAGCTGCTGGCATGGCATGATGGCTCAGCTTTTGGCTTCAGAATTTGGTCCTGACAAGACAGTTCTACATGTCTATGGAGGAGAAGCACAAGAAACATGAGATACATGGGTTTGTTTGGGAACGACTGTTGGTTTTGAACTTTGGTTGGGGACATTCTTTCCTTTTCTGTTTGTTGTTATTGTTTTGCTTGTTTGTTTTGTTTTTTAAATTGGTTCTTTTATATTTTAAATAATTTTTTCTCTCATATATTAAATTCTGACCACAGTTTGTCCTCCCTCCTCTCCCCTTTGCCCCTGCCCCTCTAGTCCACTCCTCCTCCATTTCACCACTTAGACATCAACCAAATATGGCATGTCAAATTGCAATAAGACTAGGCACCTCCCCTCATATTACAGCTGATCAGGCAACTCAATAGGAGGCAAAGGGTCCCAAAAGCAGGCAAAAGTGCCAGCCACAGCCTATTGGGGGCATTTCTTACATTTATAGTCATGTAGTTACCAGCGGTAGAGTCTATTGAAACTTGGCACAATAGGGCCCATGATCTTTGAAATACATACTGTGTCCATAGAGGTTTCTAGGATCACTGATAACTACCCATGCATCTTTCTTTCTTCACATATTTCCACATGGAAGGCTTTGGCTTCCCCACATCATATCAGTCTCAGTAGAGTTGCACTTCTCACAGTGGCTTACTCCATGAAGGGTATGTGTATTAAGATGTCTTGGCAGATGTTTCTTGTGACTTAGACATATAGGTCACATAGCACTACTTGCTGTTCAAGTATGAGCCATAGAATGAGCCTTAATTAAGAGAGAATGTTCACATACCAGGTTCATTGTGGGGCCATTTTTTTAAAGTTCAGCTATCACCTGTGTTCATGAAGACAAAAGAAGAGGGCTATAGTGTCTCAATCTTTTCATTCATGGAGTGGGAAACTTATAATGACTGCTTTGCAGGGTTGCTTATGTTTTAACATAAATAAGGGAGATTTTGCACAGTGGCGGTATAACTAGATGGCCTTTGGTAGTTAAATCATTTCCCTCTTCCGGTGCTTGCTCATCTTTCTTATACTTCAGTGTATGCATGCTTGTCTTCCTAGACTGCCTGGAAACTTCTGGAGGTCAAGGGTCATCATACACGTATGTCTCTTTTTAAGTGCCTTGCCATTTCCCTAATAAACACAAGCTGCAAGAACTGAGAGATGCAAGAGATAAGGGAACTAGGGACCCTGGAAACAAGCTTGGATATTTTTATAATTTTCTTTGGGCTCAGCACAGCATCAAGCCCCTGGAAATCTGACCTTTGCCTTTTCTGGAAAAAAAAACCCTAATAAGTTATCCTAGATTCTAAGGGGGGGCATTATTAATCTAGTTAATAGATTGCACTGTTTTTATGAGGGCTTTAGCCCATTAATTGTTTCCATGTAAATGGATGCTGTTAATTACAAATTAATCTTATCTTTTCGTTAAGGCAGGGCCATCAGGACCTCCACTTGGCAATGCATGTTGGCAGTTGATATGAATCAATGCTTATACTTGAAAGTAATAAAACTGCATTTCTTTAAAGATAGTTAATAAATCAGATCTTCATTAATGCAGATAGGCCAGACCCCCGACTTGTCTAATTTAATGAGGTTCTAATTCATTACTGTGATTCATGTGTCCCCCTGGGGATGGTGGCCAACAGGGCAGGGCACACAGTAGGCAGTTAATAAATCCTATATTTCCTGGGCTCCCCCATAGTGGGGGGTTGCTCAAGTACTCTTTCTTCCCATTCTACCTGTCATGCAGTTCCCATTAGCTTTGGCGCCATTTTCCAGGTGATCACAAGGAACCTCAAAGAG
The DNA here is from genome assembly GCA_028551405.1 of Uromys caudimaculatus. NCBI lineage: Eukaryota > Metazoa > Chordata > Mammalia > Rodentia > Muridae > Uromys > Uromys caudimaculatus. The sequence goes on from CM052715.1 coordinate 14,241,613, forward strand.
GAAATAAAATGTTCTAACCAGCCTCTTGCTTTATGGTGGATACCTGCTAGGACCTCAGCATCCTCAATTAAGAAAAAAGGAGTTCGAACATTCAAGCCCTGTTTGAACCCCTGTAGCTTGTTTAGTGATTGCTTGGGCTCCTGAGGACGTAGGGTGGGATTGCCTGATGTTTCCAGACTCTTTCTGAACAGGATGAATGAACACGTGGACGAGGGATGGGACTCCAGTTTTTCTCTGGAACCCATTTGTGATCCCTGTCTGGATGGTGCCTGTGAACTGTTCTTCAGAGCCCGCTTGCTGGGCTGCTACCAATCTCTTAGCTTCACAAGCCTCCTGAGCCTAGCTTCCTGTTTTACATTACAAGTGCCTTCCAGCAGAGGCAGGGGACTGGTTCATTCTGCCCACTGGTCTAATATACCAGAATAGAGTCTAGAATAGATGCACCACCAAAATGTGGGGTGCTATTGTGAGCATGGGGAGGCAGGAGGAAGAGGAAGCATGGCTTCCCTTGAAGGTTTGGGAGCTGGCAGTGTGATGGAGCACTTCCTTCCGTGCGGCTGAATTCATTTCTCTAAAGTTCCTCTGTGCACAGAACCATTTGTTTCCACATTGTTTTTATTAAACAAGAAAGGCGAGCTTTATTACCGCGCAAATGAAAGCAGCCGGCAAAGACAGATACTTCCCAGATTCTTATTAATCTCCAAGAGTTATGGGGCCTCTGAAGTCCCAAAGAAATTAACATACTCTCTCAGGCAGTTGTAGGGTGCAGATCCACTACCATGTGGGTGGCACTGAGCGCTCTTCCTTGACCAGCCCACACAAACAACTGTCCCTGTCTTAACCCTCCTCATCACTGACCCTCTTGGGGCTCATGTATACTACTTCATGCTTCAGTGCACAGTCACGGATTTATTTGAACATATATTCTGGGCATTGTCTAAAAATGTGGATTTAGGTGTTGTTCTATACACTTTTATATACAATTAAATATGTATGGATTATTTACTATTGTAGTGTGAGAGGGTTTTGACATCTGTGAGATTATATCCTGAGGCCTTTGTGAATCTCACCCACAAAAAAGACAGTCATTTGTAATTCCCATTCTCAACAAACACAGTACAGTGATTGCTTATTCAATCTACAAATATTTATGCAATATTCTCCATGGCCTGGACACAGGACTGTGTCCTCAGGGAGTCCTGAATCTTTTGGGGTTGCTGGAGAGACAGGAGAATCTAGACAAGAGAAGGATGGGATATATCATTTGATTTTTCAGAGGTCTTATTAGTGTGGTCTTAAAGACTGTCCATGGGGCCATGCAGCAAGAGTATCCTGACTGGTTAGGTGATGCTGTAACAGCCCAAGGAAAATGAGAGAGCAGGGAAGGTAAGGATTGATAATGGGTGACATAAAAATGTACTATGATGCCTTTGAGATAGAAGTACTATTAGCCCTGGTTTATACATGTGAATATAAAAGTGCAAGGAATCCAGATGAAATTTCCAAAGTTAGTAGAGAATTAGACAGACCTGAAGTTAAAGCCTTGCTCTTTTGCATCTAAATGTGGCTTTTCCTACAGGGTTATGAGCTCCTTACTGGCCACTTAGGGCTGCACTAGAGGTCAGGGTAGCAGCAAATGGGAGGAACAGTTTCAAAGTCCTGGTCCAAGAGCAGCTAGGCTTATGGAACGAAGAAGAAACGTGGCTTACCTCAAAAGAAGGCATGGGAGCTGCAATGATACTGCATAGAGCTCAAAGCAATGTTTAATCAGATACCAGTGTTGGGGTTCTGACCACCAGTCTTCAGCCATTAAGTTCATTCCCATGGAATATGCCTTGATGGTGCAAGGACCCCAAAGCAGAGTTTGTAGAGTGAGGTTATGTCTACATAGTTGCCACCCAATTGGTGAGTCCAAGAACTTTTATTCCCTGACCTCATATCTGCTTCTGTTATATGAGCACTTTGGTTCATGTAAGGACAGGGTCCCTAGTTCTTTCTCAAAACACAGCTGTTTCTGCTAGCCTAGCCTTTACCTGTTTTAGTCCCAGTTCCTTTTTAATTGTGCGAGTCTCATCCATTTCTACAGAGAAATTCCATTTTTACTGTCTTAAAATTGTTGTCTGCTTCTACGTACCAAAATCCTCTGTGGTGGATTGAATATGTTTGGCCCAGGGAGTGGCACTATTAGGAGGTGTGGCCTTGTTGAAGGAAGTGTGTCACTGTGGGCGTGGGTTTTGAGACCCTCCTCCTAGCTGCCTAGAAGCCAGTCTTCTCCTGTCTGTCTTTGGAACAAGATATAGAATTCTTAGGTCTTTCTTCAGAGCCATGCCTGCTTGGACACTGCCATGTTCCCACCTTGATGATAATGGACTGAACCTCTGAGGTTGTAAGTCAGCCCCAGTTAAATGTTGTCCAATATAAGTGTTACCTTGGTCATGGTGTCTGTTCTCAGCAGTAAAATCCTAACTAAGACACACTCCTAAAGAACAGTAAAGTTCTGAAATTCTTCTAGGTTAGGTTGGAGGGAAGGTAACAATAAAAAACTAAAACAAACCAAATGGAAAGCCAGGAAATCTTGGCTTGAGATTGGGACAGGAGTTAGGAAGAAAGATGATTTATTTCTTAAAATCTAGATGAAATTGTTTCTAGACACTTGAAAGGGAAGAAACCACATGTTAGCTTGGAACATAGAAGAGTGACTGTTTCTCTAAAGGATGAGGCAGAAATCACCTCAAGGTTTTTGAGGATTCCTTAATGGGCTCTGAAGGATGCCAGAGTTAGTGACCATTAAGAATGTTAGGGAACATGTAAGTCACAAAACTCAAGTGCATCTTCCCCAAGATGTGGACCCTGGGAAGCCAGGTTCTGTAGTATAATAGAAGGAGATGGGGATGGACTAGGCCTACTGATGCTCTATTTGACCTAGAGGTGGTCCTCTTGTGTGTTGACTCTATGCTCTCAGCTCTTACCCTATGGTAGGATATGGAGAGCCATAATCCTTATCCTTGCCATTAGCGCTCCCAGTGAGGGTCAATCCATGGAAAGAACTTCTCATTGCTTTCCACAGCTCTTTGATGGGCGTTAGAAGGAAATAAGTTCTGCAGAGCCCTGTAAGTCAGTGTGTGCAGCCACATTCTATGATCTAATAGACATGGTATGGATAAAGAATTGAAAGTCTCTTTTTCTGGAACTATCACCATGTCTTAGTTTACTTTTCTATTGCTGTGATAAAACTTGAGGAGGAAAACTTGGCTTCTACATCCCAATCACAGTTTATCCTTGAAAGAAGCCAAGGCAGGACCTCGGATAAGATAGGAACCTGGAGACAGGAAATGAAACAGAGACCATAGTATCCATGACTTGCTCACAGAACCCAGTACTACATGCTCAGGTATGGCAATGCTCAAAGTGAGCTGGACCCTCCCACAGGAATCATCAATCCAGAAAATGTCCCTATAGACTTGCCTACAGGTCAACTTGTTGGACATTCACTCTTCTTAGATGATTCTAACTTCTGTGAAGTTGACTACAAAACTAACCGATACACTCCATATTGAAACGAGATTTGGATTTGCAGTCTTTGCATGTAGCATCTTGGAAAAGAGAAAATTCACAACAGAATTCTATGTACTGTAAATCATGACATCACGATATTTGCAAGTAAATGGATAGAACTGGAAATCATTATGTTAGGCAAAGAGGCTAAATTCAGACAAAGAGTGCATGTTTTCTCTCATGAAGAATCTATCTTCAAATTCATATAGGTGTGTATGTGGTATACATATACACATACATATATTTGTAAGACATGAAGGTAGAAAGGAGATAAGGAGAGGGACAAAAAGAAACATTCTAAAGTGAGTGTAGAGGGAAATAATACAGGGTAACACAAAGCGATAACACGAAAGCAGAAGGATGATTAGGGAAAGGGGCCAGAAAGAGGGAGGAGGAGGACTAGGGAGGACAGTGGGGGAGGGCATGAATAAGAACGAAGTATAACCAGGCACACACATGCATGAGTGTGCATACACATGCGTGCACACACACATATACCATAATAAAACCCATTACTTTGCTATGCTAATTTAAAAACTAATAAAACATCTACACAAATAAAATTTATCATAAGCAATAATCAATAAAAGATAGATGGTTGGCCAAGGATTACCTTGGTAAGTGCAGGTTGGTGTGGACCCACAATGCATATGTATGCATGTCTTAGAGGTCAGAGTTCCTGGAGTGGCATCCAGCATTCCTATAGGTATTCAAACTGATAAGATTATAGAAGTTCCTGGAAGAGGGGACAACCCAGGAGCCAGAGTCTGTTCTTCTGTTTATCTTCAAATCTCTGTGTAGTGAGCGTTGCTGGGCCAGCCAGGAAGGAGTAGCCAGGAATGCCTATCTGAAAATTCCATTTGCATATGCAGCCTGACCTTTTCCTCCTCAGTGATTCCGTTCTTTTCTATTTGTTTTTATCTAATGTCACAGCGCTGTATGTGTGCTTATATCCCTGAATTCAAGCAAGCCAGCCATATTGGGCTTGTCTTTATCGCAGTTCTGGTCATTTCCCAAGGCTCCTTCCTCTCCTTTTTATTTTCCTGTTTTTACACTAGCATTTCATATTCTTGGTGCAGCAGTGACCCAGCAGATGGATTTCCTAAGAAAGACTCCAGTCCTAGGGCAGAAAACAGATGGCACCTATGGAAAGGATCCTCCTCCTCCTTCAGAGAGAGAGGGGGGCTTCTCCCACTCTAGGTACTTGACCTATCTGTTTAGTCTTTCTTTAATCCCAGGGAGGAGAAAAGAGAGAGGAAAATGAAAAGAATTAAGGGATTGAGGGGAGAGAAAAGCCAAAGAAAGGGGAGTAAGGGAAAAGTGGATGGGGGCCAGGGAATCTGGAAAATGCCTACAACCTAGAGTCAATTGAAGCTGAGGTCTATATTTAATAATTTAAAAAGCTAAGCGTATTGTTTTCTCCTTTTCCTAAGGACATGAAGTCCCATATCCCTGACCTGTGCAAGGAGATAGGTGCATTTGTAGTATGAAAGGCCTTCTTCAGGACCAGCATCCATTGCCTTTACAACTTTGTCTTTGATCATAACCACATCTAATCTACTTTTCAATTTCCGACCATCTTGTGTATTGATCTTAATGATTTCTCCAGCCTCTGCTGAACCCATCAGGAAACATCTCAGGATTTCCCAGACACCACTCATTTCCTTGAAGGAAGAGAATGGCTAACCCCGCCCATTCCCACCCTGCACTGAAACTGCAAATCATTTTTAAACACGAGCACAGATGGGATTGTGTTCTTGAAATGATCAGGAATGATTATGTTGTCACTGTTCTTTATTATTCTAATAAGTGGCATTAGACAAAACGACTGTCAGTGTTCCCCACTCTACCATGAGTATGGGGGAGGATCAGCACCCACTATGCAGGCTTCTGTCCTTCCCTTAGAGACAACCACATATGGAGTGGAAGCCCTAGGTTCATGCAGCACGTCAAACTATTCTGAGAGCTGTTTCTTGCTTGAGAAACAGCTCAGAGAGAAGAGGGAACCACTTGGCAAACACTGGTTCTATTGTCCGAAGATCCCAACTACTATAGGAAGCCTCAGTATCAGAGGGGAACATGTTGAGATCATGCTCCCAGGTGCATTGTGATGCCCTGGTATCTACTCACTTTGTTTCCATGTTTGACAAACTACACTCAGGATAGGAAGTAGTGAGATCTCAATATAGAAGTTGAGAGTTGTAGGCATCCAACTACGAAGGACCTATATATGGTATTAAAGTCCTGATAGATCCACAGCCTTATTACCATGTGTTTCAAATGTATGTCTACCTTTTCCAAGAAGAATATAACATCAAGGACTTACTATTTTGCAAATTGAAAATACTTTTCTTGGCACTTAAGAACCTATAATATCAACAGCTCTTCTATCTACCTACTGAAATACAATGCACGCAGTAAGATCATAGCACATAGAACCACAATGGATACTTATAGAACCCTAGGAGGCAAATGCCACAGTTTTCCCCCACTTTAAGCCCAGGGCATCAAAGGAAGGTTAAATAATTTTATAGTTCAGGTCACATTAGATAAAATGAAGTCTGGAGCATTAGTTTCCAACTAAGCTTTCAACTCTTAATCTCTCTTTCTCTCTCCCTCTGTCTGTCTGTTTCTCTTCTTTCTCTCCCCATCTCTCTATGTTTCTATCTCAATCTGTCTCTTTGTCTCACTTTTCTTTCTGTCCCCCTTCTGTCTCTCTGTATTTGTCTGTTTGTCTGTCTGTCTCTCTAAATTACTATTTGTCTTTCTGTCCTTTCTCCCCTCTTTTATTCTGTCTCTCTCTCTCTTTTCTGTATATCTTTGCCTCTTTCCTTTCTGTCTTTTTCTTGTGTGTGTGTGTGTGTGATGTGTGTGTGTGTGTGTGTGTGTGAGAGAGAGAGAGAGAGAGAGAGAGAGAGAGAGAGAGAGAGAGAGAGAGAGAGAGAGAGAGGGAGGGTGAGGGACCTG
>CM052715.1:14253134-14255848 GCA_028551405.1 Uromys caudimaculatus
TAGGGACTCGATAGGTAGCACTGTGTATGTTGGCATCTTAGTAGATGGACATGTTGCAAACATTCCCCCAGTTGCTACCTGTGTTTGCAAATTGTACTGTACCATTCCATCTGCTGTGTGTGCCTCTCCCTATCTTTTTCTGCCTTTTGATGTTCAGATTTCTGCCTGGGGATGCTGAGCTCTATATTATCCATCCCCCAGACTCCTTTGCAGCTGTCTTCCTGTTGGCTCAGCCAACAGAGACAACATACTGAGTGGGGGTTGGAGGAAGGAGATCACAGTGTCCTCCCCTGTTCTCTTCTTTCTTTGAGTGTTAGTCCTCCTAGGGGCCTTTTCTGTAACTGGCTCTCCTTAAAGCTGGACACTCTTGCAGGGCCCTGGCTCTTGATTCTAGTAACACCATTTCCTCCCTTTATTTGATTCTTTGGTCTAGGGTGACAATGTCCCAATGCTACACTAACTTTTGGGCACTTTGGGAGATTTGGTAACAGCCAATCTCCTGTTGGCTTCCTTAAACCTGCAGAAGTTTTGGCACTAAATTATTTTCAAAACCCAGCTTTTGTATCTTCTATTTCCTGCTAGTCTTTCACTGATGAACACCTCTCTCTGAAAGGAGGGCAGGCTCTGTTCTAGATGTATGAGTTCCCTCATTTGTCTTATCACCCAGAGGTTCTTTGTTCATCCTTCTGGTCCTACAGCCTGGTTAATGAACTTCACAGTCACACTTGGGGATAGGCATAAGCACTGTCTACCAATCATGGCATACCAGTGTAGGTGGGTTTAAAACAAAGGGAGACGGTATTGAACTGAAATGTGAAGGTTGTTTTATCATCTCAGGTGGTATAAAGATTTTCTTGGGATATATGCTATCCAGAATATGGGGCTGGTGAGATGCCTCATCAGAAAAAGGTGCTTTTCATTTAGGCTGGTGACCTGAGTTTGTCTTCCAGGACCCACCTGATAAAAGGAGAGAACTGATTCCTATAAGCTGTCCTCTGATTGCTCCATGTGTATTATGGCATGCATATGTATAAACACACAGACAAATGAATAAATACATAAATAAAAGTTAAAATAAAAATTTGCTGTTCATCATAAAAATATGTTCTTACGCACCAGGAGTCCATAGCCAACGAGCGCCAGGAGAAAGCTACCCTCCCAGGAGCCTGGAAAAGCTGTGAGTGGGGTTAAGGGGAGCAACACCTCTCACTCAGACCCACCCAGAACCGGCGGGATCCAGGGCCTGAGAACCCAGGGGCAGGAAACCTCTGAACCTTCCAGTTTCCATCTGTGGGTGGAGACCTCTACCTGGGCCACCAGGAGTCCATAGCCAATGAGCACCAGGAGAAAGATACCCTCCCAGGAGCCTTGAAAAGCTGTGAGCGGGGTTAAGGGGAGCAACACCTCTCACCCAGACCCGTCCAGAACCGGCGGGATCCAGGGCCTGAGAACCTGGGGCAGGAAACCTCTGAACCTTCCGGTTTCCATCTGTGGGTGGAGACCTCTGCCTGGGCCACCAGGAGTCCATAGCCAATGAGCGCCTGGAGAAAGCTACCCTCCCAGGAGCCTGGAAAAGCTGTGAGTGGGGTTAAGGGGAGCAACACTTCTCACCCAGATCCGCCCAGAACCAGCAGGATCCAGGGCCTGAGAATCCGGGGGCAGGAAAACTCTGAACCTTCCGGTTTCCATCTGTGGGTGGAGACCTCTGCCTGGGCCACCAGGAGTTCATAGACAACGAGCACCAGGAGAAAGCTACCCTCTCAGGAACTTGGAAAAGCCTTGAGTGGGGTTAAGGGGAGCAACACCACTCACAGAAACTCATCCGGATCTGGCGGGATACAGGGCCTGAGGAGAACTCGGTGACAGGAAACCTCTGAACCTTCCGGTTCCATCTGTGGGGGGAGACCTCTGCCTGGGCAACCAGGGATCTGTGCCTGGGGACCTCAGCCTGGGCCACAGGGCTCCAGGAGAGAGCAGGTATCCCAGGAGTGCTGACACACCTTGGAGCACAGGCAAAAAGACCTCTTCTATTCAAACTCACTGGATCAAGAGGGACCCTTGCAGAGCCATCAGGACATAGGAACCAAGGGACAGCTGGGGATAAGATCCTTCTGGTTTCTGACTGCACCCCAGAGAAGACCCTGTGCCATAGCTCTCCAAACCCAAACACCTCTCAGAGAGAGCTGGTCTTCAAGGAGTATTGACACGAGGCCTGCAGGAGGGGCAAGTTACAACCAAACAGAGTAAGATCAGCTAACATCAGAATTAACAAGATGGCAAAAGGGAAGGGTAAGAACATAAGGAACAGAAACCAAGAGTACTTGGCACCATCAGAACCCAGCTCTCCCACCACAGCAAGCCCTGGATACCCCAACACACCAGAAAAGCAAGACTCAGATTTAAAATCATTTCTCATGATGATGATAGAAGACGTTAAGAAAGAAATGAATAACACCCTTAAAGAAATACAAGAGAACAGAGATAAACAACGAGAAGCCTTTAAAGAGGAAATACAAAAATCCATTAAAGAATTACAGGAAAACACAATCAAACAGGCAGAATTTCAAGAAAACACAATCAAACAGACAAAGGAAATGCACAAAACTATCCAGGAGCTAAAAATAGAAATAGAAACAATAAAGAAATTACAAAGGGAGACAACCCAGGAGTTAGAAAACCTAGGAAAGGGATCAGGAACTATTGATATAAGCATC
>CM052715.1:14256348-14364807 GCA_028551405.1 Uromys caudimaculatus
GGCTATTGGTTTGCTGTATATTGCTTTTATTATGTTTAGGTATGGGCCTTGAATTCCTGATCTTTCCAAGACTTTCATCATGAAGGGATGTTGAATTTTGTCAAATGCTTTTTCAGCATCTAAGGAGATGATCATGTGGTTTCTAAAGAGGAGTTCTAGAAAGGGGGAAACGTTGGAAATATAAATAAAGTATCACAAAAAAAAGAGTTGGAGTAAAAAATAAAAAAAAAAATAAAAAAAGATTTTGCTAGGAATAAAAAAAAAAATACCTCTTTTTAATAAATAAATGTTTTCTCTGATTTAACTGATTTGTTCCCTTTTTCTAGAACATAGGTAATCATTCCCAGTTTTTTGAACATTGTTCTCATATTCCTTCCTGCCGGAGATGCTCAGTCTTCCATGTTTGAGCTGGCGTGTGATCAAGCTGTGTGATATGGTCATTTCCGCATGCCGAAAGGCAGAAGGGAAGAAAGAGCTGTCCTTTTCTGTGTGTTTCTCACAGATCTTCACTGCTGGGTCCAAAGTTTTCTAGTTGTAGGGGATAATCTCTTAGGTCTGTGGTCCAGATCAGCTCTCTGTGCTCTGCTTCTAGAGTAGATCCTATCAATACAAACAAGGACACTTTCCAAATGACCCAATAACAGCACTGCTGGGAGGAGGTGGGATGCCCCTTGGTTTCCACCTGTCAGCATATCATAGTGACTCAGTTAACCAGACTTATTAATTCTGCAGGCATATGGCCTTTGAAGACCTGCTGGTTTAAAAGACAGATTGAAAGAAGGGAGTAATGGACACTTACCCACCCACATTTACTTCTGTCTCTGTGTGCAGTTTGCAGGTTTTAAAGCAGTAGGAAGCCTCACATGTAAAGGAATACTTACAATATACTATGATGAATATGGTAGTCAAATAAGAATGTCTGGAAAGAGGAAGACATGAAGGGAGAGCATATTTGTTACTTTCTCATTGGTTTGGCAAAAATGCCTGACAAAAGCAACTTAAAGAGGGACAGATTCAGTATGACTCACAGTTAAAGGGTCATCATGGTGGGGAAAGCATGCAGCAGGAGAGGGAAGCAGCTGATCCTATTGCATCCCCAGTAAGGAAGCAGAGAGAGGGAAATGCTGGTGCTCAGTTTGCTTTTTCCATTTTATCTGGAATCCCAGCCTATGTAACAGTGGTGCTCTCCTTTACAGGGGCCATCCTATCTCAGTAACCTAATCTAGAAACTCCCTCCTGAAGATGCCCAGGTAGTTGTTTCCTGGGTGATTCTAGATTCTGCCAGGTCAATAATTAGTATTAAACAGTGCAAAGGGTGGGAAGGCTGAGATTGAGATCAACAGGAAAGCCTACTCTGAGGGTGTGAGTGGGTCGATTGGAGATTTAGAAGGTGTGAGTGCTTGCATTCTAATGTCCACAACATAAGCATGCAAAGATCACGGAAGGAGCTTCAGTTCTCACTCCTTGGCATTACTGTGTGTCTCAGGAAAAACATTAGGAAGGCTGGAAAAATGGCTTTTTGATGCTGATGCTTCATAAACAGTCTCTCTGGGACAGGCATATTTTAATGTGATTTTAATAGAGAAAGAGGAGGCCTGAAGAGATAAAGCTTTACTCTTTTGAGGCAATCTCCACTCTCTGGAATACCTATCCTACAGGAGTCCCTGTGAGGTTCCACCTAATGACACCCCTCACTTCAGGGCTGGGAGTGAAAATAGCAGAAAGGAAGAAGGAGGGAGAGGACCCACTGATGACTTAGGCCATCCCATCACATAAGCATCTATCTGCAGTGGCCCATAGGGAATACTGGAGGTTGCAGCCTGGGAATCCAGTTTCATAAAGCTCCTGTATCCAGGGCTCTGATTCGGCATTTAGTGACATAACTGGTTCCCAGGGCTATCGTAAGCATCTTTGCAGGGCAGCTTCCTCTTGGTAAGGCTTATGACCACTAGCAAAATCTCCCTGCTCCACATCTCTCCCCATCATTCTAGCTTGGCTGCCTTCAAGTCTGCCTGAGGATCTTTTCTTGCTTGGCTTAACATTATATCATTTGAGTTAAACATCTCCCTCTTTGGGATCCTCTTTGAGTTTAATTTATACATTTGTGTTTATGTGGTAAGTTCTCTGGGGCTTCCCCTTGCCCTGCCTCAGGATAGTCAGGGCTCCTCATGGGAAGCATGATGAATGCACTAAACAGGCAGACCTCTAAGATCTACGGGCAGAGGTGGGATAGCTTCTGGGTTGCCTCTCTATTGTTATTATTCTCCATAGCACCAGGCATACATGCTCAACCTGTGAATAGACTGTATTTAGGATGGCACACAAGCAGACCTCAAGTATACCACAGCTTGTGCTGGTCAAAGGTTTCAGAACAGGAAACCTGTTTTAAGTCGTCTCTACAGAGTGACCAAGCTCACAGTAATACCTTTTATTTCTGATAGGAGGAATGAAATCAAACAAGAACACAAGTGAACATACTGGACTACTGAAGACTAATGAAGACTGAAAGAACTGAGCCAACCTGGGATGAACTGGAAAAGAGACAGGGCCTACTAGCTCATTGGTGTGTGTGTGTGTGTGTGTGTGTGTGTGTGTGTGTGTGTGTGTGTGTGTGTGTATACAGTGTGTAATGTGCATGCTCATGCATGCAGTGATGCCACAGGAAAGGTGTTGGGTGCCCCACTCTGACACTCTTCACTCTACTCCCTTCAGAAAGGGTTTCTTACTTGATCTTGGAGCTTGGCAGGGCTCCAGAGAGCCCCAGAAATTCTCTTGTCTTTGTCTCTCACACTGCGGGAGTTACAGAGTCATCTATGGCCAGATAGAATTTTTGTGGCTTTTTAAATTATGTCACTGCTGGAGATTGAACTTAGGTCCTCATGGTTACCAATTGAGACATCTCTCCGAGTGCCAGGTCTTACTACATGGACTAGTTTCTACATTCACAACAGATTCTGCATCCCAGATAGCTACTACAATCTACTACCAAAGATCCTCACATTTAGGACCCTTCCCTGGACACTCAGTTGCCCTTCAACTCTGACAATGCTGGTTGATGAAATTATGGAAAGGCAATCTAATTATCCCATGTCTTAATTAGGGTTTCTATTACTGCAATAATATACCATGATACAAAGAGACCTGGGGTAGGGAGTTATTTGTCTTCCCTATCCTGAATCATAGTCCACTGAGGGAAGCCAAGGCAGAAGCTCAAACTGGGCAGAGGCCTACAGGCAGGAGCTCATAAAAAGGCGGTGGAGCAGTGTTGCTTATTGGCTTGCTCCTCAGGACTTTCCCAGTCAGCTTTCTTCTAGAACCCAGGGCTACCATCCTAAGGTTGTTTCTACCTACAATGGGCTGGGCCCTGCCCCATCAATAATTAATTAAGAAAATGCCCTATGAACCTGCCTGTTTACAGTCAGATCTATATGGAGGTACATTCTCTATTGAGCTTACCTCCTCTCAAAGGATTCTAGCTTGTGTTAAGTTGACATAAAGCTAGCCAGTGCATTATGTCGCAACAGAACAAGAAAATCTAATCCTAGAAACCAGTGACATAAACTTCTGGAGATAGTTTGGGTTTTAACTGTGTGCAGTTATTATATATTGGAGGTCAGAAAAGAATTATCTCCTGATTACTTTCCACTGTGATTTTATAGATATTCTGTAAATTTATCGGGCTTCTATCTCCTTGAGAAGAGAATGTAAATTTTTTATAGTATACCCCGATACTCATAGGACAGTATTTGCAACATAGTAAGTATTCAGTGTTTGTTTTCTGGTTGAGATGGTTTTACTTCCATATTGTTTTTATTTTCTTTTATTTTTTTATCTTAGTGAAGCTGTGGCTCATCAATGGAGGACCTTCTAAAATTAGAGTGGCCTAACTGTATGGAACAACTGTTGGTGGTGGTGCGACATCATATAGTGGAGCAATGGTCCTCAACCTGTAGGTCACACCTTCTTTGAGGGTTGAATGACAGTTTCATAGGAGTAGCCTAAGAAAAGACAGATATTTATGATACATAAGTAGCATAATTACAGTTGTGAAGTAGCAATGAAAATAATTTTTTGGTTGGGGTCACCATAAAATGAGGAAGTATATTTAAAGGTTGCAGCACTGGGAAGATTGAGAACTATTGCAGTAGACAGAAAAGCTGTTTCTCAGTGGGTTTGGTTGACCAGTAGCAAGAGTGGCCATATACTCTCTAGTGAAGAATATTCTGAGCAGCAACAAATAGTTAACCAAACACATCTGTGTGCCACGCTGTCCTTAGTTTATATTAATTTCTTATGTTAGATTTTCTTTCTTCTAGTCAACCTCCAGGACAGACAGTGTTCATCTTTCCATTATATATGAAGAAAGGAGTCAGAATAAAGCCACAACATTCCTAAGTATCATCTTTTGGGTGATGGTACTATGACTCCACTCCAAGCTTCTTGGCTTGGGATTTCATGCTTTGAAAAAATGAAACAAAAGAAAATAAAACAAAATTAAACAAAAACATTTGTATATTTGCTTATTGTGGTGGTGGTGGTGGTGGTGGTGGTGGTGGTGGTGGTGGTGGTGGTGGTAGTGGTGGTGATGTGTGTGTGTGTGTGTGTGTGTGTGTGTGTGTGTGTGTGATAATACTCATGTGGCATAGTTGATTTTCTCTTTCAACCACATGGCTTCTGGGGATAATACAGTTTGGGTTGTCAGGCTTGGCAGCAAGTACCTTTATCTCCTAAGTCATCCTGCCAGCTCTACAGGTTCATGTTCTTTACTTTGCTCTATTGACTTTCTGCAAAGTGGGGTCCTGTGGGGGTCCTGAAGCTGAGCAAACTATGGGCCAGGTGGTTTAGGCAAGCTCAGTCAGCAGGCATCAGTCATCAGCAGGGCTCCTTCCATAGCTTGTAGTACACTTTGATCCCAGAGTGGACACTATGTTGGTGATGGAGTTAGGCATGCACATGCAGAAACAAACCAAGAAGACAGTGGCCATTACTAGGCAAGAGCTTCCCTGGGTCAAGGGCTGGTTCACATTAACTAAAGCTAAGAGTACTCTGCCACACAATATTGGGACTTCTTCCCAGATGTCCAAATTCCAGGCAATGCTGAGCATCAGTTTAGAATGTTTTCTTAAGGTGGGAGACACCTGAATTAGGGGATGGAATAAAAGCAGAAGATACCTTGTTTTTCTTGGCACAGATTCACCATACCCCCTTAGGGTGGATTTGTTTCCTCTAGGACCAGACTGATGTTTTCAGGCCATACAACTGGAGCTAGTGTTTGTTTCCAAAGCTGTGTAATATTCTGGGAAAAGTTCTCTGGAGGAAAATCATAGGGCTCATTAAACTGTGGGTGGAAGAAGAGGAGACAAAGAGGAAGTGAAGTAAACAGAAAATTATCTCAGGATGATGTTTTCTTTTCCTTTAGGAAGAAACTGAAAATAATTGAAAATTGAAAATAGCTGTATATCTTCTTTATAACATTTCTAAGGGTTTTCATACCTTATGCCAGCTTGTGGAAATCAGTGGCTAAGAGGCAGCACCAGGGAAAAGTCTTCCTGGAAACACCAGGCTACCCCTCAGGATTCTCTTGGTCACTGAGATTCCTTACAAAGGATTATTGACCAGACGGCTCCCTTATTATTTGATATTTATTGATTTTATTTTTTTATGTTTTAAAGACAATGGGTTTATTTTTAGTTTTAATTAGATGATTCCATGAGTCTGTGTGTATTTGTGCATATGATATATGAGTGTACTGCCTATAGAAGCCAGAAGAGAGCGCTGAATCCCCTGGAACTGATTGTATGTGGCCAGACATGAGCTCTGGGAGTGGAACTCAGCTCCTCTGCAAGAGAAGTATGCACTCTTAACTACTGAACATTCTCTCCAGCTTACTTTTTCCTTTTGCATGGTTTTATCCTATGCCCTAGGCTGCCTTGAATTCACAGCCCACCCCTTCCTCTGCCCCCTCCACAGCCACAGCCTCCAAAGTGCTGAGACTTCAGGTGGATCAGCCTTCACCTCTCTGCTTCATGACTTTGGACACAATGTGACCAGCTGCCTCACAATCCCAACATGGCAGCCTGAAGTACTCATCCCATTTTCTCACAGTGATGGGCTGTGCTTTAAAACTGTGAGCCAAGACAAACCCTTCCTTCCTTAAAATATCTTTTCAAACATGTCACAGTCATGAGAAAAGTAACCAACATTAACATGCAGGTTAGGAAGTAATTATTCCCTGTTTAGGATATTTTTGGGGATGGATTTTTGAAGACATGAAAAAAAGCTAGGCACTGATGTTGTTAATCAGACAGTCTTAGTGGAGAACAGGGATTCTGTGAGCCCATTTTTTTCCCCCTACAAACACCAATGCTTTAATCATCTACTAAATACCATTAACCAAAGCAGCTCAGAGACCAAGTTCAAGGATGAAATGACCACAGTAGAAGGCTTCGGCTTACATCCTAAGAAAGTACTGGATGGTTGTGCTGTCTACGGCTCAGTAGAGTGGATGATTTGGGGTTGACGGACTCCACAACTCTCTGTAGACCACCACTGCTGCACATAAAAAGAATAACCTATCGTTGTCTGATTTCTCTTACAAATCCTTCATCATTTCACTAAGGATGGGCTTAAGAGGCTGGCTGTTTTGGGAAGGACTTAGATTGATTCATGCACCTATAGACTGGAAATACAAAGTCAGAGGATGCTGAGTAGAGTCCTGCACAGTGAGCTTTGCTCTGTGCCACCAGCATTTGAGCCTATGGGGAGAGGCTACTTTAGAGAATATTCATGAACTCCTGGCTTTGTAGGAAACAAAAGAACAAATGTGGAGGAGAGACTGAGGGAAGGAAGGAGGCTGAGGAGTATGTGTGTTTGCTAGGGCAGTCATAACAGGTATCATAGAGTAGGTGGCTTAAACAACAGACATTCATATTCTCATGACTTTGGGGCCTAGAAGTTCAAGATGAAGGTGATGTCAGTATTAGTTTCGTTTGAGGCTTCTCTACATACATTTTGAACAGCTGTGGCTTCACAAAGCCTCTTTCCTCTAAATGTCTACATCCTAAACTCTTCATATAAGAAGAACTGTCCCCACTCTAATGACCTCAACTTATTTCTTTCAAAGTCCTATCTTCAAATACCATTACATTTTGAGATAAGTGGGTCAGGACTCCACTATGTGAATTTGGAAAGAGACACAATTCAGAACAAACAAGGAGAGAACTTTGAAAGGTTTCTGCAATCAGAAATGACCTTGTTCTTTCTGTACAAAGGGGGCTTACTCTTGCCTACATAGCACTGACATTAGACATCAATTTAGCAGAGTCTCAATGGACCATGCATCCATCCTCCATTGGTTTTCAAAGCTATCTGCCCAATTCAATCACCAGAAAGGTTTTTGAAAACACTGATGCTTGGTCCTTCAATCACTGAGATTCAATTGCTATGAAGATAAAGCCAGAATTTGGTAATTAAAATCTTCTTCAGTAATTTTAATGTGAGGCCAACAGTCATAAATATACTGGCTTAATCCATATTCAGATTCTATAAATAAAGAAATTGTTGGCCAGAGAAGATTGATGAATTGCACAAGATTTAAAAAAAAAATAAAACAAATGTTGTCTAGAGCACAGGGCATCTGATCTGGGTCTCCTGCTCCTTTTGCTAGGATATATTTTTCCACTCTCTTGTCATCTTTCATGGCTCTTACAGTGGGTGTGATGCATCCCATCAAACCCAGACATTCTCTCTGTCATGGGGGATCGTTGATGTACTAAGGGATGCCCATGAATAAACTAGCAGATGATGCTTTAAAGATGATGTTTACTTGTTGATAATAAAGGAATTGATTAAAGTTTATTTGGGGGCACTAAATCATTTTTTATATATATATATATATATATATATATATATATATATACATATATGTATGTGTGATCTATCTATCTATCTATCTATCTATCTATCTATCTATCTATCTATCTTCATCATCATCATCATGTCTGTCACATTAATTTACCTATCATCATCCATTCATCTATCCCCTAGGAGTTCCATTTCTTCAAATGTCTCTAAATAATACACTTTAAGTTTTGATCTCCTGAGTGTTACATAATCTTCTTTCCTTCAGACTTCTTTACATATACCATTACTGAGGTTAGACTTTCTAACATGGTAGACCCTTCCTAAAGAGACTCCAGAATCAGACACTGACATTTTGTAGACTATGACATCAATGTCAGAGTCATTTTGTCATCTTCCAGAAGAGATTTTCCCTCTGAATCTTATTTTATAGATGAGAATGCATACATTAAGTAGCAGTTGGGCAAGGTCTAGGTACATATGAGGGGTTTTCCTGTTGCTTCTGACACTAAATGTGAAGACAGTCACTTATCTCTGTACCTTGTACCCTAGTCATTAGAACAAAAGTCAGAGTTGGCTCTTTGTGCTAACTGCCTTACTGTGTACATTGGCCAAACAGGACGGACTAGCACTTCTCTCCTAGTCACTGATCCATTGCTGTGAAAAGTTACTCTGACCAAGGAAAGCGTTTCAAAAGAAAGCATTTAATTAGGGGCTTATACATCATCACTATAGTGGAGAATATGGCAGTACATGTGGCAAAAGAATAGTACCTTAGAGCTACATTTTGATCCACAGGCAGAATGAGAGAAAAAAGAGGAGGAGGAGGAGGAGGAGGAGGAGGAGGAGGAGGAGGAGGAGGAGGAGGAGAGAGAGAGAGAGAGAGAGAGAGAGAGAGAGAGAGAGAGAGAGAGAGAGCATGAGAGCATGGCCTGGCTAGAATAGGCTTTTGAAATTTCAAAGCTCAACCCCAGTGACAAACTTCTCCCAACAAGGCCAGACCTCTGAATCTTTCTAATCCTTTCAAATAATACCATTCTGTGGTGACTAGGCATCCAAATATATGAGCCCATCGGGGTCATGCTTATTCAAACCACTACAATTATAGATGGAAGCCCAACCCCAGGCAGTCTTACTTTGTCTACTGAACATGTCCTCTGTGCTGAGTCTTTAGATAACTAAAGACTCCTAGTGAAACAGAAGCTGAGGTTCCCATCTTCCAGTGTTCTCTGGATTAAGTAGGTTGCCAGGCACACCCTCACCAGGTGTCTCAAGGCAGTGGGAAGACAGTCTGTGCCCTGGGGAGCTCCAGACCTCCTGGCCTAATTTAAGAGATGTGGTTTCTGCCAAGGGCCAGGATTTAGGACACACATACATATTTAAAAGGCCTAAGAACAGACACAAATAAGGCATTAAACATGTGCAAATGGTTACAGCTAAATATCTAGAGCCAAGAGACAGGACAAAAAGGCAAAACCTTGAGCAGCATGTCCCTGACATATGGAGTCAGCTCATCACCCCATACTCAAATCAGGTGGCAATATGGGTGAGAGGTCTAGGCAAACGGGAGATGTTAGGAAGCCTGGTGCTTTCTTTCTTTAAAGAAGATTCATTTATTTTTAGTTTATGTATATGAGTGTTTCCTTGCATTTATATCTGTTTCCACATTTATGCAGTGCCCAAGGAGGACAGAAGAGGACATTAGTATTAAGGCCTAGATAAAATATTAGGGCTTGGGTAAAATACTAAGACCTACATACAATGTTAAAGCCTAGGTGACTGTTACCTGGCTAGCCTGCTGTTATAAGGAAACTTTCTCATATGTTTCTGCTGTTACTAGGAAACTTTCTAATGCCAAGTTGATTACATATTCTGTTATGCTTTGTGCCCTTGGAAACCAATCATGATAGAAGTCAGTAGAACTGTTTTGTATAGTTACCCACAATAAGCTTAAACCTGAACTAACAGTCAGCAGCATTTCCTGCACCTGTATATAAGCTTTTATGGTATCTGCTTTTATAAGCTGCCCTTGGGATGAACCCCAACCAAAGAGATATAAGAAACTATTTAAAATAAGACTTTCATTTTGAATAGGAGTCAAGTAAAGTTTAAGTTCCCAAGACCTCCCTGAGAACTGACATCCTACTTGGCAGAAAGAGACATGTACACAGCTAACTGACATCCTGGTTGGCAAGTTAAGACATGAATGCTATTCAAGATAAGTCCCATCCTGGTAGACAAGTTAAGGCATGAATGTTAGACAAGGCGAGTCCCGTACCACAGTTGAATACCCTAACCAAGCAGAATAAATATACAACAAAGACATGCTCCTAAGGAAATCCTAATGGTAGAATAACTTGGCACAGGTGTTTGTAGATCTCAGGCTTGAAATTCCTGTAGAATCCTAACTTAGGGTCACAATTCAGTTCCTAGGTCTGGACAGTGGTCATGGTCGATCAGTCTTGATGTTTATGCTCAATAAACTACCCCTGTCTGACTGAGATCAGCGTTCATATGGTTTGTGAGGCCATTCCTGGACCCCACCCTCAGTTCCTCTGGAACTGAAATTATAGGTGGTTGTTCGCTGACTTGTGGATGCTAGGAAGTAAACATAGGTCTTCTGAAAGAGCAATATGTGCTCTTTATAGCTGAGACTTCTCCAAGCCCCCACACCAGACATACCAGTGCTTTCTTTTATTGAAAGTAGAACAAACATGTATGTAAAGGGGATACCTCTGAGGGTCCTCTAATTGCATCAACTCAATTTTTATGTTTATGAGCTGCTGATCTGAAAACATGATTGCGTGTGAAATCCTTTCTATCTCTCCCCCCTCTCTCCACCACTCTCCTCTTTTTCTCCACACTCAAGGGAGCGTCATTTGCATTGGAATTAGATTGAAAATACTCACTTGCTACAAAGTTTTCCTGTTGAGAGCTACTTCCCTGCTAGGGACCTGGATTTCTAGTAACTTCAAGACATACTGCTTTTAGCTTAGTTTAAGATCCTTTCTTGCCCTTAGCCTCAGGATAAGAAGCTTTTAAAATGTATTTGATTTATAATTTTTAGCCATTTAACAGGTGCCATGAGACTCCACAGACCAGGGATGGACTTATCTAGGTTGAAACCCAGATTCTTTATCTTGGAAGAAGTTTCCTGGAAAAATAAGCAGAGCAGGATATAGAGAATGCAGAGAAAACCAAACTTCTTATCAAACTTTTAAAAGCAGGTAAGGAGGGAAGTTGGGAAACCAGGTACCTCTGTATACAACAGGAATAGGAGATGACCTTAATTAAGAACATCTTAATGTGGGGTGGGGTGGGGGCTGTTGCAGAAAGTTGGCTGGGGAGATTGGAGCTTAAAGTGGAGCTCATTTCCTGAATTCTTGAGTTAAAGACTCCCCAAGGCATTCCTCCCTTGGAGCAGAAGGCAGTGAAGAGGGGGTTGGATGCAGAGAAGCTGATGGACTAGCTGCACAGTGGGAAGAGAGACCCAGGCCCAGGATGGCTCTCTTAGTGACTTTTCGTTGATTCATCCGAAGGGGCAGGAATCGATAGTGTTGGCTGCTCTTGCTGACCCTTGGGTATTTGATGGGTCTTGGGGCCAGGGTAGACAGTGAACTATGGGAGACATAGTCAGCCTTGAACTTCCTTTAACTTCTTACAGCCTTTGTCTTTGATTCTCCTTCAGGTCCCCAAACACGGGCAGCCACGTTAATGTATCATTACCTTGCCGTCTTCCTGGATCTCATTCCCATCTACTCCCCAAGGTTTGGGGTTAAGTACTGCTTTCCCCAGGAAGCCTTGCATCCTTTAACTGAAGTTCTTGCAGTTTCCAGATGCTCCAGATTATCTGCCTGCTTCTCAGCTCCTATGTCATCTCCTTCACTAACCCCTTTTCCTTACAATGATGTTAGACAGGCTGAAGCAGCATCCAGCCCCTCCTTTCTCCTTTATGTACACTTTCTCTGTTGAGGGAAATTTCCCCACCTTGTGTTTAAAATCACTCACTCTATAGCAATGACACCAAAACTGAGAGGTGCAGGCCCAGCTTTCCTCATGACTCTGAAACGTTTACCTTCAGCTCTCTTCCTTCTATTTCCTTTTGGGTATGTAGCAGAGTATCAGAGCTCTCACAGCCTGATTTCTTCTTTTGATCTCTCTTTCCCCTGTCTCAATAAATGGTCTTATTGTATACTTAATTTCTCCAACCGAGCAGGAGCCTAATCCTAAATTATCTCATTTTAAAATTCCTTGTGTATCTTTTATTGGAAAAATCCTACTGACGTTGCTTAAGACACATACCCTGTATTCTTCTAAATTGTCCCCTCTTCACCCGTGATGGTTTATAATCTTCACAACTGGAAATATTTTAAGCCTTGCAACTTATCTTCTTGCCTCCACCTGTTGCCTAAATCAATTGTTCACAAAGCCACATGGGTGTTTTAGAAGTAAAGTCATTTACTCCTCTGGCTAGAGGACCCCCTCCTAGTGACTCACACTGAGAATAGGATACTACGTACTCCAGACCTTGTTTGCTTTTCCTCTGGTTCCCCAGCACTGGCTTTTTGTTTGGGCAGTTTTCATGTTTAATGTCACCTCTTCTGACAAGCCTTCCTTCATACCCAGTTTAATGTAGTGCTTCAAGGGATTTGGGCTTCTGAGAGAAGTGCTGTACCAACAGGCTTAGCCCACTCCTGGCTTCTTCACATGGAGGCTACAAGAAGACAGGGAACCTCTCTGACTAGCCATTTCCAGCCGCAGGGAATGAAACACAGCATGGAGTCCTTATTTAATGCTAAATAAATAAGAAGGCCCAGAGAAGCTTGATCTGGAATACTTTGATTTTATTTTCTGGAAATGTGTTCATTCAGGAAATGTGCAGGATTCAGTCTGCACATTTACCCAGATGACATATTTGAAGTTCCTGAACTTGCCTTACTAATTCCGTATGACTGATATTATTTGATATTTATTTATTATTGGAGAGGTGATTCCATCTCATCCTCCTATCATTGGTGACACCATTCAAATTTGGTCCCACGTAACTTCCTCTCAGCAATTGGCCTTGTGTAATATTCTAGCAAAGATAACAAGGCAGGATTGAAGGCCAGAGGTCCCACTGATGAGTTGGAATCCAATTTAGGACATCCTTTTTACACGTTCTATTTTCTGTTGTCTTAGTCAAAGTTCTATTGCTGTGAAGAGACACCATAACCAGGATAACTCTTATAGAAGAAAGCATTTAACAGGATGCTTACAGTTCCAGAGGGTTAGTCCTTGATCACAATGGCAGGAAGCAAGGTGGCAGGTAGGCCAGCGTGGGGATGAGAGGTTATATCCAGATCTGTAGGTAGGCAGGCAGAGAAAGAGACAATGGGTCTTGGGTGGCATTTTGAAACCACAGAGCCCATCTCCAGTGACAAATCCCCTCCAACAATTCCACATCTACTCCAACAAGACCACTTCTCCTAATATTTCCCAAACAGTTTCACTAACTGGGGACTAAGCAACAAAACCATTCTCATTCAAACCAGCACATCAGTATACAAGGTGTCTTAGTCAGGATTTCTATTCCTGCACAAACATGACCAAGATGCAAGTTGGGGAGGAAAGGGTTTATTGAGCTTACACTTCCATGCTGCTGTTTATCACCAAAGGAAGTCAGGACTGGAACTCAAGCAGGTCAGGAAGCAGGAGCTGATGCAGAGGCCATGGAGGGGTGTTCCTTACTGGCTTGCTTGCTTCTCCTGGCTTGCTCAGCCTGCTTTCTTATAGAACCCAAGACTACCAGCCCACAGATGGTACCACCCACAAGGGGCCCTCCCCCCTTGATCACTAATTGAGAAAATGCTTTACTGTTGGATCTCATGGAGGCATTTCTTCACCTGAAGCTCCTTTCTCTGTGATAACTCCAGCTTGTGTCAAGTTGACACAAAACCAGTCAGTACACAAGGTAAACAAAAATTGCAGTCTTCCTGGTCCTGGGAGGCCATTTGAAGCTGAAGAAGAGGATTACAGTTAGAGTTAAGAGGAGATGGCTGTCACTTGCAAGCCATAATTTTACTACTTTGTTTCTTAATATCTCAGAGCAAATCACTTCACTGTATAATGGCCTCTGCCCCCACCATGTGCTTGATAGGGCTAGGGCACACAAGGTGACAGTTTATAAGAGTATATAAAAGTATAAACAGTATGCTGCTGTATTCACAGGTGGGCTGTGGTCTCACACAGGAGACTTCTGAGACTGGGGAAGATGGAGTTTGGAAGACACTGGTCCTAACAGAAGGATCTGTGGACTCTCCAACTCAGGAGCCAGCACAGTGCTAACAGGTGATGGTAGGAGAGTCTGAACTGACCTCATCAGCAGGTCCTGAGGCTGGGAAACTAACATTTCTTCTCTCAGAATAAGCCTGTAGACCTTAAAAGCACATTCATTAATATTCTTATGATTGTTGTTAATTGATTTATTTTGAGTCTTTTTCTGCCTTTCCATGTAGGGATTCAATTTTGGCTCCCCCACCCCTTTTGGGAACCATCCTGGAGTCAAGCCCCAGGAGTGTCCATGGTTCCAGGGACCAAAGCTTGCCCATAGCTCCTATTTCCATTAGGCAAATCTTTTGCTCCAATTAGCACCGTCTGTGCTGCAGCTCCATTCCTTCTGCATTTCTTTTCCAGAGTGAAGCTCCCTGGACTTGAGGTAGACAACCACCCCGAGGACCGGATCCTTCTGGGAATAGCAGAGAGAGCAGCAGACAGGTGGGAGGCAGCTGAGAGGGCTTCTGCCAGAGAACCCTCAATCCTATTTTCATGCAATGCAGACAAAAAAAGAAGGCATCTGGAATTTTCTGCATTACAGATTGGAAAGGCCTTTGACAGGAAGTAGAAGTGCCAGCATGATACATAGGACCACAACTCTGTAAGGAAAAAAAAAAAACCTTGAAAGCTTGCTTTAAATTTTTTTTTTGTTAAAGCAAAGAGTACAAGTTCTATTTATTCAAAAAATGGGATCATTATTGTTTTGTATAATATGATTCTTTCCTTTTTGCATCAACTTTCATGACACAGGCAGGAGGCAGTCACAGTGAATACCCCACCCTGAGTACTGCCAAATCTGCCAAATCAAAATAAAATATATAGATAAATTTGAGTTTCAGACAAAGACTGATTTTTGGCATAAATATATCCCATTCAATATTTGGTATTTAAATGAAAACAATTATGTACAATTTATCTAGAATTCAAATTTCACTGAGTGCCTTGGATTTTATGGGCAGCTTTACCTTTCACAGCCCTCAGTTTGACAGTGTGCCCATGCACGTGTGTCCAGGCTTCGGCTTCAGGGCTGCCCCCTCTTCTTTGGATGTAGCACTAATTTTTCCTAGGCTCTTGTTCCAGGGAAGCTATGCAGGGGATTCTGGGAGATTCTTCTCTTTGAGGTATTAGACCGAAGTCTCTTGTCTCTGTGGTTACACTGCGAATATCCAGAAGTTTAGCAAAAATAATTATGGCTGAGTCTAAAGACTAGAGATCTGAAATTAATAAACCTAGGGTCTGGCTCAGTTACTGGGATTTATAAACATTGCCTTCAGATGATTCTAGATTCTAGTGACTGTGAAAGGTTAAGTATCAAGACACCAAAACTACTTGTGTAGAGTGATACAGTTCTAATCTGGGGTCTCCACTATCTCAGACCTAGAGAAAGCTTTATACCATTGGGTGTTCCCAGGATTCCAAGAGGGAAGAGAAGCCAAATCAGTCTAATGCTGCGCTGCTAACTACCAGTCAGTTATCAAGATTATGGTAGGGTTCAGATAATTAGATTTGAGACCTTTACTGTTCAGATACTACCTCATTCTTAGCCCTGTCATATATGAAATAACCTCATCCTTATGTGGAATTCTGAGCTGGGGCATCAGGGGGGAGGTTTGTTCGTTATGGTTGTAACATCTCAGGAAGTCTGTGGCTGAATGCAAGATCAAGTCCAAGTTTAATGCTCAAGAGGGTCATTCTTCATTGAGATGTTGCGATATGAAAAACTACAGCTCCTCCTGAAATAGAAAAAATTGATACCATGACAAAGTGACTTCGCACCTGTGATGACTAACTAATCTTGGTTGTCAACTTGACACACTTGGAGGTGTGAACTCCAGTTGAAAATTTGCCCTCATTGGATTGGCTTATAGACGTGTCTTCAGGGCTTTTTCTTGATTGCTGATTAATGAGGGAGTGCCCAGCTCACTGTGAGGCTGTGCCATCTCTAGGCAGGTGGTCCTGAGAAGTGTGAATCTGGGAGTAAGTCCCTAGTGTGCTTCCTCCATGGCCTCTGCTCCAGTTTCTGTCTCTAGGTTTCCTAGAGAAGAAACTATAGCTTGTAAGCTATGTAAACCCTTTTCTTTCCAAGTTGCTTTTGGATATGGTGTTTATCAGAGCAACAGAAAGCAAACTAGGTCAGCAGTTAAGGAGCATGGAAGACAAGATGTGAAACACACACCACCTTCGCTTACAGTGCACAGCTGGATGTGTGTACTAAGGGGCAGAAAGGATAAGTGTAACAATGGTAACAAAATATCACTCTAGTCCTGGGTAATTGTAGTATAGTGGTTAGTATTATGCACCCCATTGTATGATTTTATAGAAACTAAAGGTAGTAATAGTATAACTACCTACAATTCCTTGTTTATAACTCCCTGTTCGAATCCTTGGGACCATAATGGTTTCAAAATAAGAATTTTCAGTTTTCTTTGTGGTAAATTAATGAATATCATTTATAATTAAACTCCAGTGGTAACTGGGACAGGATCTAACCAAAGACTAACACTGCTGCAACTGACTTTAGTGCTATTGACACTAAGTGGGATGGATAAGCATGATGCCCAGTCACTCTAGGTCAGGAGTCTGTAAATAGGAAATTGTGGGACTTTAATATCCACATCATTTATGTAACATTAACTCTTTGGGGGGCAATGTGGCAAGCGTTTCCAATACATCACCCACTTAAACCTCATGGAAGCCTTGCCAGGTAGAAGCTGATATTACTACTCCCTTCCCCATTATACAGTTGGGAAAAAGAGGCTTACATGATCACATGGCTGGCTGCTTAGGATAAGTTCTGTTCTGATTCCAGTTCCAAACTAATCTGTTGTGGATATGGAAAGTAGAAAAATGGTGAAAGGGCAGACCCCTGAGTAGACAGAAAAGTGCAAAGGCTTCATTACAAGTATGTGTATAAGTGTGTGTGTTTTTGAGTGAGTGAGTGTGTGTGTGTGTGTGTGTGTGTGTGTGTGTGTGTGTGTAGGAAGAACATATGAGTATGTCCCCATGTAAAACAGTGTGCGAGAGAATTGTATATGCCATGAATTTGTATTGGCCTATTTTCCTGCTTTTACACACCCGTGAGTGTGGGAAGCTGATTGGCTTTGGGGTAGGACATATATATAGTATTTTCCATTTGCCTCTATGAATTGCATTGCATCTTCCTACCCCACCTTTTACTCTCTTTCTTGATCTCTCCAGGGTCTCATGCAGCTCAAGATAGTCTTGAACTCCTTGTATCCAAGGATTATTGCAGATGTCTGATCCTCCTATCTTCTTCTCCAGAGTTCTGAAATCACATGCGTATAGCATCACACCTGATTTATGTGGTGTTGGAGATCAAAAACAATGCTGTGTGCATGCTATGAAATCTCTCTAACAACTGACCTACAGCCCTAGCCTCCTCCTGCTCTGTCTTATCTTGTTATCAGCAATTTTGGGTACTAAAAGCTGCCCTGATGGTGATTTTATTTTGATAATATCTGTAACCAAGAGAATAGGGGCTGGAGGAGTTATGCTATTACTAAGAATAAGAATTCTGTTATTCTGAGGAGAGAGAGTCTTCAGAGGCTGACCTGGTAACAGAGGCTGTCTGATGCAGGCCACAGTGATAAGTCAGTGCACAGTCACGCATGGTGCAGAAAGCTCCTGCAGGCAGCTTGGTACGGTCAGTGAGCTTCATCTTGGTTCATTAATTTTTGAAGGAACTGTTCTTTGCATAAATGAAAGACATGCAGATTTTCTCAAAGGTTCCTTGAAGATGTTTCTTATGTCTTAGAAAGAAGAATTAAAGATTAGAACCTCAACAGAGTCTTTGATTTTTGTGGTGTTGGTTTGCATTTTAGGCAGCTGCTGTATGTGGGAGAGCTAAGTTTTGATCGTTTGACTTTCTACTGACCTGAAATCTAGAGAAAGATCTGGAAGATCTTATACCTGGATAACAGAATCGAGGTAACAAGGACCATGGAGTTTGGAATCACAGGTTGGGGCTTGAAGCAACCGTGACTATGGGATGGCAAACCGCAACACACTGTGATCTAAGGAAAAAAGAAAATATCCATATAGCTTATGGTTCATTAAACCAACATATTCCCTGTGGGCCTCTAGATGACTGCTCCGAAAGCAAAGAAAAGAGAGAAGGTGCTGCCACACTTCCGGCTTTACTTTATTAGTTGTTTTACATGCATCATTTTATTTCTTCTCTGGTGCCTCTTCCAAAGAAGGCATTTAAGCTTTGTTTTGTAGTATCTCCTGGGACTTACGTGGCTTAGCCCAGAACATTTTCCTAGTAGGTGGCAGAGCTGGGATTTAACCTTTTGGTCTCCCCTTTTTCTGTTATATTACAATTCCAAGAGGCCTCACATATCTCTGAGTAGTATGTCTGGCAGAGCAGGAACCCTAAATCACAAATATATTAGCAATGATAGTTGTGGATTTGGGGGTGTTTTATTAGATGCAGTTATGAAAATTCCAAGTACAGAAGGATGGGCTACCACAGTATGAAGTTTTTTAAATGAAGATTCAGGAAAACAGAGCTGTTCTATCTGAGGGTATTGAAGCTCTCTTCTGGGGAACAAGATGGTCAGTATGAATGATGTCTAGACCCTTTCAACTAACATTACGTTTTAGCCCCAAGGATGACTTCTGTTGTTAGTTTTCCTTCTCAACTTGACTGGACTTGGGATCACTTAGCGAAACATGGCTGTGTGTCTGTGATGACATTTCTAGAGAAGTTTAACTGAGCACAGAAGATCTACACTCAGAGTGGGAGGCACCATTACATAGCTGGGAGCTTGGCTGGGATAAAAGAGGAAAAAGAAAGAAATGCGCTGGACAGTTTTATGTTAACTTGACACAGGTTAGAATCAGAGTGAAGGACACTTCATTTGAGAAAATGCCTCCATAAGATCAGGTTGTAGGCAACTAGGGCACTGTCTTCATTAGTGATTGATGTGGGCAGGCCCAGTCCATTGCAAGTGGGCTACCCCTGGGCTGCTGTTCCTAGATCTATAAGAAAGCAGAATGAGCAATCCAAGGAGAACAAGTAAGTAGGCTCAACTTCTCTATAGTCTCTTATAACAGCTCCTGTCTCCAGGTTCCAGGCCTGCTTGCTGTGGAGGTATAATCTACATCAACACTCTCCTCCTCAGCTTGCTTTTGGTCATAGTGCTTCATTTTGGCACTCAAAACCCTAATTAGGACAGAGGAGAAAGTGAGAGTTCATCCTTGTCTGCTTCCTGACTGGGACAGGAGATAGATAGACAAAAAGTAGAGATGGACATGCACTAAATCCTTAATGTAATTACTGTTATTAATTTATGTGACTTAAAAAAACCAACTATTGATTAAGTACTAGAAATCAAAGTATCAATTAACAAGTAGTTGGAAATATTCCTCTTTATGGATTCCAGGTATGATTCATTCCCCCATTTTACCTGGGATGTACTTGGACTTTATAAGTATTATATTCAGCAGTTTGCTAATACTGTGGTAAGAAAAGGGAGCCAGTGAACCTTCTGACCCTGTTGAAAGCCACCCACAAACACATTGTAGTCAATATCAATTTTCCAATGTATTATTGATTTTTAGAGGCATTTATTTCAAAACAAACAGTGGTTTTCTTTGGTAATTTCCATATTGTGGATACAACTGCATTTTTGCTGACCTGCTTGTTGTCAAATATTATTGACTACATGCAGAAATAAAGAGAACTTGTTTTATGGGTATATTTATTGAACTGAACTGAGAGGAGGAGAATGGGGAATTATAAGAGAGAGGATTAGTAACTGTCCTCATCTCAATACTGCTGCTTGACCTGAACTTAATATGAAACTTCACTTTTTAACCCACCAAGTTCCCTGCACCAGTTTTAAGGCATTTTCCTAGTTTCTAGCACATGTAGAGATAAATTGCATTCATCTGTGGCATCTATTGAAAACCTTTGATAGGTTATGATTCAGAACCTAATAGTTAAGAATCCATTCACTCATCAAATATATGGAAGAAGCTCCTATGTGAATGTGAAAACTGAAGGTCAAGATCTAATGAATAAGTGGGGAAAGAGGCAAGCTCTGAGAGCAGGGTGGGCTCCGAGGCAGGATGGAACAATGGATGCTGAGTGTCCAAGAAGTCTACATTGCTCGCGTCCATTGAATGGACATATGGAGCCTGGGATCCTTGTCTTGTTCTTCCTGTGGCCTTCCCCTGCTCACATTGTCCTTTCTCCCGCCAATCCCATCCTCTCTGGTTATCACTTCTGGACTGACAGCACCTTAATATATTCTCCATCTCATTTGAGCATTCTGAGTTTGGTCTTGGGTCCCTGAATTGAAAGTACTTTAAATCCACCATCTCCAAAACAGTACTCAACAGTCACAAAGCATGGTTTAGTAATTAGTGCATCTACTTCTGCCCCAAAGTAGGAAAATGGAAATGGGTCTGTTGTTACTTCTGCTTGATTCCACATCTTGTCAGTTAATGACAGAAAACCTTTCAAAGTAGTACTTAATTATATTTATAGCTAGTACATTTTTATTACAGTGTAACATACATGCAATTTATCTGTTGGGGGAGGAATATGCTCTGAATATATTATCTACTTGACATGAAAATGGCCTTGTATAGTAGTAGTAGTAAAAGCTTCCATATGTGTACAATATGTTTAGGAATTCTTTTATAAGTTCACTCATCAAATGTGTGCAAGAAGCTCCAGTGTAAACGTGAAAAGTGGTGCCAAGGTCTAATGGATATGTGGGGGAAAAGGCAGGCTCTGTGAATAGCACCTCCTTCTGAGCAGGGTGGACCTCAAGGCAGGATGGAACAATGGATGCTGAGTGTCCAATAAGTCTACACTGCCCACACTCATGTCCAAACTCTCTAGGCTTTAAAAACCTTTCCTGTCATTGACATCTCAGCACTATAAGGGTTGTGATTTTTCTGACTTCTAACATGAGTGATTAGTCTCATTTGATTTTAAGTTTTGTATGAATGGACTCATACTGTACACATATTTTGTGCCTGTCTTTTTTTCAGCATTATCCTGGTGAAATGTAGCCATGCTGTGATGTATTATCATGTCTTCATTTCTCAGTGCTTTACGGTGTCTTTAATTCCTAGTAAGAGTGTTTTATTGTAAAGTTTGTCTCCCCATGAAGCCATCTGAAGATGTATTGAATAAGGTTAGCTTGTAGGAATTTTCCTTTTATGCAGAGCATCTCTGAAGGCTGGGCATATCTGTTTGTGATATTTGAAGTCTACCAATAAGGAAGAAAAGCTACTCGGAAGAAAAAGGTGCCGAGAAGCCAGAAAAAGTAAGAGCAAAAACTTCCTCCACTCCCAGAGTCTGTGCTCTTGGATGTAGTTTTGAAAGAAAAGTTATGCTTCAATTAATAACGGACAACAGAGCCCAGTCTGATGAGAAGAGAGCGTGATATGATCAAATGCCAAAAATGAAGGACAGCTAAAGAGACACCCTGTGAGCCACAGTCATTTCTCTTGACTTCTAACTTTATTTATCCGAAGGATAATATTTCATCATAGTTTATCAACAGGACACAGTTGCACTCAGATCATTCTGTCATGGACAGGAAGCCACTTCAAATAATTGTGTTCATAAGAATGAATCAGTCATTCGTCCTTATTTTTCCCATTTGGGACCCAAACAGGATGATCAAATACCTAGGAAACAAAGAAAAGAAGCGAAAATGATGTCTGCGTTGACAAATCCTATTTGGTAAAAGTATTTATGTATGTTTTCGGATAACGGTCCTTGAAATGAGGAGAAATAAACACATTGAAAACGTATGGCAGAGACAAACTAAAATAAAAGGCACACTGAACAGAAGTGAGGCCATTTACTGCTCTGTAGAGTGTTTATTTTGTTTGTTTATATAGCTTGATCTATGGGAATTTCTTTTTCTATTTTTTAAATCTATAAAAGTTTTGAAAAAAATTAAATCCCTAGGATGTGCAAAATCCAGAAGAAGCACATATTAGTCTTCAAGGAGGAGCTAACAGGGGATACCTTAGTTATGAGTGAGGATACATTACCTCACTGACTTGACTTGAAGTTACTGCCTGCTCTCAAATCTGCTTGCTGCCAGAAAGTTTTTCTCCAGATCCTTTGTGTGTGTATACTACTTAGTATAAAATTTAATTTCCAAATTTAAGTTTGTGTGTGTGCACATGCATGAAATTGTATATGAATGCGTATGGGTGTGCAGGCCTGAGGACAATCTCAGCTGCCATTTTTTAGGTGCCAATTATTGTATTTTTTGAGACAATGTCTCTCTTTGGTCTGTGTCTTAGTCAGGGTTTCTATTCCTGCACAAACATCATGACCAAGATGCAAGATGGGGAGGAAAGGGTTTGTAGAACTTACACTTCCATGCTGCTGTTCATCACCAAAAGAAGTCAGGACTGGAACTCAAGCAGGTCAAGGAGCAGTAACTGATGCAGAGGCCATGGAGGAATGCTGCTTACTGGCTTGCTCACTTCTCCTAGCTTGCTCAGCCTTCTTTCCTATAGAATCCAAGACTACCAGCCCACAGATGGTACCACTCACAAAGGGCCCTTCCCCCCTTGATCACTAATTGAGAAAATGCCTTACCGCTGGATCTCATGGAGGCATTTTCTCAACTGGAACTCCTTTCTCTGTGATAACTCCAGCTTGTGTCAAGTTGACACATAAAACCAGCCAGTACAGTCTGAATCTCAGCAATTCAGCTAGTCCATCAAGTCCCAGGGTCCCACTGTTCTCCACCCTCCAGGGCTAGGATAAAAACAAAAAAGCAGTGTCACTATACTCAGCAATATTTTATAATTTAAAAATATTATTTTATATGTATAGATGTTTTCCTGCATGTGTGTATATGTACCAATGCATGCCTGGCACCTGTAGTGGCCACAAGAGGAAATTAGATTCTCTGAAATTTAAGTTACAGAAAGTTGTGAGTTGCCACTCACAACCGGAGTCAAATATGGATTATCTGGAAAAGCAGCCAACACTCTGAACCACTGAAAAATCTCTCTAACTCCCATAACCAACATCCATTAATGTGGGTTTTGGGGGATAGAGTATAGGTCTTCATGTTTGTAGGGCAAGGACTTTACCAGTTGAGCTAGTAGTCTATTCCCACATTTATGTCCCTATTCAAGATAAGCTTAATAAATATATATAGCAAGCAAAGTGATTTTCTCAGGGAGGGAAGAAGTCCTCCCCACAGATGTTTTGTGCAAAAGATTGTCATCCTTGGGTACAGGTAGGTCAAGCTTTGTTCTCTGGCTCAGGAAACCTGGGTCACAAATGCTTAACTTATCTGGCTTATTCTGTTTTTATTGTCCTGTATACCCCTAGGAAGGAATTTGGTCTTTTTGTACTACACCTTTTCCCTCTTGTGGGCCACCACAGAGTGAAGTGCTTTCTCTTTGTCAGAAGCACACATACTAGTGGTCCATGGAGAGACTTTTCTGTGATTATGGGCCAATTAGTCACCATAAGGGAAGGACCCATCTTTTTATTTTATTATTTATTTATTTGTTTATTATTTATATGTATGTATGGTATGTGTCTTCATGCATGTATTCTTGTGTATGAGTGTATGTATGTATATGAGTTAGTATGCATGTTTTTGAGTGTGTGTATGGGCACACATATGCCATGATGTATGAAAGTCAGATGACAAATCTTGGATGTCCACCTTCGCCTTCCTTCTTGTTTGAGAAAGGTCTCTTGCTCTTCTCTCTTCTGTACACCAGGCTAGCTGGCTGATGAGCTTCAGGGAATTTTCTTGTTTCCTTCTCCCTTCTCCCTGTAGGATCACTGAGATTACAGATATATGCTACCAGATCCAGTATTTTTGTCCACTGAAAAAGATCCCATTTTACATAGGTTCTGAACTCAGATCCTTACACTTGAATGGCACATGCTTACTCATTGAGACATCTCCATAGCCTGCAAAGTGCCATTTTGTACCTTGGTTATGATTTATCTTCCTAAGGAAAAACCAGGACTGTTTCTACTCTAGAGATAAAATAATAATAAACTTAACACATGTAAAGAGTTCACTGTGACATCGAGTGCCCTGTAGGAGGTATGGGTGTCATGGTGGTTTTCTTGCATATCTGAGTCTCCAGGAATGAAGAGGGCTTAGCAAAGACATCTGCATGAGCAAAATGAAGGGGAGATTAGTTGTGGATAATTAAAATATTTCCACCTTAATAAGAGATGGACTGTTTTTAAAGTGACAACCTTTTCCTGATATTAAAAGCAATGCTTGTTCATTAAACTAGAAAGCAAACACCCAGGAAGATGTTAGGAGACAAGACATCTACATTCTCACCACACAGCTACTTAACTAACATTTGGGGGCTATCTTCTCCTTCTCTTCCTCCCTCTGCTCTCCCTCCCCTCATTCTGTCTATGTGTTTCTCCGATTTTTCCTATTCTTTGCCATATATTCTGAATATAAATTGAAGCTTATATTCATCGTAAAGTTACATACTCAAGTTTTTCTATTGAATATATTGTGAGTATCTTTGTTAAAATCTTGGAAACATATTAACCAAAACCCTGTTTCCAGGGCATGAACGTTGCTCTGTGTTAATATTTAAATGTGACATACAACATTTGCGAGCACACTAATACACATATCTTGGGGCATATTTCAAATTATTTCCTTTAAAATATTGCTGAAAGTTGTTTTTAAAACTTTATAATATACTCCAGGAAATCTGAATCAATTTAATCTCCCATTTATAATATTCAGGGGTGTACATTTGCAATGCAATGTTGTTAGCACTGGAGATGGTAATTTTAAACAGTAAGAAAGCAGTCTTCTAAGGAAGGACTAATAAATGTATTCTTATCGCCAGTGCTTATTTTCTGCTTCTATTTTGTAAGTTGTCTGCTTATATCCTAATGATCTACAAATGTTCTCATTCTCTTTTCTCTATCTCTCTCTCTGTCTCGCTCTGTCTCTTTCTCTGTCTCTGTCTGTCTGTCTGTCTCTCTCTGTCTCTCTCTCTCTGTCTCTCTCTCTGTTTTGGTACATACTACATGTATCTACTTGGATATTTCTTTTTGCATAAAAATTATGGATTTTCTTCCATAAGCAGATACTCACTATTTTCTTGGGCAAACTCTTTTCTTCTTTTTAATGATTAGCATATCTCTTTCAAGGTTATTTTCTAACTTTGATTAAAAGTAACTGAAAATTATGACTTATTTGGGATATTATTGGATAGATGTTATTCTAATTTACTCAAGACATTTTTGTCCTTTGGTCACATGGAGTAGTATTCCTCATCTATCTTTATAGCTATGGCTGGACAGTTCATGTATTAGCTGTCTTTGTGGAAAGTCATCTTAAGGCCTTTGTGTTGGTTTGTCTCTATTTTGTATTGGGTCACTAATATTTTAATTACTTCTTTTAATTTTTCCTTTTGTTTCTCCTTTCAAATGTGTGTATATGATCTATTATTTTTGTGTTAGCGTAACTTTCAACAGTGTATAGAAGCAATGAGGTGCCACATTATTTAAATCCACATCTACACCAATACAGAATCCCAGAGTTTCCTCACATGACAAATGTCCTAACTTAAGCATAGACTTCCTTAAAGGACAATGAGTTTTCTTTATATGTATGTTTACATGTATGCATACATACACAATTTAATTTTAAGCAGGTATGTTATTTCATTAAAATAACTTTAATGTAAATATTTTTCTCGACAAATCAATTCAATACTTTTCTACTGTTGAAACTGAAGTAATGGTAATTTTAGAAAGTTGTTTTTATCTATTTGTGTTTGTTTGTATTTCTTTTCAGTGTACTTACGTTTTGCATTGATATCATAGCTGGGATTTTTTTGCATTTGCATTATCATAACTTGGATCTGGATATTTGTGTAAATGTGTGTGTGTGTGTACGTGTATGTGTGTATCTGTGTTATGTATGTGAGTGCCTGCAACACAATGTGTATGCATTCTCCACCAATTTAAAATATTAGGTTATGAAGAACACGTAGAATTAATATATCGAGATGAACTTTGGTGCTGGCCCTGGTCATGCACACCTTTAATCCTAGAACTTGGGAAACAGAGGCAGGTGACTCTCTGTTCCATGCCAGCCAGGCATCCATAATGTGACTCTGTCTCATAAACAAAACAAGTGAATCCTGGTATATTTTACTTAGTGTGAGAGTTATTTATTCCTTGAGAGTTTCTGAGAACTTGCATATTCATCTGTGACATTTATGAGATGATAAATATTTACATTTTGGAATTTTTCTTGGTGTTTTTGATTAGTTTGGATAATCTTTCCCTTGTAAAATTTTGATGCATTTGATTTTACTTTAAAAATTGAAAAGTGCTCATTTTACCTTGTATTTGTTTTTAAAGAAGAGCTTCTGCATAATCTTGCTTCCTCATTTTTAATTATTATACTTTTTAATGTCAACACACATATTTGTTAGCTATTTTGGTATTTGGCTTTTCTTCTAATGACCTATTTCTAAGTTTTTCAGTTTTATCAATATCTAATTTATGGTTCTAAATAAATTTAGAGAATAATCTTTCTTTTGACTTGCTTTACTTTTCTTCTGATATATGACTTTGATGATTTGTTCTTTATCTAAAAAGATTTTATTTTTAATTTAACTTATATGTATATGTGTGCATCAGAGTATGGGTTTATACATGGGAGTATAGCATCCCTCAAAAAAGTGCAGAGGAAGTCAACAGATCCTTTAGTGCCGGAGTTATCGGTAGTTAGTTGTGAGCCACCCAATATGGGTGCTGGGGACTGAACTCCAGTTCTCTGTACTAGCAGTATGCAGTCTGAACTGCTGGGCCAGCTCTTCAATTCCTGTTAACTTGTTGGTACATTTAATAATCCTATAGGCAATTAATATCCAAATTTTAACATTGAAGCCATTTTGTTTGTAGCACAAAATTTTACACATTATTTCTACTTATAAACAGTCTACTTGTAAATAGTCATTTAAAAAGGCTTAACCCTAGTATTCAGGAAAGCTTTTGGTTTTGTAGGCAATTGTATGTTCTTGCTCCTTGTTTATTCACATATATATCACGGCTTAGCATAGGATATGTTTTCCAGGACTCTGGTACCTAGTATGAGAGACATATCTGCAACGGCGTCCTGTGTAAAATGTAGTCTTGAGGATGTGGCAGATAGACTATAGCAGATGCTATCAACAGGATGTCTGGATCTCAGTGGAGTACCTGCTGGAGAAGGGAATGCTTCCCTCTGAGGATGGCATACATTTACACTGCATGTCAACATCTGATACAGGATTCAAGGCTGGGACACCAACACTAACTTGGGTTAGAAATTCCTAAGCCTAAGGTGGCAGCAAGGTCACTCTTAGGGGCAGAAGGGAGGATAGCTGGCGGACTCTGGGGCCTGGCGTGAATCTGAGACCACTGTAAGTGTGTGCATCTGTTTGAGGGATAGTGGCTTTCTTCTTCTCTTTTAATGAAATCTACTGCTTAACTTAATCTTCTGCTTAAGACAGTGGAGCATGAGAGAAAATGTCTTATTTAGACCTGTGCGGTGTAGATGGGGCTTCTGCTAAGGCAAGTGGCAGGCCAAATGATCCATGCTAGATGCATTTGAAAGAAAATGGCAGCCTCATAGCTGTAGAGGAATTCCTGAAAATATGGGCCAGGTCCTTCCTTGGTGAGACAGCTGTGTATAGGAAGAGCCCTTGGGCTGCAAAGAACACTGGGAAGGCACTTAGAGGGAACATATACCTGCTTGTGCAAATGGGTGCTTATAGTGGTCATAGCTGGAGTCAAGGGATTTTACGTTAAACAAGACTGACAGTTTAGAAGAAATTTAAATTTGACATGTTGATTATATTATTTAGAGTTTTCTATATTTTTGAAAATAAGACAAGCCAAAACCTGGGAGAACTATAAAGAGATATTCTGTGGCAACTGTGTGGACCTCAGTCTTCTCTTGTTTGTCAGGCATTTTGCTATGATTTCTGGATGAAGAATGTGTGTGGATCTTAATTGTGGATCACTCTTATAATCCATCTGAATGCCCCTGGCCTATTTAGTGCTTTGTTTACAGTCTCCATCTCAATTTCTCTTTTGCATGCATACATCTTGGCTAAGCATTTAACCTTTATTCCTGGCCCTGTTTGAGTTGTAGTGTGTGGATTTTGTTTTTTAAGCAAATATAAAAAGCCTTTGTCTATTAATGAGGGTGTCAATCACACTGATGGTGATTTTCTAAAAGACTGCTTACAGTGGACATCATTCTTTCATGTTCTATGTTTGTTCTCTCCTGCTTTGTCATAAGGGAGCCTAGCATGTTTAGAAACACTCAAGTATACTAAGGGGAGCTAACTCCACCCCAGATCCCAGTCCCATTTTGTACCAGTGTTTAGGTGTAGAATGGACATGGACCTCAATTATGGACAAAACACTGAGAAAGGAAAAAAGATTTGTGGATCTTTCTGATTTTTAAGGAAGTCACAGGAAATGGCAGTTCTCATGATTGGCTCACCTTATTGCATTGGTCCTGGATATCACCTCTGGAAATGTGGTTGGTAGCCAGCTTGCTCCCTGTCTGTGAATGGAGTCCTCATATGATGGTAGATGAAAGAGATGGGGGAAAACCTGTGGTTCTTGATGCTCAGCTCTAAACCAGAACTGTATCACTTCCATGGCCAAGGCTTAGGGAACATCTGGGAAAAGGAGGTGAAAAGCATTTAAGTGATGAGAAACCTTGTCTTCTGGACTCCTCAACAAGACCTGCATGAAATCAAGCTAGCTGAAATGACAGCATAGAGTAGGGAAGTGATATCCAGGTTCACTCCTTTGTGAGGACCTTACAGCCCACAATAGGTGTTGGATAATCAGTCCTAATTGAGGATGTGGCCATTGGGAGTTTCCCATGCTTCATTAGGTGGCTCCACAACCTCTTTCATATGGGTAGCACTAATTGGACTTAGTAGGTTTAAGAGAAAGAGAGAGAGACAGAGACAGAGAGAGAGAGAGAGAGAGAGAGAGAGAGAGAGAGAGAGAGAGAGGAGGGAGGGAGGGAAGGAGGGAGAAAGGGAGGGAGGGAGGGAGAGAGAGGGGGAATGAGGGCAAGGGAGAGAGAGAGAGAAGTAAAAGAAAAAGAGAAAGAAAAAAATAAAAAAAGAAGACATAAAGTTGGCATAGAGACTTGGGTATGGGGGAATTGGAGTGGAGGAAAGAGATAGATTTGATCATATTTCATTGCATAGTTATACTCTCAAAAATAAAAGAATTAAAAGCTAGGCAGTTCTTTATAGTATTTTTGTCATTTAAAATGAGAATTTCAGTTAGAATATCTCACTAGAACAATGTACTTTTACTTCAGTTTTTAAGGGTGTTTTTTAAAATTTGTTTTTTGGTTGTCTGCCATTCATATGCATATGGTATTTTATTTGTTGGTGTTTTCTCTTGTGAGTTGCTATCCATACATTTGATCTGTGTTTGTTTGTTTGTTTATTTAACAAAGTCTCACTATATAGTCTAGGCCTGTCCTCAAACTTGCAAGTTTGTTCACTCAGCTTCCTAAGTGTTGGAGTGACAGGCATGCGCACTTTCCTTGGACCACATCTGGCTTGTACTTCTACTAAACACTCAGCAGCCTGCCGCATAGATGAGCTGTTATGCTTATAGAGACCAAAGCCATAGAAAGTGTGTTGAACTCTTTAATTGTAACAAACAACCTCACTAAACAATGCATGCGGCCCCATTCATTTTGTGTCCATTGAAGTCTCAGAAGTCCAGGATGCAAGTTAAAGTATCTTGCCCAAGTAGAGAAGAAACTGTCAGCATTGCATGCTAAAGATAAGGAAATCAGTATAATTTTACTTCATCTTGTGCTTTTAGATCTTATTCACTTCCTGATTTTTCTGTGGTTACCGAGGAATTTCAAGACTAGTGGATTAATAATTAATCATTTTTGCATTATTCATATTCTTCCAACTAAAACTGTTTTCATTTTGTCTTGAGCCCATTTTCCTTCAGCCATACTTCTGCAACTTGCCACTATTCCCTTTGAACCTCTACATTTTATTCTAAATTATTTACTATAGTTTATTATTGCATTAACTAATATGTTTTAGGTCATTTTTATTCACTGTTTCTATAGTCATGTAGTTATTTTGTAGAATTTCTGAGGAAAATAGAGTAAGTGTTTCTTCTGTGTTTTTGAGTATTTAATGGTTTGTACACCTAGTGTTTTTTTCTTCTTTTTTAATAATATTGATTGTTTAAATTAAAGTTTGATAGTGGTTTTTTTTTTTACCCAATTAGTTGTCATCCCTCAAGTAACTACTGACAGTATCCTCCTTCTAAATATTAAAATCATGTGGATTTAAAGAAATTGTGTTTGATCAACTGCCAGAACTGACTTTACCCAGATATAAAGGAAGGAAGTTTTGAGTAATATTTATACAGTATAATCTATTAATTTGTACACACACACTGGCGTGGTCTCAGACAACAATCTTACTCTATTATAGTGTGAATGTAGCCGTGTGACTGTCCTGGATTTTATTTATAAGTGCACCATTAAGTATGTTCTTAGAGAACTTAAATGCAAAATAAGTGCTGTATTTGCTACATCTATCTGTCCAATTGGAGGCTAGAGTAGATGTATTCAAGTTAGGGTAAGCTAACTCATGATACTGGGTTGGCTTTAAACACATTTTCAGCTTATGGTATTTTCTGTTTACTGTGCATCTATTTAATTTAGATTTTGCTCTAAGGTAAGATGAGGAACTCCTGCTCCTGCAATTAGAGACAATTATAACTGTAGTGTTCTAACAGGTCAAAGGAAATAGGAGAATATACATGGAATGTGTCTGCAGTAAATTCTATGGGTGGATGAGAATCAAGTCCACAGTAAACTGAGTATATAAGGAAGAAGATACCTCAAGAAGAGTTAATGCCAATGCTCCCCAAGTTATTTTACAATATAGAAACAGATGGAACATTCTCAATTAATTTTATGAGACCATAGTTACCCTGATAACCAAACCAAATCACATAGAGATTCAACAATAAAGCAGATTACAGATCAATTTTTTATGAACATAGATACAAAAATGATAAAATACAAACCAAACCCAAGACCTCATCAAAAAGATCATCCATCATGATCAACTAGACTTCATTCCTGACATATCAGGAAGCTCAAAGAAATTCCACTAAAATCAGGAACAAGACAGGCTGTCTTCTCTATCTCTATGTATTCAATATAGTGCTTGAAGTTTAGCTATACCAATAAGACAAATGAAGGAGAGTAAGGGGATACAAATTAGGAAGGAAGAATTTAAAGTATTATTATTTACAAATGAT
Organism: Uromys caudimaculatus; assembly: GCA_028551405.1. Lineage (NCBI taxonomy): Eukaryota > Metazoa > Chordata > Mammalia > Rodentia > Muridae > Uromys > Uromys caudimaculatus. Next base: position 14,287,892 of record CM052715.1, read on the forward strand.
ATAATAGCATACATAAGTGAACCTAAAATCTCCACTGGGGAACCCCTACAGGTGATAAATACTTTCAACAAAGTGACTGAATACAAGATTAACAACAACAACAACAACAACAACAACAACAACAGCAACAACAAAAATCAGTAGCACTCCTATATAATGACAATGAACTAAAAAAGAAAATAGGAAAACAGCTCCTTTCACACTAGTCTCTAACAATATAAAATATGTTGATGTAACCAAGCAAGTGAAGTACATTTATGACAAGAACTTCAGATCTTTGAAGAAAAAAATTGAAGAAGATATCAAAAGATGGAAAGATCTTTCATGCTCATAGATCTGTAGGATTAATATAGCAAAAGTGGTCATCCTACCAAAAGCAATCCATAGATTCAATGCAATCTCCATCAAAATTTCAACACTATTCTTACAGATCTTGAAAGAACAATTCTCAACTTCATATGGAAAAACAAACAAACAAATAGGCTAGCTAAAACAATCCTGAACAATATAACAACTGCTGGAAGTCTCACCATTCCTGATTTCAGATTGTACTACAGAACCATAATAGTAAAAACCACATGATATTGGCATAAACACAGACATGTTGTTCAATGAAATTGAATAGAAAACCTAAACATAAATCCACACTCATACAGACCTCTGATGTTTGATAAAGAAGCCAGAAATATACAATGGAGAAAGAAAGCATGGTCAACAAATTGTTCTGATCAAACTGGATGGCTGCATGTAGAACTCAAAGAGATCCATACCTATCAGCCTGCACAAAACTAAAGTCCAAGTGAATGAAATGCCTCAACCAGATACACTGAAATCGGTTGAAAAGAAGCTGGGGAGTAGCTTTCAATGCATTAGCACCGGGGATGACTTTCTAAGCACAGTACAGATAACAAAGGCACTAAGCAACAATTAATAAATTGGACCTCATGAAAGGTTTCTATAAGGCAAAAGACACTGTCAATAGGACAAAACAGCAGTCTATAGAATGGGAAAACTTTTACAAACCTTACATCCAATAGGAAACTAATATCCAAAATATATTAAGAACTTAAGAAACTAGATATTTAAAAAAATCAAATTTTAAAATGGGGTATAGATCTTAACAGAGAACTCAAGAGAAGAATCTCAAAAGGCTGAAAATCACTTAAAGATATATTCAACATCCTTAGCTATCAGAGAAATGCAAATCAAAACTACTTTGAGATTCCACCGCTGAGAATGACTAAGATCAGTCACTCAGGTGGCAGCTCATGCTAGTGAGAAGGTGGGTCAAGGGAAACATTCTTCCATTAGTGGCAGGAATGCAACCTTATACAGACTCTATGGAAATCAATATGAAAGTTCCCCCAGGGAGCTGCAAATCAACCTAACTCAAGACCCACCTATACCCCCTTGGAAATATATCCAAAGGATGCATCATTTTACTACATGGACACTTGCTCAATCATGTTCACTGCAACTTTCTTCATAATAGCTAGAAACTGGAAACAACTTAGATGTCCCTCACCAGAAGAATGGGTAAAGAAAGTGTGGTACATTTACACAATAGAGTATTACTCAGTTGTTAAAAACAATGGCACCATCAAATTTGCAGGTTAATGGATTAAACTAGAAAAAAAAATCATCCTGAGTGAAGTAACCCAAACCTAGGATGGTGAAAATGGTATGGACTCACTTAAAAGAGAATATTATCTGTTAATGTGGTGATAAGAAATCTACAATCCATAGATCTAGAGAGGTTAGGTAAAGAGGAGGTATCATGGGGGGGGGGCACAAGAATCTTCCTGGGAGGGGGAAATAAAATAAGATTTTACAGGCAGACTGGGGGCTAGTTAGAATAAGAGTAGAAAAATCAGAGGGTGGAGGTCAGGTAGATGGAGGAATATAGGGAGAGATGACTGAAATTGGGGTGCTTTTGAGGGGAAGTATGGAAACCTAGTGCAGTGAGAACTTCCTGGAATCTATGAAGGTGATCCTAATGAGGACTTCTAGTAATGGGGGAATGGAGTCTCAAAAGGCTTTCTTTTGTTGCCAGGCAAGGCTTCTAGTAGTGGGGTTGTGTTACATTCAATTGAGGTGTTGGCCAAGGGATCCCCATGGAAATACCCAGGCTGTTGCTGAGACAAATGACTATTCTCCCAAAGCTGGCAGTGGGGCCTGATTGCTAAGGACAACACCCACACAACTCATCAAACACAGAGAGGTTATTTTGGTGCCTAGATGGAGCATTTACTAGTCTCTTTAGTGAGGGAAGTACTCTGTAGGCTACAGAAAGAAAATGTGGAAACCAACCCAGTCACAAGACCTTTGACTTCTGATCTGTCCTTCCTCCAAAGTATACTAGGGCAATGGTGGTGAAGTCTGGTTTTACTTAAGGCCCATTTCCACAAGAAGGAACCCCTACCTGACATTGCTTGTGTAACTAAGAACCACAGACTAGATAGCCCATAGACCTAGGGTAAAACCAAACAGTAGTGGCATAAAAATGTATTTATAAAAGGACTCCTAATGATATTCTTCTATATTCATGCATCAATGCCTTTATCCAGTCATCACCAGAGATTTTTCCTCTTGTAGCATATCAGAACAGATGCAGAGATCCACAGCTAGACATTACATGGAGAGACAGTCTAAATGGGATGTCTCTCACTTCAGAGCTCAGTAAATCTCAAGGAAGAAGAGGTGGAAAACTCGTAAGAGCCAGAGGAGTTGGTGGACACCAGGAGAACAGGGTCCTCTGACTCTACTAAGAAAGGTGCATATGAGCTCATGGAGACTAAAGCATCCACCACAGGACCTGCATGGGTCTGCACTAGGTTTTTTGTGTGTATATATTATGGCTATCAGCTTAGTACTTTTATGGGACTCTTGACTGTGAAAACAAATATGTCTGAATCTTGTGGCTGTTCTTGGGACTCTGTTCCTCCTGCTTGCTTGCTTTGTCTAACTTTGATATTGATAGTCTTTACTTTCTCTGATTAGATTTCATTTTGGAATGTTTGGTTGTTGTCTCTTGGGAGCCTGTTCTTTTCTAATGAGAGAAAGAGAATGGATCCAGAGGGGAGTAGAGGAGGTAGGGAGGGACAGGGAAGAACATAGGGAGAAGGATATATTGTATGAGGAAATATTGCCATTACAACAGCAAGCTTGAGGGCAGTCACGTGACAAGTAGACCTTTCCCACAGGAGGGGGCGAGGCCACCTTCTCAAGCTTTTACCTTGCCTTTTTCTCATCAGGTTCATCTACCCAATAATTTTCACTTCACCTCTAGAGTCCATGAAACTGGTGGAAATTCTTCTCAATGCTGATTCTTACTAAGATGAATGTATTGCTTGGTATTCTTAGTTCTCATCTAATCATTTTCTCATTTTTTCAGCCTAATTTTGGAAAATAAAATTATTTAATTATATAAGAGTTGGTGTCTTTTGATTTGGTGGTTTGTGTTGCTTTGTCAAGTAGATACAAGCAGAGCCATCTGGGAAGGAGGAACCTCAATTAAGAAAATCCCTCCATCAGATTGAGCTGTAGGCAACTCTGTGGGAAATTTTCTTGATGTTGGAGATCCTAGCCCACTATGGGTGGTGACTCCCTTTGACTGGTGGTCCTGAGTATTATAAGAGAGGAGCCTGAGTAAGCCATGGCAACATTCCTTTATGGTCTCTGCACAAGTCTCTGCATCTAGATTCCTGCCCTGACTTCCCTCAATAACAGACTGTAATGTGGACATTACAAATAAACCCAACAAACCCCTTTTCCCTAAGTTGCTTTTGTTTGTGATGTTTGTCATAGCACTAGAAAGTTAACTTGGACAGCAGAGCAAGAGGCAACCCTGGTGAGAAATTAGGACAAGCTGCCCTAAACAGGCAAGTTGCTAGACTGCCAGGATTCCAGTAATGAAACACCAAACCTTTCCCCAGCTTACTTCCAATCTTTTGATAAATGAAGAGAAACGACTCTTTTCAAGAGAAACCGGATTTGTGATGAGGAAGGGCTGACATTGTGGCAGAGAGAGGCAAAGGATGAACTGAAGCTCTGTCTAGCCTGAGCTCAAGAACAGACTCTAGAATTCTTCCACCTAGTTTACCTTGTGTGCCCGGGTTCTTAGGGATCCCATAAGATTTTGTTTCCCAAGTGAGCCAATTTAGTGAGAACATGTTTTCCCATTTTAATTGCTCCCATAACTTCCGAAGAGCATGTGATTTTCAGATTACCACACTAAGCTGCTGTCATTCTTGGCAACTGCAGGGGAAGCTGTCTCATGAGCCCAGAGAACTTGCTGTGGGTAGAAACCTGAGCCAAAGTTTTAGGAGTTTGGGAGACAGAACAATTTACTAACTTGTATGATATACATAATGGTGGCATTCATGCTTTTAAAAGAACAAAGAAATGGACTGGCTGGAGAAGTGGAGATTTCTGCATGCGCTGTGTCCTCTTGCTCTAGGGTAGATATGTTATAGCTCCCCCAAGTTGAGTGGCTCGCTCCCTACCCACAGCCAGTCCCATTTGTTGTCTTTTTTATTTCATTTTAACACTCACCACACTCTGCAATTATCGTGGGCAGCTTTCCTGCTTGTCCATCAACCCCTGTGGAAGTGATCACTGAGGTCCTGTTTGTCTCATTGTCTGCAGTTGAATGAAGATAGTTCTTACAAAGGAGACATTCAGCGAATGCTTTCAATTTGCCAAGTGAGTGTCTATATTAGATACCAAATGATGGAACATGACGTCAGCTCTGGCAGTGTCTAGCTTATGTTAGAAAAGCTTTCAGACCCCACTTGCCTTATAGCTTTGGGCCAAGGGAAGGTGTTTTCAGTTTAACCCACGAAGGTTAATGTTTGTAAGTTGGAACAATGACACAAGATAAACATGAACTCATAATAATCTTGTATTTGGGTTCAAATTATAAGTTTCATAAGTAAAAGTTGGGAAAAATAATGTTAGCTCTAAAAGAATTTGTGGAAAAATTATGTTTTCCTCACCTATAATGAGTTAGCAGCATGGACAGTTACTAAAGAAATATAAACTAACCTTGGGCTATAACATCCCATAATATAAGTTGAATTGGCATTCATTGTGACTGCCAGCTATTTTGAACTAACCATAGATTTTGAGAGTTAACTTGACCCAGCATGCAGATATAGGATATGGGGTAGCTGAGAGTATCATACTGCAGAAACTGTTCCCAAGCAGTCAGTGCCTGGATGGTCTGTGTGGCTCTGAACATACCTGTGACTTTGTGGTAGAGTCCACATTTTAAGATAGACAAAGATCAAACAGTGGCTTCACTTGTATGGGAATGGCTTACAGAGAACATTTAAAGAAAAAGTGATGTTTAGTCACAAGATGATGGGAGGCAGGGATTATGAATAAGAGGACATGGGATGGAAGGGAGCAGACCTGTCCTGTGTGGCTCCACTGACATATTTGAAAGGACAGAAGTCTTAGGATTAGAGGTGTGGCTTGAAGCTCTTGAACCCACCCCCTCTCTTCCAAGCCCATACAGCCACCTGTCTAAAATATTGGTTTCAGAAAGAAGTCATACTGTCTTCTAAGAGTCTAGGATTATCCGGATGAGTTTAAAGTGTATTTGAAAGAGGTAAAGATTATTTGAACTGATTTAACTGGTGAGTGCTCAAGGACAGGGTGGGTTTGTCACTCTCTGCAGACCTTTCCACCCTTTGAGCAACTAGGTTTTCTTCTGGGGCTGAAACTGAGGCACATATGATGTCAGAATGAAGACTTGTACTTGCTCTGAACATAAAAATTTTAATAATAATAACAATCATTATTATTATTCATGGACTATATTCATGTATTGAATCTACATCAGAATCTTTTCTGTGCATTTGTACTTGATCCTGATAGCTACCAGTTATTCCACCCCACCCACCCCTTCTTAATTCCATTTCTGAGCCAAGGCTGTGCTTCTTGTAGCTTTTTCTAAACCTCTTGTGCCTTGTTGTATACAGACATTGTGCATATGAGTTACATGTGTTTATGGTTAATAATCCTTAAAGAGCAGCAGAGAAAAGAGGAATGATTCCCATGTGACAACAGGGAGAGGGACTAAGCTGGCTCTAAGTGCATTCCTACAGACTGGAAGGAGCTGGGTCTTATCTAGCAAAAGGTATTTATTTTCAGCTTCCCACCAGTTTCATGGTGTAGAGAACCTCTGGGAGTGCTAGATGAAACTAGATTCTATGCCATCTCACAGGGTATTCAAAGGGAATATCAACTCTTGGCATAAAATTTGACAAGCTGCTTCCTCTGAAATTGTCCTTCTGTGGTTCTGAAACCCTACAGTCAGAACACTGGCATCCAAGTTCTGCATTTTCCTAGATGTTCTACAAACCATTCAGCTCCTGGTATCATTTGGATGGGAGTCCTCATCCACTAGATATCAGTGGCCTGCTGCTCACTATCTTTCCTGCCAGGTCCCACCTTATGTTATAGCATGCTTCGTTATTCACACCTCTGTAATTATACTCCGTGTCTTCCAGAGGAGGAAACTGAGTCTAACAGGTTTAAATACCTCTTCCACACAACTAGTAAATGATAGAGTCTGGATTTAACTTTGGAATCTGTACTCTTAACAAAGTAATACCATTTTTAAGACTGCTAACTATAGTAATTATTGGTTCTCAGTCCCAGAGGACTGCTGAGCTTAGTATAAGAACACCGTGTGTGTTGAGGGTGACGGTTAACAAGATGGTAAATGTGAATTAAATCTGATTCTGACCCTAGGTCTGTTACTAATTTAAAATTTCTTCAAATGGTCAATATAATCCTGAGTAATATTAAGGTCACCAATAACATTTTATTATTTTCCTCAAAGTCAACTGAAGTAGTGTCATTGACTAACTTACTGCATTTACTCTGTCTGCATCTCTCTCTTCTTTCCCTTCCTCTCTTCTCAGGCATCCAGTTATTTCTACATATTTTTGTGAATCTAATATTGTGCTATACACAAAAACATAATAATGAATGAATTTAAATCTTTATCCTCAGGGACCCTCCAACCTGGAAAGAGACTTTAAAAATAATTACTATTCATTGCGGCTATGGCTAAAATGAAAAAGTTTTCCCAACCTGGAGCTCCAGAGAGTGATATTTGGAAGGGACTAAGTATACAATGGGAAAGAAGTATTTTGTGTTAAAATAAGTTTAGAAAATGCTAGTTAAAGAAAATTAAGTGGATTTCTTTTCTTACTGAGAAATTTTCATGCCATTCTAACTGCTAATGAGCCACATTGATCTCTAATAAAGGAAAGGAACTTTCTAAACCTAGTTGAACTCTGAACCTTCCGGTCATTGACACAGTGAAATATTTTTCATTATTCTAGCCATTTACAATCCACACACTCATTTGTTTATCCGTGCATCCATCAACTACCTATTATTCCCTGAATACCTACTGTGTGCTTGATATTGAGTCAAGTACATCCTGATATCCAACAAGAAAAAATTATGTATGACATTTGTCTTAGATTTTCTATTGCCGAGAAAAGACGCAACCAAGACAATGCTTTTAAAGAAAAATATTTAATTGAGGCCAGCTTACAGGTTCAGAGCTTAGAAGTCCATTATCATCATGGTGAGAAGCATGATGGCATACAGGGAGCCATGATTCCTGAGAAGGAGCTGAGAGTTTGGATCATTTGGATCACCAGGCAGCAGGAAGAGAATGTCTTGAGCTTCTGAAACCCCAAAGCCTGCCATCACAGTGACACATCTCCTCCAGCAAGGCCACACCTACTCTAATAAGGCCCTCCTCCTAACAGTGCCACTCCCTGTCTGTCAAGCATTCAAACACATGATTCTATTGGGGTCATTTCTATTCAAAGCACCACAGCATTGTCACTGGGAAAAAACACATCAAGAAGACAAGTAAATGTATGACATTATCTGAGTGTAGTAAGACTCACAGAGGAGATAAACATGTTGCTAAAATGAGAAGGAAAAGCCAGGTGATCCATTTAAGCAATATTTGAGGAAGCCACTCTGATTAAATAAAATACATTCACTGCAAGTACCTGAGGAAGATGGTAGTTTTACAGTGAGTGGAAGATCTGTGCAGGAAGGGAAAATGGCAACTGCCAAGTCCCTGGGTAGCAGAAAGCCTTGGCAAACTCCAGGAGCTGAGCATCCTCCAGGCGTGTATGGGGTTTTCTGAAGGCAGAAGGATGGACTCAACACATTAAAAATATAAGCATGTCACCCTCATAGTGTTGGGGGATTGGAGGAGACTGGCAGCATTAATTCTAAGCTTGAGGGGAGCTGGCTCTTTAAGTACTCACAGTGATCAACTGTCACAAGGATTTTCTCTTTAAGTAAAAGGGTCACTTTTAGTTCCAAACATTTGACCAAAGTACTGCTCGTGAAATTTCTTTTTCAGATGAAATGAGGACCAGTGGAAATTAAACACATGCCTGTGGTTTTTGTTTGTTTGTGTGTTTTGTTTTTGTTGGTTGTTTGTTTTTTAAGGAAAAACTGCTTTCAGCGGTACAATTGCCAGTGTTAATGATTGAAGGAGATGACCTCAGCTCCTTCCTAAACTTGGGGGACATGTCTGCAGGGAGAAACGGACAAAGAAACTAGTTGCTTACTCTTAACTCTGTGGCCAAGGAGGGAATGTGGCTGACCCTGATCCTTGAAGCTTGGCTGCTTTGCTCCTAGAGATTTCATCTTTCAGTTCTTCCTGCAAGATTAAGCATCCCCAAACAACACGTTTTATGGTCTGAGCCCTGGTTCAAGGAGTTAAAATGGACTTCTTTACTGTCAAATCAACTGAAAAGCTTAGCTAGACATCAGGACTATCTAGTATGGCATTATTGCTGTCGGTTTCTCCTGACCCATCTTCTGCCTTCCCTTTGCCCTCTTCTCCTAATAGATACATGAAAGAGAAGGAGCAAGGGAGGGGCAGAGGAGGGGGAGGGAGAGGGGGAGGGGGAGTGGAAGGGGTAGGGGAGGGAGAGGGGAGGGGGAGGGAGAGGGGAAGGGGGAGGGAGAGGGGAAGGGGGAGGGAGAGGGGATGGGAGAGGAAGAGGGGAAGAGACAGAGAGGGGGAGGGGGAGGGGGAGGGGGAGGGAGAGAGAGAGAATTTGTTTTGTTTCATCATGTTATACCCACAAAACAATAAAGAAGATGGGCTTTGGATATCCAGTCCAAGTCTTCATTTTCTTTCTTCCACGGGCAAACAACACTCTGTCTTGAAGATCTTCAGCATCTTCATCCGCATTCAAAGACACCACTGATATTTGTGAAGCAATATCAGTCCTGGTTACCTCAAGCTATCAGAACCGAACTGCTTACAACAGCTTCTAAACTAATTCTAGGAAATGCTTCCTCCTCTGGAACCTGATTCTGCCTTCTTGCCCTTTGAAAGATTCTTGCTCTTCAAAAACAAAGCAGTCTTCCTCATATTCCCTTCCTTACTTGAACTTCCTGGTAATTAGCTAGATATAGTTGCCATTTAAAATGGAAAGCCTTGGCACTGGGAAATGGCTCTATCAGTAAAGGGCATGCTAAAAAACAAAAACAAAACAAAAACCAAACCCAAAAAACACAAGAACAGCAAAGTACCTAAATAAATATTTAAAAATAAAGAGGAGAGTTGAGGAACATTAAGAATCCAGAGTACATCATGTCCTAGCTCTTTCAGAGACCCCCACCACAGCCATTGTAATCCTTACAATTTTACAGATCATCTGTGTATCCTTTCTCCTTTGCACTGTAGATATTCTAAATTCCAAAGTGCAGTGGGATATGGGCCACTCCGGTTCCATACCTGGTGTTGCTGTGGTTGATGAAATGGGGCAAAATGTTGACTTTGTTGCTCAGGCCTCTTGGGAAGATGGTCTGGAAGGTGTACTGTGGCTTGATCCAGCATGGTGTGCTCACAATTTTGCCCTAGACTCAAGCATAGGTTCAATGTTTCATGGATGCTTGTTTCTCTCGAATCTCAGGTTGAAATTTTGACTCTCAAAATGATGATGTTAAGAGGCAAAGGCCTTTGGGAAGTGATCAGACCATCCTGGCTCTGTTTTGTGAGTGGGCGTATGCTCCTGAGAAAAGTGGACAGATGGAGCTCCTGTGCTGCTTGTGTAAGTGAGGATGGAGAGAGGCGGTACTATGTGTGAGGAAGTAAGATCCATCCAGACACTGGGTCTGCTGGCAACTTGATCTTAGATTTCACATCCTTCAAGACTGAGAAACACAGATGCTTGCTGTTTTTTTGGATTGCTCAGTGTATAATACCCTCAGTGGAACAGCCCTTCCAGGAAGGCCCTCTGTTTGATTACAACTAACAAAGAACCAAGAGAAATGGTTGAGACTTAAAAAGTATGGATCAGGGCAGAAGTGTTCTTGTATTCCTCCAGAAAAATGTCATTAAGATTTCAGTTACACTGTGCCACATGATCACTGTGAACAGCAAATAAGACCAGAAAATAGTCTGTGACAATGGGTTCCCTCCCTCCCTGGGTGAAATTAGGATCCTGTTTGTAGGATGGAGGTATCTGACAGGCAGCTGTAGCCTGTACTCCTCTTAGGCACTGGCCTGTTTCCATGGGAAATGCTGTTAACTTGGAAAATCCCTTTTAACCTATGCGGGACTTGATCCAAGGACTTCCAAAACTCCAGCCACAAATAAAGCCCCTAAATCAGTCATCTCTTACCCTGACATCAATGAGATGCTATATCCCTATTTGCTGACAGGATGTCAGTCAGATTCATCCTGCCATCAACCTACTCTGTCACAGGGAAGGACCTTAACTTTCTTGTCATGTATTCCTAGATAAAAATTTTAGCTTTGCAAATATATAATTTCCAGAGGCCATAGACCATCTTTAGTTATAGAAAGAGTGACCTGCTATTTTGGCTATAGAAAATTTCTTCCTAATACTGATTAATTCACCCCTAAAACTAGACACCAACAGATCCTAAGTTGTGACCCAAAGTTACTCTATAATCGCAATCCCACAATTTCTACCTTGTTCTGATTACTACAGGATTTCTTCCTTGGTCACCTATAGCTCTGACAAGTTATACACATAAACTCTGCTCACAAAGGGAACCCAGGCTTGCAGCTTCAGTTCAAACGCAGGCTCTAACCAGAAACTTAAAAGATTGCAAGAACCAGCAACAGATTTTTATAATGAACAGTTTAAGCACACCCAGATGCCAATAACCTGACACCTCCCAGCCCAGGTACTTCTTTCTCATCCCCAGTAAGTAGCACACCACCATCTGTGTTTCAGCCATGACCACATTCACTCTCCTGTCCTTCTTCACCTTTCCCTGAAGCAAACAAACATTGTCATTCCCTATTGTATACATACATGGTAGGCTGTAGCTCCAAACTGTGAGGGGTGTTTTGAAAAAGATTAACAAGTTATAAGTAAGACATTCTATCACACATAAAACCTAATACAAATTCACTGTACACAAACATCTCTCAAGTGGACACATTTCTCAAAGTGTTTCTTATGCAGTAATTTCTAATTCTTTAAAATGAAATGTATTCATTGACAAGTTCGCATATGTATAGGACGTGTTCGGTTATATTCAACCCTTATTCTCTTCTATTCCTCTTCTCCTTATCACCCCCTTCTCTCTCTAAGTCCCCTCCCACTTCTCTGTCTTTTTACTTGTATTTTATTGAGTTAAACAAAGGCATCCAGCATGGGCATGGGCTATCCACTGGAGCATGGGGCCTTTACTGGTGGCTAGACCCCTCTCCCAGCATCCATCAACTGTTAATAGTTTCCCAGGGAAGCAGGAGGTTTCATGAACTTCTTCTTCTTTATCCATCAGCAAATGTTGACAGATCTAGTCTTGTGTTTTGTTAGTGAGTGTAACTTAGTAGTGTTACATGTGTCTTTTTAAAGTTTTAGATTTCCTGTTTGCCATTGACAATTTTGTACACTTTTGTTGCCATGTAGAAACTGTTATTTGGTAGCTACTAAATTAACTGTAGGGCTATACTAATCATCAGTTCTGGTCAAAAACTGTTTTTATAGTAGCAAGACTTTGGCCATGAAAGATGCAAGCCCAGAAGTGGGTAATGATGACTCAGAGTATAGCCATTAATAGTATCAACAGGCAGAACTTCTGCCTGTTAACAATCTGTCCTGTTACCACTGCTTCATGACATAAGGCTTAATAGCAAAAACAATGAGCTCAAACAGCTAAAGCATACATATGAAAACTCTAAAATTATGTGCACAGTATATAAAGGATGCCCTGCCCACTATGGTCACATGGGATAGAAAGCACAGTTTATAGCCATGGTTGCTAAAGTATGCCAGCAATCTAGCCAACTTTGTCATTTAAAGTAGTTTAGAGAGGTGGGAGAAGTCCAAGCAGCATCTTGTATGTGGCAGAAGATTCCAGGTAGTTCTGTCCTGGAGAGAACTGCTCCTCATCCTCAACTGGCTTGCCTTTGGGTAATGACCATACTGAAGATTCTGTAAGCAGCCGGCTTATATTTGAGTGTTGAGATTTTAGCAGCATTTGGCATGATTAATGTTGAGTAAAGTAACAAAAACAGCATCTTCAGCAACTCTGTTGCCTTCAGAGAGGGATGCTCAAACCCCTTGGCAGATATCCAAGTTCCTGTCCATCATATTCTAGCCTGTTTTGACAACCACATCTTCCTCTATTCTAGTGAAAGCTTCTCCAGTCAGACTGAGCTCCTTGCTGCTGCCCAAACAGCCCACGTGTTTCCTGTTTCTTTGCATCTGTTCATATTATTCTCTACTCTTGGAATGCTCTTCCCACCTCTCTCTGTGCACAAGCCATCCAACTTCAGCATGATAATACTTAGAATAAACTGGATCTTCAAAGATGCTACAGGAACTTACAAAATCCAAGGGTCTGCTTGGATACAAAACAAATGAAATATTTCTCCAATTGACTGGAATTTTGTGTGTGAGTACATGGGTACGTGTGCCTATGTGTGTTTGTGTGCACAAGCACAAAATTCATGTATGTGCACGTGCGTGTGGAGGCTAGACTTCAGTCTCAGGAGTCGTTCCTCAGACACTGCCCATTTTGTTTTCTGAGACAGGGTCTCTCACTGGGACTGGGCACTAACCAATTAGGTGAGATTGGTTAGCCAGAAAAACTCAGAGATCCTCTTGCCTCTGTCTCCATAGTGCTGAGATTATAAGCATGCACCAGTTGCCCAGTGTTTTATGTGGATGCTGAGAGTGTACTGAGGTCCTCACACGGGAATGATAAGCACTTTACCTTAGTCATCACCTCAGAAGCATGAATAGAATCTTGGTGCTAGAATGTTTCTGAATGTATTCTAGCTGGAGGAGGAGGAGGAGGAGGAGGGAGAGGAGGAAGAGGAGGAAGAGGAGGAGGAGGAGGAGGAGGAAGAGGAGGAAGGGGATAGGAGGAGGAGGGGCAGGGAAGGAGAAGGGGGAGGAGGAGGAGGGGAGGGGAAGGGAGAAGGGGAGAGGGAGGGAGAGGGGTAGAGGGGGAGAGGGGGAGGGGGAGGGAGAGGGGGAGAAGGGAGAGACCTAACTCTGAACCAGTGTATTTTCTTTGGCTTATGTCACCCACAAGGAAAGTTTGATGAAAGCAGGTTGAGCAAAATCAGACATGTATTTTGTTACCAGAGCTTGCAGATTCAACAGTGGAAGACATTTATTTTGATTTGAATTTCTCTGGTTTTTTAGATACCATTTTCTCTCTCAAACTAGGTCATTTGAATTATCTGCTGATAGTTCAAATCTGTAGATAATTTGCTTTTACTCACATTCCTAAGAACTAATTACCTGTACATATAAAATGATGAAATCTCATTATATTTTCTTTTAAAACTCTGACATGCATTTAATTACATTAGTCAATTATTACCGTACATGCAGAGGATTTGCTATTGACCAGCTCGTGCTGGAATATTTACAGCACAGATGTGTTACTTTAATTAAACAAATGTGATTACACACATATCAATTTTTATTTAGCTTCAAAGCCCAGAATCTAAAAGTGATGTAGTTGGCAGAGCCGCATGGTGCGGTGCTGCTTCCCAGGAACTCAGAAAGAGGCCCTTCACTTCGGGAACACTGCGTGCTTACAGTTCAGTGCAGGAAACTTCAACCACAAGTGGGCTTTCTGGGTGTGTAAGTGTCATTGAATGGACTTAACAAGGAACAAATAAACTAGCTGTGAATCTTCTTTGCACATCTTTAGCTTTGCTCTCTCCTATGTTGAAATGAGGTGCCAGGCTTGAAGGACCTTTAAGAAAACTAATCTAAATTGAGAATGGGAGTTGATTTGGAATGGGTACTTGGTTAAATAGGCCAATGGGTATTTGTGTTTAGGCTCAGGAGTGAATTAGGACACTAGAATATTGGACTTGATCTCTTGGTCTATTGTTTCTCCCTAACTCTACTGCTAAGCTGTGAGTTTAGAATTCAGTGTGGGTATCTCTTGGTGCCTAGAAACAGTCAAGTGTGTTTGAGAACAATCCAAAGACTTACTTAAAAAGTCTGGATGCATTTTACAAACTGGAGAGAGACAGAATTCAGTGCAATTCCAATGACGCCACATATTAGGTACTTAGCAAGTAACCTAGAAATGCTGTAAACCAGTTCCTTGGTCAACAAAGACTTACCAAGCACTGGCTGCAGGGAAACGAAAAGGAAGGTGTTTTATATCTGGAAGGTAATCTGGTTCTTTCCTACACAGGGACCAGAATACTGCTTCTCAAGCAGTTGTTTTCTCTCTGGGCTGCAGAGGTATGGCACCTGAAGAGCTAATCCAATTGGTCAAGTCAATCAAGGGTCTGCTTAGACACTTAGACTCCCTCCAGGTTTCTTGGATATAGGCAGCCTCTTTGAGGATGATGTCAAGGGGCAAATGGAATGTGATATATCCAGGTTCTTAAATTTCTTCTGAGCTTGGAGAGTTCCCTGAAATGCTAAAGTGACTTTTGTGAAAGGAGACACTGGGGTGGTATTTTGTGTTTGTTTTATTTATTCTTTAGTTAGTTTAGTTTAGTTAGTGATATTTAATCTTTATTAACATTTTGACTATACTTAGAATCACTTAGAGGGTGATTCTAAAGAAGTTTAATTGAGAAGAGACTCATCCTGATTGTGGGGAAGATTGTACCATCCTGTGTACTTGGATCTGAGACTGAACGAAAAAGAGAAAGTGAGCTAAGCACCAGCAATCATCTCTCTCTGCTTCCAGACTGTGGCTGCAGTGTGACCAGCTGCTGTTTCCTGATGCCACATCTTCTCCTCATGATAGTACCATGTACCTACCTTATTGAACTATGAGCTAATACGAACCTTCACTTTCTTCCTTGGATTGTTTCAGCCATTTTGTCACAGCAACAAGTAGCTAACACAGTGCTTACTCCTGACGTGATGTGAGCTGAATGCACGGGTCATGGGCAGCACCAAAACAGTTTGCTTTTGTTGCTCTCAGGTTTTTCTGAAACAAGGTCTCACTGGTAGTTAGATCTGCCCTCAAATTCAAAATGTTCATGCCTCAGCCTCCAGGAAACTGAGATTACTGGCCCGTGTAAGAATGTTTTGGGGTGATTATGCACCATTCCATTTTGTTTTAACCTCTCTTCATGAAAGGTCCTTGTCTAACAGTGACAACAAAATCCATGTCATTATGTCCTTACAGGGATTGTGAACTACATATAGGTGACATCTGGAATGCAGTAGGTCCTTGGGAAATTGCTGATGATTGCACTGGTAGTAAGAGAGTTGAGATATCTTAGCTATGGTCTGTTCACCCTGCCTGCTCTTTTTGCTTATATCATGATGGACAGCACTGGACTAGTCCCACCCCAGGAATAAAGACCATGAAGGGAATTGGCTGAGCTTTTAAAGAAAGTTCATCTGTTTCAGTTCCCTTGAAGTGAACTGCACAAGATGTTGAACTGTTAGTAGGAGGTTTAGGAGCCATGTACATCTCTTACCTCAAGATCAATGTTTCTAACATTGCATTTTGTAAGGAAGGAAGGAAAGACATGCATCACCCAGAGAACATATTTGAGAAGAGGAATGTTGGGGGAGGGGGACAACAATTAACCCAAACCAGGAGTGGAGCTCATCTCTGTTTGCTCAAGCTATACACTGTTGGGATGCTCTTGCAATATGGTTGCCTTCCTGAAAGCCCTTGGATTATCTTACCAAAGGAGTCACCATGCTTTTTATGGAGTAGACTTGGGGTTTTCAATCCTCATAGATGGAAATATTGATCTTCATATTCACGGAGGGCTGACACATTGATTTCCTCACCCACTGGAGGCTGAAGCATTGATTGTTCTTTTATCTAGTGAGGATTGAAACATTGACACCCCCTTACCCATTGGTGGCTAAGGCTTTCATTAAGTTCCTCTCCCTTTAATAAGAGCACCACATAAATATGATAGTTTTTATGTGTGCCATGAAGTAGGCAAGCTGGGGCATTGACCTAATTAAAAGCAATTTCATGGGGTAGTTTCAGCTTTAGCATTGCCTTAGTATATCAAGTATTCTTAATCTGACATATTATTTGAGCTTAATTTTCCCTATTAGCAAAATTGGAATCATTCTTACCCTGCACTTTTGCTATAAGGAGTCATTGAGGCCATGCAGGAGAGTGTCTGAAACTTCACAGATCCTCCATACTGGGAGTTGAATGCTTCGTGTTCATTTAGGGAACTGATGGAATTTTATTCTTTAAGGAAAGCAAGCAGTTTCTGGCTTTCTGCAGCACTCACAGTGGCTAGATAGAGTCAGAAGTTAGCAGTTAAGTTTGAGCCTTGGTGGTCTCCTTTCTAATTCTCTCTGTTTTACCACAGAAAGCTTATCTGAACTGGTACCCACTACATAAGGAGTCAAAACTAGGATTAAGTGCTCTGCTCTCCATTTCCTTCCTGGAGGCCAGGGCTTAGTTCATGCTTAGTTCTGCACCCCAGCCCCACCCAGCTCCCAGATGCTGATCTCATCCTTTTTTGAGGGGGGGGGCTGGACTGATTGTGCTTAAAGTCATTTGTAGGAAGAAGCACACAAGCACACACAACCAGGCTTGGAGTTACTTACCTAAAAACAAGTTCTTTTTTCTTCTGCTCCAGTTCTTCAGCCTTACCCAAGCAGGGGTGTGAAGAAGAATCAGGCTTTACATGGTGTGTGCTAAGGCAAAGGGATCCTGGACAAGTTACAGACAAGTGGTATCCCTCCATTGTGTTCCATCAAGGCAGACTCAGGTCACCTGAGTGAGGTCTAGTCTATAGGGAGTTGTGGGTTTCTCTTTCTCTGTGGAATGGGTCACTGCAAGTTGAACCCAGCATTGTGGGGGTGAGGGCTGGGCTGCTGGCCCACTGTACTTCATTATGTATTCCTTCATTGTTTCCTATGCAAATTAAGTTAATGAGAATTAGGAACATAATGGAGCCCATTCACCGTTCTAGTCGCTGGAAAATGGGTTTGACTACCAATTTTCCATTACAGCTGTTTTGTAATTACCGTGGAATACTCTGAATTCTAATGGAGATGCTGAGCTGCCTGACAGCCTCTTGACTACTTTTTTTTGGAAGGTGAGAGAGAGAGAGAGAGAGAGAGAGAGAGAGAGAGAGAGAGAGAGAGAGAGAGAGTCAAATCCTATAACTTGAGGGCTTTTCCATTATACCATTATAGTGTTCCGGTTTGGCTTTGGTGATGGTGGCCTGAACTTTAACAGAAGGGCCAATGGTTAGATTAGTTACAAGGCTGGGCCCCAGTTGTCCTTTGACTTGTAGGAAAGCAAAGGAGAGTCTAGGGACCCAGCTAGGAACAGTCCTATGAGCAGCCCAGAGCCAAAGCTTGCTGCATTCTTTATCTTATCTTACCCAAGACTCCATAAATCATCTCCCCCATACAGCCCTGAAGTTGGAACTGAAGATCATAGTGCTTCCCTAACCCTCCACTGGGGTCCCCGTGCTTAGTCGGCTGGGTTGCTGTGAGCATCCGCCTCTGTATTGGTAAGGCTCTGGCAGTGCCTCTCAGGAGACAGCTTGATCAGGCTCCCGTCAGTAAGCACTTCTTGGCATCAGCAATAGTGTCTGGGTTTGGTGTCTGCGTATGGGATGGATCCCTAGGTGGGGCAGTCTCTGGATGGCCTTTCCTTCCATCTCTGCTCTACTCTTTATCCCTGTATTTCTTTAGACAGGAGCAATTCTGGGTTAATATTTTTGAGATGGGTGGGTGGTCCCATCCATCAATCGGGGGCTGTGCCTAACCTCTGGATATGGTCTCTACAGGTCCTCTCTCCCCTTTGTTGGGTACTTAAGCTAATGTCATTCCCATTGGGTTCTGGGAGCCTCTTGCTTTCCTGGCATCTGGGACTTTCTGGTGACTACCCCCAGTTCTCCATCCCCCATTGCTACTCACCTTTGTTCAATTTCCTGATGCTCTGTACATCTCCCCTCCCCCATCTCCTCCCACACCTGATCCTGCCCCTCTTCCCCCCTCTTCCTCCCAAGTCCCTCCCACCCTCTACCTCCCATGATTATTTTGCTGAAGATGTTTGCAACCTCATAGGAAGAACAATATCAACCAACCAGACCCCCCAGAGCTCCCTGGGACTAAACCACCAACCAAAGAATACACATGAAGGGACCCATGGCTCCAGCTGCATACGTAGCAGAGAATGGACTTATCTGGCATCAGTGGGAGGGGATGCCCTTGACCCTGTGAGGGCTTGATGCCCCAGCATAGGGGAATGGCAGGGCAATGAGGCGGGAGTGTGTGTGTGGGGAGTGATGGGGGAGCACCCTCATAGAAGCAGGGGAGTTGCAGAGAGGAAACAGGGAAAGGGGATAACATTTGAAATGTAAATAAAGAAAATAAATAATAAAAAATGTTTATAGTGGTCATCATAGTCTGTTCAGTTGGTTAAAATGCACTGCCAAAATTTTGCAAAACTCCCATCTGAGTCACCAGATAATACCAGGAAGTCAGAGTCTCTTCTTAGGGGTTTTAATCTCATTAATGAAAGTATTTAAATATAAACGCAAATGAAACCAGGAAGACAATTTTATTAGAGTTCGAAAGCATACCCTGTGGTAGGTAAGCTGTAAATCTCAGGAGAAGATCAAAGGAGAAGGGATGAGAGAAGGGGAAAAAACCAAACTGTTTGAATTCAGCCAGCATGGACATCAGCCACAGGACAGATAAGCAAACACAGGGCAGGGAGGGGAGTGTCAGTGAAGTAAAGAAGCCCAAAGTAGGAGAGACTACAATGCTTAAAACAGAAGTAAAGGGAAGAAAAAGTCACGTTGTGTTTTTCAGAGTAATTCGGAGAAGTGGGCAGAATTGCAAAGTGACATGGCTGTGATGTCCTAGGGAGAGGGAATTCTACGAAGGAATATTTGCCTCTTTAACATGGCTTACCATGCCTGAACTTGCCTTCCTAGGGAGGTTCTACCCTCCTGAATGGGGCACCCTGAGCCAGGTCATTAGCCAGACCAGGTGGAATGTTAAGTCTCCATGTGGACCAGAGAGTTCACCCTCCTGAACCAGAAGGAAATAGTGGGCCTTTACTGCTGCTGCTTCAAACATGCTGTGAACTGGGTGCCTTGAAACAGAGGAGAGTTATGCTCCCTCTAAGTCGAATATCAAGAGGTCAATGGATTTGGTGTCCAGTGGATGTGGGCTCTCTGGATGAGGGAGCCCTCTGGGGCTTCTTTCCAATGGCCTTACTTACACTCACAAGTCACTAACCACCTCTGAAGGCTCATCACCAGTTACCACCACACGTGATTGTCATCATATAATTGGAGGAGGAAACAAATACTTTCTCTAACATTCCAGCATGACCTCCTCAAATCCATACACATCTCACATGCTATTAATTCAAAAGTCTAAAAGTCCAAAATATCATCTAAATATAATCCCAAATCAGATATGGTTGAGACTGGAAGTCTGAGTCATCCTGAGTGAGATTTTCTCTCCAGTTATGAACCTGTGAAATCAAGCATATTGTTGGCTTTCAAACTATGGCGGTTCAACAGACACAGGACAGAACATTCATTTCTAAATGAGGGAAACAGGAAAATAAGAAAAAGTAACAGGCTCTCAACAAATCCAAAACTCAACAGGGCAAATTGCAGGAGACCTTATGGCTCAATAACCTAATGAGGTAAGAAACATTAACTTCAAATCCAAAGGGAGCACATTGAAACACAAGGAGGTGAAAAAAAAATATTCTTGTTCAAGGTGGCACAGCCAGGAAATGGGAGAGTCAGGACTCAAAACTGGTGGTCTACTTTGACAGGTCATGTCTGGCACTCTTGGAAAGTGTCTCTGGGGATAGAGATTAGGGAGAGGTAGACAAAGAGACAGGGAGAGGAAGGGGGAAGAGAAAGACTATACCTCAGAAGGAAAAATTGGGCTTATAATGCCTGGTGATAGGTGTCAATGTGCAAGGTCTAAAATGGTACAAAATCTCTCAGGAAAGGCAAATGAGACACTGTGGTCCAAACCACTGGCATCGGAGAGTGCACAATGCTTTAAGAATAGGGTGAAATAGGGTAGAAATGAGTGGTTGTCACCCTCTCTCTGGTGTTCTCCTCAGCTTCCACGATCTGACTTTGGGAGTTTGCCTATGTGGTGGTTTGAATGAAGATGGCTCCCACTGGCTCATACATTTGAATGTTTGGTTTCTTAGTTGGTGGTCTGTTTTGGAAGGATTAAGTAGTGTGGCATGCTGGACGAGGGAATGGACTTTAAAAGCTCACTCTAGGTCCAGTCCACTCCACACCTCCCACTCTTACTCCCTCCCCAACCTACTGATTGTGGGTAAGGGATAAGTCTCTGTGGGAACAAATAGCTCTGGGTGAAGAGAAGTCCCCGTGTCCACCCTGGGCACTGTGGCTCTGGGAGGGATGGATGCTCGGGAAGTTTGGCCTCAAGTCTTCCCACAGTCCACCAGGCAGGTGGGGGCTATGTGAAGCCGAAAGGACACCACCTGTGGGTGGGCCGGCTAGCTGCTTTGGCTTGGGTGGAAGTCTGCTGTGGCTGGAAAGCTGAGACGGTTTCCACAGGAGGGCTTCCACAGGAGGGTATATGTGCAGCTCATTAAGCGAAGGCCGGTTCCATTGTTTCCCACAGCAGATGAAGATGAATAGAGACAGTCCATAGTTGTAAGACATTTATTGACATGTGGAGAATGGCATGGATGAGATCATACCCCGAGACCTCTGGGAGGGGTGAGGTTAAAATAGTAACTGGGAAAGGGCGTGGCTAAGTCTCTAGGTGTCTCATTAACATGGGGATAGCTTGGGACTGCGTGGCCATGCCTCTACCTGTGGCATGGTTTGGGGGCATGACCCTTTTTTTATGTGACCAAATGTCACAGACCTATGGAGAGATGTAGCCACATGTTAGAAGCTGTATTCTAGGAGCTTTGGCAAATGGCTGCCATCCCTTATAGGCTGAAGACAGTCCATTGGGCCTGCAGCGTTCAAACCTTAGCTCCACCAGAAAACAGACTGCCAATCATGGCCCAGCACCCAGCAAGTCTCAGCTCTTATTTCAGCACTGTGCCTGCCTGCTTGTTGCTGTGGTCCTCTCCATGATGATCATGGACTAAACTGAGACTATAAGCAAGTCCTCAATTAAATGCTTTCATTTATAAGTTGCATTGATCATGTTGTCTCTTAACAGTAATAGAAAAGGACCTAAGGCAGTCTGGATTCCAAGATGGAAGTGAAACTTCTACAAGGCAGCCTCATCACCAGAATAAGAGGGTCAGAGGAAGAAGGTAGTGAAACTTCAAATCTTTGCAATTAATAAAAAGGAAGGGTGTATTTCCAGTTGATTCTCTAGGAAGTATGCCCTAAAATAAGTTCATCAGGAGGTGTCTGAAAAGACTTGAGCAGTGACTGGCTTCATCTGTACACACATTTCCTGACTGGGGCTTTCAAAACTACCAAGTCCTGGTTCTAGTTATTTATTTAATGTGTGTGTGTGTGTGCGCTCACACAGGCAAGTGTAAGTGCATGCACAATGTAGAGACCAAGGGGCAAGCTAGGGTGGTGTTCCTTAGAGTTACACATCTTGTTATTTGAGACAAGGTCTCCCACTGGGACCAGGGGTTATTGATTGATTGTGCCACCCGGCCAACAAGCATCAGGAATCTGCCTGCTTCTGCCTCTCCAGAATTGGGATAATAAGAACACTTTACTATGCCCAGAATATTTACTTGGGCTTGGGACTCCATCTCAGGTCTTCCTGCTTGCACAGCTTGCATGTTACCTACTTCTCCACTCATCTTTTTGGTTAATAGTTCTTCCCTGAATTTCTGTCTCTCTTCTTACAACATAAGGAGAAGAAAGAGGCCTGGTGATGCTGTCAACATTTAATTAATCGCAATAGCTGGGTAGCAAGGTTCATATCATTGAGGCTGTATATGCCCTTACACATATGGAAAATGGCAGCGCTTTCTGCCCCTGTACCCAAGACCTGCTAAGTTCCATTTTCTAGAGTATGACCCTCAGTCCCGTCTGAGTCCCTCCTGGCAGTGTTAGTAAGGTCTATTATCTCTTTAGGGAAACTTTTTCTTCCTCTTCTGTGCTTCTTAGAATGCTTTCAGTCTCTATCCAGTGCCTACTCCCATATTTTGAGGTGTTTATTTCAGCAATACACATATGTGGTACTGAATCCCATGCTCTTGGGGCTCAGGAGAGAAGCAAAGCTTGTAAGAGACATGCACATATTTGTATGTTATAAGATTTATTGCCATGTCGCAAAACCATGGGAACTGATGAAGCGATCTTTATGATGCTATAGTTTCCTCATGGGCTGTTGATGATCACATCTCTCTAAAGGACATAGTTGGAAAGGAAACTCATTATTACAGGAGAGCCCATAAACACAGGTTGAAATCTCACAACATGGACTAACCCCTGAGCTGATCCTTTGTGCCGATAATCTCAGTGATGGGATTATCATGTAGAAGCCAGAACCCTCCATCTTGGACCTAAATGCATGACCTATACAGTACAAAGTGCTACTGAAGGAAAGAGAGAAAAACTGGCCACTCAGCACCTGCCTTAGGCTGTTGCAATGGACCAGCCAGCCAACAGCACACTTGAACTGTGCAGTAGTTTCCTTGTTCTTTTCTGCCTCTTTACGACTTGAATTCATTCATTAAATCTGTGTGGCTCTCCTTAGTAGAAAATTAAGGAAGGAAATTCTGGGTGATTTAGTTAAGCCCACCCAATGGACACATTTCCTATCACACTTAGACTCTGCCTATACAACTGTGGCTTAGCATTATTGTTCATGTAACTCACTTTTTCCTAGAGGGCCTTCCTCTTGTCTTCTGTTCTGCCCTGCTTTCCTAGCACCTAGCCAGTGCTTATCCCAGAATCTGATCCTTAGTCTCACTATAGCATCATTCACAGCCACGACCTGCATTCATTTAAACTTCTATCTCCTCTACTAGACTTTGGATGTAATAAAGCACACATTTCCTCATATAGCCCTCTAAGTTAATGCCTAGTACATACAAAGAACTTTAAATTGGAATGAGTGAAATCAACCAATATGTTTGTTTTCTTAGTGTGGTTGCATAAAATAATGTTCTAACTCACAAGATGTTTGTGAAGAGCTGCACTGAGGTCTTATTCTTGGTGGTACATTATTCTGGAACCTTGGTCCTAGCTAGCCACGTATGTATTAAAGGGTCATAGAGGCCCCTACGCTATTGACTCTAAACCATGCCAATGTATTTTTTCTGAAATCACCCAGACCAAAGAGTCATCAAGATCTTGTTCTGATGGGTGATAACTTCCGAAGCCAACATCAATGGTCTCAGTGATACGTGGATAAAGCGTTCAATGTAGTATTTAGTTGGGGAAGTTGTTTCCCTGAATAAAATATCTATTACAAAGAAAGGAGGGAGGGTGAACATTGAGTATTATAATCTTCAGAACCCTGAGCCCCTGTTTCTATCAGAAGCCAAAAGATGACTTCATCTTTAGCTCCCTGGATCTTTACAAAAACAAGTAAAATCCATGTCCTTAACAGGTGCTGCTCAGGTCAAAGATGTACTAAAAAAAAAAAGGTCTAGAGGGAGCTGGAAAGAAGGTCAGTGGTTAAGAAAATTTTCTGTTTTTCTAGAGGCTCCTGACTCAATTGCTAGTACTTGTATGGTGACTCCCAACTGTCTGTAATCCCAGTCCATGGGCATGTGAAAGCCCCTCCTGGCCTCTTCAGGTACTGCACACAGGTTGTGCACAGACAATATATGGAGACACAACACCTATACACATAAAATAAAGATAAAGGAATAACTGCCCTAGAAGAGAGGTTGGGTCATCTTTGTTGTTTATTTTCTACATTTTTATTAGTTCTTTGAGAATTTCATACAATTATATTGATCATATTCACTTCTCACCCTAGTTTCTGCCAGACCTACGCCCACCCCATCACGTCCCTTCATGGTTGGGCTGTTCTGCAACCACCTATAGGATACCTAGCTATATGGCATGTCCATCCAGTAATGATATTTGAAGGCTGACCCATAGAAATTTCTGAACATCTAAAGATAAGATATTGACTAGTTTGAGTATATCTGTTTATATCTGCTAGAGCCACCGATCGAGAACGAGAAAATTTCTGCTCTGTCAAAAGGGAGACAGTTTGAAAAAGGAAAGAGGACACAGTTACCTCTCACCAGGACTCAATTCACACCCAGGGAACATTTGATCCTCAGGCTCTGGGAGAAGTTTAATTGAAATGCAAAAACCAAAGGTCAAAGCCGTGTAAAATTTAAAGGCCATTTTTACTATTTGACAAGGAACAAACTGTAACTTTATATTGCTTTTAGATGCAATTTTGTTCAGTGAAATTAGATTATACTCAACTAAAGCACCTTCTTTAGAGCTTTTAGATTAAATATTAGAACTTATTAGAAGGACCTTGATTTCATCAGTAAATACCAAGGAAAATATTTGGTGGGAAATGCAGCTGCCTAATTTGCATTAATACAAACGAGAACTATTAAGCTTAGTTGATTAGCATATTCATATGTACTGTAGGCCCCATGTATTTAAAATAGATTCTGCTAGATTCTGATTACAAACTAGAGTATGTAATGCTGTGAGTCCAGGCTTGGTGACAGAGTGCAGGAGTGCATTGCTGGCTGACAGGGAAGGTGATGATGCCAGAGATGCCAGAGAACAGTCTCTCTCTCTCTCTCTCTCTCTCTCTCTCTCTCTCTCTCTCTCTCTCTCTCTCTCTCTGTGTGTGTGTGTGTGTGTGTGTGTGTGTGTGTGTTTGTAAGCATTTGTAGGTGAGTATAGATGTCAGAAGACAGCATAGAATATCAGTCTTATTTGAGACAGGATCTCCCTTATGTTGCTTGCCTTTGTGTATGCCAGACTAGACATGAGATTCTGGGGATTTGCCTTTCTCTACCCCCTCCCCCATTCCATTAAAGGAACACTGAAATTACAGACAGGCATCCCTACATCCTGTGTGTGGGTTCTGTGGATGTGAACTCAGGTCTTTATGCTTGTACAGAAAGGACTTTACTCACTGAAGTATCTTCACAGCCTTAGGAGGTAAGTTTTAAATAGATGCTAGACTAAGGATTGCTTGGACAACCTGCTACCACGCAGAGCCATCCTGAAGTGGAAATTTCTGCATTCTTTGGAGACTCAGTTGTGTCATGTAAGGTTTTCCTGGAAATTGTCTTATGAGAGGATGTTTTTGCTGAAGCAGACATGTGGTGTTTTTCTGGAAGCTTCCTGGGAAAATGGCATGTGATATTTTGTTAGAGTGGAAACTTGAGAGGACAGTGGTGTTTGGAAAGGAGATGGGTATAACCCAACAGACAGTGGATGATGACGTATGGCATACCCTGACACTCTTCTGGTCTTCGTTGGGCTTTGCTGACACTGGTCTTGCTGACACTGGTCTTGCTGACACTGGCCTTTGCTGTAGTATTGGTTTGCCTTGATTTTTTCACTGATTATTGTTTGTCATGACTTCATAGAGATAAGTACAACAAAGAATTTCTTGTGATATTCCAGCAGCTTCTTGCTGTTTCTGTAGACTCTGGTCGATTGGCAGAGCCTTGCGGTTTCTTCTGGATTGAACTGCCATTGCTGATTCATGAAAAGTGTTTGCTAGTGGATTGAGTTACCATACTACTGATACTTATGAACTGAACTGCTGATATTCTGACAAACAAAGATTAGAATCATCCAAAGGAACTATTTCTAAACAGGTCCACATCCCCCTTTGCCTTATTAACCTTTTCTTTCCACTACCTCTGGTGGGTGGAGGGCTAGAAGAGAGATTAAAGAGTTTAACAAAACACTTATTAAAGTAGATTTCAAAAAAATCTAAACCCACACCAGCCTGTCATAATGGCCCTGAGATGAACACACAATCACAAAGGATGAGCCCAGGTTGCCTGGGTGGAAGGGACATGAGAATTATTCTCTCTCTCTCTCTCTCTCTCTCTCTCTCTGTGTGTGTGTGTGTGTGTGTGTGTGTGTGTGTGTGTGTGTGTGTGTATGTTTCATTTACTTGCTTCTTCATGTCCTGACATGTGCCACATGCACTTGTCATGTGCCCATCATAGTCCAGGCATTTGAACTTACAGTTGCTAAGAATAGAGGCTACTTATTCAAGAACAGGAGACAAAGCAAAGGATCCCACATTATATGGCTTAGTCTTTTGATTCCTGCAAGTATTTTCTAAAGAACATGTCTCTTGTGGTGAATTGTCAGACAGTGAAGTAGAACCGAATGGCTATTTCTGTTCTCATGGAATCTACAAATGACCCCATAGGTAACCCCAGAAAGGGTTCTTGTGTTTCCTTCTGAGTTTCCATTCCATATGAGTTTCTGTTTCCATGGCTACACCTTGAGATGACAAAGCTGGTCAGTGAGTGGAAGTGGTGGGTATCAATTTGTGTGTTGTATATAGCTTGCAATGAAGGCAGTTGTCCACCAGACTGGGGACACAGCTGGAAGGTTATAGCATAGCATGACACAAACAAAAAGAAGTAAAATGCAGGGCCAAGAGGAACAAAGACCAAAATGGAGAAGTGTAGATGTGTAGAGAGGACACTGTGGGAACTTTTCACGGAAGGAAGGGATGTTAGCAAGTATGTACATCCTATAAGGCCTGTGGCAGGCTGGGATGTA
Source organism: Uromys caudimaculatus (assembly GCA_028551405.1). Taxonomy (NCBI): domain Eukaryota; kingdom Metazoa; phylum Chordata; class Mammalia; order Rodentia; family Muridae; genus Uromys; species Uromys caudimaculatus. The sequence goes on from CM052715.1 coordinate 14,315,076, forward strand.
TGGGGGTCAATGACGTGGGATGCAATTGTCACAAGGAATGGTGGGTGGGAGGTGGTGCATGGAAGAATGGTGGGACAGGGGTGTAGTGATGTGCTTGTGAGGTTTGGGAGCTAGTGGAGATGTGGTGTGATCCAAATTTCAATGGGGGGTGTGGCAAGCTCATGCATCTTTTTAGAAGTAGAAGTAGGGCTATGGTTATGTGGTAACTGATGATGCAGGCAAGAAAAGAGGAAGCAGCATGGCAGGCCAAGCAGTTGAATTTAGATACATATTGGCTTTGGGGTCAAGAGGAGTTATTGCACGATTGACTGGAGGGACGAGGGAGAAGCAGAGCTGATCTCTATGAAAGAGCATGACCTCTGTTGAGGGGCTGGGAGCTTGTGAGGAAAAGTAGGAGAATTTGCTTTAATTCACATGGCATTTGATGTACTCACCAATCCCTGAAGGGCGGTAGCAGCTGCAGTCAGAATAGGAGTCCTCAGGGTATATTCACAGCACTGGAGACCAGGACTGGAGGAAGTAGATCCCTGAGAGAGCCAGTGTAGACAGGGCAAGGACGAGGGGAAGTCTCAGTTCCCACACAGTGTGCAAATGAGAAGACAGGGTTAAGAAAGAACAAACAAAAGGGCCGGAATGTAACTTAATTGCTAGAATGCTTACGCAGCATGGATACTGGGTCTGATTCCCAGTACCAGATATACTGGGGATAGTGGTGCACTTCTATAATCCCAGCACTGAGGAAGTGAAGGTGAGTGGATCCTATATTCAACTATATTCAAAGTCGTCTTTTTTACACAGGGTGTTCAAGGCTAGCCTGGGATATATGAGACCCTCTCTCCGAAAATAAGGCAAACAATAATACACAGAGTAAAAAGTTATGTCAGAAAAATATTTGTAGGGTTTTTGAGGCTTTGTCTACTGGAACAGTGACTTTTAGCAAACTTAGTAAGAAAAAAAAAGAGGCCAAGAGATGACAGCCTGAAACCCGAGAGACTGCTGGATCAGGAGCCTTTGTGTTCTCTATAGGGTGTGGGAGGGAGGGAGGATAGAATATCAGAAGATGCCCCCATAGCTGGGCACAGAGAAGCCACCAGGAAGTCTAGGTGACTCTCCCTGCTCCAGGAGTCACATATTTTGAGGATATTGTCCCTAACTGTACCTGCCATGCACCATATCCCCCAAGTATAAGAGGCAAGGAGAGATGGCACCAGGGTCTCTGGGTAGATAATTGAGGAGAACTTAGGACTGGAATCTACCTCCTTCTGGCTCAGCCTCTCTGAACCTTTGTCTTTTGTCTCTTAATGGAAGTCTTTACTCCCTCTAGCTTGCATAAGAATTAGAGAGAGTGAGTTATGCTGGAGACAACTATGGGGACTTAGTCACTAGCGAAATCCACAATGATCATTTCTGTCTTTGTAGTTTTGTCATTTCTTTCTACTTAAACTGGAATGAACAGGGGACTTGTTTATTAAAGGAAAAGGAGCAGAGGAAGCAGCCACTGGTTAGGGGGTACTTAGAGAATTTCAGAGAAAAACAAGGACTTGTCTGCAATCATAGGACGTCTCCAGCTTCCTGTATAAGGAGGCAGTGGCTCTGGAGGAATCTGAGATAGTGGCATTTTTGTGATTCATCAGGGAATTTTACAGTCACTCTGTGAAGATAGCCTGCTCCAAGTAGACCCCTCCCAGGAAAGGATAGATAAAACAGAGAAGCAATCAGTGCAGATATCTAGCTTATCTCCCCACGTCCAGTGAGGTGATTTAGGAAACACAGCTTCCTTGTCCCCCTCCTGATGTTTATGGATGCTGGCAGAGAGCATTTGTGCATGTGGTAGTCTGTGTGCTTTCTGCTGATGGGTAGTCACAGTGAGCAATCACACTAGACTGTACTCCTCTACTTGATACATTCTATGTCCAGATTCAGCTTCATGTTCCTGCTAGGACATACTATGATGTCTGCTTTCTGTGGTCTGACCGTATCAGAGGACAGGGCCCTACTATAAATGACTCCTCTCACTATTCCTGCAGTGCCACTATGGAATCAGATGCCCAACGTGTGGTTTCCCTTGAGAAAGTGCAAATAGGAGTGTCTCTGTCCAAAGGTATGGTCCAGTGACATGTATTTGGGAGGTGAGTCTGGAGTGGTGTGTCCCAAGCTTGAAAGGGAAGATTAGGTGGGTCAGGCTGAGGCTCTGGGGGTGACTGAAGGAGGGAGGGACTCACCATTTTGCTTCCACCTACATTTGTGGCCTTCACCAGCCATGTGCTTGGCAGCATCTCTGTCCAGACCCTAGGATTAGATAGTAGTCATATTCAGGCTGGGCATTTGTCACTCAATGTCCTGATCCTTCCTCAGGCAGGTACATGCTGCCCAAGAGCTGACAGAGTTCTGGGCAGGCCTTTTAAGTTCTGTCAATGCTGAGGCACTCATGACCACATCACATGCATAATGGTCATGTGGGTCAGACTCATCTCTTCTAGTGACAGCTATTTGCCTGGCTACTAGAATGAATACCTGTGCAGATGATGCCGGGAAGACTGGAACTGTGGGCCGTGATGGTAGCAGAAATAGTTTAGTGCCAGCAAGCAGGAGTGAGGTGCACTTCAGACCCCCAGCCTTAGAAGTTCTCTTCTTTAGCTTCCTCCCTTCCTCACTACCTCTTGCTCTGTGGCTGGGTGGACTTAGCTTTATTCAAGGACATGAATAAAGCTTTGCAGAGTCTACTTATGTTCCCAGACGCAGCCACCAGGGGGCAGTGGAGCTCACTCACAGGCTGTCTGCTGCAGCACCAGGAGCAGCCTTCAGTTGAAATTTCCGAGGCAGGGGAACCATTCTCAGAGTCCCCAGGTTTCTCTCAGAATGGGAGGCTTGTGCCTTGATTTCAGGTCAGCCAGTTTCCATAATCCCCCAGAAACCACACAGCCCCTACGTCCTTAAACAGCAGCTGCTGTGCTCTGTTTCTTCACGTGTTGGGTTGGCATGGGCAGCCCAGAGAGGTTGAATCACTGAACTGAAACCACAGAGCTATGAAAGTGACATAGCTCTCGACCTTTCACAGGGTTACATAATCCCATGGAAACTTCTTTATCACTTCAACTAGTCCAGCTCTCCCTTGGGAAGGATGCTCCATCCCTAATCCCCATCCTTACCTTTGTCAGAATCTCTTGGGGAAAGACATTCATGCTTGGAATACTTCAAGACACTGCTTGAAGAAGCTCTCAGATGAGACTGCAAATATACCAAGTAAACAGTAATACTGCACTGATGGGAAAACCTGACCCGAGCCTTCTCATGAAGAGCCTTTCCTTTTGTCTCCCTTTACTACCTGCTCCTGGATTTGGCATTAATTATGGTTTCCAAACCACTCTGTAGCTGAGGACTGCTGCTTCAGGACTCTCTTCCCTTATATTAAGCTACCCTGCATGGCCATTCCTTCCATAGGCAGAGCAGGATAACCTGAGTGGAAGAATCAGTCTGTGTGGTGAGGATGGAAGGTGGCCCTGCAGTGTCTAAAGCCAGGCACACAGGAGCTGAAAGCAGGGCCCTTGGTGCCAGCATCACTGACTCTTCTTTTGATCCAGCCACAGGATGGAAGTCTTAGGGAAGAGGAGCATGTAGTCCTTTTAACCAAAACATTATTTTCATTTTAAATTCTGTTTCTCTGTCTTTCTGTCTCTCTGTCTCTTTCTCTGTCTCTGTCTCTGTCTCTCTCTCTCTGTGAGTGTGTGTGTGTGTGTGTGAGTGTGTGTGTGTGTGTGTGTGTGTGTGTGTGTGTGTGTGTGTTCAGCTGCTCTCAGAAGCCAGAAGAGATCATTTGGTCCCTTGGTGTTAAAGTTATAGGCTATTGTGAACCTCCACCTTGGGTGCTTGAAATCCATTACAGGTCCTCTGCAAGAATAGTATCCCCCCTTAACACTGAGCCATTGGTCCAGCCTAGGAGAAATGTTCTGAGAGTCAGAGCTGCTGGGTGCTAGGACAGGTGTTTGAAGAATTCTTTACTGTACTGTGGGTACCTGTCTTAGAGGTGAGTAGTGTCAGAAAGAGCATGAGTTAGTTTCTTTTGGATTATGATGGTTATATAGATGCATGCAAAATATTCATGAACTAAGGAAAACTGTGAAGGAAAATTAGAAAAAAACAGGGATTCTTGGTATCTGGCTTTCTGCACTTCTCCATAAACATGGCAGTGATGGGTGATGCACTGAACTTTAGTGAGAGCTCATGGTGTGCCATCCCCTCATTCGCTTTGTGATCTCATTATCATGTCTCATAGGCAGTAAGTGATGGTCAAAATGGGAGAGGAAACAGAAGGTGGAAGAGGAGAGTGAGGGTCTAGGGTAACATTCTGTATGATAGGGGAAGACACTACCTCAGTGTTCTCTAAGTCAGAACTAAGGTTTTTTCCAGCTACATGCAAAAGAATAGTTAGAGTCATGGAGCCACATGCAGACACAACACATACATCCAACAACACACAGACAGAGAGACATGGAGCTCACATGCAGACACAACACATATGTCCAACAACACATGGTCAGAGAGGCAGGGAGCTCACATGCAGACACAACACATATGCCCAACAACACATGGACAGAGAGGCAGGGGTCTCACATGCAGGGGCAATGAAAACACTGAACAACACATGTTTAGACATATAGGGATCCCATATAACTGCAGGTCAATCAGTGAACTCACGCACACCTTCCACAGTTGCACAGATCCATAATCACGCTGTGAACTTAGAAATATATCAATGATGAACAAAGAACACACACACAGAGAATAGTCAAGTATACCTAGAGACGAACACACACATATGTATATGTATCTTACACAGCACAAATACACATATTAAAATGCACATGTTCTCACACACTTTATAAAAGCACAGAAAACACACACAAACCATAAATTTATACCCAGAACCCACATGCCTTCTATGTACGCACCAGAGGCATGTGCATACACACACATACACGGAAATGTAGAGCGTAGACGTAGAGACACTCACACACATAGAACTTAGGCGCACAGAGACATTGAGGTTTTACTGAAAAATGATTTTTCTCTTGATTCAGTATGTTTGTGGAGATGGTTTTATTCTTTTAAAGCCTGTACAGTATTCAATTCTGAAGCTCCATCACAGTATCATAGTGTGTCTAATCAAGCCCTAGGGATGGGTAGGCAAACTTATTTTAAGTGTTGGAACTCCATGGCAGTGACAAAATGTAAAGGTACTGGGCTCACCTTGCTGAAGGTTACGTGCACTCTGTCCTCTCACCTCCACAGAAGCCCTTTTGTGATCTCAGTTTGGAGACGCAAACCTCAGATTCTGAAATCTTTGGTAGTTCTACTGTTCCTACTGTGAAAATTTTTGACAAGTCCAAGTCTATAGATTTCTGCAGCCTCCATTGTACCTATGGAGGATGTGGCTTGGCCTTCAGAGACAAGCATTAGCAGATATCTCTCTGTATCCACGCACAGATGCCTCATCCCCTCTCAACTTTGCCAGGACCATGTGTTCTCATTTTGGCTTGCTGGGGGAGGAGTTACATCAAAGTATCAGTGAGAGCTCTACAGAGAATGTGATGGATGAGTTTAGGGAAGGCTTGGTGATGGGAAAACAGCAAAAGACAGTCAGGTTTGCCTTAGCAGGGCTCTGCTTTCTTAAGAAGAGAGGAACCATACCAGCCATTGTATTGGAGCTTCTAACCTACTGAGTTGCATGACGAAGGTTCCTAACTTACTCATTACAAGAGCAGTTGTTGCTGAGGCTCAGAGCTTGGAAGTATGACCTCCTACAGACATAGATAGGCACAGTTTAGTCTTAGAAAAATGCCTTCATCTGTCTACCTTCATTGTCATTTTGAACCATCTGCTGGACATGTGACCGGTGGCATAGGGAGCTACCTCAGAAGCCATGAGTGACAGATCTGGACTGTGGATGTGGTCAATTTTGCCTTGGCACTGTCTCAGAATTCCTCCACTATGTATTCCTACACTCAGGATTCCTACACCAGAGCTACTCCTCTGAGACAGTTGTTTCTGCTCTTTAGTCCAAAGTAGTCACTACTAGAGGCTTTGGTCCTGCTGTGCTTTAGGTCCAGATATTTCCAGGGATCTTCTCGTTGCATTCTGATAGTGGTAGTGCCAGGTCCATTCATTTCAAGGTCGTGCTTGAGTGATACAGGCAGCAATGAAGGTAAGACTGGCTCTCTGTCATACCTTCCACCCTCCCCTTGTTCTTTGTCAGGAGCTGCCCACCTCAATCCTGCCTGGTTTGCCACCAGCCAGATTCTTTAGCTCAGTGTGGCATCCTGGAGCTAAGTAGAACCAGGCAACCTTCCAAAGTTCACTCAGCCATTGCAGAGTTGGCACCATAAAAAAGCAGTGATTCCTATCTCTGATTCTACCTGACTAGGCAATTATAAAATCCAGCATTTTTTCCTGGGTTCAGATTGGGTTTACATCTTCTGTTGTTTTTAAGCGGGTTCCTCAGTAGAGCAGAAGAGAGAGCTGTAGGTGAGAAGTACTCACAGAGAACTGCTCCTTCTAACTCCAGTGTGACCTAAAGATGCTCACTGCTTCTGAGAGGGGCATTTTCTGAGCAATCTGAGTGCTGGAGAGGCAGAGACAAGAGAGTGTCTGGGGTTCACAAGCTCACTCCTGTCTAGGAAACCCAGCAAGTTTCAGGCAAGTGATAGCCCTTGTCTCAGCAAACAGGGTGGGTGGTTCCTGAGGAACGACTCATGAGGTGGAACTCTGGCCTACACATGCACACACACCTGCATATACATTAATACACACACACACACACACACACACACACACACACACACACACACACACACATGCAACTCTCTCCCACACTCCTGCTCTACAAATCCCCCACCCCCAGAGCTGTGATAAATTACACCAGGATAGACTAAGTTAGAATAGAATGAGAAGAACATGGACAGCACTTTCTCCTAATTTCTGAAACACAATCTGTCCCACTCTAGTTTGTTACAGAAATATATAAAAAATAGTTGTACTATCTGTCTGGTCTTGCTCTGTGGGTGACATGGTGCTCTTTGCTTCTGGAGGGTGATCAAGGTTTGCTCTGTCCATCTGGGGTGTCTGTTGTGGACAGGGAGTTTCCTATCTTTTCTCCATGTACACTGTCCTTCTGGACATCCACGAGTCCATATAGATCAGGGGACTAGAAAGAATGGAGTTAAAGATTTTTGGTAAATGTAAGAGTAACCGCATATTCATATAAATGTCAGCCCCAATTTCTTTTTATAGCCCCTGTATGATGTTCATCATACATTTTACACATGTTATAAGCACAACGAATTGCCCCTAGTTTTGCTTTAGACAGTTCTATTTTGGCACTATAACAAATAAGAATGAGTGGGATTTTATCTCTTCTTCATTAATGTCATTGCCACCTCTGTTCTTTTTATTTTTCTGCAGTGTTAGTTTCTGCATAGTAAGTCTGATATCAAATCTTTTCCTCTTTTAAAGCTTTTAATATTTCTTAGAGTAAAGGTCTTCTGACGGTGTATTCTTTGTCTTTCTTTGATAAAGTGGGTTTCATTAGTATTTTTAAAGACTTTTTATTCCCCAAGTATGAACTTCTGAATTGAAAGCTTTTTTCCAAAAAGGTTAAAATGATATTTCATATTCTTTAGGTTTTATGGTTTCAGATAAGAAATTTAAAATATATAATTTGTATCTTTGTTTCTCTATAGATGAGGCATCTTTTTTCCTCTGTCAATCTCAAGATTCGTCTTTGTTTTTGCTCTCTATTAGCCTAAATATAATGTGTCTTGTTTTAAAATTTAGTTCTTGTCCTTACTTCGTGTGATAGTTGTCATTAATTTAGATGCCTCTCCTCCCTTTTTAAGTGTCCTGTGATGTGTATGGTCTTCTGTTTGCAGGTATCCTAATAGCTTTGCAGTCTTCTCTTCCTCCTCCCCCTGCTTCTCTTCCCTTTCTCACTAGTTCTTCTCCCCCTCTTCCTCCTATTTTGGTTTCTTTTATGGCTTAAGTTTGGCCCATAGTCATTGCTTCTTTCCTTAACTATGTTGAAGAAAACCATGAAAAGAGTTTTTGTTGGTTGTTGTTTCATTTCTAATATTCTCTTGATTAAAAATGCCAATCTGATATGGCATGGTGACCAAATTTCTTTCTAAATTTCTTGTCTGGAAGTTTCAAAATCTCTGTCTCTCTCTGTCTCTGTCTCTGTCTCTGTCTGTCTGTCTGTCTGTCTCTCTCATTCACACACATTTGTGGATGTGTACATGATAGAACTCTATCTATCTATCTATCTATCTATCTATCTATCTATCTATCTATCTACTATCTACCTATCATCTACTCATCCATATACTTCTATTGGTGGTGCTATCTCTTTAAAGTGTGAGTGTTTTAAATCTTTTGCCTAGGATTTATAATTTCTGTTGAAAGACATAAATTTGGTGTAAGATATTTGAGGCTAAGTTTAGTGCTTTATGTACTTGAAAAGAGTGAGGCTTTCCTTCTAGTAAACCTTTGGTTTGAGGATTTGCACAAACCTACTTGGGTATTGTGTCAAGTTTTCAATTTGTTGTTGGCAGTTACCAAAAAAGCTTTGCATGCTTTGATTTCCTCATGTCCTATAAAATATGGGACTTAATTTATTAACATCTAATCCTCCATCAGTGTCAGACCTTCCCCTTTTGACTAAATAAACTTCCTCACATGCTCATCTCTCTGTAATCAGTTTCCTATGTTCAATGATTCTTAGCCTTGTAGTGGGAATCACCATTCTCTCTTCTTTTGTCTGACCTCAGCCTTATAAAGCTGCTTGCTGGCTGTGCTTTGGTGTTGAGGTCTCCCCACTGCTGCTGCTCTTCTTTTGCAGCTAAGTAGTCAAGATTATCAGGAATAGACCTAATAGAATGAACATATACACATGCATATATATTCATATGAAATAATCTATTAAGTTAGCTTACATAGTATGTTGAAAATAATAACCATAACTGTCTCACATCCGAGAGGTGCAACCCAGTTAGAGTTGTAGCTGAGTCCTTGCCAGTGCTTGGCAACATTGTCCCAGGTGAGCAAGAGCTCCTATTCTCTTTGATAGACACTTCTGTTTCTTAGATTTCAGATTAGTCCTCTGTCTTGTGGGCTCACATCTCCTATGGGTTCAAGAGAAAACAGGAATCTGTGGATCCTGCTGCATTTTTCTTCTTTTGGTGAGGTTAGAAATGATATTCCTTCCAGTTTTCTGCCTGCCAAGCTGAAACTGTTTTATGAGGCTAGGGGCCCCAGCATACTCAGATTGCTGCCAAACAACTGCAGAGTTTCTGGAGAGCCACTGTCTCTCAGTCTTCATTTGAAGCCTAGAAACACTGGTTCTAATATCATACAAGGGGTTCTGGGCAGCATCAACAGGGAAAGCACCTTCATGGCCAGAGGACAGGCTGAGCCAGCAAGAGAAGGACCATCCTCCTTCCACATTCTTTTTTATCTGGGTTGTTATTGGAAGGTGTCACCCCACGTTTGGGGTGGATCTTCCTACTTCAGATAAGGCAATCAAGACAATTCTCTGCTCCCATAATTCTAAAGTGTAGTATGCTGACAATTAAACTATCCGCGGACTCAGTTCCTGTTACTGGTCCCTCCCCTGCAATAAGGATTTACTCAGCTCAATATATATGCATGTATATATTCATTCAATTAAGTCTGCTCTGCTAGACAACTTTAGCTAATGCAGCCCAGACTTAGCCCTAAGAGAAGAGCAGAAATAGCACCAAAGTATGGATAGGTTTATCAGATGCAATAGCTTTTAATTATTATCCACGAGGGAGGTGATAAACTGACATTTCTCATACCCCCTTTCTTGTCAGTTTAAGGTTTTCTTTTATGAAGAATGAGAGGCAAGAAAAATATGGCTGAGGTTTTACTTCCTCCGGACTGTACTCTCTGTTTCTCCTCTTTCAGGCTTATATTACAAGTGACACTCCTTTGGGACCTTCACCAGACCCTTCTCACGATCATCATTAAGGTGCTTCTAGAGGAGCCCAGGACACTTCAAAAGATCTCTGTTCTGGCAAAATTCCCACATGGCCTTAACAGTTTGATAATAGTAATTGCCAAGTCTTTGGCAGTGTCTGGCAGCATTGTCCGAGGTGAGCAAGAGCGCTTCTCTTTGATTTGATAGACATTTGGGTTTACTTAGATTTCAAATTAGTCCTTTGTCTTGTAGGCTCATATCTCCTATGGGTTCAAGAGAAAGCATGAATCTGTGGATCCTGCAGCATTCTCTTTTTTTTTTTCTTGGTCAGGGTAGGAGTGAGGCTCCTTCTGGTTTTCTGACTATGAAGCTGAAAGCAGAAGTAGAACTGCTCTTAACACTCCCAAACCTGAAGCTACTATAATTTCCACTAATAGTCAAGTGCTAGGTACATGGCAGTCTATCCACTCAGAGGACTACTAGGCAGCAGTGAGAATGAAGGCACCTCACCACACACAGCAGCATGAGCACAGTAGCATAGTGTGGAGACACAAAGGCATGCATGCTGGACAATCCTATGTGTATAAAATAATAAAACTAATCCACCCTTTTAAAAACTAGAGGAACAGTGACACTTGCAGAGTCAGAGACTAAAATGAAGAGCAAGGAAGCGGGTATGTCTAAGCTATGAGCACTGCTCTGTGTCTGCTTATTGTCTACATATTTGAATTTCTGAAAATATCTATCGCATGCCCCCTTTCTCTGTGTTATTCTTTATCAAAACAATCGAAAGGATATCCATTAACATAACTTAAAATATAGGTTGTTACCTTTCTTAGTAGTTAGAGAAAGTAAAAACAGCTAAAAGAAAATACAGCAAATGATAGAAAATGAAGAGAATGTCATGGAAGCATGTAGAATAATATGCAAAAGCCCAAGGATATCAATATGGCAATAAACACATTATCACACTTCTCATTCAAAGATAATGAAGCACAAGAAACCTCATATATGCTTTTTAGTGATGTGCAAGGCAAAGGATTACTACAGATGAGCCATTTGCCTTTGATTTTCTTTTGTCCCTTCTTGAAGTATGTATTAACTATCATGCTAATGCTGTTGGGGCAACATGGAAGGTACACTAAATGACAGATAGGGAAAGCAGACTATTGAGAATAGTCATTTGAGACATATCCAAAAGTACACACATCTTATGCTATTGATCTGGTTATGAGCTGGATGACCTTCAGAATGGCTAGAAGAAATTATTTATGGTTAATCAATTACTCTGTGTGTACTACATGAGAGCAGGCCAGTTTGCATGCTGTAAGAATGTGTGTGGATGGGCCATGGTGCACATGTGGAAGTCAGAGGAAACCTCAGGTGCCATCATCACTGCTACCTTCTTTGAATCAGGGTTTCTTTGTTGATTGTTGCCGTGTCCATCAGGGATGGCTTCTGGAAATTCTTCTGCCTCTGTCTCCCATCCTGCCTGAGGAGCTAAGGGATTCTAGATATGCACTAACACACTGGCACCCAGCGGTACATGGGTCTGGGGATTTGAACTTAGGTTCTCATGCATGTGCAACAAATGTTTTTGTCCTCGGGCTTTCTCCACAGCCCTGAACTCCCTGAAGTTAATATCAACCTCCAAACTGTCTTACTTTCATCTCAATTCTGTGTCCTCCCAGAACACATTTATGTAGATTACTTCTCTGAGGAATGCCACGAGATACCTGACAAAAGCAAACTGAGGAAAGAAGAATTTATTTTGGCTCACAGTTTGCGGGTATAGTCCATTGTGTGCAAGGAGGAATGGCAGTGGGAGTGTGGGGTGACTGGACATATGACCCATAGTTAGAAAGCAGATAAAGTGAGAACTCAGAATGGATTCTTCCTCATTTTTAATCTCTTTTTTATTCAGTCTTAGACTCCAGTCTATCAGCAGCAGTGGATCTTCCTTATTTGCTTCCATATGTCTAGAAACATCCTTATGGAGCCACCGAAGATGTGTCTCCTGGGTGGATTCAGACCCAGTCAAGTTGACGGTAGCAATGAACTATCACAGCTACTTTCATGAACTCCAAAATACTCTAGTTCCAAGACAACACACTCTTCCTTAGGTGTCAGGGGAAGCAATTCCTTGTATGTCCACCGTATAGAACAAAATAAGAAGAAACGGGACCTAAAACATTTGACTAGAGAAAGATATGGATTTAATGTGAATTATAAAGAGGAATTTGAAAGCTATTTTATTACTTTAAGCTTTACTGAAATATAATTGATGCACAAAACTGAATGTATGTAACACATATATTGATACACTTGCAGTCACACACATATCATCAATGCCATAATGAAGGCTTTTTTTATTAAAACAGATACATTTGATTTCTCAACTATGTGTCATGTACTATATATAAGGTCCAGAATAACAAAACTCTGTCTCTATTATCAAGAAATTCAAAACCCAATGACAGAGATTGACAGTTTTAGGGGTAACAAGAACTCAGTGTTATAAAAACTGTGACTGTGTAATATTCAGTGTGTTGGAAGACACATGGATCTCCTCAGTTTCTGCACATCTTTTAAGTGAGGTCCTAGTTCTCCATTTTTGATGATATTTTCAAAGATGTTAGCATTATAAACAATCTTGATACAATCTCTTCTACAGCAAGGAACCTTCTTGAGCATTGTAAAAAATTGTCTTCCAAGGTTCAGCTCTTTTCCAGTGTCATAATCTGTGGTGTTGACAGATGCCTCTTAGCTCCCTTTGGCTAGGCCTATAGGAATCAGGAAATGTAGTATTGGCTGGTACTGTGGCTTCTACAATGCTATTAATAAGTTGTCCCCCATTTCTGAGTTTTCTACCACCATCCATAAAACTGCAATAAGATAAATGGATATTTTTCAGGAAGGACAACATTTCACATCTTTTATAGTTCTCGACACATCTTGCTATGGAGATATGAAGATATGCTCAACCTAGTAAACTCAGTAGCAACAATTCCGTGGCTGATGAAGAATGTAAAAACAGAATCTATCAAGATCCGTCCGATACCAAGAAAAGGGGCAGGAGGAACAAAAGTAAAAAGAGTGTGTAAGCAAGACAGGAGTTGGCAGTTGTGGTTACTGAAGGATCTTTTAATGTTATCTAATGATGTGGGTATTTTTAAGAACAATATTTAGTTGAAGAATAGGAATTAGAAGATAATTTAGTTGTATGCATGTTGAAGCATGTCATTTTGGTCACATTCGAGAATGTGTGGGCTGTTCAAGAGGAGCAGTAGAGAGCTCTAAAGACAAACTGGAAACTCTTAGAGTTTACAATAAACAGAAATGAATGACAAGGAAAGGCCAAAAAGGAATGCAATGATAAAGTGGCGTAAGACTTCACAGCATATTAAGGAAGACTAATGAAGTCATACATCAGAAGGATATATCCTGGCTTCTTTAGAATTAATCTTGTCATCCAAGTACATAATACTAACATCTTTCCTGAGAGAAGAGCAGCAATAAGGGTCCATCAAATTTATAACAGTGCTTGGATTTAACAGTTCTGTAGGGATTGGGCTTATGTCCATCCTAGGTGGGCAGTGTATGCATTTTTCTTGTTTGATGATGGATCTTGAGGGCTTGTTGGTTTACTGGGGATTATAAAATGGAAAGTGTGTAGCAGAAACTGGGTAAAATGACTACTCCAGCAGAAGTTTAATTTTTGATAACTAGAACTAGTCATAGATGCTTCACCTACCTCTAAAGGATACTAGAAGCACTTGTAACTGAAAGAGTTATAGAAGAAAGAACTTCAGGGTGATGTGTATTTTTCATTCATTCATTGGATATATATGCAGTCTCTGTCATTTCGCTGCTAAAAGAAAGAGAACCAAGGATTTATGTTTGACACTGTGGATCAGAGAAAGTCTTCCTTGTTAATGAAATAGCTCCTAAATGTGTATTCTCAGAAGTGTTGCTCTTAGATGATTTTAGACAGAACATACAGAATGCAGATACACATCTTTTAGCAGCCAGTCAGTCTAAGTTTGTTCACAACAGCATGGATCTACAGCACCAAGCTTGTGTCAACATAATAATTCTAACACATCTTGTGGATCAACTTTGTAGAAAGCGATATATACTATCTTGTCTGATTTATCACTATCATATATGGAAGTTTTTTAAAGCCATGAAATGGTCTCAGGGCATTAATGTTCTTGCTGGATCTCTATCTACTGCCTGCCAAGTGGTACAATCTCCACAGACTTGTAAGATCATTTATCATCCAAATAGTAGGAGTATGAGAATTCCAGGGAAGAGTATGCAGAGTATTGAGGACAGCAAGTTCATAGCATCAAGAAATCCACACTTAGAAGCTATGGATACCAGGAGAAGCTTTTCAATGTTAGAAAAAAAATAATCAATGAAAAATACAAAAAAAAAAAAAATCATCTCTACAGAACGTGTTTCTTTGTCTTTCCCCAAAGGAATTTTCACTTCCAGGAACTTAAGGATTTGCTGATTTGGTTACGAACCAGCTTCTTTCCATACCTCTGCAATGCCTTGTGTAAGAAAATTCAAGCAGAAAAAATTCAAGTTCAGTCTAAAAATTAAAATTCTCTTTATTATAAGCAAAACAGGAGGTCTTACCATAAATTTCCTCCAAAATCAATCTATAAAAGAAAAATAAGTTTTCACTCATAACATTACCAACCTTGGAATTCCTTCATTTTTGACTGTTTCTTTTCTTCTCATCTATGTTTCAATCACCATCTCTAAGTGAGGATATCAGTTTCTTTAGAACATAGTTACAGTACATATTTAACAATAATACATTGATGTCAACTTAATAGTTTAGAATAGAATCTATCTTCTGAGAATGACAGAGACAAACTTGGGGTTGAAGACTCAAGCAGTAGACCATGAGGAGGTCAGTCGAGAAGGTATTCTTATGGTTCTTCTGGCTGTAACATCATCTGAGCTAAATTAAATGAGCTGGAGATTCTAGGGCCTCAGTTTATCTCCTGAACTACCCCTGACTTTCTTGCCATCCGAGTCATCACCCTGACTTGGGAGAGGCAGCTAATCTTTTCATCATGTAGGAAACACACTCAGAAAACAGCTGCACTTAACTGCTGGAGCCAAATGGTGCATGCCACTCTTGGCCTTTGGCAGAAAATGTCTCTGGTTCCCAAAATAACCCTAACCACAGGGTTAAGATTTTCCCATAATTGAAGACTACTGAGAGAAAGCATTGGCTGTGTGAGGGATGATAGACATTTAATCCCACTGTACTCAACAATTTGGGTTTATTTTGTAGTCACACTGGTTATGCAGAGAACACTTAACCTTTGAGGACCCAGTCTCCCATGATAAGGTGTTAAGGGGTCATTCAGTCCTCCATAGGACTTCATTCTGTAGTGTTTTCCCAGTTCCCATATATTATAAGTTTGGTCACCATCCATTGGCTCCGCTGAGAGGTAGTGGGACCTGAAGAAAGAAGTTAGGTCAATGTAGCAGATATAGGAGATAATACAAGGTGATACCGGGCCCCTGGTACACCTTTCTTTCTGCTTTTATATATAGGTCATTGAGGTGAATAAGACTCCCCCGCCATGAGTTTCCATTGTCACATCCTATATTATTATAGGCTCCAAGTAAGAGAGCTGAGAAACCAGGATCTGAAACTGTGACTAAATAAACTTTGCCCCTCAGGTATTTTGTCACAGCAATGAGAAATTTGCTAGCGCACGCACACACACACACACACACACACACACACACACACACACACACACACACATACACACACAGAGAGAGAGAGAGAGAGAGAGAGAGAGAGAGAGAGAGAGAGAGAGAGAGATCTGCAACTTTGATAGAGACTTAGCCAGTGATAACAGGAAGGTCACATGTAGATTG
The DNA here is from genome assembly GCA_028551405.1 of Uromys caudimaculatus. Classification (NCBI taxonomy): domain Eukaryota; kingdom Metazoa; phylum Chordata; class Mammalia; order Rodentia; family Muridae; genus Uromys; species Uromys caudimaculatus. The sequence goes on from CM052715.1 coordinate 14,330,983, forward strand.
ACTATTGGGACTTTTTCAGTTGATTCCTCTAGTGTCAACACTTGGGAGACTGCTCCAGGAGAATTATAACGCTGAGGCTATCTTAGGCTACGTAATAAGACAGTGTGTTCACAAAGAAAACCAAAGCAAAGACATCAACATGAGTTTTCTTTCCATTCACACTTCCTAGTGAATGATAGGTTCTTCCTGATAATTCACCCACCTGACACCAAGGTGGGGATTGTGAGCTTCTAGCCTTCCAGATGGAGTATACAGAATCTTAGAAAATATTCCACTATTTGCGATAACTTAAATCAACCTGAAAGTAAAGAAAAGACTCTAAGACTTCTCAGCTCAGACATCTGCAATGTACAGTTGTTAACTAAATCATGCATTTGTTTATTATAATAGAAATGTTTTAGTTTATAATATGAATTCCACATTATATGTAACAATTACAGCTACAATCACTTTATTTCATTACAGTAAAGCAATTAAATATAAATCATGTGTTTCACTAAGGATAATTAAGATTATCAAAATAATTTATTATTATAATATATGGAACTCCCACATTCTAACTATTGTATGCATTATTATTTGAAACTCAGATTAGATTTCTTTGCATCATCCTTTTGCAGCAGAGTTATGACTGTTAGAGGACTGATTGGTTTCTTTATTTCCTGGCCTGGGCCCTTCTCCTGGGTTCAGCCATACCAGTTGCTGTCCATGGCCAGCCTGGAACTATTACAGCTGGGAGAAGTGGTTCACGTCCTTGCCCAGTCTATGTCTGTGTCCCCTGACATCTCACTATATTACTTGCTGTATGCTCTGGGACAGAACTGTTTCCCTTCGTTTACCTATTCTCAGCTTCCTGTTCCAACTCTCTGTAGCTGCTTACTTCTATAATGTGAGCCTCAACTGCCTGCCCATTGTCTTGTATTGTTTTTCAAACTTAAAACAAAAAAATACATATTATTAGGTGAGATCTTGCTTGAGCTTGATTGTATGGAGCTTGATAAGTCTTTAGGAATACACACACACACACAAAGAGGTGACTCTGGGACAGTGGTTCTCAACCTGTGGGTCATGATCCTTTTGGGGATTACATGTCAGCTCTCCTGCACATCAGACATTGACATTATGATTCATAGCAGTAGCAAATTATAGTTCTGAAGTAGCAATGAAATAATTTTATGGTTGCAATTCACCACAACTTTGGGAACTGTATTAAAGAGTCACAGCATCAGGAAGGTTGAAGACCTTTTGGAAGGTACAACACTAAACACTGAAATAGGGTGAGATGGGGAAAGGACTATTATGATTTTTATCTGAAGTCTTAGCATCCATAAGTTATTATGTGTCCCTAAAACAAATATCCTTTGTCACCTGCCTCTGGATGGAGGGTCTGCAAGTGTTACTTGCCTCTTTTGCTTTCATTAAAAGTTCTCCTTGACAATATCTCTTCTTGGACCTTGTGGTGACTAGTATTTTAAATGCTAACTTGCCACAACATAGAATCAACTGAGAAGCTATTTAGATTAGGTCAGCTTGAGGGCATGTCTGTGGCGGGTTGCCTTGATTGTCAATCAACATAGGAAAACTCAGCCCAATTTGAAGAGCACCATTCTTTAGGCAGGGCCCATAGCTATAAATGGCAGAAGAAAGGTAAATGGAACACGAGCAAGGAGGCAGCATGGATACATTTGCCTCCTTCTGCTCCTGGCTGTGGCTATGATATAATCAGCTATCACAAGCACATGTCTTATGACTTGTCCTCAGTGATGGACTATAACCTGGAGTTATAAGCTGAACAGACTCTTCTCCCAAGTTTCTTTTTCTCAAGTTATTTTATTGCAGCAACAGAAAAACAAACAAACAAACAAACAAACAAACAAACAAACAAGGACAGCTAAAAAGTTCATTCATCCAAACTAGGCCTACTTGATGGCCTCAAGAAGATGTGACAGGGAGACAGTAGAGAAATTCGTCTTGGGGCTAGAGAGAGCACAGCAGTTAAACAAGAACACTTGCTGCTTTTGCACAAGTCTAGGGTTTGATTCCCAGGACCTGCATGGCTGCCTACAACTCTCTGTAACATCAGTTTTGGGGTATCAGTTACCTTCTCCTGACCTCCATGGGCACTGGGCATGCATGTGGCACACAGATATATATGTAGACAAAAAACTCATGCACATAATACCATAACTAGTCTTTGCTTGCTATGAGTAAAGTCACATGTCATATGTGAAATACATGGCCCTTCACCAAAATCTTCTGAACAAGATTTCCTGGGGAAGGAGAAGCTAAGAGTGACATTTTGGGTGGAAGCACTTAAGCCAACCCAGACATCATAACCCAAATTTAAAGGGGAAATATGTGTAGGAAAGAAAAGGTAAGTTCGTTTTGTAAATGGACTTAGCACTGTGAACTGTTCTGTAAAGCTAGCCAGAGACAGCTTGGGCTGCAGGCCTGAAAGGTGACAGAAAACCTGGTGTCTGTCCTTTTGAAGCTGTGGCTCAGCTCAGGAACCAAGTCTTCCATGTCTGAGGCAGAGGAGAGTGGTAGTACCTGCTGGATATTTGGTGACCATGTTGCAAGGGAGAAAAACTGCTCAAGCAGTTTGGAGAAACTTATTGGGAATGTAACTGATATAAGCAGGAGTGGTTGACAGTGTCCCATTCTGATTGGCTGAGCTGTTTCCCAGCACTACAGTGGCTACAGCAATTTGGGAGTTATATTTCAATCCACCTTAGAGACATTAGGGCAAGAGAAGGCTCCTCCCTCTTAGAGTTCAAAGACCTATCAAGATGGGTGTGTATCCTGGGTTCATTCCTGGTTTTGAAGTGCTTGGTTCCTACCATGGGCAGAGGAGCAGAGTCACATACCTTCTCTTAGGAACTAAAACATGGGCTCCTGTCTCACCAGAGCTTCATGAACTGGAAAAAGACAGCATCCTGTAGCAGACACAGAAGGGGAAAAGAAGTCTAAGTGATTCTGACAGACACTTTATCTGTGAGCCCATGCTGCTCCGGGGGCACCCAGATTTTGTGGATGTTTTGCTCAACAAAGGGAGCCAAGTGTGTGTGCAGAGGAGGACTGGGCACAAGTGGAGAGGACCAGAAGCAAGCTCCCTGGGAAAAAGTGGGACTTGAAAGGGAAGTGTCTGCGAAGAGGAAATGGCATACTTGTCTTCTGCAGAGAAAGCAGGGGAAGAGCTTGGAAGTCAGTCAAGCTCCTCTCCGACAAGGCCCCCTCCATCAGAAAGCAGTGGTTATAGAAGAGGGGCCCCTGATGAAGCCACTTAGCAGCACTCATGCTAAGGGGCGGTGACCTCCAACCCTGGAACTGGGGCGCTCTGGCAAAAGCAGCCGTAACCACCCAGAGTGTAATTTGTCAGGGACGCGAAGGTTAACATTTTTCTTCACGAAAACCATCTTTAATGACCATCAGCAATCAGGACCTCCGATTTCTGTCTCATTTGAAAGCTTTTAATGCCTTCCGAGGGATAGATGGGGTGACCTAATAGGTCTTTTCCATCTCTGATTTTCTATGATTAATGAACTTCAATTGTGCAGAATAAAATGGTGAGTTTCTCGTGTCGGCTCAGCTGCGTTTCTTTTCCCTCCCTCTTTCTTTCTCCATTTTTTATTTTTAGATAGATGATAACCATGCACATGTTCACTTAATGCTTCAGAGAAAAGGGACGTTTTCTTCTGAGCCAGGCTTTGAAAATGTCAAGGTGGGTGGATTTATGCGAGGTGTAAATCCCTGCCAAATGCCACAAGCCACTCTTCACTCCCCCATCCCCAAAAGACATACAGGGACCTCAGGGAATGACAACAGGTGTAGTGGAAAGTGAAAAACGCTTCTGTTTGTGAGATTTGTTACTTATTCCTAAGTCCTTCATAGGCTATGGTGGCTTAATGACGTACTCTATGCCCTCATGATAGACTGGGACTAAGCCTTTTTATTGAAGGAGGCTCAGCACATTTATGGAACTTCATTAAGGATGCTCGGCCAGCGAAGAGGGACACAATAACCAGGGCTTTCTCAACTCCACTCTTCTGGATACAGGAATCACAATTTTCGGCAAATCTCTTAAGGAAAATTCTAGAGATATTTTCATCTGTAGATCTTCTTGGGTTACTGTTCCCCTATACTGTGAAGCAGACAGGCCTGTAGCAAACTCTCTTGGGACAGGAAGTGTTTGACCTCCACACACTCTGCCTTTGGAAGAGAACAGCTTTCAGGAAGGGACTTTGGGCTTGTGTGTTCGGTCTTTTTTTTTTTTTTTTCTAAAATGACACAATCAGACTTTGACTTCTTGGATATCCGATTTTAGCAAAGACGGTAGCAGAGGGGACCCAGACAGGATTGTAGCTCTGGGAATGAGGACTCTGCCAGGTTGACAAGTGCTGCTCTCTAGGAATTCTGGTACAGCCCTTGAAGGAGACTGTGTTGGTGGCTCAGTTAGCGAAGTGCTTGCTGAGTGAGCATGAGGGCCTGGTGGTCTGGTCCTAGCAGTCATGTGACTATGGGGTTTGTTAGTTTGATTTTTAGGCACGGTGGTGCCCATTTGTCATTCTAGTGCTGGGAGGCAAAGGCAGGTAGATTCCTGGCACTCCCTTGTCAGCAAGGTCCATGTCCCAGTGAGAGTCTAAAAAGGCAGATGGTGCCTGAGGTACTACATCAAACGTTGGCTTCTGGCTTCTACAGGTATGCACACATATACATCTGCATACATCTGTAGACCCATGTGCCTGTTATTCTCTGGTCTGAACACACACACACACACACACACACACACACACACACACACACACACACACTTAATTAAAACCATCAAAAATCCCCAAATGACTGAACTAGACTAACGAGTTTCTAAGATCCCGGGATGTCAAAAGGGACAATATGGCAACATCTCCATCTTAAAAGCATGTGGGACTCTAGAGGCAGATCCCAGGGGTAGAGGACATACATCCTGGCCTGACACCATACTCCTCAGCATCCCATCTATGTGGACACCATGAACAAAAGGTAGCATGGTCTGCAGCTGGCTTGCCCTTATTATTAGCCAGGGTTCAAGGGCTCTTTGGTATCTTTATTTAGGAGGAATCAGCTGCCTGGACTCATAGCTCATTCTTGTGTTGCTTGGGTTTGGAGTCACCACTCTGAAGGCAGGTTGTCTGCAGGTGAACAGCTCAAAGGAGTTGACATGTGAAGTAGGTATTGCTATTTAAAGCTGAGGAATAAGTCTCTCCCTCTCTCTGTTTCTCTCTCTCTCTCTGTCTGTCTGTCTGTCTCTCCATCTCTCCGTCTCTCCGTCTCTCTCTCTCTCTCTCTCTCTCTCTCTCTCTCTCTCTCTCTCTCTCTCTCTCTCTCTCTCTCTCTGTTCAGACCAGAGGATAACTTCAGTTGTCATCTTCAGAAATGTTACCCACCTTCCTTGAGACAGGGTCTCTCACTGGCCTAAAGGCCACTAATTAAGCTAGACTTCCTGGCCTATAAACTCCAGGGCTCTACCTTTTCTCAATCTTTCTAGTTTTAGGATTATAAGTACTCAGTGCAAAGCCCAGACCAGAATTTTTACATAGATGCTGAGCCATCTCTTCAACCCCAGATATATTGCATTTTAATTGGGAACACAGTGAATGGTGTTTGAGTGGAGTGAAAACCTGGTACGTGAGGGGTTTTGAAAGGAACTGGGACTCCATAGAGATCTGTGAATACAAACTGGGAGATTAGGCAGTGGGAAAAAGGTGGGGCCAGTTCTAGAGGAATAGGGGATGGCAAGAATCATTCTGAGGCGCAGTTTAAGTCAGTTGCTTCTGTGAACACCTGCTTCAGGATTATGATCTGCACTTGATTCTCTCCTCTGACCCACAGTAGCTCTAAGAATAAAGAATGGGCTCCCGGGACCACAGGCAGCACAGTAGCTCAAATGTGTTCCACCTGTTCAGGTGCTTCAAATGTGACGCCAGTGCAAAATGTGACAATTAAGAGGCATCCCTTTAATGTCATCAGTGGGATTAGGAGTTAACAGAGGGAGTTCATGCCTTATACCATATGAGGACACAACTTTTAGCTCATCCTCTCAGGAGAACACAAATTCAAAGTACCATCTTGGAGGCAGAGATAATAACCTATTAGCAATAAATTCACTAATGCCTTGATATTAGACTTACCAGCCTTTAGAGTCACGAGAAAATACATCTTTGCTCTCAGGTATTCAGATACAGTTGCATAAAGCAGACAGAAATTTTAATCAACCTGGGTGTGTATTCATGTGTGCTTCCTGAGAGAAAGATGAACCTGTGGATCCCAGACCTCTGTAGATGCATCTCAGATATCTGTGTTGAGCTGCCTATCTCCCACTTGGGTGCCTGGACATGTAGGGTTGGGAGCTTGGTGAGAAGTGGTTCTTGCTTTCCACTGGAATTTAAAATTTGGTTTAAAATATATTGAACATAACACTTGCCATGTTCATCATTTTGAGCATGTACTTCAGTGGCCTTCTGTTCATACTGTTCTGCAACTCTGCTGTAGAGCCTTTTCATTTTCCTAAGCTGCAGCTATACATGTTAACATTTTCCAGTCTTCTTCCTGTGGCCTCTGCAACTGCCATTTTTCCTTTTCACCATGAGAATTTCATCACTACGGGGACTTCATATAAGTAGAGACTGTCACCTCCCCCTCCCCCCGATCCTCCTGGAGGCTGGACCACCAACCAAAGAATACAAATCGAGGGACCCATGGCTCGGACCACATATGTGGCAGAGGAGGGCCTTGTTGGCCATCAGGGGGAGGAGAGGCCCTTGAGCTTGAGGGTGTTAGAGGCCCCAGTAAAGGGGAATGTCAAGATGGGAATACAGGAGTGGGTGGGCGGGTGGGTGGAAGGTGGCATACCCTCATAGAGGTGGGGGGAGGGGGAGGGGATAGGGGGTTTCCAAAGAGGAGACATGGAAAGGGGGAAACATTGGAAATGTAAATAAAGTATCAAAAAAATAAATAATTTAAAACAAAGCAACAACAAAAAAATGTAGAGACTGTCTTTGTGATTACCTAATTTCACAGCATACTTTTCTCCTCATGGGTCATCCATATCATAGCATTTTCCAATATTCCTCATTGAGAGAGAGAGAGAGAGAGAGAGAGAGAGAGAGAGAGAGAGAGAGAGCGCTTTCCATGTCATGTAAGTGGAGGTTAGATGATGACCTCAGTGTTGGTCCTTGCCTTCCATTCTGTTTAAGATAGGATCTCTTATTTGTGTAGACCAGGTTAGCTGATCTGCAAATTCAGGGCATTCTCTTGTCTACCTACCATCTCACCTTAGGATCACGGAGGATTACGGATGTGTGCTATCATGTCTGGCTTTAAGTGACTTCTAAAGATCTGAACTGAGGTCCTTATGCTTTTGTGGCAAACACTTTAGGCTTTGAGTCATCTCTTCAGTCCCTCAGAATTTCTGTTTTAAAGATAAACATTATTTTGTTAGAATTACACATTATATTTGTTTATTCACTTAGCAGTGAACAATTGGGATGCTTCTCCCTTTTGGCTCTAATGAATAATGCTATTGTTAACACATACAGACAGATATCTTTTTAAAGTCTCTGTTTCAATTTTTTTAGGATTTTCAAGCAGCAGGACTGTGACTTATTTAGCTCTTTGAGTATCATGATGCTGTTTTTCTATACTGGTTGGACCACTTCATGTCCGTTATAGCCATGGACAAGACTTCTAATGTCTTCACACTTTAGTGAATACTCATTTTTTTCTTTTTTGATAACAATCATCCCAACACTGTGAGACTGTGTTTCACTGTGGTTTTAATTTGCCTTTATCTAATGATTAAGTACACTGAGCCAGGAGTTTCGACTATGCATTTTATCTCAATGATTCTCAGTCTTGGTGGCACACTAAAATTTCTCTTGGAACTGTTGAGAAGAATTATTGAAGTCTGGACCCCACTGATTAATTCAGAAGCTATATTATTTGAGGATTGAGGTTGAAGGGTTCTGAGTCTTCAGAAAGGAAAGCCAGGTAAAATCATGGCACATTTTTGAGCGTTGTCTTTGAGTCAACACTTTTTAATCCTCTGTGTTGAGAAGAAATATACATATATATTTGATTTTGCTATAGAGTTTGCTGAAGGGACCCTGAATGATTCCAGGATGAGGCTGGTTGTTTAGATGTCTGATATTTTCATCTCAATCCTGGGCCTGAGAAAACAGGGGGAGGGTGGTTGACTGAGATTAGTCATTAATGGCCAATCATTTAATTGATCATACTAATGTAATAAAGGATTTAATAAAAATGACTGGATAAATGATGGGCTTCCAAGTTGGTGATAATACCAAGATGTTGATAGGGTAGCACGCCTACATACATAGGCACAAAGCTGCATACAGTTTGTCTTCCACCCCATTTCTTCCAATTGACAATTCAAATTTATATGTTACCATACACAAATTATCGTAAATGAAGTGCTTTCTTTAGTTCTATGAATATTCTAGCACATTATCAGTTATGAGGAGGAAACTGGAACTCATCTGCATGGCTAGTGGGAATTTAAATGTAGCAACTACTACAGGAAACCATAGGGTAATTCCTCAAAAATCGGTGAATTATATAATCCAGCAATTGATAACCAGTAGATCCAAGGTAGAGGTGCAAAGGTGGGGTGTGGGATTCATGCTATTGTGGATGAAGTATATTGGGCTTGTATCTTTTATCTGTAAAGCAGTACTAACTCCAGGGAGTTAGTGTCAAAATCAAATTGAAATGTAAGGCATCTGGCTAGTGTTTAGAGAGTTAGAAAACTACTTACTGTAAGAAAAAGTTCCCAGCTTTTTTCCTTGGAATGTGAGCAAAAAATACTTCATGCCTTCTTCATTGTTATTTAGGAATTACAAACAATACCTACTGGAGGAATGACCAACGGGTAATGCTGGCATCCATTGGCACATTACTCTTAAGTGTGGGGTTGGGCAGAGGGAGAGACATTTATGTTATCATTTGTTCTTGATAATACCTAGGGGAGACCTGTCCATTCTGAAAGAAAGGATAAGAGACAATAAGACTGACAAGAGCCTGTATCAGTGGCTTTTGGCCCTGGGCATGCATGAAAGCCACGTGGGGACCTGGGCGCACTTGATTCCCACAGGAGACTCATTGTAAAGGGCTTTAGGATCAGGCAGCCATCATCTCTGGGGCTGATGAGGGAGATTCTGTTTTCCCTGATCTTGGTGGGGCAAATCTATGGATCCATAGGAGGCAGAAAGGCTAATTCACCCAAAAAGAACCCTACCTTAAAACACATTCTGAAAATGAGAAGAAAAATCAGTCAGCACTGAGAGCTCCATAAATCTCCCTGGCCTAATGTGTGTCAGTAATAAGGTAGGTGAGTAATTGGTTTAAATGTATGATTTCTCATTTGATACAGAACTCCTTTAATTTCTAATTCCTACCCTGCAATGCTGGCTCACATGTTTGGGATAATACCATTATTATGTTCTTTCATCTTTTAGTGTAACAAAGAACCAGGTGGCACGATTTCAATAAAAAATATTAAGTTCAGGTTCTTTTGTCTGTTGTATGCATCCAAAAAGGATTTTTCTTTGATAGAATATGGCCATTATTGGATTTTAATTAAGTGACTGGTGATTATGAGAGCCACGTTTTCTTTGGCATTTTATATCTTGCTTTTACAAGGCTCAAAAATCTATAATGCTGTTTGGAAATCCCTATGTTTCATATCTAACTGATTCATACTCATTAGCACTAATCAGTCATCATCTCCTACTTTATAACCAAAATTATCTCTTTTTGTGTGTGTGTATAGTTCTTTTTTTAATGGAGACAAAAGTCCATTTCTGTGAATCTGGATAAGAAAGATCTGGGGATGGAAGCCATGCTCAGGACTTATACTTGGCAAACTGGAAACATTCCAAACACAGCCTAATTTACACTCCTGCCTGTTTCCTCATTCCTCATTACTTACTGCTCTTGGACCCATAAGACCCTAACTAGAGGTTTTTTACTAAACTAGTGTATTAGTAACCTCTCCCATTACTGTAACAAAATACATGGGTAAAAAAACTTAAGGAAAGAAGTTTTTGCTGTGGCTTACAGCTTAAGGGCATACTCTGTCATAGAAGAGAAGGCCTGGAGGCAGGAGCCAGAGGCTGTTGATCACATTGCATCTGCTGCAGTTAGGGAGCAAAGAGAGATGATTGCTGGTACTCAGCTCACTTTGTCCCTTTTCACCTTGGAGCTTAGCCTATAGGATAATACTGCCCGCATTTAGGGTAGACTTCTTGCCTCAGTTAATTTAATCTAAAAACTTCCAAATAGATATGCCTAGGTTTGTTCCCTCAGTGGTTCTAGATCTTGTCAAGGTAACAATCAATATAAACCATCATAATGGACAACCAAGGCATATATAATGTTTACTATTTTATACCGTGTTAAAATTAGGGAAAGGCTGATTTAGGCCACCAATGACAAGTCTCCATAAAGCAGGAGAAAGGCTTGTGAATTCAATTTCTGCACATCATCAACACCAATGATTTCTCCTCCCATCTGGTTCAAATCCTACTATCTCCATAAGTTTGTACATTATTGGCTTACAGTTTTTTTGTAAACTACTTTATCTTTGGTCTCCATCTGAGACTTGCATCTATCTACTCTGCAAGTAAACAAGTTATTTTCCTGACATTGATTAGGTGGAGAAGAAAAAATCCAGAAGATGGAAAGACATACTTAAAGTACACACACACACACACACACACACACACACACACACACACACACACACACACACACACACCTATGTTGTAGGAGGAAAAGAACCTGTTAGAAGAATCCACAAAGGCATATTTTAATCCTCAGCTTACCACCTCTGTGAACCTTGAAGCAAGCTGTTTCTTTGGTTTGAGGTTATCATGAAGGAGTGACGCTGGCCTCTAAGGTAATCCATTACCTTTCTATATGACTTTATTTTCAGCCACATTTAGTCACAAACCTAAGTGCATTGTGAAATGTGGTGAAATGGGATAGTCAGAATACTTCACCATGTCTGTCTAATCTGTTGAATATATTTATATGATAAATGTATAAAGGTGGGTATAAGAATTAATGTGATTCTTTCTTAGTGGAAGGGACTATAAATTGTGTAATGTTTTTTCCCTATCTACCAGCATTTGTTAATACTCAGAACATCTATTCCTTGTAATCAAGCACTATGTATTTATCATACAATCGTTACTTTATTAGGCTATAATAAATGTCTAGTTAAGTGCATATAGGCTGTTTCTGTTGCAGTTTAATTATCAGCACAGTTAATTAGGCAATACACTCCATCACCATTTCTATTCAGAACTTGACTTTATTAAGCAGGTTTGAAAAAAAGACTATTGGACCCAAAATCCTTGTCTAAGAGGCACAGTGAAGACCACAAAACCTCATCAGCACTTACACAGTCCTACTATGTGTCAACACATTATGCAATTATCTGAAAATCTTCATTTTACAAAGTACTGCCTAAAGTAAGCATGGTAGAGAGCCAATAACTCTTGTGTTTTTTCATTCAATTTAGTTGCTTTGCTTGGGAACCTCAGAGAGAAGAGATGGGTGCTCTGTGTTGGGCGGGTAGCTCAGTCTCAGAACTGTAACCAGAAGCTGTCACAGATGCTTGAAGACATGTGCTCCCTATGTGACAGGTATCTTCACCTCAGAACTGGTGTCAGAGGCCCTTGGAGATCCTTAGGAGGCTGTGTTTCTATGAGGTATACATTTGAGAATCACCAATAAAGCTCAACCACACGATACAGACAGAAAGTGGCCTTTAGTTTAAAATCCTGAAGACTGTTAAATGTGCTTTTCCTCAGGAATATTTGGATAAAAGGATTGTTGCCAATCCCTTTACTTCAGAGAGAACAAAAGCCCTTAGAGAATTAAGAGGAAGAAGGAAAGGGAGGAGAATGGAGGGAGAGTGGGTAGGGGTAGGAAGTATGAAGATAATAAACAAGTTATGAACTATGACTTATGCTGAACACTAAGTCCTCAGGGCTTGGAAAAGTCCTGATGTAGCAGCTCTTATAAGAAAGAACATGTTAGGACTGGAAAATACATAACAAGAACTTTTCCGGCAATTAGTTGAAAGCTTGAGGTTTGGAATAGGACCATCTTATAACCTCATTTGATGGTTAAAAATTCAAGAATGTTTTTCTGATACTCGGTTCTTACTGTGAAATGAACTTAGGAATGACTGCCACCTTTCTTGGGATGTCAGTAGTGAGTCAAAGTATAATTGGTGTAAAGTGCCTGAAGTTTCTGTAGTAGTCAGGTTTCTGTCACTATCACAAAATGCCTGATATGACCTTTATAGGGAAAAGGAATGCTTATTAAGACTCAAGGTTCATGACTGACTGACAACATTGCTTTGGACCTGTGGAAAGGTAAGCACATTCTGGTAGTAGCACATGGATGGACCAAATCTCTCAGCTCACATCCAAATGAAGGTAGAGGATGGAGTGATGACCTCACCTTCCCTTGGGACATGGAGAGGATGGAGTGATGATCCCACCTTCTCTTGGGACATGCCTCCATGACTTAACAACTTCTCAAAGCATCCATATCTCAAAGATTTCACTCCCTGTTCTCTATTCTTCCCACTTTTTGGCATATCCCAGTCATCCAGATGCTTTCCTCTGGCCTCCATCTTTGATTTCCTTCATTCTGAGATCTTCAGAAAGGGACTAAACTACTAAGTCACCCACTGCAAAGAATATATCAATGGGTATCTTAGTCCTTATCATCATGTGACCCAGTCCCCATAAGTTTTCTCTCTGCCCCCACTCGTCAACCATTGTATTGATCCTATTCTGCAAGAGGAACCCCCACTAATGCAGGCAGGGATAAGGCTGTGTGGAACTAGGGATTACTAATTTTATAGGGCATATGGGTAAGACTTTACTGGGAAAGGGGCTTTAAGAAATAGCTAAGGAAATGAGGCAAGAAGGTGTTTGCAGAAACAGCAATTCTAAAAGGGAGAAGAGCAAAGCACAACAAGCCAGATTTGGGAACATGCTTGGCTCTGGGGGGGGGGGGGGGGAAAGTGACAGAACCAAGAGAAGTGGAGTGGAAGGAGTGACAGAAAAAATTCTAGGCAATGAGGATGACAGAGGAAAAGAACAGAGTGCCCAGGTCCAGAGAGGCCAGAATAATTTTTTTTTTTTTGTATTTTGACTTGGGGAAGGCAGGCTTTTGAGTAGGTAAATGACCAGATTGGACTTAGATTTAGCAAGTTCATTTACCTTCGGTGTGAAGAATGGATGGTTGAAGAGGACAGAACCAGGTAAACTGATTTAGTGACGGTAATTGTGGTGAGAGCTGATGTTCTGTCAAAGGTGGTAGTGGTGGTGGGGGAGAGTCAAGTGTGGATAGAGTGTGATGGTATAAGTCACAGCATCCTCTGATTATGTGGCATGTGAGAGAAAGAGAGAACAAATGTGATCTTAAGATTCTGATTCAGACAATGTGTTAGTTCCTTTTCTCATTGTTGCAGCTGGATAGCTGACTACAGTAATTTGAGAGAAGGGCGGTTTATTTTAGTTCACAGTTCAGAGTACAAAGTCTATCATGATGGGTGACGCCATGGGAGCAGTGAGAATTGTTCCTTTCCATGACTGCAGGAGGCTGCTTGCTCACATCTCGCTGGATCAGCAGAGAAAGGGGAATGTGGTGCTCAACTGGTTTTTATTTCCCCTCCCCCTTTTTAATTAATTCTAAGCTATGCTTGTGATGAATGCCATCTCTGCTCATGGTGGTATGGGTCATCCCCAGATCTCTTGGTGAGTCTATTCTGGAAACATCGTCACTCACTCAGACACACTCAGTGTACACTCCATCTATGGCTCAGGTATTTCTCAATCCAATCAATTTGAAAAATCAACACCAACCTCACAAACAATAAGAAAGGGGCTGCCATTTACTGGCAAAGAAATGTGGTGATGGGGACGGGGAGGGACTGGAGATTATGACAAATTCAGTTTTGTGCTTGCTATTTAAAACAACAAACTTGTGTTAATGTGATGTTGTTACTTTGTGATTAGATGCAAGAAACTGGCATCCAGTGATGCGCTCTGGTCTGTAATATCAATCAGGAACTAGGCCACAGGAATGGGTGCAGACATCAAAGAATGCCAGGCAGGGAAGTCACTCCATGTGTGAGCCCTGGAGTAGAAGGCAACTGCAGGCCACCTCAAGAGAAGAAACTTGGACAGAGAAGTAAGTGACAGGGGAGAACATCAGAGAGAAAGAATTGGAAGAAAATTATTGCAAAGAAGAGGGAGTTTTCAGTATTGTTGAGCTCTACAGGTAGATTTAAAACAAAGATTGAGAGTTAACCACTATATTTATTCCTTTAAAAAACAATGTAAACACCACCAACATCCTTCAGAGCATATTTTTAAGAATTCTGTGAATAAAACCTGAATTAGTTTGTACTGAAAAGTCAAGAGGAAGAAACTAAGTTCAGAATGTTCTCGAGAAGTATTACAAAGAAGAATAGAGAAATATGGGAATCACATACCTGCGTGTAGGACCAAAAGAATATTTTTAAAGAAGAGAAAAATAACAGCATGTTTATGGGTTCTTCCTCGCTCCCTCCCTTCTTCTCTTTTTCCCTCCCTCCCTCCCTCCTTCCCTCCCTCTCTTCTTCCTCCTCCTCCTCTTTCTTTCTTTCTCTCTTTCTTCTTTCTTCACTTTACATTAAGGTTACAGCACCTGCTCCATTCTTTCTTTCCAGTCCCACCCTCACAAAGCCCCCTCCCATTACCCCCTCTGGTTCTCCTCACAGAAGGGAAAGCCCCTATTTGGTACCACCCTGCCTGGAACATCAAGTTGCAGCAGGACTAAGTGTATCCTCTCCCACTGAGGACTGACCAGGGAATCCAGCTGGGGGAAGGGGGTCCAATGGCAGATAACAGTATCAGAGACATACTTGCTCCAATTGTTAGGGGATCCACATGAAGACAGACCTGCACATCTGCTACAAATGTGTGTGTGTGTGTGTGTGTGTGTGTGTGTGTGTGTGTGTGTGTGTGTGTGTGGCTATGTTTAGCCCCTGAATGCTCTTTGGTTGTTGTTTCAGTCTCTGTGAGCTCCCATGGGCCCAGAGTTAGTTGACTCTCTATAGGACCTCTTGAGGTGTCCTTGATCCCCTCCCCCACTTGCCTCCACCCCTGTCTCTCTAAAGCCTGCCCCTCACTCTTCCACAGGACTTTCTGAGCTCTCCCTGATGTTTGGCTATGGGTCCCTGCATCTGTTTTTATCAGCTTTGGAATAAGTCTCTCAGGAGACAGTTATGCTAGGGTCCTCTCTGTAAGCACAGCAGAATATCATTTATAGTGTCAGGGGTTGGCTCTCTCCATGGGATGCGTCTCAAGTTGCAGAAGTCTCTGTTCCATCTTATCCATGTGCATCTTGTAGGCAGGAGAAATTTTGGGTCAAAGCTTTGTGGGTGGACTCTCTCCACTGGAAGTACCTCTTGGCTACAAGAGGTGGCCACTTCAGTCTTGATATCCCACACTGCTAACAGTCTCAGCTAGGGATGTAGACTAAATTTATCAGGACAATATAACCCTGGTAAAGTTTATGAGCCCCAAGATAAAAATGCCTAACATGGAAAGTGAAAATATACAAAATTAAGCTGAGAAATAGAAAATCCACAATCTGGATGATTGACAGAACAAATAAATAAAAAGAAAGTACTGAGGCTACAATCTGTGTAATATTGTCAAATGCTTGGCCTAATTTGCTTTTTATAGAACCCTAAACTCAGCAACAGCAGATTATACATTCTTTTCAATCACATATGAATCATATACCAGGAATGACCATATGCTAGCTAATTAAATTAGTCTCAATAAATTTCGAAGAATTGAAATCATGCAGTGTACATTCCCTGAAGGCCACACATTAAATTATAAATCAACGACATAAAGATATCTAGACAGACAAATATTTGGAAATTAAGCAATATATATCTAAATCATCCATATGCTAAAAATAAACTTCAGAAATTAAAAAAAATGAACTTAATGATAATGGAAATCCAATATGTCAGAATTTATGAAGTGTAGCTAAGATAGCACTAAGGGAAACTTATAAATTTAAATGCTTATATTAGAGGAAAAGAACGCTAAAAAAGCAGTTGCTTACCCATCCATATCAAGAAACCAGAAAAAGAAGAGTAAATTATGAAAAATGCCAGAGGAAGAGAGAAGATGAAGATAAGGATGAATATGAACAAAGTATGAAGTGAACAAGTGATGGAGAAGATGAACCACATTTGGTTATGTATGAGTAAGTTCTTCATTATCTCAGCCCCCAAAGTGGAATGAAAGAGAGGCAATTACTAAAAGCCCCACAGATATTAAAAATATAACATGCGTACTTCAAACTGTATTATACCGAAATTTAAATTTATTGTCAATTCTAACTTTTGAAAACTAACAAAACAAAAGACTTAAAAAATTGGAACATCTGGCCTGAAGAGATGGTTTCCTTGGTAAAATACTATCTGTGCAAGCATGAAGATGGGAGTCTAATTCCTAGGACCCTCATAACAGAAGCTAGGTGTCCTAAATGGTTTAACTATATTGTGTTCTGCATTTCTTCTTTTACGGTCATGTCTCTTTGGTGTTTTGAAACCTCTTGTACATGGAAAGAAAGTTTTCTCTTATGATTTTCTTAAAAATATTCTCTATGCCTTTGCTATAGTGTTCATCTTCGTCTAAGTCATCATCCAAAGACTAGGTAAGTCTTTTCATGGTTTCCAGAGGTCTCACATATTCTGTTCAGTCTCACAAATGCTTATAACTCCAGATCTAATGCTCTCCCCTAGCTTCTTCAGGCACCCCAAAACACTGGCTCTTATACTCACCCCCACATACTCAAAAATGAGTAACAAAATACATCCTAAAAATAATTTTCAATGCCAAATTCTTTTAAAATTTCTTTGAAAACTGTCATGTGAGAAAAAGGAAAATGAAGTTTATGTTTGCAAATCAAAAGGTAGTATATATGATTACATTGGCTAGGAAGAAACAAAGTTTCAGATATACTTGATTTTAACTAGAAAGTAAGTGGATTTTATTTAAATATATGAAAATAAATTCAAAATTAAGTCATGTAAAAAGAAATTCTAAGTAAATATAGAGCAATTTTAATTTTTAAGCAAAGTAAGCAATTGCAAATTTTAGATCATAAAGGAGGTAGGTAGAAATTTTACCAAAGGAAACAGAAAACTTCTCTGTCTCTGTCTCTCTCTCTGTCTCTCTGTCTCTCTCTCTCTTACACATATACAAAATCTATCTGTCTATCTATCATCTATCATCTATCCAGCTATCATCTATCTATCATCTATTTATCATCTATCATCATCTATCTAGCATCTATCTATTTATCTATCATCTATCTATCTATCTATCTATCTATCTATCTATCTATCTATCTTCTTAGAAAAGAAGTTTTTCTAACAGTCCCTATTAATTTCAGTTTTAATCTTGATAGAATTTTTCTTGAAACTCAACTAGTTACTGCTAATATTTGTATGTAAAGTAGTGAAGTTTATTCTTTTTAAAGAATAATTGTGGATCTTTAACTTATTAGGAAGTAGGATAAAGTTTTAGTACCTAAAATCGTGTGGTTTGGGTGCTGGGATGACATGAAAATAGACCAAGTTTGGAGTTAGAGCTGGAGTTATGGTTAGGGAGATGGATCAGTGGGCTAGGGTACCAGCTGTGAAGCAAGAGTCATGGAGTCTAATTTCTCAGCTTCCTTGAAAAAATTAATGTGGTCATATGTACCTGTATCTCCTGACCTAAGAAGCAGAACCAGGAAGATCTTAAGAACTCACTGGCCAGTCAGCCTAATTGAAATGGTGAGCTTCAGGTTCAGTAAGAGACCCTGTCCAGAAACACAAAGTAGGGGCAAACAGAAGAAGACAAACAATATTCTCAGACCTCTGTAAGCATGTATATGGGTACATAAATGTTATATACCCCCACCTCCCATATATAAACATACAATAAAGCAAATAATACAACAATCTAAAAGCCAATACACACAGAAACTCTGTATATGATATTATAAAGTAGTTAGGAAATGAGAGGCTATTCAGTAAATTGAATTGCCAGAATTTGATTTCCATGTGAAATGAATTTGATACAAGCTTCATAGTAAAAAGCTGGAAATAGATACATATATTACAGATGTAATGTGAAATGGCTTATAGCAAAAAGGTGCATCTTTTTAAGAGAAATAAATGTTTCTTCAACAAGACATGTAGGGAGAAATCATTAAAAAATCTTGTATTTACTCACATTAAATCATGAGCATTCCAACTGCCTGAGAGACAATGTATGAATTTCAAAGGCTAGTGGTGCACACAGAAAGGATGCTTGCAATAGTTTTAATCAAAAGACACGTGGCAGCTTCAGCTTGAATTTGTAAAGTCCTACAAACCAATAAGAAAGGATGAACCAGTTAACAGGGAAAGGTACTATAGGTAAGTGAGCTGTCATTCACACTAAGAAAGCTTGGTTAACCACCACTCTTGAACAGTAGCTCAAACACATTGGTGCATAAGTCAAAGCAGTTTGAAACAAATCTCTTTACATGTGGCAGGACATGTTTAATAATCCCAAGTGTTGGTGAAGATTTAGAGAGACATGAGTCTTTATACTTTGTTGATGGGTGACTCAATGGGTGATGAAGACTTTGGAGAGTGATTTATCAATACATATTAAGGTTGAGAATGCTAGCAGTTTATGAGCCCACATTTCTACCTTTTACTCTGTAGTCCACAGCAACTCAGCCTCAGATGAAGGAAGGATGTCAACAAGGGCATCTTTCAGCTGAGTTTATGGCAGCAAATTGGAAAAACTAGGCCTGTCCATTCATGTGCAAGGTTGTAAGTGTTTAAAGCTCATTAAATGAACCTTATAGCCACTATAGTCACAAACCCCTGCGTATGTGTTCACTGGGATCCTTTGAAAATCCTTCATACTCTAAAGAATGTTGTGCTTGCTTAGGGAAAGCTCACCAACCACACATGCTTTTGTGGCTTTTCACGTGTAGTAAAAGTAAAGTCTCAGGGAGAGAATGATTCGCTGTGTTCAGTAGACATCTAGGCGAGTGAGACTGTTAGGAGCTATACAAATTGTACATGCAACCATCTATGTTTTCATATAAAGAATAATATGGAGCAACTGTGTCAAGCTATTAACAGTTGTTTGGTTTGGATCATGATGAATACAAATGAAATTACTTTCTAAAACATGACAATCTGGATGGAGAGAAGATGAATGAATAAGTTGCAGACATTCCAAACAGAAAAAGTAATAAATGTGGTGAGAAACATTTAGTAGCCAGTATGCCTCCTCCCCTTTGTTTTTGGGGAAATGAATGAGTTTGCTATTTCTGCACAGTGCCCTGCAGATACTCAATGGCATCACAGATGCCAGAGTCTTGATTTAAGCAAGAATGTCTTAGAACACCAGATATTTCAATTTCCTTCAAAAGTTAATGTATTCATGGATGTTTGACCAATAGTACCTATGGGCAATTTGACTGTGACTAGGAATGGATATGTGGTACCATTATCCTTTGTGCTGTGAGGACGGCTTTAGGTGGATGTGTGTAAGGTTTGGTTCCTTCCAAAGAAAGGCGCTGACTTTGCCATGGATCTCATTTTGGTTCTCAACACCACTTTCTAGAGTGATTACCTCTTATATTTAAGAAAATAATTCTCTCCTATTTGGCTGTATATGGTCTTAGGTTTTGGAAGAATGTTGAAGGTTTCAACCATATTCCTCTGGGTAGACACAACAAATGTACCACTACTGATGAAGTGTTTTGGAAAACTATCACATACTTTCTTAACCAAAGAGGCATGGGCCTTTATGTGGACCTCCATGGACAGGATTTAGGAAGATGAAGAGAAAAACAGAATGTTTCAGGAAGAAACATCTAGGGATTGTTTTTATTTATTTCTTTATCATCTTACTTAACTTTTCAAGGTGCATACAGTGAACATATTGATATTCTTTTATGCTTCTGATGAAATAAAAGTCTTGGAGAAGACTACTTGGCAAAGGCTCTGCATACTTTGGAAAGAGGATAAGAAGAGGAGAAGGAGACTGAATTCAGTGTGGTAGCTGCAGCATGGCGACTATGCTGGTTCATTTTACTTCAGATTTAAACAAGCTAGAGTCATTTGTGAGAGCAAACATCTACTGAGAAAATGTCCTCATTAGACTGGCCTGCAGGGAAGGCTGTGGTATATACTTAAAATTAGTGATTGATATGGGAGGGCCCAGTCCATTGTAGATGGTGCCATCTTCTACTAGTTGGTCCTGGGAGTACATAAGAAATACAACTGAACAAGTCACAGGCAGCAAGCTAGTAAGCAGCATCCCTCTATGGCCTCTGCTTTAGTTTCTGCCCTCTGTTAGTCTCTTCCCTGACTTCTCTTGGTTGGTGGACTGTTACCTGGAAGTGTAAAATGAAATAAATCCTTTCCTTACTTAGTTGCTTTTGACCATAGTTTGGTTGTAGTGTTATAGAAATAGAAACCCTTAGACAGTGACCTTGAAAGTAGTAAATCTTCAAGCATTTACCTACTTTTTTCTGTGTGATCACTGTTTGCCCAGTCCTGTTAGATATTTGAAATACAGAACTTTTCACATTTCATGGACCCGAAAGTCTGTTGACATAAACATTTACAGACAACAAAGAAATGGGGTAAGTTTCAACCATTTGTTTTGGGGAAAGGAATATTTCCATTCTTGCCAGAAACATGTCTTTGGATGCAGGCTTTAGCTTACCAAGCTAGGCAAGAAAATGACCAATCATGAGACAAAGAGAGGAGAAAGCACACGCATGTGCGTGCTGTACACACACATCACTTTTCATCCCTATGGCTGTCCCCCAGCCCACAATTCCTCTCCCCATCCCCCTCCCCTGAAAGAGTGGAACCCCTTGGTATCCCTCCACCCTGGCACTTCAAGTATTTGCAGGGCTAGGCTTTTCTTCTCTCACTGAGGCCAGACAAAACAGCTGAGTTAGGGGAACAGATTCCACAGACTGGCAACAGCTTTAGGAATAGCCCCCACTCCAGTTGTCTGGGGACCCCAAGAAGACCAAGCTGAACATCTCTTACAGATGTGTGTGTGGGCCAGGTTTATGCTCTTTGGTTGTCGTTTCAGTCTCTGTGAACCCCCAAGGATCCGGGTTAGTTGACTCTTTTGGTCTTCTTGTGGAGTTCCTATCCACTTCAGGGCCCTCAATCCTTTCCACAGCTCTTCCATAAGAGTCCTCAAGCTCCATCAACTGTTTGCCTGTGGGACTCTGCTTTTGTCTGAATCAACTGCTTGATAGAGACTCTCAGAAGACAGCCATGCTAGGCTCCTTTCTGCAAGCATAACGGACTGTCACTAATAGTGTCAGGGATTGGTGCTTGCACATAGAATGGGTTTCTGGTTGGGTCAGTTATTTTAAGTTTTCAATTCCACATAAAAATGGTGGTAGAGAAAGAGAAGAATTTCATGGACCTAAACCTGTTATTTGGCCAAGAAAAACTGTTCTTGAGATTAAAATTGCTGACACTCTATCTTAAAAAAAAAAAAGAAAAAGCCAAATTCATGCCGAGAAGTTAAACTATTTGCCCCATGCAAAATAACTGTGAATAGTCTTCAAACTAAGGGTTTCCAGAGGGTTCTTGGGGCTCCCCTGAAGAACAAGGGATGAATCATGTGGCACTCTTGTCTTTAATCTTCTTCAATCACTACTTCCAGGAAGAATGAGGTACTTCTGTCTACTTGATAATTTATGGGTTCTGGTAATACTTCATCTGAGAAAGATCTTTGCGACGTACTCCCTTCCATTATAACTCAAGGGCTTGTGGTCTTCAACCTGAGTGTCTCCATTGTATTTGATTTAGCCATTGCTTTTGGCAGATGGTATTCCATTAATTAGATTTATCATCAAAAGATTTAAGGATTTGGAGTTTTAGAAAAACTAGGGAGACTGATGGTCCAGAGCAGTCCTAGAGAGCCATACTTAAGAGATGGAACTATCAGGTTTAAGGGACTGACACTACACTTGCCTTTGTGCCATGGCCAGCTAAATCCTGCAGTACAGCCTAGGCTGCATTGTGTGAGGATATGACACCCTTGTCCGCCTTCATGAGATCCAGCAGTAAGGCATTTTCTCAATTAGTGATCAAGGGGGGGAGGGCCCCTTGTGAGTGGCGCCATCTGTGGGCTGGTAGTCTTGGGCTCTATAAGAAAGCCAGCTGAGCAAGCCAGGAAAAGCAAGCAAGCCAGTAAGGAACATCCCTCCGTGGCCTCTGCATCAGCTCCTGCTTTCTGATGTGCTTGAGTTCCAGTCCTGACTTCCTTTGGTGATGAACAGCAGCATGGAAATGTAAGCTCAATAAACCCTTTCCTCCCCAACTTGCATCTTGGTCATGATGTTTGTGCAGGAATAGAAACCCCGACTAAGACAGCATACCTGAATCTTCAAGCCCAAGGTTCAGTGAGAGACTTTGTCTCAAAATAAAGGAATAATGACATGGAATGTGATTAAGGAAAACATCAGATATTGGTCTCTAGCCAATACACCCATTCCCTTCTGCTTCTTATGCTAATGTCTGTACTGTCAATTGCATGCTTGTATCTTGGGTTTAGGATTCTTTTCCTACCATGTCACCACCTCTTTGGAACCATTCCATGCTGAGGTGAAACAAATGATCTTTGTTTGAATTCATTCTAGTCTCTGCTTTCTGGGTTTCTGACTCCAAGTGCTTTGTGGGTGTGAGAGGCCTTGGTGAGGAATTGTTGAAGGAGTCAATGGAATGAGTAACTTGGTGGAAGCACCTTCCTAGGCACCTGGACACCACAGGAGAGGCCAACACATTCATCCATGGATCTGCTTCCTAGGCACCTGGATTTGATGTTATTTCATTCTTTCTGTTTTATCTTAATCATGAGCTATTTTGCTAAATTATTCATAAAAATGAATTTTTCTCTAAGTAGCGAGACTTACATTTTTCCTTTTTAGTCAGTTTCTGCAAGACCTTTGTGCTTGCTTTCTGTACCAGGTACTCCAGCTACTTTTTCCACCCAGCAGTAGGATTTTAGTCTGAGCCCAAAGACTTGAAATAACTTAAGGGGGCTACGTATTAAAATTCTAATTAAATGCACAAATGTACTCAGACACATGGACTGATGGAGCAATAGGGAAATATTACTTATGCTTAATATTCATAGTAAATGGCAGTTTGTGGTTATTATTTTATTTATGATTTTCTTTTATTTCAATTGTTAAAGTGTATGAATTACCTGTGTTATAACTAGACAGAGAATATTATTTATCTCAAACTTTTATTTCTATTGTGATTTCATTACTTATGAATCTTATTATCCTATTTGTAAAAACCAGAGTCTTTTTAATGTGATCAGATTAAACAGCATAAAATCAAACGTAAAGGAGAGAAAACTTTCACTAATAATCCTTAAAACGATATTATCTTATTTATTTATTTATTTATTTATTTATTTATTTATTTATTTATTCATTTATTTATTTAAATTCCATCCGTTGCCCCCCTCGAAGTCCCCTCTCCACAGTTCCTCAACCCATTTCCTCTCCCCTTGCCTTCAAGAGGGTGCTCCCCTCCCTGCATCCTCCTTTCCTGGAGCCTCAAGTCTTTTGAGGATTAGGTGCATCCTCTCCTACTAAGGCCGGACTAGGCAGTCCTCTGCTATATATGTGTGTGTGGGGGGGTGGTAGAGGGCAGCTTGGACCAACCTGTCCATGCTGCCTGATTGGTGGCTCAGTCTCTGGGAGCTCCTTCGGGTTCGAATTAGTTGAGAGTTCTAGTCTTCCTATGGGGTCGCCTTCCCCTTCAGCTCCTTCAATCCTTCCCCTAATTCCTCCATAGGGGTTCCTGACTTCAGTCCAATGGTTGGATGTTAGTATCTGGTTCTGTCTCCATCAGCTGCTGATTGGGCCTCTTAGAGGAGAGCCATGTTAGGCTCCTGAAAATGACATTATCTTACATGAGATAATTATTTATGCCTCTGTGGGGTCTTCAAGCATCACACCCACAGTTTTTGTGGAAAGATGTATTATCTTTGCTCTCTTATCTGATATACCCTTCAAAGTCCATGAACTTCATGAGGTATACATATAGTATGTCTGGAGCATAGTGGCATGTATGACTTCAGTCCCAGAAGTTGTGGAGTGGAAGCCAAGGATCAGGAATCATCCTTTCCTGAAGAATGAGTTTGAGGGAAGTTTGGGCTACATGACTCTGTTTTACCAAATAGAATAGAGGCTGGGGAGATGCTCAGTGGTTAGGAGTACATGCTACTTTTAAAGAGGACCCAGGATCAGTTTCTAACACTCAAATGGCAGCTCAATGACACCTATAACTCCAATTACATGGAATCTGGTGCTCTCATTTGCTCTCCATGGACAGTAGGCACAGACATAATACATGGATATCTATGCAGGCAAAACACCCATCCGCACAAAATAAAATTTAAAAAGATACATAAATATGTGCATAGATACATGTAGCATATAAACATGCATATGCAAATAGAATATATAAACCTCATATTTATAATATTGCTACATTTTATCATACATATGATATAAAGTTTGCCAGGATAACTAGTTGAAGAACAGAAATCTGATGGGCTCAGACTAGAAGGTCCAGGGAAGAAGTGCTGTAGTATTGTTCTCTCTCAGGAAGCATGCATTTAAATGGGTAGTAAGACCTTTGTAAGGAGCTGGAATGGACCTTGCAACAATATAATTTCAAAAGTGATACTGAAGAAGACAAACTACATTTTCCCAAAAAGTGTTGTTCATGGTAAAGGAGATAAGTATTAGCCTCCAAAGCATCAGCAAATATGGAGGCAATGGAATATTTTCCTAATAACCCAATAGCACAGAAGGTAGAGCTTTAATTACTGTGATTCATGACAAGGGGCAGAGTCACATAAAATATCTATTCCTGTCACATGCTATACATGTCACATACAAATGATATTTAGCCTCTCCCCTCCTCTTTCACACACACACACACACACACACACACACACACACACACACACACACACACACACACACCTCTACTCCAGTTCTCAATCCTGCTACTTCAAATTCTGAGCCCTCCTGCCAGATGTTGCCACCTGTCTTTCCTCAGAAGGTCTTGGTAACATTCCACAGCTGAGCCCAGCAGGCACCTGCCCCAGGCCAAACAAACTTTAACAGAAGAGAAATCTTTCAGACTGGGCACCAGGGAAAAGTGATCTTGATGCTGTCTGTGGCATGAGCTGGGGCGATTGATGAGTTGGCATTCTGTCCCTGAGTCATCAATCATACAGAATCAATCCTGGCTCCCTCAGGAGCTAGCCCCCGGCTCACATAATTCTCTCTCCCTGCCACCAACCTGAACAGTCTGATCCCAGTGGTGGGAGCTGTTTTGTTCTGCGTTCAGCATTGATTCACTTGGCCTTCAGTACTGTTTTCTACATTCCCCAGAAATGTCACTTAATTTATCCTCTCTGAGGTAGCTAAGTTGCCTGGGTCTCACTGCATTGAGTGGTACAGGCAAGCAGGGAAATGTGTCTGGCTTCTCACATCAAAGGTATGTGGACTTTGGAGCCTCTGGAGACGAAAATCTGGACCCATCTGTGTGTGTGCTCCTGCACTCAACTAGGAGGCTGAAGCAGCTGGTTGAACAGAGGCCAGGGCTGGGGCATCCCAGTCAGATGGCCTTGTTGTTTTCAGGACTTTACTTCCTGCCTGAAGGTGCATAAGAATGAGGCCTATACACATTGCTCTTCAGCACCTTCACCTGTGAAATAATAAAACTAAAATAATCTATCTCGTGAAGTTGTAGCATTGAATTCTGTGATGGCCACAGTGCTTGCTTGGTGTGGAAGCAGATTGATCAGTGGGCATGATTTATAATATTGCGATAATGAGGACACAACATTTCTAGCACTGACTATGGAGATAATAAAGTTGTTAGCTGTAAAATTTGAAAGCTTTAAGAAGGTGGCCTTTCTACAAAGAATCACCATTTTAGTTTGTCTTGGAGTCAGGTATCTTATCAATACTTACTTGTTTCCATATCTGTCACAAGGAGCCCTTTCTGTCCTCCCATGTCATAGGGAGAGAGCCTCATTGTAAAGGTGTCAACAAAATGTGGCATGCGGTGGATAGAACCACAGCTTTTCTGAAAGTCAGCTCTGAAAGATGAGCACAGGAGGGGGGAGTTCTCTTCTTGCTCTGCAGAGTCCTTCCTTCTTTGTAAAATGGGTACTTCTGGTTTACTATATGTATTTCTTAGGACTAAAGGTTAGAGGAAGAGACAAGTAAGAGAAATGGCTCAAGACAGGCCAGGCTATAACCATGGGAATATTGGGAAGGGTAGCCTGGTCCTGCCCAGGCCCTTGTGGGAATTCAGGGAGCTGCCTTCTTAGTCTAGAGCTATGTAGATCACCACGTCTGTCTGCAGATCACCACATCTGTCTGTCCTTCTCTCCTAGCAAACAGAATCACTTTTCCAAGAGATTCTGAAGACTGCTTTATTTGTTAGAAGACAAGGAGGCACTAATAAATTCCTCTGTGTGAGGTATTTAATTACATAATAATGTGTACACTAATCAGAGTAAATGTGTTTGTGAAAACACCTTGATATGGGAACAGTTAATCACCCAAGGCATTGCTTCTTAACACACCTTGGAAGTTAACTTAATTAAATTAATTAGAACAATGAAAAAATTGAACCGTTTATTGGTCCACGATGGCCTGAAGAAATGCTCCCCTCAAATGCAAGAACATCTCCCACATGTAAGCCATTTCCCCCAAACTCTCAGCCCTTATGGTTATGGCTGTGCCCCAGGAGCCTGCAGCCGGCAAAAGTCTTCCCCTGTGCTTTACCTTGGAGTCATCTCCTGTTGCAGACAGAAGGCAGTCAGTGTATGCCTGAATACATGTGTGCAGTTACACCACACACACACACACATACACACACATACACACACACGCACTTCTTTGTGTTTATCACAGAAGCTCAGGGAAATCCAAGAAGCTTTTATCCAGAACTCTAATGTGCAACTCACATTCAACCTCTGAGACATGGGTTCTAAAGGAGGAGGGTAGAGGGTAGAATACTTTCTAATTATTGTCACCAGAGTCATTACAGTTTTCTGTTCATCAGGATGGTGTTATCTGAATTTGTGTAGTGCTCTCAATGTAGCACCAAGTCTTAAATGCATCCTTTTCTTTCTACTTGGGCTTTGCATCAGGTGATGTAAAAGGCAAGGCACCCACTCTTGGAATCTATATGTTTCATTATTTAGTCCCAAGAAGAACATACATACAAGTCACTGTGACAAATAAACAGTGTACATATGGGATCAGTCATTGAAGAATGAGCTTTCTCATCATGGAAAGCAAGAGCCAATGGAAGAGGAAATTTTCCCTAAGGAGAGGAGTGTACAGAGTGGTAAGGGTAATAGGCACTCTTGAGTTTATCCCCCAAATCCATAACCAGGAGGCTTTGATTTTTGGTGAGCTGTGTACACCTGGTTAGCATCTCTCCTAGGGAACACTGTGTTTGAGAAAATGACTGCCTCGAAGCCTTATAACAGAGTCACCTACCTGATGGCAGTAACTAAGAGCAACGTTGTGTTTATGGCCTGAAATTCCAGCTATGAAAATAAGAGACTTTATAACAGATAACTTCCATTTGCCTGTTGAATTTACATCCTTTTTCTCTTAAAAAAAAAAAAGCAGAATAAGAAAACAAAGACAAAAACAAAAACAACAAAAGCTCTCTTACAGTCACCCTCTATCTGAAATTGGTGTGAGTTCCAAAGGACACAGATAAAGGCTGAGAGCATAGAAGAGCCTCCTTTTACCCTGTGCCACTGGGCAGGATTTATGGGTTTGCCTTTTATAAGATTTGCCCCTGCTCAATCAGAATCTTCTCAATGAAACTTCTCATGAGTCAGTTTGATTAGTGAAGCAGAAGCTTAGGATTTTCACACAGTTCTTTAACTAGTCCAGGTATCCAGGTGTCACAACATTGCTCAAACATCAAACTGATCCTAGCTCTGAAAACATTAGCACAAAGGTAAAGTCATCTTTAAGCTCCTTGAGTCTGCCTTTGGACAGTGAAAGCTTGTGTTGTTCAAAATCCTTGCAGGGAATTGGCATGGGAAGACTCCATCCAATAGGGTAGAGATTTGTAGCATTAAGTAAAAGTGACAAAAGTTGTTAATGTTCCCCCAAGTTGGTCAAGAGCAGGACATGTTTCCAGCTTAAGGTCTGAGCATACTACTCACAGTTAGTCTTTCTAAAGAAGATCCCTGGGTGAAAAAACCCAGCTTCTGCCAAGCCATAGAGCTGAAAGAAGGGAGCTGCAGTCACAGGTTTTGATGGCTGTGTCTGTGTCTTTCTCTTCCCCATCTTCTACCAGGTCTTCAGGAAAGGAGAGGCTGAACAGCCTGAAGCAGCACAGAGGGTGAGGGGAGGAGCTAGCAGGGTAAATGAATAGTTAGCGGGTGTCACCTGAGATTAGTGAAAGGAAAATATGCTTGAAAAGGGAAAAAATGAAAATCTCTTCCACATTTTATTTGAATTACTCGTTGTACATCAGGTCCATATCCTTTCTGAGTCTACTGCTAAAGTTTTCCACATTCTGAGCAATAGAGATGGCTCAATTGGTGCTTAAAACCTCAAAAGTGCTTACTTTGCAAGCATAAAAATGTGAGTTCAATCCCCAGAACACATTTTTTGAAAATCTTTTTTCCTTTTTAAAAAAATTTTATTATTCATTCCATTTGTTTACATCTCAAATGATATCCCACTTCCTGATTACCCCTCCACAAGCCCTTCATCCCACTCCCCACCCTCTCCCACCCCACCACACCAGCATCCCCTTACGCTGGGGTATCAAACTTCTACAGGATCAAGGGCCTCTCCTCCCATTGATGTCAGACAAGGCCATGCTCTGCTACCTATGTATCTGGAGCAATGGCTCCCTCCCTGTACACTCCTTGGTTGGTGTTCTAGTCCCTGGCAGTACAGGGTGGTCCAGCCAGCTAATATTGCCATCCAGGGACTGCCCCACCTGGAGATCCATCCTTTCTGCAGACACCAACCCTGACACTTTTGCTGTTGCCAAGAGGCACTTGCTGACAGGAACATGGTGTGGCTGCTCCTTGGGAAGTCTGGCCAGCAACTGACCAATGCAAATAAGGATGCTTGGAGCCAGCCATCAGACTGAGCTCAGGGACCCAGGTGGAGCTGGCAGAAGGACTGGAGGAGCTGAGGGGCGTCGCAACTCCATAGGAAGAACCCCAGACCACATATTAAGAAAAACCAGGTGTGTGGTAGTACATGCTTTTAATCTCAGAGCTGGGAGATAGAACAGGTATATTCCTGACAGCCAGCTTAGTGTACTTGGCAAAGTCTAGGCCCATGTCTGAAAAAAATGGCAGACAGCATCTAATCAATCTGGCCCTACATTTGTGTGTACATATATGCACATGTATAGACATGAATACACACATATTTACCCATATCAAAATAAAGGAAAAATACTCCATATGTTGCAGGCCAACTTCAATTTCTGAACTTCTTACTACATAATATTCTATTTGTGTTAGGGAGTTGCCTAATGATGAAAGTACTCTGTAAACAGGAGAGAAGGCTGAAGCAGGGCTGCACCCAGCCTTCAGGAAACAGAAGAGCAGAGAAACTCCATGGGAGGGGAAAGTGCTGTCCAGTGACATCAGAGATTAGCTCTGGGATCTCAAATGTTAACAAGTTTCTGAGTCTCAGTCATATATTATTTTTTAAAATGGCACTCTCACCACCAGTAACAGGTAGTCCAAACATACCTTTTACCATTAACCAATTGGTTAATTTAATTAACCCACACTAAAATTTTAATATGGAGGATGTGCTTATTAGTGACATGGTCCAGTTAAGAGCCTAGTAAGGAATTTAGGTCAGACAAACAACCTTTGCAGAAGTCAATACATGCTGCATGTCCACGTGCAGGAGTGGAATATAGATTAAAGGAGTCTGAAGACGCTAAGGAGGGCTGGATCGTGAGAATGAGGGTCTGGGTTTGGTCTCAAATGATGGAGGAAGTTATTAGTATAACTTGTTCTCAGTGACCCTATCTCATGCCATGTTCATTTCATCTCTGGTCCTTAGTTTATTTTAGTATCACAGTGCCTAGAAGACACAGCTCACTGCTTCTTCTAGTTTTTAATGTGCAGAGGAAATCATAGCTTTCTCAGTGAGCTTGTGCCTACCATTTCAAGAGACCATGACTTCATGTTTTTGAGCATCTAGAGTCTCAATGTTTACAACTTACTTCTTTATAGAGAGCTCTTTCCCTCCAATAATGCTATAAGTACCTTGCTTTTGCATAATTAGCTTTGGACTGTCCATCTGTGTTCTAGAAGAGGACACATTATACATGGGACCTGTGGGGAGATATGTTCAGTTGCCACGTTTTTGTCAGAGAAAACTGTTCCAGCACCTGGAAAAGTGCACACACAGGACATTTAGATTTTCTGGTGGTGAGAGGCTCTCCATAAATAGTTCTCATGCAAGGCCTCCACACTCACTGAGCAGATGATCTGAGTTTTCCAGCCATTTATCCATCTCTAAGTTAATGGTTTTTCTCACAGATGATTATGGAAGACAGATGCGAACGTAAGCGGAAAAGGCCTTGCTTGCCTCATCAGTTCAATCCTCCTGCAATTATGGCCCCATCAGATAGGCAAGAGAAATGCACTTCCAAACAGGATTCTAGAGCATGCCCTGTGTACTCCTCTGGCTTTCTGCCCTTCCTCTGAAGCCCTTCTTTCAAGTCTCTTTCTTGCTTCTTCCATGACCTCATCCTGAACTTGAAGCCATTATGCTGGCCTTGTGGTCAGGGTAGGAATTGGGAAGCCATTTTCCTTTTACCATCTCTTGTTATTGGCCTGTAATTCTTTATTTTCTTGTTAGTTTTTCAATGTTAAGCATTCTTCATGAAGTCCAAATAGGAAAAGCAAGTAGAAAAGAGGAAAAACGATCCATTTCCTCTGCCACATGCCTGATTGCCTTTACTCTAAAATTCATACATAAAACCTGGAATATCAGTTGCATAGGGAGATAACAGCACATGCCTCACACCTGGAAAGGTGTGAGGGGATGGGGCTTCTGCTGGGACCATAGATAATTTATCTGGAGGTCACATGACTTCATACATTTTCTTCAATCACAGAAATTGCTCTGGCACCAATTGGGTCAAAGCTAATTTAATCTAGTTAAAAGTTCTGTCTCTTTAGTTGGATTTAGTGTATGTATGGCCAGGTCACCTCTGAAGTTCAATTCTGCTTATTCCATTCTAACCTGTTTAATTCAAGTGACTTATGAAATCTGAGGTAAAAAATAATTCACATTGGGTTGTGGATAAAACGGTAGAGGGTATATCCATTTCTGTGCTTGTTTCTCAGCAAAATACACACAAAGACACAGATACACAATACAGACACACACAGATATACAATACAGACACACACATCCACACATACAAGGAAGAGAGAGAGAGAGAGAGAGAGAGAGAGAGAGAGAGAGAGAGAGAGAGAGAGAGAGAGTCTTTTATTTTTCCATATATACTTAGTGTCCAAAAAATGTAGGCAGAAGGAGGAACCTTTTCTGTAAGTCATTCTTTAGTATTTAGCTTTTATCTTCTGTTCTAGGCGAGGTTTCAGCCCTGGTTTCTTGTATTACCCTGTAAATTGGAGAAGTATCTGGGCAAACAAACAATGGTGAACGTGGCTTCTTTCCTCTGCATTCTCTGCACTGCTCCTGATTCTCCCGGTTCCCCAGAATTCTCTCCTTGGTCCTATTACCTTTCCTAAGCCTAGAACTTAGGTTCATGGAGTATAAAGACTAATGCATGAGGAAAAGACTCACAATGTCGAGTAGTTACAGACAGTTCTATTCTCAAACCTCCATATGGAGAAGTAATTAATCTGCCAGCTCTGGCTTCATGAGGTTCCTTGTCCATTCTTGATTCTAAGTTTTGAATCTGACTCAAGGATACAGTGTTTGCTGCTGAATGGAGGTCCACTTGGTAGCTCTTCCTCTAAACTTAAAGGTCCTTGTTTTTGTTTTCTGTTTTGTTCGTTTGTTTTTGTTTTTGCACCTTAATGTCTCAGTTGATTGGCAGCTAGAAGAGCATCTTCTATCTTTTGCTCTTTCTGAGTTGGGTTATCCCAATTTTGCCCTCTATGCCGTCCTCTACCCTTCCCAGTGTGCACTGTGTAGATGTCCTTGAGGTGGGGAAGTTCTCTGTAAGGCTCACAGTCATGATGTACTGAGAAATGTTCCTGGCATCATGTAGCTCAGAGAAGAAGGGTTGAAAACATAGGTCATTCTAGATATTCAGAATTACCTATCCATGGGTCAGCTTGAAAAGTTGCTAACTTATGTCTTCTCTCAAATTCAGCCTCTAAGAAACTTACGTATTTTATGGAAAAAAACCACAAATACTTTAAATAATTTGAAAATAGAAAACATAGCACAGGGGTGCATTGGAATTCTGTTATTTCATAAATGGAGGGGCTTTTAGTTACATTAGAGAGGCAAACCTGTCTTCCTTCCAAGGATGCTTATCACAGGAAAGGACTACCTCCCTTCTTTCATGTTTCTTCCAACATTAGCCTACCTCCTCCTACCCGTGCCTTCCTCTACCTCTCACCCTAACAACAAAGAACTGCTGGCCTAGGCATCAACTGGCAATGGTGCAATCAGTCCTGTTTCATAGTAGGCAGAACCAAGGATTTTAAGATCCATATATGACTCTTGATCTCTTCTGTAAAATGATGCTAGACAGCCTGGCTCTGAAAACATTCTGGCTTTGCCTCATCCTTTGCTTACCATGAGGACATAACCTTAGATTTCTTCTCTTTCCTTGTGAGACACTCACTTTCTTCCCATCTAGAGAGTGGTCCTATTACCATTGTATTGTACTGGTGTTGCTTGTGTCATGGGAAGTGACAGACCTATGTAGGTCTCCAGACAAGAGCTACTGTTCATGGGAATTTTATTTATTTATTTATTTTTGATACTTTATTTACATTTCCAATGTTTCCCCTTTTCTGGGTCTCCTCTTTGGAAACCCCCTATCCCCTCCCCATCCCCACCTCTATGAGGGAATTCCACCTCCCACCACCCGCCCACCCATCCCCATATTCCCACCTTGAAATTACCCTTTACTGGGGCCTCTAACACCCTCAGGCCCAAGGGCCTCTCCTCTTTTCGTGATGGCCATCGATGTCATCCTCTGACACATATGTGGTCCAAACCATGGGTCCATAGATGTGTATTCTTTGGTTGGTGGTCCAAACTCCAGGACAACCGGGGGGGGGGGGTCAGGTCAATTGATGCTCTTGCTCCCTCCATGGGGCTGCAAATTCCCTCAGCTCCTTCAGATCTTCCTCCAGCTCCTCCATCTGGGACCTCACTCTCAGTCCAGCGGTTACTGTTAAGTGAAACTTGGGCATTCTGAACTTTTGGGCTAATATCTGCTTATCAGTGAGTACATACCATGCTCCTTCTTTTGTGACTGAGTTACCTCGCTCAGGATGATATTTTCAAGTTCCATCCATTTGCCTGCAAATTTCATTAAGTCATTGTTTTTTATAGCTGAGTAGTACTCCATTGTGTAGA
>CM052715.1:14365307-14494566 GCA_028551405.1 Uromys caudimaculatus
GGTATTAGGTCTTCTTTGAAGGTCTGATAGAATTCTGCAGTGAACCCATCTGGTCCTGGGCTTTTTTTGGTTGGGAGACTTTTAATGACTGCCTCTATTTCTTTAGGCATTATGAGACTGTTTAGATGGTTTATCTGATCCTGACTTGCCTTTGGTATTTGATATCTGTCTAGAAAATTGTCATGGGAATTTTAGGTTTCTGTCACATGCTACCTGGTTTTACAGGTACATGTGGATATTCCCTGTTACCCTTAAAATGATCAGAACAGAGTTTTGTTTGCTTAAATTTCTTTTGCACTGACATAGCATGACTATGGCAGAGGAAAGTGGCTCTCTTGAAAACAAATCAACAGAGTATTTACGTATCAATGCTCTTCTAATTACCCGTCCTTTGGCCAATGAAGTGCTAACATTTATCTTCTTTCAGAGTCTTAACAGACATGATCTCTGAAACACACCAGTCTCTTTTACTTTCTTTCCCGCTTCTATGGGGGCCCAAATCATGGGGCAGTTGAATGTTGGTAAGTGGCTCAGTCAGGCTCTGGCTTCAGGGTTCCCACCCAAGCAGACATCTCCTGTTCGTGGCCATCAGAATAAATCCGCCTCATTCAACATCTTCATATTTATACTTCTGACCTCCTCTTTTTTTCTTTTTTTTTTAAAAATAAAATTCCTACATTTAGTTTCTACAGAGTATGAATTAACTATCCTTGCTAAAATTCATGTCTGAATTTTTTCTATTTTGATTGTGATTTTTTTTTTTTTGTTGTTGCTCTGAGAAGGGTTCAAAAATTTCTATACAAAATGTGATCCTACCACAAAGATTTGGTATCTTTTCTTATAATAATTATGAGGTTGTTGGTTCTAATCAGAGAACATAGAACTTTTCAGCAGAACATAATCAAAACATAATTAGGATGGGCTATGCACCGAGGGAGGGTGAGGAATCAGCCAATGAATGAAAGGCATTATTCATGAATTTAATTATAGAGCAAACTCTATGTCACAGAACAGTTCTGGATGAGTTCAGCAAACACATGCATTTTTCCACTTACTGGTTGAAGGTGCTTCCCTTAAGTTCGTAAGTTGAGTCCCTAACTACGGAAGTGATACCATGAAGAGGTGGAGCTACTGCAGGGTAATTAGGTTTTGAGGATAGCACTTTCCTCAGCTGGATTAGTGACATTTTAAAAACTCAACACAGTGTCCTTTCTCTCATTGAGGACATAAGGAAAAGTCCTTGCTTTCAGTGAGACACACAGAAGAACAACTGAAGTACAGGGTCACTCTGACCTTGGACTTCTAACCCTCAGAGCTATGAGAAATAAATTTATATTCTTTTATAAGTATTGCTGTCTTTGGGACTTTATTGGAGTAACTTGAAGTAGGATAGCCACCAAGCCAGTCTCTTGCACCTATTGTTCTTGCTTTATGTTGTAGAGTATAGTACAATCTAGTTTTTAAAAAGCAGAAAACACAAAAAGGTACATTAATACAGAACTAATAGCTAGCTAGGCTTAAGAGCTAAACTTGCAAAGTGCTAGATAAGGCTGTTGGGTCTCCAGACAAGTTCTGAATCCACTGTTCAGTTTAGAACACTTGAGGGCAATAAATTCTTGTTACTTCCTTGTGACTGACAGCTCTGACTATTACTACCAGTTTGGAACAGCTTGAACTTTGGGTTCAAACTTTTAAATATATTTCAACATATGGGGAAATTGAAAGATATAGGGCTATTTAATAAGAAATAAGAAAGTCTAGGGAGACTGAGAAAGTCATAGCAAATATCACCAGCTGTTATATGGAGCAGAGGAAACATTGTCTTTTGAAATATTATTTTAAACACATTTTTCCCTTCCAGATGGAACAACTTCAAAAATCAAACTTTGGGAAAGTTCTAAGGGGCCATGGCAGAACTTCTCTGGATCCTAAATGTTTGAAAGACTTGGAGTGTTACTGAAAGAGCATTACTTTTGTCCTGGAATTGATGATGCCTTGGTGTAGGAGGAACATAGAAAGGGCACTAAAGTTCTAGAACAGAGCTGAAATATTCAAGTTTTCAGTGTTTCCTAGACGCCTACATTTTCCATCTTATGTCCTCTTAGTATGACTTTTAGTTCTTTCATAGTTTTGTTTAATGCAGAGATGATTACATAATAATAGTTAAAATTACTTGTTCATAATAGGTGTTTGATGACATTGTAGTTATATTCTACATAAAGCAAAATGAAGTTGCAAAATAACATATGAGTTTATTACTTTTCTGGTTGAAACTAAGCACCTGACAAGAATCAATTCAAGGGAGGAAGGATTTATTCTGGCTCTCACTCTGAAGTGATCTTTCTATCATGGCAGAAAAGACATGGCATGGCAGTGAACAGGGAAGACATGGTGGCAGGAGCACATTTCCAGATTTTCACATTCTATCTGTATCCAGGAAGTGGAGAGTGAACAGAGAGTAGAGTATCAAGTCTCAAGACATGTCCCTAGGAACTGCAAATTTCTACTTCCTAAAGCTTTCACAACCTTCCCAGATAGCATTGCCAGCTGGAGACCAAATGTTCAAATGCAGAACACATGGGGGGACATTTCAGATACAGACCAAAACAGTTAATTTTCCTATAAAAATCATATAATCATTCTAGATCTCAAAATAAACCATGGTGGGGCTATCTGCTCTTACTAAAAGAGTTAGAATATCTGTGAGCAGTGCTTATCAAGAGGTTGTCTATATCATGATCAGTACTGGAACAGTAATGTACAACTGAGTCCTTACCATGATGCTATGGACTGATGCTATGGTGCTGACATCAATGCATTTGTTTTGCAGAGTTGTAGTGCATGGCCCCCAGTGTTATATAATTATATATGCTTTGTTAAGAAATAAGCAACCCTAGAAACTAGGGTGGAAATATGGGTACTGTCACCCAAGGATCCCTTAAATATGAGCCTTTATAGAACGTCTGGAATTTTGTAGTTGGTGCTGGAGCTGAGTCCATTGAAACTGGGCATGTATTTCTCCTGTGTTGATGGATAGAATAACTGCTGAAAAAAATCAGGGGTCCATTCATCCATCAGGAAAAGTGGTGCTGACATCAATGCTTACTGTGACCTGATGGGTGAGGGAAGCAAGAAGCAAAGCAAGCATGTGGCTTGGAGCTCCATTCACTCTGGGCAGGAAGATAATGTATCTCCACCTGGGCCTCAGACTTGAGCCATTATGGTATTTATAATATCCCTGCAGAATGTGCTGGAGATTAAGGAAATTGCTCTTTTGTTGGTCCCTGATGTGCTCAGGTTGGCTCTGGGCAAAATCCTTCATGCTCATCCCCCCTGCCTCCTCTCCCAGCCATCCTCTGCCCTGGATTAACTGCTCTGATCACGTGGGGATTGCTCTGATTGCCTGGGTGGCTCTGGATCATTCCTCGGCTGCCCCCAGAGCACAGTAGTACTTTGCTGGCATCTTTCTTAAGGTTCTCACAAAAATCCCTCTCTGTGGGGGCCTGCTTTCCTGTGAGAGCCTTCTAGCATCATGGCTCATTCTTCCCTGGACCATTGGTTAAGATGAAGGTGCTAGCTCTACCTCAGTATTTTCAAACAGAAGATTTCTGAGGAACTAAGGAGTTTTAAAGAATAAGCTTCTAATGATAGAGTGACCAGGAGGGTGTGTGTGTGTGTGTGTGTGTGTGTGTGTGTGTGTGTGTGTGTGTGTGTGTATGTGTTTATGTCTGTGTTAATGAAGGTTTGAAATTCAACATACAACTTCAAAGTGATTCTATCCCTTGTCACCAACCTAAAATGCTAGTTTGGTTGAACTTTGGTTCTTACCATGTTCCCCTGATAAGTAAACTCTTCGCAGATACCCCGTACTGTTCAGTCCTCCTTTCCATATCCAAGCAACTGAAAAGTGTTTTCGGGGATCACCTTTCCCCTTCTAATCATTGTGGCATCCTTTCCCTTAACTAACCATTGTGATCTCTGTCTCAATCCCAGATCTCCGCTAAGTTCAGTGTGCCATGTGTTCACAGTTCCCTCCTCTCCTGCAAGGCTGTGCTGCATTTTCTCCCAGGCCTCCCAAATGTTACCAACCCTTAGCATCATATGTATCATGTCCTCTAAGGGCCTCTCTAGTCAACTTCATTTACCAAGTGTGTGCTTCATAGATACAGAAACATACACATAATCCATAAACTTATGTATACATATAGACAAACATACACACATGCATACTTGTGCCTAGATAAAAGTACTAGTTCACTTTCTGTTGCTGTGCTAAACTTTGACCAAAAACAACCTGGGAAGGAAAGAATTTATTTTCAAGAGAAGCTAAAGTAGACACTAAGTCAA
This sequence comes from Uromys caudimaculatus, assembly GCA_028551405.1. Lineage (NCBI taxonomy): Eukaryota > Metazoa > Chordata > Mammalia > Rodentia > Muridae > Uromys > Uromys caudimaculatus. The sequence continues at coordinate 14,369,655 of CM052715.1, forward strand.
AAGGAATGCTATTTACTGATGTGCTTCCTCTAGTTTGCTCAACTCCCTTTCTTATGCTTCTCAGGATTACCTGCCCCAAGGATGGTACTACCAATGGTGAGAGGACCTTCCTTCATTTGGCAGTTAAAAAGACATAGCTATAGACATAGCCATGAACCAAGCTGATTTTTAGCAATTTCCCAACTGAGTTTCCCATCTTCTCATTAAGTATGATAATGCACTTAACCAACAGACACACATACACTTTCATGTCAACAGTTTTGATTCACAGATATTACAATCACTTGCTTCCTTAGCTTTTCTTGGCTCAGTATTTGCTCTCAAAGCTCTTCCTTTTTCTTTCTTTCTTTCTTTCTTTCTTTCTTTCTTTCTTTCTTTCTTTCTTTCTTTCTTTTTTTCTTTCTTTCTTTCTTTCAAATCTCTTTTAATCATATTTTATTTATTTTCATTTATTAATTATTTTATTCATTAATATCCCAAGTGTTGCTCCCTCCCAGTCTCCCCTCCTAGAGTTCTTTCCCTATCCCACATCCTGTTCACCTCTGAGAGGATGACCTGCAGGAATGACTCCTCCTGGGGCATCAAACTGCCTGTTTTGACTAGCCAACTTTCCTTAGGAATCCCCTATCTTTATTTTCCCAGTGCCAAGATTATAGGTTGACCACCATGCCTACTCAAAATGTACGTGAGTATTGGGAATCTGAGCTCTGTTCTTCACTTGACAATCACTTTATCCATCCAAATGTTCTTCTAGCCCCTGAAGCACCTCTTGTCTCCATTCCTGTCAAATCAAACACAAGTTTAGTTAAAATGATACCTACATTACCCCCATAAAGTTACTTCCAATGTGATTATACCCAACTTCCTAATTACCAAAGGAAGGACAGGGAATGGCAAATTGTATCTATTTGAAAGTGATATAAATCTTACATTTAATTTGGGCAGGTTCAGAGGTTCAGTCCATTATCATCATGGCAGGAAGCATGGCAACATCCAGGCAGGCATGTTGCTGGAGGAGCTGAGGGTTCTACATCTTGTCCTGAAGGCAACCAGGAAAAAAAAACCTGACTTCTGCAAGCAACCAGGAAGAAACTCTCCTGAAATTGGGCAGAGCTTAAACATAGATCTCAAAGCCCACCCCCACACCAATGTACTTCCTCCAACAAGACCACACCTACTCCATCAGTACCACATCTCCTAATAGTGCCACTTCCTATGGGCCAAGAATGTTCAAACCACCACATTCCACTCCCTGGTTCCCATATGTTTGTTCAAACTCATGAATATATGGGGGTCATACCTAGCCATGTGCAAAATACATTTAGTTTAACTTTTCAGAAGTCCCCATAGTCTATATCAGTCTCAACAATGTTGAAAGTCCAAAGTTCAAGGTCTCTTCTGAAATCTTCATAGTGAGGAAACTTTGGACCAAAGCAAGATCAAAACCAAGCTGGGCAAACTCCAAACTCGGCAGTTTTCCCATGGTTCTAGAATCTCTAACATTTTGGAGTCTCCAAAGCAAGTTCAACTTCATAGCTTCTTGTTCCAATGCTTGGGCTCCACACATGATCTTCTGGACTTCTCTAAAAGACTTGGGTTACTTCTCCAGCTCTGTCTTCTGTAGCACTCTATGCTCTGGTTGATTCCACTCTGCTGTCACTGCTGTTCTTGGTAACCAAACCATGGTATTAGCATCTCCAATACACTGGAGTGTTTTACAACAACTAAGCTTCCCCAATAGCCTCTCATATGCTCTCTGCATGATGCCAAGCCTCAACTCTTTGCATGACCCCTTCAGTCCTGGGCCATCAACTACAACTAAGTCTGAACCTTCACCAGTGGTCTTTCCTGGCCCCCGCAGTTTCAAGCCTCAGCTGCTTTCCATGAACTCTTCATGCCAGTGCCACATGGGTGACTCTTACCATTACCAAGTTCTGCTGCAGTATGTGGTACAATCTTGGTTATATCTGGAACACAGTTTCTTTGTGCTCTCAGAAAATACTTCCTAGAAGATTTCACTTCCTGATGTCCCTTTAATCCTTGAACCACACATTTTATATTCTTCTTTTCTCAGTTTTCTGTGCTTGATTAAAACTATGTTCATAGGAGAGAGCCACAGGGAAGAGTCTAAACTTGGTTGTTGTAAGACCTCCTTTGTCAATGCAATTAATAGGAATCTTTTCATCTTAGTCTCAGGCCAACTCTTCAGACAGGGGTAAAAAGCAGCCTCATTCTTCACCAAAATATCACAAGAACAGTCTCTAAGCCACACACTAAAATTTTTCTCCTCTAAAACATATATAACCAGGACCCCACACTACAAATAACCATCAGCTCCAATGTCTTCCACATATCTACTAGGATGGCCCATTAAGCTTAACTTAAACATTATACTGATTTCTGAATCCAAAGTCCCAAAATTCACATTCCTCCAAGCCCAACATGGTCAGGCCTATCACAGCAGTATCCTAGTCCCTGGTACCAACTTCTGTCTTAGTTTGAGTTTTATTGCTGTAAAGAGACACCATGACCAAGGCAACTCTTACAAAGGACAAAGTTTAATTAGAGCTAGGTTACACATTCAGTGAGTCCATTATCATCATGGCAAAAAGCATGGCAGTGTCTAGGCAGGCATGATCCTGAAGGAGCTGAGAGTTCTACATCTTGTTCCAAAGTCAACCAACCAGGAGAAGAATACTAACTCCTGCAAGCAACAAGGATGAGAGTGGCTGAACATATTTTATATGCCAGTCCAAGTAAATATTGTCTTCATTTGGTTGATAAACAAAACTAAGCTAAGCTGCTGTTGCTTCTCTCTTTTTCTCTCCTTCCCCCCCCATCCCCCCCCTTTCCGGAAGAATCAGATACATAAAGGAAAATGATCTCTGTATAAGGTGAAGTCTCTGACTACCACATCGCAAAGATGAATGAATGAGTTGGCAAATGCTATTGTTGCAGGTAGCAGGGAAGGTTCCCAGTTCTGGAAGATGGATTTAGCTAAAGACAAAGCTTTGAGGATGAAGAGAAATATTCTAGGCAATGTGATAATAATTGGCAAGTAGGATGCTGCCAGTTTTTCTAAAGGAATGAATGAGTTAGGTGAGAAGACTCCACTTAAGTAAAAAGAAATCCATAAAGCTGCTCTCCCTGAGGCTTAACAAGTACCAGCTAACAATCGCCTAAACTTTCCTCCTAAAATTTTCTACTGCTCTGCTCACTCACAGTCACCCCACTAGGGTTTGTAAAACTGTTTGACATACATTATAATGTTATTCCTTTCATTTGAAAAGAGTAGCAGTGGATGGCCTTGTCGGGCATCAATGGGGGGAGAGGCCCTTGGTCCTTTGAAAGCTTGATGCCCCAGTGTAGGGGAATGCCAGGGCGGGGAGGTGGGAGTGTGTGCCTAGGTGGGTGGGGGAGCACCCTCATAGAAGCAGGGGGAGGTTGGAGGGGATAGGTGGTTTGCAGAGGGGAAAGTGAGAAAGGGGATAACATTGGAAATGTAAATAAATAAAATATCCAATTAAAAAAAAAAAAGAATGAATGTACCTCCCTAGGTCTCTTACTTTCTTAATAGAACCCTGTAACCATGTCTTTCAACACCCAGATCAAAGTTTACTGCTTTCAGGAAGGGTTGTCTTATCAAGATTTCCAGAGGTCTTTTGAGATGTAGCTCTCTGAAGCTGTATCACCCTGCTCATTTTTTCTTTCTTTCTGTTTGTCTTCAATTGTATACTTTTATTTATCTTTCTTTTTTTTTTTTTTTATGAGATAAGTCCCAGTTTTCTTCAGATTTTCATTTAGAATCTTAGCCTGTTTCTCTTGTTCCATATTTGGGTTGGATATTTCCAACTTTACTGTCAGGACAAGACTCCATGCTCCAATCTATTTGCCCTTTATTTTCTTCACAAAGGTATGGGCTGCCCAGATTTAATTTATTCAGTAACTAAAACAGTGCCTGGCCCACTTGCTGTGCTCAGGATTTACTTCCTGAAGCACTTAGTAGATGAGGAGAGACTGTATAACTGTGGTCTTTGGCTTGTATATTTGGTTTCTGGTTTTGTAGAGTTTCGTTTATTTTGTATGTTTCTTATTCATGTGTGTATGTGAGAGAGAGAGATGGGGAGAGGGAGGGAGGGAGAGAGAATAAAGTTAGGTGGGTAGGATCTGAGGAGAATAGGGTGAGGGGAAAATATGGACAAAATAGATTGTATAAAAATGATTTTCAGAAGAGCCTGAGGAAAAGAAGGTCCAGTGACAGCCCCAAAGTGGGATTCAGCTCAAGGAGAGACCTCAAGGCCTGACACTATTACTGAGGCTATGGAGCACTCACAAAAAGGGACCTATCATGATTGTCCTCTGAAAGACCCAACAAGCAGCTGAAAGAGCCAGATGCAGATATTTGCACCCAACCAATAGACAGAAGCTGTTGGCCCCTGTGGTTGAATTAAGGAAAAGCTGGAAGAAGCTGAGGAAGAGGGGGACCCTGTAGGAGGATTAGCAGTCTCAATTAACCTGGACCTCCGAGATCTCTCAGACACTGGACCACCAACTAGGCAGCATACACCAGTTGATATGAGGCCCCCAACACGTATGCAGCAGAGGACTGTTGGGTCTGGGTTCAGTCAGAGAAGATGCACCTAATCCTCAAGAGACTGAAAGCCCCAGGGAGATTAGAGGTCTGGTGGGGTGGGATGGAGGACATCCTCATGGAGACAGGGGGTTGGGGGGGAGGTATGGGATATGGAAAAATTGGACGGTGGGGGGGGGGAATAAAATCTGAAGTGTTAAAAAAAAGAGAAAGAAATTAAAAAAATGATTTTCAAAAATAAGAAAAAGTGATTTAGGGGCTGGAGAGATGGCTCAGCAGTTAAAAGCACTGTCTCTTCTTCCAGAGGTCTTGAGTTCAATTCCCAGCAACCACATGGTAGCTCACAGCCATCTGTAATGGGATCTGATGCCCTCTTCTAGTACTGTGTCTGACGATAGCTACAGTGTATTATATATATAAAATAAATCTTAAAAAAAGAAAAAATGATTTAATAATCAGATGTGTGTGTGTATGTATGTGTGTGTGTGTGTGTGTGTGTGTGTGTGTGTGTGTGTGTAAGCAGCCAGCACCTCCTTATAGAGATGCTGCTCTTAAGACATGAAAGTGACTAAGATGTGAAAGATGCTTATGAGGCTGCTATGGAATTTTAATGGGCCTTTTATGTATCCTACTTCATTAATAACAGGGCGAGTGAAGTGCTCCAGCATCTTTTATCTCCCATCTGTATTCAAATGCAACAGAATCTCCCCCAGTAAAATTTCAGGGTAAATTAATGATATTCGTTTTCTCAGAAAACCTATTTTTCCTTAATGGATAGACTGCTGACCCAATACATATGTGTAATTTCCTGTTTAATGAGGGCACAAGCTGATATGATACACTAGGAAATGACCCTTGATTCTATGAACCTATGGGCTTAGGTTGCCATAGGGTGAACCTTTCCATAGTGCAAGTGATGGACAGAGTGCTTGGAATCTTGGGTCCAGGTCACCCCTCTCATCTCCCGGTCACTTCCCTGGTTTGACCTTCTCAGTCAAAGCATAGTGGCTACTGCTTCAGTCAGACCTGGCTTTTCTAATACCTCAGTGTTGCTCACAGCTCAGTCTCAACACAGGAGACTCTGATGTGTGTGAATTTTCAAAGATGTTTACATGTCTTTGACAGCTGTGATTGATTGCTCACATTCTTTCAAAATCCACATGGTGAAGACTTAACTCTATTTCTAACTCCTGATATGATGATATTGAAGGTAGAATTATGAGAGATAATTAAATCATTAGGGTAAAAATCTAATGAATAAGATTGGTGCTTTTATTGAAGTCCCCAAGAGCTCTCTTGCTTTCTTTCTTGTCTTAGGAAAACAGTAAGTAGCCAATAGTCTACAACCTGAAAGAGGCCCAATCATCAGAATGCTGATCGCACATGTCTAGTCTTCACAATTGTGAGACTGTTTATAAGCCATCCGGCAATCTCTGAGGCACTGCTATCATAGCCTGAACTAAGAGAGTAGCCATTAAGATTAACAAATGTTCTTCTGGAAGACACACAGAAGAGGGTTGGGGGCAAGTCTATAGAAGAAAACAATACAGGCTGCCCAGAAAGTACTGCATGCTCCAGATACTTGATTAGCAAGGAGTTGAAGTAGTGATGAGAGATTCTGAGTCTTGTACAGAAAGAAAGGATAAAGCTGGAGGTGGTCTTTGGCTAGAAAGAAAACTCAACAAGGGTTTCTACCATAGACCAAAAGCCTCCACAAACATCATGTTCAATACTATGTTTGAGCTACATTAAACTAGTTGGTATTGAAGCACAGGCAAAAGGTCCTATGGCCAAATGAAATGTACAACCAAATATGCCTGTGGCTAGCAATTTTACTGTTAAGGCTTTTCTAAACATTAAATGCTTCTAAGTTAAATGCGTCCTATGCATCAGATTTACAAAAGTCCCAACAGTAGAAAAATACACCTGTTGGGATCTATTACCAGATGTGTGGTAGAGATGAATGGAAACTGCACTGAAAACTGCAATATTCTAGAGTAATAATGAGTGTCACTCTAGACTCAAATAATGCCAGTTCAATAGGTTATATACAGAAAGGCTTGTGAAGAGGTGAACAGAGTCTCCCTTCAGATTAAAAGGAGTTATGGAATTCTGGGTAAGAATGTGGAATTATAGACAGTTTTATTGAGTGCCTGTTATAGACTTTGCTGCTCTGTTGTTTTAGCATCCCTCTGAAAAGAAAAATATCCAAGGCTTTCAGGAAGAGAGTAAGTAAGAGCACTGTTATCCCTTGAAGAAGGTCACCATCTGCCATGGTAAAATCAGGGTTAGCATCCAGTTTTTCTATCTCCATATTTCAATATCGTTTCTCCTGAGCCTCTGTGGTGGCTGCAATATTTTTTGTCTCTCAGTAAGGCTCTCCTTCCTCAGAGCCTTGACTTCCTCTGGATATGATTCTGCATAGACTTTTTCCCTGGAAAAAATACATACTTACTCAGTATTTTGAATGAATTTCGAAGACTAATAGACCAGGGAAGGCTGGCTCTGCTCAGTTGTCTGCAAGTCAGTAGCTGCTGTCCTGAGGGAGGTTAGAAGTAATGGACTACTAGACATAGCTGTTTCAATGGCTCTCTATAGCCACCTGGAGTGGCTCATTTTTAAGTTCTCTCTGCTGGGGCTTTAAGTGTTTAGGGCTTTGTCTTAATGAAACAGATTATTGCCTAAAGGTCTTTAAAAGCAGCAAGCCAGAAGGCTGAGCCAGCTGTTGGGCAGAGGTGAACCTGCTCTCTCCAGCACTCTCAAGTGCTGAAAAAGTCTCAATCAGGGCCACTATGCTTTCTTGTTTGGAGGAACAACTTTAGGGCAGTAGGTTTAGTCATTGCTATGACTTACATGCTTTCTCTGCCTCTTAGATTAGCTGTCTGAAAACAAGCCAACTTGACATCTAGTTTTTCTTGAAAGAGACTCATGTACAAAGCTGTGCCAAGATGATGAAATAAATCTTGTTGAAAAACAGTGGACGGGGATTGTAGGACAGTTTCACATGTGATCTTTTAAGATAACCAGCAAATAAATCTTATTATAAAATGGCTAGTGATGTTCAAAGTGCCAAGATCATAATTTAAAATGTGGTTGATTTAGATATTTCTGTGAAGACTTGTAATTATCTCCTCCCACAATGAGAAGAGGAGCCCACCAAATTAAGTGATAATCTCCCTCCAGCCTTTCGGTTCTACTGTCTCTCCCACTACTTCTCTCAGTGAGCATTCTTGGTCCTATTCAGGTTCAATGTCCCATTCTGCCTCTAAAAAATGCAGTCCTGAAATATCAGAGCTCTCCTGACCTAGTGAGAGCAACTCCATCCATCCTGTACAGTGAAGTCAAAATCAACAGGGTAACCACAGACCTGGTACATGTTCTACCTTCCACCTCCTCAGCATCATTCTCAACAGAAGTTGTAGTTCTTACCTTGTAGAATTGTTAAAACAGAAGACAATGTAATACTTTGGTTCATGAATATGTTGAATAATGATCAAATCATGGTAATCAGTATATCCATCATCACACTTATTGTTTCTTTGTGGTGAGTACATTTAAACTCTTCTAGTTATTTTGAGCTACACAGTATATTATTGTTAACTTTATTCATCCTGTTACCACAGAACACAGAACAGACTCCTATCTGACTATAACTTTGCACCTCATACATATTCATACAGCAAGCATTTTGTGTCGATCAAAGCATTTAAAAATGAAAAGAGATAATGGTTGCAACCACATTGAAACAGCATTAATAACTTAGCTTCTTGAGCAAGTACTACTTCCTCTAGAAGATCTTTCTGGAAGCCTAGCCTTGAGTGTCCTATTGTCTTGTATTCTAGCATGAAAAAAGTACCATATCATGGATAGTGTAAACAATAGAAAACTACTTTATTAAACGTCTAGTGTCTGAAAGGTTTAGACCTGGCAGAAATGGTCTCAAGTGAAAACCCTCTTCCTGGCCTAGAAACACTGTCTTCTCTCTGTGTTACAATTGCTGCCATGCTGTGTCTTAAGTGGTCACAACCCCTATTTGACCAGAACAATGTTTATGACTTTATTTCACCTTAAACAATTCTCTTGTTTTGGAACCAAGAGGAGAATCTACTGCTGCCAAATTCTTAAGTCAATGTAATTACTGACTGAATTCTTAAATATTTATCCTTATTTCTACAGATAAGTGTTGATTTCACTCCCTATCAAAGAAAGTTTATTTTTGCCGAAAATGGAGATTGTGCTGTCTAGTTTTATGTTAAGTTAATAAAATCCAGAGTAATTTGGAAAGAGCACCAGAATGGCGTGTGTGCTAGCCTGTGGTGCATTTTCTTGACTGATTTCTGGTATGGGTGGGCCAAGTTCACTGTATGTGGTGCCACCTCTGGGATGGTTTTCCTGGTATTTTAAGAAAGCAAGCTGGGCAAGAATGGGGGGGGGGGCAAGCCAGTAAGAAGCATTCCTCTGTGGCTTCTCTTCAGTTCCTGCTTCCAGGTTCCTACATTGAATTCCTGCCCTGGGTTTCCTTAGAGATGTGACCTGAGAGTTATAAAATGAAATTACATCACTTCCGGTCTCCCAATAGGAGCCATAACTAAGACAGAGAGGTTAACATAAAATCACATGTCAAAACAGAAAACAATTGACCACGGGATTCCCAACTCCATCTGCACATCTATAATACAACCCCTATACCTGTGGCTCAGAAAACATTGCAGAAGACAGTATGGCAAGGTTATGAAAGCAAGAGGATCAGGTCAGTTTCTGTGATATTGTGCCCCCCATATTCAACCCTCGACTCATAGGCCCATCCTATGGCACATCCAGTCTTTCTATCCATCCAGATCTACTCCCACACTAGGCCTGGACTGGTAGGTACATCCTACAAACTAATCCAGTCCCTTCTGTATGCCTGACTTCATTTTACCAAAGATATATCTAACCATTAGGCAACTTATCCAACCACAGAGGCTCTTTTCTGCCACAGCTACTCTACCCATATCAGAAGTTTGTATGCTTAGATCTCATCATAGAAATACCAACAATTTGAGATATCTAGCCAGGATTTTCTCTCTAAAACATACTAATCTCTAAAATATTTGCAAGGAGAATTTCTTATATGAATCCCAGGACAAAGAATTGAAAAAAAAAAAAAAAAAACACCATAAACTTCATCAAAGAAATCAAATAGTTCAAAGAAAGAGCTTAATGAAGGAGAAAGAACTTGAAGAAAACACCCCCCCGAGTGATGCCTAAAACACAAATGTAAAGGTGACAGAAATGAGGAATTGAATGGAGGACTTGGGTGTGGACTTCAATAAAGAGATAGGAACATTGAAGGGGACTTGAGTCAAAACGAAGATAGAAGTGAAAAACCCAATGTATTAAACTCAAAGAAAGCCTTAAAAGTACAATGAATCAAGCAGAAGATAAAATACCATGACTCGGAGGTAAAGTATAGGATCTAGACCAAAAACCCAAGGAATATGGGAATAAATCACACATGTGCACACACACACACACACACACACACACACACACACACACACACACACACAGGGAATATAAAGGAAATGTGAGACACCATTAGAAAAACACTTTTAAATTGTGGGCATTGATGAGGGAAAGGATTCTAAGACCTCACGAGACATTGGTGGGAGAAGAGTTACTGTTCAAAGCAGTCATCCACAGTCTAGATGCTGTCTTTCAAACACTGCAGAGCATAGACTATAGCTGGTCTTTGCACTAATGTTCAAATGCTCACACACCACACAGTTCCTTTTCCAGGGCTGGCCAATATCTGAGCTGACCACAAATAAAGGGCAGAAGAGACTGTCCTGCCAAGTGTCCCAAAGGCAGAGATACAGAACTACTTTATAGATACTGGGACTGGCCACCACAGTGTTCAGTAAGTTTCCTGAGAAGCAGAATAGTTGACAGTGATTTCAAGTGTTTATCTTTTTTATTACAAGGGGACTGGCTTCAATTGCCATTCTTCCCCCTTTGTATTTAGAATCATCCAAGAACTTCCACTCCCTCTGTGAATCACAGACTGCTCAGAGTTACAGTTTGTTTATAGGGGAGAGAACTTTACTTTCCAGCTAATCCAGGATACAGTGACCTTGAGAGTATCGCTGGAGAGTGTCTGCTGTGGCTCAGATGTGCTTTTGTGGTTTGGGCATTCCAGGAGTCCACTGTGATGATAAGCCTGGTTTCAAGTGTGAGGCTGTTGGGAGATGGTGGAAAGTTTGTAAAGTGAGGCCTTCTGGGAAAACATTAGGTCACTGTGTGTGTCCTCAGAAAGGCTTGTGGAAACTCAGTTTTCCCTTCTGATTTGCTGCTGGGCACTAAGCTCTCATATATGCTCCTTTGCCATGATGTGGCTAAAGCTGGAAGGTTTTTCAAAGAACTGAATTGATATAGACATTTTGCATTTGCATTTCCAAAATCAAGAGCTAAATAAGCCCCTCTACATAAAGTTATCCATCTCAGGCATGTTAATTATAGTACTGTGAAGTTGACGCATACAGGTTCCATAGGAGTATCTCCAGGAAAAGGTATAGGAAGAACTGTGTTCACTGCAGGAAAGACCTAGAATAACATGCTCCCTTTGTTTCTTCTACATTTCACAAATCTGATGTTTCTTTTAATAACACTTTGGAAAACCCAAGTGATGCTACTGAAATAATGTAAAACCAGGAATGTGATTGGACAGGGCAGATATTTTCACAGCAGTACATCTGAACTACACAGCCTTTATCCTTGTGTCTGTTCTGCACTGTACCCAGCTATTTCTTCTTGAAGGACACTCCCTGGCTTACGAAGGCTAATGCTGGAGCTAAGTTTTGGGATGCCTATTTGTCTGTGGAGCTGTGCCCAGTGTTCATTGTGCTGATTCTCCATGGCTAGTCAATCATAGCTGGCCTCCCTCTGCTTACAAGCCTCATCCTTGGGTTGCCAATGTATATTGCAAAACAAAACAAAACAAAACAAAACAACACAACAACAACAACAACAACAACAACAACAACAACAAAAAACCCCAAAACCTAAGAAGGATTTAGAATATCATAGAATCCCAAGATTCTTAAGCTTCTTTTTTATTGCTTCCCTTTTGTTCCTAGGGGGGACAAGGCTCTTTCAGAAGACACTGAGAACTGATGAACTGTCTTCAATCTGTAGCACTTACTCCATGCAAATGTGGACGAGGGACAAAGACTTTGATTACAGCCTCATTAGCTTTATGCAAAACTTCAGAATCCAGTTACAGCAATGGAAAACAGGAACAATGGACTCCAATAAGTGGGGCAGAGCTGGCAGGGAGGCTGGCAGGTCGTCCACATGGTCCCACTGTTTTCCTTGGGCAGAACTTCTAGACTGGTAAAGGGAGACCCTGTGACTCCTGCAATTTTGTGCCTACACAGAAGCCATTCATGTCTTGTCCTGGTGTTTCAAACCTCATATGTTATATATGATATTTTATACTTTCATATTAAATATGTATTATAACATCTCTACTTTATATATCATATAACATTTATATGTGCATATATCTATCTACTAATTGACTGATGTCCTTTTACGTCATTATATTTTCATGTATGGTCAGTCTTATGTACCCACACATTCCTCAGCTCAAAATATTTGGGAAATATATTTGTGCTAGCTAACTTTATGACAATTGACATAAGCTAGAGTTCTTTGAAGAGAAGGGAAACATGATTGAGTAAATACTTGTAATACTGGATTTAAGTAAGCCAATAAAGCATTTCCTTAATTATCAATTCCTGTGGATGGCCCAGCCTACTGTGGGGCATGCCACCTGTGGACTGGTGATCTAGAGTGCTTGAAGACAGCAGACTGAGCCAGGACCATCTCCTGCCTCCAGGTTCCTACACTGTTTGAGTTCCTGCCCCGACTGCCTTCCACAATAGATTGTGATATAAAATTGTAAGCCAAACACACCCTTTCCTTTTCATTGCTTTTTCCCAAGGCGTTTCATCACAGCAATAGAAAACTTAACGAAGACGGCATTGCAGGTGTACTGAAGGAACCTGCCCATGAAAGGCATGTACAGACTGTTTTTCCTTCTCATTAGTTCCTAAACAATGCAATCCACACTACCATTTGTCCAGCATTTACATTATATTAGATGTTACAGGCTGTGGAGTGATGATTTACATGCAATGATCATACCATATGCAAACTGCATGCCATTTTGTATAGACACTTGAGCTCCCACAGCTTCCTATATTTTGAGGTTTCCCCATGGAGGACAATGGAATATTCGACTGCATTTACAAATTCATCTCTTGGGTTTTATAAGTCCTTGTTGAAAAGACCCCCATACCAAGCTCCATAGCTAAGCTGTCCTCATGTGGTATCCCCAGTGGGAAGGAGTCAGTCAAAGCAAGTGTAAGGAGAAGGAGTAGTGAATCAAGGCACTGTTGGTAAGGGTTCAGATGAATGTATCAAGTGGGTGGGCCAGGCAAAGTCAATGTCAAAAGTAGAAGCTGATTAAGTCACTAGGCCTTGGTCCTTTGGAGGGAGAGCAGCAGGAAAGTCTCAGCTTTTTCCTCAACCTTTATTTGTGCTACACATACATAGAAAAGCCTAGAGGCTAAAGAGTAGAGGTGTGTAGGTGTCCAGAAGCCTTACCAGCAAAGACACTAATTCATTAATTTAATTAAACACCTGACCAAATAGTAGCCATAACACATACATCTTCGCTAAGAAAAGGATCCAAAACCCACCGCAAATTCTCTTGATTTATTAAACCAAATTATTCAACTCAAGAAGTAGAGCTGAAAGGCCCTGAGCTAGCAGGAGAGGCACCTCTGCTATCAGTATAGACTGCCTCAGCTAGGGAGATTTAAAAACTGATTCATTAGGCTTCACACACACACACACACACACACACACACACACACACACACACACACACACAAACACGCCTGGGAGCTAAAGGATGGTTAACAAGGGCCAGGCTAAGTGCTGGATTTTCACATGAGACACAACCCAATAGCCCTCTTGCATCTACCTGATACTGTACAGAGAGCAGCAATGCACAGTACGCACCACTATAAGCTGGTGAGTGTTAGAACGCTGCAGGTAGCAGTGGTGTTAGACCTTCTATGCCTCCAAATGCTGCAGGGGCATTCTGGTTTATAAGCTTTGAGCATCACCTGTAAGAGTGCTAAATGTAACAGAAATATATTTTTAAGAAGAGCTTATTTGCTCTTCCTTTTAAGAAAAGTCAGCGCCTAGTGACTGGAAACAAAACCAAATCCAAAACCAAAACCAAAACACTTGGCATACAGGACTTCTCAATATGTCATCCAAATAACAGGTTTCCTGAAGACCATCCATCAATATCTCAGACGCATGTCTACATTAACTTCTTAATCAGTGGGAGCAACCTTGTGGACTTGGAGCCCAAACTGGGTACTTTGACAAAGTGTATGAAAAGGGGAAAGTGGAGCCATTGCATAGAGAGGCTTGGGGAAAGAGGTCTGTGCCTATATTGCTTTAGGAGAGAGCTAACCTAGAGAAAAGGGCAAGTAACTCTCATCAGTTTTCTTCCTTGTTGCCTTTCTCAACTGGTGAATTTGGAGGTGGTCACATGGGCATCCTTGTCTGTGGGACTCCCTCACTTGATCAGCCATTGTACTCCTGCAGTCTCAGGGTTGAATGAGGCTAGGAAGCAGGCAGCAGGGAGTAAGGCAGGTAGAAATCACTCGGGGAACTGTGTTGGAGATCAGGAAGGCTGTGTCAGGGGACAGCTCATTTATTGAAATAGCAGGGCTCGTTTATATGGATTGAGTCTGGGGGAAGGAGAGGAAAAAGTACAAGGGAAGAGGTGCTGTTGTGGGGGCGAGGGCATTACAAGTGAACAGCTAGATTAGCAGACTGCTGGTCACATATCTGAGAAGCCAGTTCTCTGGCAAAGAAACTGAAGCCTAACCATCTTTATCATAAGTTGAGTATGTCCAAGCCTGATTTGGGTAGGGTGTGGCCCCAGTTCTGCAGTGTTCTCTGAGAGCTGTCAGGGGATGGACATCACTTCTAATATCCCTCATCTGACTTGGGAATCCACACTTGTCCCTCCCCTTGAGTACACGAGAACATTTGTGTGATTAAATTAGATTTTAACAGGAAGCTAGCACCGCCCCCAATGGTGTGTGTGACACTGGAGTGTAGGGAGCTGTTTTAGTCTTGGCATAACTGTGTGGCTGCATAGGGCCCTAAAGATTTTTCCTGACCTCCCGAATTCCATGAGTAAGGTGAGTCAACAATGAAATTTATGTTATAGTGAATTCCTCAATGAACGCAAAGAAAATGCACCAATTACATATTCAACTTAAAGAAGTTTCAGTTGGTTCAATAGGAATTATAAAATAATTTCTGCAACTGCTGTTGAGGCACTGAGTCATCCTGTTGTCTTGCTTATGAACTCCCATGTCTATGGTGACTCCCTTAAATGTTGCTTAGTCTATGTCTTCTAAGCTTATATTTTGGCTGTCCATATGGTTGGACACAATAGGAAATGTTCAAGCATTTGAACAGTCATGTGTATTAAAGGCTTGATTAACAGCTTGCGAGATGGTGCAAAATGTAAGAGGTAAGGTCTAGCTGGAAGAAGTAGGTCACTCTAGTGTGCCTTTGCCCCCAAGCTCCTATATGGCTCTCTACATCCTGTCCATCAAGAGGTGGTTATCTGCCACATATTTCACTATCATTGCTGCTCTGCCTCACCACAGGCTCAGAATCAACAGGTCCAATAGAGAAACCTCCAAAACTGTGAGCCAAAAAGTAATGTTTTCTTCTAGTATGGTCCTATGTAGGTACTGACTTGACATTTCCAACTTTAATAAGCTGGGTAAGTATTCAGCAGTAAGGTCTTGCTGTCAGTTTGTGTGGAGAAACCTAAAGTCTTGGCAACAGTCTAGGATGTTTGGGTATTCCTGGGGACGATGTTGGCCAACAATTCAATGATATAATACCTAATTTCTGTACTGGAAGCTTTGTTTGGTGACAAGAGATGTCCAGTTGGGACTCTCTCCCCCCAAATATTTGGTCATTTGATTTAGAAGACATTCATATATGTATTCATTTTGGGAAGTTTCTACTGTATTGGGTTTCCATACTACCCCTCAAATGTCCCTTAATTTTAGCGTTTCCTCAATGTATTTGCTTCCATAACTCTCTCTCTCCTCACCCTCTCCACTTGGTGCTCCCATTTCACCTGCCCCAACTTGCCATAGTTTTCTATTCTATTTCCCTTTTCTAACAACATCTAGCTGTTCCCCATAGTCTCTTATTCTATACTTACACCCGAGGTTCTATAGATTGTGTAGCTTGCTTATGATTGCCTTCACAGCTAACATCTACATATCAGCAAATACATTACATATTTATCTTTCTGGGTAGAGGATAACATACTCAAAATGATTCTTTTTCTAGTTCCCTCCATCTGCCTGCAGATTTCATGATGTCATTTTTTAAATGGCTGTGAGAGACTCTATTGATTAGATACACCACATCTTTTTTTCCATTCTCCTGTTGAAGGACATCTAGGTTATTTCCAATTTCTGATTATTATGAACAGAGCAGCAATGGACATGGTAGAGTAAATGTCTCTGTAGTAGGAGGAAGTATTCTTTGGGTATATAGAGGTATAGCTAGATCTTGAGTTAGATTGATTCCTATCTTTATGAGGAATTGCTACACTGGTTTTCATAGTGGCCATATGAGTTTGTACTTTCATCAGCAAAGTATGAGTGTTCCCTTACTCTACTTCCTCTACTTCCTGACTAGCGTGAGATGTCACTTTTTTTGTTTATTGTAGCTATTCTTACATGTATAAGATAAAATCTCAAAATACTTTTGCATTTCCATGACAGCTAAGGATATTGAACATTTCTTTAAGTGTTTCTCAACCATTTGAGTTTCCTCTATTGAGAATTCTCTATCAAGTCTCTATAACAATTTAAAAATTTCGATATCTAGTTAATACAGGTCTGCATATATTTTAAATATTAGTCCTCTCTCAGATGTTGAGTTGGTAAAAATCTTTTTTTCATTCTGGAGGAAGCTGAATCATCCAAATTACAGTGTTCTCTGCTATGCAGAATATTCTCAGTTTCATGTGGTCTCATTTATTGTTGAACTTAGTGCCTGTGGTAATGGCATTCTGTTTGGAAAGTTCTTTTCCTGTGCCAGTGATTTTAAGGCTATTCCATACTTTCTCTTCTGCCAGATTCAGTGTATCTGATTTTATCTTGAAATCTTTGGTCAATTTAGAGCTCAGTTTTGTGCAGGGTGAGAAGTCTGGATCTATTTTTGCTTCTTTTCTACAAACAGCCATCCAGTTTGACTAGTACCATGTGCTGAAGATTCTGTCTGTTCTTTCAATTTTTATTTCTGGTTTCTTTATCAATAATAAGATGTCCACTGCAAGGTAAATTTATATCCATGTTTTCAGTTCAATTGCATTGATCAATGTGTTTGTTTTTATTCCAATATCATATGTTTTGTATTACTATAGCTTAGTAGTACAACTTGAAAACAGGGATGGTGACACCTCTAACTTTAGCTCTCCGTGTGTGTGTGAGTGTGTGTGTGTGTGTGTGTGTGTGTGTGTGTGTGTGTGTGTGTGTTTCCATATGAAGCTAAAAATTGTCCATTCAATGTCTGAGAATAATTGTGTTGAATTTTGAGGGTGATTGCATCGAATATGTTGATGGCTTTTCATAGGATGCACATTTTAACTATATTAATTCTTCCAATCCAGAAGCATGAGATCTCTTCCCATCTTTTGATATCTTCTTCAATTTCTTTCTTCAGTGACTTGAAGTTTTTATCATACAAGTCTTGTACTTACTTGGTTAGGGGTATCCTAAGATACTTTGTATTGTTTGAGGCTATTTTAAAAGATGTTGTTTACCAGATTTCTTTTTTAGATGTTTTGTCATTTATATATAAGAGGGCTAGTGTTTTTGTGAATTAATTTTGTATCCAGCTCTTTGCCAAAAGCGTTTATCAGCTCTAGGTGTTTCCTGCTAAATTTCAAAGGGAAATTCTAAGCACACATAATGCTCTTATGTTTTACAAGGTCTCTGAAGTAGACTTTAAAACAGGGCCCTCCAGTGCTCACTTTTAGCTGGACTGAAACTCTAAGCCTTACTATTGTTGCGTTTTTATTACATGTTCTTATGGGTTTTGATGATCTCTGAGACACTTTAGAATTTACTTTAAAAAGAAAGTACCTTAAGATATGTGTGCATTTCCTTTGTGATGAAGCTTTTTGTTTCTCTTCATGGACACATAGATGGATTGATTTAGTTTACAAATAACTAACCTATATTTGGCTCTTGGGTGCCCAGGCCCAAGGCACACATAACATGGAATAGGAACGTATTCAGACAATGATAGAAGGAGAAAGCTCTTTATGTGTTCAGGAGGGCTGGGGCAAGATTTCATAGACAGGTGGCAGGCAGAGCTGAGAGAGATAGATTTCTGTGTAATGTCCACTGCTAAATTTTGTCTACTTGAAATGTTGGTCTCTGTATTTGCTCCAAGGGTTCTGTCATGCACAGCCACTGAGAAGACAACTTTGTGTGATGATAGCAGCAACTATGACTAATGCTGACTTTAATATTTGTCCTAAGTCAGAATTGTGAACTGATGCCACCAGCCCACAGTACAGAGGTGGTCATGGATCTCATGTGAGAGTAAGCTGATACATTTTGTGCAGTCCAAGTCTTAGTGTAGCAGAAAGCATGTTTTCAGCAAGCTGGTGCCATTGTCAACAAAGACTTAATGCTGCATGAACATGTTTGCACTAGCTCTTTAATATAGCCCCTCTGTGCTGGCTTAATGGCCTCCCCGTTACACCTAATATTCACAACATGCTTTTTGGCATGAGTCTCTTTTTTGTTCCCAGCATATAAGCTGTGTCTCTTTATAAAGTGGATCTAGACTATGGTTTAGAGACTGCTCTGAATTATTTAAGGCCATCCTGATGAGCTAACATCCTGCCTTTGGGAAAACTATGGTATCATGGGTACAAGTTAAAGGGACTACTAGGTGTCTGAGAACTGATTCTAGTGAGACCAGCTCCTCTGGCAGACATTTTGATGTTTTATATATTGATGTGGTCATAGCTTCTGTTTCAGCAGTTTCCTGCTAGATTCAGTAAGAGTTACATGACAGGTACCTGTGAGTGTTATGTGCCCCTCTAGGAGCAGTCATGGTTGACAATGATATAGCCATCTTTATTTTGCCACTAGGCATTGTCTGAGTATCATCTGAGATCTTGGTTCGCATGCATTTATGAATTAACATCATAGGCCTGGCTTTCCTAGGTATCATAACTCCCAATGGGCTCCTAAGGGGCTCATAGTATAAACATGTGTGCATGCATGCATGTGTGAATGCTTGTGTGAGTGTGTATGTGTGTGTGTGTGTGTGTGTGTGTGTGTGTGTGTGTGTGTGTGTGTGTGTGTCCTATAAAGAGTTTTGGGAGCCAGTCAGCATTGCAAGCAGGGACAAGATGAGGATAAATTAAAGCATCACTTCTCAGGTCTGTTTAGGAGCACAGTCAGCAGCAGAAACTTTGTGCCTTGAGTGCTGGTACTGGTGCTGATTCCATTTGTTGGGATTAAATTCTAGTGCAATATCCCTATCTGGAGCTGTGGGATAGTTATTCAGCCTCATGTGATCTCCTTTTCCTCTCCTATGAAAATGGTAGATGAAAGCTTACTGTAAGGCCCAGCAAAGAGAAGACCGTGTACCACCCCAAGTATAACAAGTAGAGGATGTGCTCACAGAATAGTTTTTATCTGCACTTGGCATAAATCTATCCCTGAAAAAGAAAACCAACACAACAGAAGTGGTACCCCATGGACAGTAAATATGAACAACACTTAGTTCCTTCTTTTTTAATTTGTATATTTCATTGGCTTATATTTCAAATGTTATCCTCTTTCCCAGTTTCACCTCCGGAACCCCCCTATGCCATTCCTCTCCACCTGCTTCTATGAGGGTGCTCACCCACCCACCCACCCACCCACTCCTGCCTCCCCGCCCTGGCATTCTCCTACACTAGGGCATCAAGCCTTCACAGGACCAAGGGTCTCTTCTCCCACTGCTGCACAACAAGGCCATCCTCTGCTACATATGCAGCTATAGACATGGGTCCTTCCATGTGTACACTTTGGTTGGTGGTTTAGTCCCTGGAAGCTCTGAGGGGGTCTGGTTGGTTGATATTGTTGTTCTTCCTATGGGGTTGCAAACCCCTTCAGTTCCTTCAGTCCTTTCTCTAACTCCTCCACTGGGTACCCTGTGCTCAGTCCAATGGTTGGCTGTAAGCATCTGCCTCTGTATTTGCCAGGTTCTGGCAGAGCCTCTCAGAAGATAGCTATATCAGGCTCCTGTCAGCAAGCACTTCTTGACATTCACAATAGAGTCTGAGTTTGGTGTCTGTATATGGGATGGATCTGCAGGTGGGACAGTCTCTGGATGCCCTTTTCTTCAGTCTCTGCTCTACACTTTGCCTCCATATTTCCTTCTGCAAGAATTGTGTTGCCCCTGCTAAGAAGGACTGAAGCATCCATACTTTGGTCTTCCTGCTTCTTAGGCTTCATGTGTCAAGCTACTAGTGTATGCTCTCCCCAGTTTATTTTTGGAGGCACTCAGAGTGAGGAGTTTTCCGTTTAGCACTGCTTTCATTGTGTCCCATAAGCTTGTGTTTGTTGTGCCTTCATTTTCATTAAATCTTAAAAGGTCTTTAAGTTCCTTCTTTATTTCTTCCTTGACCAAGTTATCATTGAGTAGGGAGTTGTTCTGCTTCCAGGTGTATGTGGGCTTTCTGTTGTTTTTGTTGTCATTGAAGACCAGCCTTAGTCAGTGGGGATCTGATAGGAGGCATGGGATAATTTCATTCTTCTTGTGTCATTGAAGCCTGTTTTGTGACCAATTATATGGTCAATTTTGGAAAAGGTACCATGAGGTGCTGAGAAGAAGGTATATTTTTCTGTTTTAGGTTGAAATGCTCTATAGATATTTGTTAAATCCATTTGGTTCATAATTTCTTTTAGTTTCATTGTGTCTCTGCTTAGTTTTTGTTTCCATGATCTGTCCATTCATGACAGTGGGTTGTAGAAGTTTGCCACTATTATTGTGTGGGGTGTGATGTGTGCTTTGAGCTTTAGTAAAGTTTCTTTTATGAATGTGGGTGCCCTTACATTTGGAACATAGATGTTCAGAATTGAGAGTTTATCTTGGTAGATTTTTCCTTTGACCAGTATGAGGTGTCCTTCCTTATCTTTTTTGATAACTTTTGGTTGAAAGTCAATTTTATTTGATATTAGAATGGCTACTCCAGCTTGTTTTTTGGGACCATTTGCTTGGAAATGTTTTTCCAGCCTTTTTCTCTGAGGTATTGTCTATCTTTTTCACTGAGGTGTGTTTCTTGTATGCAGCAAAAATGCTGGGTCCTTTTTATGGATCCAGTCTATTAGTCTATGTCTTTTTATTGGGGAATTGAGTCCATTGATGTTAAGAGATATTAAGGAAAAGTGATTGTTGCTTCCTGTTATTTTTCTTGTTAGAGGTTTGTATGGCTATATTCTTTTGGGTTTGCTGAAAGAAGATTAATTTCTAGTTTTTTCTAGGGTATAATTTCCTTCCTTGTGTTGGAGTTTTCCATCTCTTATCCTTTCTAGGGCTAGATTTGTGGAATGATGTTGTGTAAATTTGTTTTTGTCATGGAATATCTTGGTTTTACCATCTATGGTAATTGAGAGTTTTTCTTGGTATAGTAAGTATGGGCTGGCATTTGTATTTTCTTAGGGTCTGTATGACATCTGCCCAAGATCATCTGACTTTTAGAGTCTCTGCTGAGAAGACTAATGTAATTTTGATTGGTCTGCTTTCATATGTTATTTAACCATTTTCCCTTACTGCTTTTAATATTCTTTTTTTGTTTGTTTGTTTGTTTTGTGCATTTGGTGTTTGGATTTTTATGTGATGGGAGCAATTTCTTTTCTGGTCAAATCTCTTTGGAGTTCTGTAGGCTTCTTGGGTGTTCATGGGCGACTCTTTCTTGAGGCTAGGGAAGTTTTCTTTTATAATTTTGTTGAAGATATTTACTGGCCCTTTAAGTTGGGAATCTTTGCTCTCTTCTATACCTGTTATCCTTAGGTTTGGTCTTCTCATTGTGTCCTGAATTTCCTGGATGTTTGGGGTTAGGAGCTTTTTGCATATTTGCATTTTCTTTGACTGTTGTGTCAATGGTTTTTAATGGTATCTTCTCCACCTGAGATTCTCTCTTCTATCTCTTGTATTCTGTTGGTGATGCTTGCATCTATGACTTCTGATACTTTCCTAGTTTTTCTATTTCCAGGGTTGTCTCCCTTTGTTATTTCTTTATTGTTTCTACTTCCATTTTTAGATCCTGGATAGTTTTGTTCAATTCCTTCACCTGTTTGTTTGTCTTCTCTTGTATTCATAAGAGATTTTTGTGTTTCCTTTTTAAGTGTTTCTACCTGTTTATTGTGTTTTCCTGTATTTCTTTAAGGGAGTTATTTATGTCCTTCTTAAAGTCCTCTATCATCATCATGAAATGTGATTTTAAATCTGTATCTTGCTATTCCGGTGTGGTGGTGTATCCAGGACTTGCTGTTATGGGAGAACTGGGTTCTGATGATGCCAAGTAGCCTTGCTTTCTGTTGCTTATGTTCTTGCCCTTGCCTCTTGCCATCTGGTTATCTCTAATGCTACCTGCCCTTGCTGTCTCTGACTGGAGCCTGTCCCCCTTGTCATACTGGTTGTGTCAGAACTCCTCGGAGTCCAGCTGTGTCTGTGATCCTGTGATTCTGGATCCTGTGATCCTGAGATCCTGGGTGTGTCAGAGCTCCTGGTAGGTAGTCAAGCTGTCTCTGGGATTCTGAAATGCTGTTATGACCAAGCTCCTGAGATCCTGTTGTGTCAGAGCTTCTGGGAGTCAAGCTTTCTCTGGGCGTTGCTGGAGTGGTTGGAGAGCTAGAGCCCTGGGTTTGCTCTGAGCACAGGTGCAAGCTAGATGGAACCAGTGCCTCTGGCTGGATGGGGGTTTATGTTTCCCTGGTTCCTATGGGGGTCCCAGTTATACCAGGTGTTGGGAAAGATATGGCCTCAATTGTGATCTTGAGTGTGTCAGAGCTGTAGTGATCCTGGGATTGTCCGATCTCCTGGAGTTGAACTTCCTCTGTGATCCTGTGATCCTATGATTCTGGCATGTCAGAGCACTTGTGATCCTGTGATCCTGTGATCCCGTGACTCTGGGAATGTCAAAGCACCTGTGAGTTAGGCTCCCCTGGCTGTTGTAGGAGTGGGTTCAGAACCAGTGCCCCAGGCCTGCTAAGGGTGCAGGTTCAAACCGGAAGGAGCCAGTGCCGCTGGCTGGGCAGGGGTTTCTGCATCCATGGATCCCTGGGGTGTTAGTTACTCTGGGTGTTGAGGCAGATGTTGTGGCCTCGCCTATGTCCTGGGCATTTCAGAGCACCTGGGTGTTGGGCTTTCTCTAGGTGTTGTAGGTGTGGGTGCAGAGCCAGATGCCCAGGTCTGCTTCAGGCTCAGGTTCAAACTGGAAGGAACTTAGTTCCCTCGTAGAGATTGTTTGTGACCTGAGTCACAAGAGACCCTCAAGCACGAGCAGGACTACTACATTTGTGAAGGGTCCATGTGATTTAAAACAAGCCTGAGACGTGAAACCAATAATCAGGGCTTAATGCTTTGCTGCTCTTCCAGAACACACCTTCTCCTCTTCAGTAGGAATGGGCAAATAGGGAGTAGACTCATAGGAAATCAAGTGTGTCTGCAATTGTGTCAGTTTTACCCATAAGTCAGCATTTATAAAGTTTTGATGGTTATTATTCTAAATGTCACTGACAGCCATCACACCTAAAGGGCTATTTCTGATCAGAATCACTTAAAGCAGATTAATGATAGACTCTTGTTATGGTTTCACCAACTATTTTAATGTTTACAATCTAATCTTTCCAAATCTCTTCTCTTTGGAGGGCATCTGTGTCATTTCTTTCCTTTGAAGCTCCCATATCTACTCCATTCCACTGTTCTTTTGACAATTCTTTTCTGTAAGAGACTCATCTCAAGTCCTCTGGTGTCTGTGTATAAGGCAGCATGTCAGCATGTCAGGGTCTTACTTTCTCTTCTGTGATGTCATTAAGGATTTTTCTGGACATCTCCTAAAGTTGAGGGATTCCAAGGGACATTACAGGGGAACAGAGTCAGGGCAAACCTTTCAAGAGTATAGAAGTTCATTGCTTGCCTTATTGGTGCAGTCTAGGTTGAATCTAAACCCTTCTTTCCCAATTTCATATAATAGTCATTCAGCTACATGCTCTTGTTTCACAGATATGTATTACATAACTATGTTGTTGCAGACATGCTACAAGTACTTGAAGAAGGAGTCTAAACTTGGGCAGTATTATAGATCCATTGTGTCCAAAACATCTGCTGCACAGGAAACACTCTTGAAAAGTTTTACAAATCAAACCACACTTACTGACTGGTTTTGTTCCATCTATATCAGAGACTTCCAAGTACCCAAAAGAACTGCTGTATGGGGAAGACTTTTATTATCTGACTAGACTGGTGTGTTGGCCAATGTGAGCCACTGCAGGAGCACAGCTATGTGCTTGGGTCAGGAAGACTTTTGCCCTGCCTTTAATATCCTATAACATAGTTCCCCAACCACTAGTGGTGGAGTCTGATGAAATCCAGGTGATTGAAAAAATTTAATTAATATGGTCTTAATTATGACAGCAGTAATACTTACCTCTCAGCATGAGAAAATAAGATATTAAGTTAGTAATACTAAATTTCCCAAGGGTGATAAGACCCTTTAAATGAGTTAATTTGAAATTTACTGATATGAGAGAACAGACATAGGCATATTTGAAAGATTCCAAATGGGCAAGCAAACATCCCTATGTCAGCTAATTGTTCAGTCAAATAACTGGCAATCTAAGAAATGATGTGAGGCGTTAGTTAGACAAAAGTAGAAGACTTCTGTGTTTTATTTCACATATGAGGAAGAATAATAGGCAAACACATAGATCCTGTTGGCTTTCCCAAATTACATTACAAATACTACTTTAGGATATTGTTTTCTCCTTATTATTCATGCTTTACTACTTGTTTCAAACTCAGTTACTATGGCTGACTTAAGAATGTGCTCAACTTCTCAGGTGTGTAGTCCTCTGAAAAGCAGAGTTTTTCTTATGTCTCTCTTCATGTCAACTCAACATGGTATTGGAATTTAGTTCATACCCAGTGATTTCTTTTCTCATGACTGTGGAGTAATTACCAAATTCATCACCATGAGGATTGATGCTTTTGAAAGAAAAAAGAACTTAAGAAAGGATAGTTGGAAAAATTAAAGGCAAGGGTGAATAGGTAGAATTGGCTTGTTTTGGGACACCCCAGAAGAAGCAATATTATGGCTACCCTGGTGGAGGCAGTTTCAACTATTCAAAGAATATTATACTAAACATGTTATTAAGATGTATAATGGGTTCTCTCCGGGTGGATCTGTGTCAACCATTTAGCAGCATTCTCACAAGTTTTCTACTGCTAGCTCAGGTTTGCTTAGTATTTCTAGGAAATCACTAATGAAGGCAAGAACTCTATCTCCCATCTTCCTCAGGAATAAAGAATTGCCCTCAGTCAATGTATATTTTGGAACTATGGTCCAAATTATCATATACTATACCAGACTGTCTTTAGTTATCATCTGTATTCTGGATCCTGCACCTAGAGCACAAATTATTATTATTTGGTTGTTTTATTTCCCATTCTTCCTCTAGTCTCAGATCTGAAACTCAGTGCCATAATTCAAGTCCTGAAATTAATTTTAAATATTATTAATTTCTCTTCTCACAACTGTAGGTCTTGCAGAAACCTAAAGGCCTTATTATGAATTTTCCTGTCTTCATTAAATATGACCATGGGAATATGTGCCTTTGGGGTTCTCAGAGTCTGAACCACCAACCAAACCACATTCACGGTCTGGATCTAGAACTGCCTCCACATATGTAGCAGATGTGCACCTTGGTCTTCATGTGGCTCCAGAGCAATTGTAATGGGGGTTATCCCAAAAGCTGTTGCCTGTGTATAGGATATGTTCTTCTAGCTGGGATCAGTAGAAATACTGGTATCAAGTTGGTTCCTTTATCAGCAAAACCTACTACTCTCTACTTGATCTTTATCTGAGGGCCAACCCATGACATTACTCAAGCCAACCAATTATATCCACCTGTAGAAACTACAGATAATCACTCCTTTTTTTTATGATAATAAAAATGTGCTTCCTACAGCTCCTTCTTATTTAGCTTGTTTTTGAATGCAGGCCCTCTGTAGCTCTACATAAGTAGTCTTATCTTCCTTCCCAAAAGCTGTGAGTTATTTGTTTAATAAATTACTGCCAATTTCATTTATCCAGGGTGTATCATGCATGCCTTTGGCCATTTCTCATTACTGGGTCTGAGGGATCACTAAAGTGTTCAGACCCAAAGTTGCCCTTTTCTAGTGTCTGATTGTCATGATTTTTCTTAACTTGCTGGCAGAGAGAAAGGTGGTAGGATTTTTCTATTTGTCTTGATATCTGTATTTAGTTAGCATGGATCTTATAGCCAATGATTTCTTTTGACTGACTCTTGCCTCAACTCCATGTATCTAGGATAAATGTGATGTCTGTATGGGGACAGTCTGTCTTGCTCTGTATATAGCTGTCACTCATTCAACCATGACTTTTATCCAGCAATTATAAAACCACAATTTTGAACATGAAAAGAAGTGTAGAGCATATTAGCCTGGTAGTCCCCACATTCTGGGGGCGAGACAGATAATAACCTTAATGATTTTCATGTAGACAGGTTAAGTGCTCTAAAAATGAAATGGCTGCAATATTATGGAAGTTCACTGGAGAAATATGAAAAGAACCTCTGAATTCACTCAAGAATATATGACACAGGCTTCCAAGAGGATATTTTGAAGATCTGAGTAGAAAATAACATAAATAATTGGGCAGAATATTCTAGACCCTTGAAATACCATGTACTGAAGTTTGGACCACTTCTTATAAACTTTATTGCTATTACTTTTTTTCTTCCCTTCCCACTTTTTGAAATTATTTATTTTATCAGCACAAATGATTTATATAATATAATGAGTTTCATAATGGCACTTTCCTTTTTAATTAATTTTTATTTTTTTTATTTATTCATATTTTATCTCTCTCACTCTCCCTCATCCTGAACACCCCCTCCCATGATCCTTCCCCCATCTCTCCTTCCCTTCTCCTCCGAGTGGGTGGAGCCCACTGTGTATACCTCCCCTCTGCCACTTCAATTCTCTGGGAAGCTAAGTATTTCCTCTCCCACTGAGGCCAGACAAGGCAGCCCAACTAGAAGAAAATATCCCACATACAGACAACAGCTTTTGGAATAGCCCCCACTCCAGTTGTTTCGGACCTTTATGAAGGCCATGCTTCACATCTGCTACACATGTGTGGGAGGCCTAGGTTCAGCCCATGTATGTGCTTTGGTTGGTGGTTCAGACTCTGAGATCCCCAAGGGTCCAGGTTAGTTGACACTGTTAGTCTTCCTGTGGAGATCCTATCCCCTTCAGGGACTATAATCCTTCCTCCTATTCTTCCATAAGAGTCCCCAAGCCCCATCCACTGTTTGCTTGTGAGTGTCTATATCTGTCTGAGTCAGCTGCTGGGTGGAGCCACTCAGAGGACAACTTACTCCTGTCTGCAAACATAGCAGAGTATAATTAATAGTGTTAGGGATTGGTGCTCGCCCATGGAATGGGTTTCAAGTTGGGCTGGTTGTTGGTTGGCCATTTACTCAGTATCTACTCCATTGCCTGTGTCTGTATTACTTGTGGACAGTATAAATTTTGGGTTTCATCATGGCCTTTTCATATACTTGCCTAACATGCTTTGTTCATATCTAGCTCTTTTGTCTCATGGTCTCTTGCCCGGATCATTGGTGTAATCTTTTGTGTCCTTGTTTCTGACCTTTCTTATATATGGTCTGCTTCATTCCCATGGACAGAGGCCAAAGTAGACCTTCTAAAATCTGTAAGTTATAGCAGGTTGCTCTCTACAAGTGTTCTCCATTTCATTCACAGTGATGCCAAACTTTCAATACCTCATGTTCTTATTTGACTTCCCTTTAAAGTTTCATAGTTGTCTCTGCTGTTCCCTTGTTACTAATTCCATGTTGCTCTAGTAATAGCTAGCTTTCCTTGAGTTCCACTCCTTATTGAGGGGCTTTGCACTATCTTTTATTTTTGTTGTTTTGAAGAGGTCTAAGTGGCTCCCTCCTTCTACCCTTTCAGGTCTCTGATCAAATGTTCCATTCTCAGTGTGAATGTTATTAAGTTGTAAACCATCAGAGTTTCTCCCACTTTACTTTCTTTTGCCTTCTTTTCTTTCTTTTGCCTTCTTTTCTTTCTTTTGCCTTCTTTTCTCTCTTTCTTTCTCTCTCTTTCTTTCTTTCTTTCTTCTTTCTTTCTTTCTTTCTTTCTTTCTTTCTTTCTTTCTTTCTTTCTTTCTTTTTTTGGTTTTTCGAGACAGGGTTTCTCTGTGTAGCCCTGGCTGTCCAGGAACTCACTCTGTAGACCAGGCTGGCCTCGAACTCAGAAATCTGCCTGCCTCTGCCTCCCGAGTGCTAGGATTAAAGGCGTGAGCCATCACTGCCCGGCTCTTTTGCCTTTTAAATCTTTATTATTATATATTATATAAATCATTATAGATTTACTATTTTGTCGGCCTTTCTTCCTGCAGTGTATTGTAAGCTCAAAGATGATAATCTTTTAGGTTTTCTTCACTAGTATAGCCTAAGGCACCTTGCACAGAGCCTGGCACAAGCTGACACTCAGTAGGTAGTTATTCATTAAAGTGGATAACAAATTATCATGTACTGGGATGTCTCAAGCAACTGTTCCAGCTGAAAGCTTTTAACAAATTAAGTTGAAGAAGTGCTTATCATTAGACAAGGACCAGGTCATGAAGAAAATTGTGTGATCTGGAGAAAACTTTCTATCTTCATCCTGTATGATCTGGAGAAAACTTTCTATCTTCATGAGAAATTATAGAGTCCCTGAGGACATTTGAACAAGCAAATGGAAGAACACCTTCAAATATCAATCCTATTAATCAAGACAGAGAATTCAGGGGGTCAGCACTTTAATGGAACCCTGATATTTCAATGTTGAGGTTTATGAGATACAATCTGAAAGAGCCTGAAAATCCTCATGAGAAAGTTGACAGACAAGTTGGAGAGATGATAGTACTTAGGCAGTGGACTTGGAAGGCAGGCAAGTGCATCCCAAGCAGATGTCTTCATTAAAAGGAGGAAACACCAGCAAGAATGTATTATCTATCAAGAAGAACAACAGTGAACATTAGAGCTCCAGGAGGTCACAGAATTACATCTTTGTGATTATTTTCTATTTGCTTCATTCTTTGGATTGGATTACATTTGTTGTTGATGTATGAAAAAACACATACCTCATATAGACTTTCCTAGAAAGATCAGACCCACTCATCATTCTAATACAGGCCTTCTACCACAAAGGACCAGACCAGGTCTCTTCTTGTTACTTCCAAAGATTTAGGTCCCTATGTTTAGATGGACAAGATAGTGCATTAAAAATGAAAACACACAGAGAAAGAATAAATACTTTCCTTTTGCTATTTGCACAAGGTGACTTAAATTTTCTTTCTTTTATGACTCTGAGCTCTGCAAGTTCTACATGGTGCCATGTGAAGGCTCTAGAAGGTTCTAGAAAAGACAAAGGCTGCTATAGAAGTGATACAAGATCTCACTGTGTTTTATTCAGACAAAGTAGGACAAGGCTGTCCATATGGAGCCCTCAGTCCAGAGGCAGAAATGTAGGAGTCAGAGTAGCCTTAGGAAGAGGTAAATGTAAAAATGGGATAATGACTCCATAGAAGAGAGTAAAGAACTTTTAACTGTCTTCGACAGATGTGAAAGAATTCAAGTAAGAAAGGAAATGCTGAGATTCTGGAGGAAAACCCATTCTGAAGGAGCAAGGTGCAGAAGAAAGGAAGCTTATGGATGAGCAGACCAGAAAAAGAAAAGAAGTTAAGAATTCAAGATTGCTAGAGTAGAGTTCTAGGCAAGCCACTTTAGTTCTCATTAGTAAATTTTATAATTTATCTTTTTCTTCCCCACATTTACAAACAAAATATTGCTCTCAGATTCAAGTTGTAGACTTCTGAATCATAGCACGACTCATTTTTTTGTACAAGTAACATATGTTTTGTGTCTTTAAACACAATTACTTTTGTATAATAAAAGTGTTGATTTGATGATGCGACATTTTCTGCAAGTGTGTTTAAGAGAGTTTATGTTTTCATAAGTTGCAATGAAACTCAATTATGTATGTGTAATAAGGCTTCTGATTGTTACACTTAGACTTTCTGTATAATGAAGCCAGCAATTAGAATTTGCTTGCTCTATGGCTTACGAAAACACACTTGTTTTGGAGACAAAAGACTCTTAATGAGCCCCCCTTTTTTGTTAATTTTTTTGTTGTTGTTAAAAACCAGTCTATAACTCAAACATATAATTAGATTTCTTAAAGGTTTGGCTTGTTGTTGTTGTTATTTTCTTTTCTCTAAACACAAAACAATGTAGAAAAAAAAGCAATAATATTAAGGCATGCCTCATTTCAAAGCTGTGATCTTGTTCGGATCTGCGTATTACCTTGGAAGCATCTCCAGTGCTGATAGAAGTGATTCTGGACTTAGGAAGCAGATGCCCCCTAAGTGGATACAGCATCTGTGTGAGCTAAAAGAGACATGCTCCTTGCGTCTCTTGATTACTAGTTGGTCTGGACTCTATGTTCTGCTTCATCTCAGTGTTAGCATTCATTTTGGCACAAGATTGGAATTTCATCTAATTGAGAAAGGGCTTAGTCAGTCAAGTGCCTGCCACTCAAGTACAAGGAACAGAGTCTGAATTTCCAGATCCTAAATTAAAGGCTACACATGGCTGTGGGAAGAGAGATAGGCAGATCTCTGAAACTAATTGGCCACCAACTTAGTAGAATTGATGAACTTTAAGTTTAGTCAGAGACACTATCTCAAAAAGCAATGGTGGAGAGTGATCAAAGATGCCAGAAACTGACCTCTGGCCTGTGTACTCAGGTGCCCACTCTTGTAAATACATGCTCAAGTGAAAGCAATTACACTAAGGAATATATACATCACACAAGACCCATTCCATCAACAAACACCAACAGCAGAATTCTCCTTCTATCCTTGCTTACTGATTTCACCCAAAGGCCTTCTGGTACCCAAATGGACTAGCTGTTCTCTAGGATACCTGGCAAATGATTGCATAATGAGCTAGAAAAAATGTTCTTTTCTCCCTTTTGTCTATCTCAGGGTCTGCACACATGTGGCAGATGATCATTACCTCCTCTTTACTAGTGCCTATTTGTTTTCTTGTTGGCCACTTGTGCTGTGGGCACAGAAGACATTTTGCATTCTAATTGATACAGGTGTGAGAAAAGGACCCACGGAGCAAAGCATCTTATTTTGTATGTCATTTTGAAAGAACACCATCTACATTAAGGGATGTTGCCTTCAGCCTGTAAAAGACCTTTGTCTGAGAAGGACTCTGATGTTTTACTCATGAGCCACTAAATAAAATTTATCTATATAACTGATATTAAATTAAAGAAGGTTTCTTGAACATACCATTTAGTGTTCAGGTATGAAAAGAGAAAACTCGAGGATTTTATATGGGTGTGGATTTAACATAGGCACTTGGTCACACATAGGTTAGAGCGATGGCAGGAGAAATTGACAGGGAGTTTGCAGCTTGCAAATGTATTCACTTGTGCTGACAGGGCTTGAGCTGCACAGCAGGCAGACTTTGCTGTCATTGAGTCACCATCCTCCTCTGTCAGCAGGAGCCCACAGGCTCCCATACTGGATAGTGAAACCCTCAGCAATATTGGCAGAGCCTGCAGTTACATCCAATTCCCCATGGTTGTTGGCAAAGCTGGGAGGAACACGGATTCTCCATGCCTTATGTTTTCTACTCTCCAGCAAGCATTTTTCAGAAGCAGCTGGTCAGGGACTCTGGGTATCAAGGTTTCCCGACTCCAAGTCCCAAGGATGGAGAAGAAAGCATGGTGGAAATAGTTCTTAACACAGGGCAACAGTATCGTGTGCACTGGGAGTGCACGACAAGAGGTGTAAGATGACATCCTTATCTGAGGAGAGTGAACATCCCAGGAGCATTGGATGAAAGATGGACAGTATCTATAAGGCCAAAGGTTAGGAGTGAGCCATCAAGGGGGTGCTCAGGAAGCCTGGAGTTGGAGGCTTTCTCCTGCGTTTAACTGGCTGGTAATGTCAGGCATATCCTCCACATTTATGAGATTTATTCTTTCATTTTAAATTAGAAAAAATTGAGATTCATCAGTGGATGGAATTTCTCTGAGTTATGACAATAAAATAAAAGAAGAATTTTTTTTGGCTTATATTATACATTTATAGCAATCTCCCACTCTCATAATAGGGAGTCTAATGAAATGATAAGGACTATTTAAAAGCCTTACAAAGTATACAAATTTGTGTGAAAAAACATGCTTTTTGTGTTTATATACATGAAATTATATATGCCAATATACGAATGCATAAATGTACCTGTCAAAGGATATTAAAATCTGTGTTTGTGGTGTTTGATGGCATATCAGTATAATTACTAATGTCACCTGGGACAGATGCTTTTGAGCTTCCCATTGGAAGTGGAATTTAGAATTTCACATAGGTGTGTGGATTCCTCCTGAAATCCTAAGGCTGATTTTCTTCTCTGCAGGGTGTATTGTGTGGTCTGTGTCCCATGGAAGTAATCTCAGGCAAAGACTCCTTGAAAACCTCAACTACAGCTGTGGATTTCATCTTCAATCAACTCTCTGAGTAGCAGAGGAGGGAAGCACAGTAAAGACATCCTGTCGGGAGTTATCAATATAAACGAATGACAGGTCAAGTCTGATCGCTGGAATTAACAATCCCCACACCCGAGAAGTATTTGGTTCAGCCTCCTCTCAGAGGCAGACTTTTAAATTTTAAACAAAGGATCCAATTAAATTTGATCCAATTTAAATCCATTCAGCTCAGAAACCTTTATTAAATATCTAGGATGGATGGTGCCCTGGGCTAGATAGTGCAGGAGTTACGCCTTTGTGGCTGGCAGGCAGGAGTGTTGCTGGCTATGGATTTCAGTGGCAATGCACTTCTGCTTCACAGAACTTTTAGTTTGGGTTCCTTTGTTACTTAATTGCACAAACTACATATTGCTTTGGGAGAAGCACTACCATCCTTGTATTTCATATAAAGGTAATTTATGTAGAGAATTTCCTGTGTGAGAGGAACTGTGCTAAGCATCGTCTCATTAAATTCTACCAGGATCCTGGGATTCAGCTATCACCTGAAGCTTCCTTGTTCTACCACCTCAAGGAGATGTAGAAATTTAATCTCTGTCCTAGACAAAGCAGCCACAGGGCTGTCAGCAGGGACTACTTAAACTCAAGCCTTGTGGTCAGAACACTAAGGCAGGCAGTGGCCAGCTTAGTTGTTCTTGAGTCAAATAACCACCTTTTGGCTTCCGTGACCCCCTGTGATGAGTAAGGCATCAAGTGAAGAATGCTCTCCATTACTTTTGACTACATTTGGCTTTTGCTGATGCATTCTGACTTGGCTGATCTCATAGTTTGTC
Organism: Uromys caudimaculatus; assembly: GCA_028551405.1. Classification (NCBI taxonomy): domain Eukaryota; kingdom Metazoa; phylum Chordata; class Mammalia; order Rodentia; family Muridae; genus Uromys; species Uromys caudimaculatus. Next base: position 14,403,078 of record CM052715.1, read on the forward strand.
TCACAATAATTCCTGGTTGGTATTGTGCTACTGTGCTTCCCCAAATGCTTGCACTTTCTCTTCTATTTGGCCTGAATAGACTCAATCCCCAACCCCAGCCTCCTCCAGGTAGTCTACTCTTGCCACCCACCAACATTCACTGTGCTTTTGCTCTCTTCTGTGCTCCTTTCTCACTTTCTTCTCTGGAGATTGAACTGCCCACCTAAAGATGATTGCTTACTAACTGGGCATTCTTGTTAGCTTCCTGTGTGTGTAACTCTTGTCTTTCAAGTATTTGATATTGGAAAGCTATGGACTATACATATGACACATGTTTTTGAATTTCTGTTGTGCCTAACATGGAATGGAGCACACAGTAGGCATTGTTAATCATTGATTGGTGATGGAGCTATAGAGTTAGATTGATATTTGTGACTAGCTCAGAGTAGAGAGTGGCCGTATAGACTTGTTAGGAAGGAATCCCTGAGAAGGTAGATTCTCCATGTGGAGTTTTGAAGTTTGAAAATCTTTCCGAAGGACATAGGTGATTCAGGAGAGAGAGTGAAACTAGCACACTGCAGTAAGGAAGATAGAGGAAAAATAGCATGATGTTTAGCAGAGGCTGTTGAAAGAACAAGCCAGGTGAAACGTATAAGAAGACAGGGTGTGCAAAGGTGGGTTTGAGATGCAGAGCACACACAGACAATAAGAGACTGGCATCAGAGATGCCTCATTAAATCTAGAGTTGATCAGCACTTTCTCTGCGCAAGGGAGATAAAGTTGAAAAAGGAAGACATGGCCTCTTTCTGATGACAGGAGAGTTTATATCACATTCAGCCCAATATAATTTATGTCAACAGAAGAGATCTTTCTGGGAGTTCAGTATTGCAATCTTTATACCTCGTAGAATGGGGTTCAGACAGTGCCCCAGTGAAAGGAAGCTGGGTACATATCTCCAGAGCTTAACAGCTGTCTTACTATCTGTGAATTCTTTCATTTCTGTCTTCTGTCGCCTTGTCTATAAAATTGGACTAATAGTAGTGCCTAATTGTAGGTTATTGTGAGAATTAACTAAGATTCTGGGTCTGAAGTTAAAGGCAATGCAGGACTCTCACTTATTATGTTATTTTATCTGTTATTAGAGGTTTATTTAAATGCATGACATGATGACCTATAAGGAGAAGGCTCTATAGAGTGTCTTGTGAATGTGCTTCATGTGGTAGACATTGAGAAAAATTTAGGGCTTAGCAGATGGAGATGTGGGGCTGTCAATTCTATGAATGGCAGACGACCTGAGGAGCTGAGTGGAGGGTTAGAGGTGCCTGGGTTCTGTTGGAGAACAATAGGTAGCCTGGTGCACAATGAGAGAAGATGATAATTTGGAAAGATAGTAAGTATACAGGGCCTTACATGCTAGGATAGTATGGGTATTTTTAGTGGAACAAATGAAGGAACAACTGAAGATATCATTCTGGTATTGTTGTGGACAGAAGAGTGACAGAAGGCAAAGCCCAAGAAACAGCCTGGGGCAGTAAAAGGATGAAAGGAGCTCCATCCCTCTGGCCATCAGTGGTTAACCTATCAAGGAAAATTCACACTTTTTTCAAAGTCAGTCTCACGGAGAGAAAGCCACGTGAATCCAAATATCCGGGCAGCAATCCCCAGAGGCGCCAAAGGTAATGAAACATCAGTATCTGCTGCTCCTATCTGTTATTGCTGATATTCAGATAATGATGCCAATACCCAGCTCGGGAGAAGGAGGAGGAGATGCTGCCTGTCCAGCAGCCTGTTTAGCTCATCTCCTGGTGTGACAAGAGGCAGTCAAGGATGAAGGTGACCCCAGAAAAACAAACCCTCTTCATTCTGGCCAAGACCACATGGAGAATGTTGCTGGCCATGGTGCTTGTACGAGGGGCAGTTGTGTATTATCTTTTGAAGAGCATTCATAATTTCAGAGGGGTTTTTCATGAGGTATCTCATTTAATATTCAATGTGAAAAAAACTCAGGACCTGCTGAGACTTACAAAGGTGCTCCATCCCTGTCTCATTTTCCATTATTAACGCTTCATGAAGAATCAAGGCAAGGTAGGAAAGTGTGGGGCAGTGATCTGTGACAGGTAGTCTGGCACCCAGTTGAGCAGAGGCATAAAATCTGGGCAACCCAGCGGAACAATCCGCAAGGGACCAGAAAACGTTATGCAGACGTTCCCGGGAGGCTTTTGGCTCCGGTCATGGTCACGCACCACCCCTCCTCAGGTAGAGGCATGGCCACACAGCTCCAAACCATCCCCATGTTAATGAGACACCTAGAGGCTTAGCCACACCCCTTCCCAGTTACTATATCTGCCTCGCATCTCCCAGAGGCCATGAGGTACAATTCCATCCACACCACTCCACATGATGAAAATAAACGTCTTAGAATTATGGACTGTCTCTTTATCTGGACCCACCATGGGAAGTGAGGGGTCCATAAGGAGCTGCGTCTAATCTCTTGCTGAGCGCTTCTCAGCACTCCCAGATGGTACCCATTCACCCAAGCTTAAACAGCTAGCCCCGAGACCCAAGCCGCCAAAACCCAGTCTTGGTGGGAATCCTAGCTGCACTCCGGCTAGCCTGTCTGCGGCACCCTGTGGTGCCCCTGGCTAGAGAACCCACGGAGAAGGATGCCTGCCGCACGTTCCGAGAATGGCCCCCTCCCCCACCCATGAGCAGGGCTTCCCACAGCCCCCACCTGCCCATCGGATGTGCGGCCACTTCCTGAGTGTCTCCTGTCCCACCCAGAGCCCCAAGGCCTGGGACAGACACATGGGGCTTCTTTCCACAGTGCCAGGTTTGTTCCCACAGGAAAGATGGTAGAATGAATGTTCTCTAGACTGTATATACAAAGACCACATGAGGGATGAGGAGCAGAGTGTCAGGGCTGCCTTTTTAGCACTTCCACATCTGTGGCAGAAAGTGACAACAGGGCATAATGAGCTTTCTCCAAGCTCAGATGAAAGGTGTCCAACTCTAGCTGGTTGAAGGTAATATTGGGGATCAAATCCATTTCAGTTCCTATATCCTAGTGTTGTTCATAGTGTATCTTTGCTAAGGCAGCAACACTCATAGGTTGTAGGTGGATGAAACCATCACAAGCTTCTTGCACCTTCATATGAGTTCATTCATTAGATCATTATATACTTGCCATTAGTTGCACTGAAATGAGCTATCAGAGTTCCCTTAGGAAGGGATGGGGGTGTAGGGTCAAAAGCAATGACTCATGCAGCTGATTTTCTTCTTTGTCACAGTCTCTTGAGATATGTTGTCTCTATTCTAGACATCACAGCGTGAGGCCTTGGGCTTAATCCCATTAGGTCCTATATCCTCACCAGAAAAAAAAAAAAAATGAAACCTACAACACCTACTTACTATATGTCTTTGGGGAAAAAGGCCTGGGGGTGGTTTGTATTTTATAAAGTATATCATTGCAAGGTGTGATCATGATGACTAAATCACATTAGGAACAGATAAACCCTAGTTGCTGGGCAGAACACGAATAGGAAGAAAAGAGAGAGTGAAACAAGTTAATATCTATGGGCTTCTCCATTGTCACCCATCTTAAATGTGTTATCCCAATTAATTTCCACAACAGTTCTCTGTGAAGATGTTATTTTCAAATTCATAGCTTTATAAAAATTATTCAATTTTTTGAGATATAGTTTTGAATTTAGGAGTATGTGAACATGTTTTGGTACATCAAAATCCAAGACTTCATCCACGTGTACTCTTGCTTCCTCTTATCTTGAATTCTGTGCAGAATGAAACAGGTTAAGAACATGCTGTACCCTGTGACAAGGTGAGCCTGGCTAGAAATTTGAAGATATATAGAAAATTGTGAGGAAGCCAAAAAGGGACAGTCAGGATGTTTCTTAGTGGCATGGACACATGACAGAGTGTGACTTTGGGCCAGAGCATCAGGAAAATGTTTGTATTCAGACCAGGAACTAGTCTGGAACTAGGATATAGTTGTCAGGAGCAAAGGATTGCACTCCAGGATATACAGGGCTGGATTTCCTGTGCATAGGGGCGTGAATGGAAATCCTGATTGATTTACAAAGTTCTTTGCAAGCATGCTGACTAACTTAAACATCTCTTTCAGTTATTATATTGTGAACACACATGACTGACTCAAATAGTATATCTTCATGGAGACATTGAGTGGTATGGTCACAGAAACATCTGTCACTTATCTAAAGGAATTTTAGTTTAGCTTTTGTACGTTGGAGGCATTGCATGGAGTTTAGAATGCTTTGTAATGCAAACAAACATTTTCTACAGACCTTGTGTGTGACTTTGTAAGGTTTGATAGTTTTGGGTAAGTGATGCAAAGTAAAAACACCTTTATCTATTCCCCAAAGGAAATTGTGGTACAAGTGAAAATTTTGAGGCAGTATTGGATTTCCATGCTTTATGACTAATGCTGTGAATGGAAAATCTCATTTGCACATTGGACCAATAACATGGGATGTGTTTTTTCATATGCTATTAATGCCATTGCTACCTAAGGCCGAAGCTCATATTATGAAGGAATGAAACACAGTGAAGAGTGGTGAGGAGGTAGGGAATGTCTACTGCCCTGCTGTTTTGCTCCACATGAGGGGGAGGGAGCTGAGAATCATTATCCAAAGAGGAACTAGATATAACTTGTTCTTTCTGTGGCACAGAAGGTGGCATCAGCAGAAAGGCCATCTCTTCTGGTTTTCCTGTCCATGTGCAGATTTGTGGTCCTCCTACAGGGAGGTTTGGGGAATGGAACTTGAAGGCTATAGGAGAAAAGGAGGAGAGCTGGAGTGCAAACAAGAAAAAAACCAAAACAAAATAGTTGGGATGGGCTACTCTTTTCCATCATAACTAGATCAGCGAGTCTGAAGACACACTGACTATGTGATGTCAGTAGGATTGCACTTAGGTCAGCAGAGGTCACCACAGAAAGGAATATTTTGGTTTAGTATCTATTACATCAAGCAAAGTGTTCCAGACATAGAATAATTTTACTGGAGCTCTTACCTCCCTACATTTGGAACAGTGATGGTATGGGAAAGGTTTGCTGGTGGGGGTGAAATGACTGTTTCCCACACTTACCTGTAAATTAGAATTACCTGAGAATTTTCCACTCCAATTGGAAAGATCCAGATATTTGGACACTCTAGCTTGAGATTATCCTTTTGTAGGAGATAAGAAGAAAAGTGAGGTCTTACATTTTAATAAGAGTCCCAAGTGACTTTTGTTTTTATGACATTTTAGTAATGTTTTGTGAATATTGTTTAGTGATCACATTTAGTGTTTTCTAAATCTATTCCCTCTCTGAACTCTAAATCAAGGAGAATTTACTCTAAACTTACTTTGAATGTCTGTTCTTCCACTGTGGTCACATTAAGTGTTGGGGGCCTGCTTATATTTAGTGTTGCTCCCTCAGGTACTGTCCTTACTTGTGGCTGAACTTGACCCCACCTCTCTAGCTCTTTTCTAGGCTGCCGCTCATCACCCCTTCTTTAGGAGAAAACACATTACCACACATACTGGTATATCCACCGATTATTCCTATGAGCATACTCAGAATTTTATACAAAACACTAATAGTTTATTCAGGAAGCACCCAAGTAGGAAACAATGAACAATTTAATATTTTGTTGCCATTAGTAATAAATTGATTACATGATTTTTAATTGCTTTTTTGAAAGTATTTGTTTTGGTTTCTTCTGTAATTGCATAAAAAATTCTGTCTTGGTCTATGGCTGCTTTCCCTCTGTCACCTTCTCTAAACACAGAAGTCACTTCACATTGCATGTATTTGTTTGATGGGGCCTAGTAACTTAATTCATTTGTTAGCTTATGTACTCATATGCAAAATAAATATAAAAAAAGCTGTTTTCCTGAGAGATGGCTTAGCAATTAAGAGCATTTTCTGCTCTTGCAGAGGACCCAGGTTCAGTTCCCAACATTCACATGGCAGCTTTTGACTATCTGTAAGTCCAGTTCCAGGGCATCTTGATGCATTTTTGGGTTTCTACAGGTACTGCACATTCTTGGTTCATTTACATACATGCAAACAAAACACTCATGCACGTAAAAGTAAATAGCTCTAAAAGAAGGAAAAGTATGGGGGACCGCTCTTTCATGATTTAATCATGTAGAATTTTATATCCTCTCTGGGATCGCAGGAGGTACTCTTAATAGGACTCTAACACTCAGATAGAAAAACAGCAATGACTAATACCTCCTGCTGGAAAGACTTTGTGTGTTCCCAGTAGACAAGACTATTCTAAGTGTCATGAACTATTCAGGGTTTCCTCAACCAAACTCTGTAGAAATAAGAAATGGAAAGACAAACCTTTTTAACCATGGGTATTGCCTGGCTAAAGCTAATGAGAGAGAGAAATGAGATGAAAGAAAGAGGTAGTTAAGAAGGGGGAAAGGGGAGGTTGAAAGGAAGGAAGGAAAAGGTGGGGGAGTTATCCAGCATTAGTCTCCAAATCCTTAGGCTCTAGACACTGGCAGCAGCAGCAGTGACAACAGCCAGATATTCATACACTGAAGGCGAATATGAAGCCAGCTGCACACCATGGGGAGCCTCACAGCTGGAGAGCCAGGTGGCTACACCAAGGCAAAGAGCAATTGACAGAAGTGGATGACAGCCATGCACAGTGTGAGAAACACCCCTTTCCCATCCTATTAGTGGTACTTGTAGAGAGAATAGAGCCAAGATCACTACTTTGGAAGGGGACATGCTGATTCTATCATCTTAAGGACAATGGGCACTTAGAAACTAGTGAGCATCACCCCAGGGACAGTCAAGGTACATTTATGATTGGCTCACCTCATTGAAGATGGCACTGGGGAAATCATGATGATAATGAGAGAGAGATGGCTTGACCTGAGAAATGAAATAGCTTCGGAAGGATAAACACAACACATCTGAGTCAAATCATAACGCATATCTTTCCTGCTTTCCTTTTACTCAAGAGATCATGATAAAATCAGTTGTACATATACAGATATAGGTATTTGTATATGGAACGGCAGATATTTAAAACCCAGCATTTAGGTATTTCAAGGCAGTAAAGTGAAGCCATAGGCTTTCGAATTCCAGAGCAGACCCCTCCCTTTATACACAGCTCTTTGTCTGGATTTCTTTATTCTGCTCATATTTCATTTCAATATATTGTTTACATTACAGAGTTATTCACTAAGGTAATTCCATGGATTTATTTTTAATGTTGGATCCTTAAAGGTACTTGGGATATTTTATCCATTTTTTTCATATCCCGTCCATCTTCATGTTCGCTGCTCTCCCCCTTTCTCCTTTTCACAGTAAGGCCTTTGCCTCAGCCTGTCTCCTGGCAAGCATGGTTAGTTATAGGCACCCAGTCTACTTCATTGAGAAAGACTGAACTGCAGTTCTGTGGTCTGGGTGTCATGACTAAACAGGATCATTTCTAGAACAGCTGATGGTATCACTGTTAATGGTGGGAGCTACTTTGAGTTCTCTTCTGACATAATGCATGGAGAGCAAGGATCTAAACAGCCAGACAAAGAAACACTTAGGCAAGATGTTTGAGAAGGCAGATTACAGAAAGTTCATGAGGGAGGCTGGGAATATGCAGGCATGTGGGAGATTGGCTGGGTTTGAAGTAGGAAGAGACAGCACAGAAGGATACTTTTTGGCTTTCTAAGCTGAATATGTTGACTGTGTCACTCAGAGTCCGTTGCAATTTTGATTCCATTTTTTCTAGAGTCTTTGGGCAAACAATCATGTCGCATGAATCTGCGGTGAGTAAATCTACCCTCTATTACTTGGTTCCCTCACTTACAAAGAGTGCAACAAAATTTAGTCGGTCTTTATTGTTTGATTGAGTAATATGTGAAAGCCTCAGCAATGAGTCAGATGCTTGGCAAACATTGCACTCCATCAGTCATCCCTAGTAGGGATGGTATTGGATTAATAGTTTCTTTTTGAGTTTGCAATGGGTTGGGCATTTTGGTTCCAGGAGGACATTGCCATGCCTGTTGTTGTTGTTTTTTGAATAGACTTTTACATTCTAGCTCTAGTAAGTTTCTCCTGCACTGCCTCTCTTGATGCCTTCTACATGAGGTGAGTCACTCCACCTTGTGTAAGATAATCTTTTTATACACCCTCATGTTTTGTGGGTATAAATTCTATGTAGCAACACATCTGGTTATAGCATTAATTAAGCATGGTTCATGCAGCATTTGAAGTGACTGAGGAAAGAGAATTTGATTACTCCAAGGGCACCAGGGCCTTTCAACCAATAATAATTTACTGTCTCTACTAAGTACTTTTGGATGTTCACTGTAGAGGGGACACCATATTTTATATACAAGCAGAGGAGTCAATGCCTAGGAGATCGTGTGTTCACAGAGTCAAGTATCTCATACAAAATAGAGGGAAGCTAAAGTTCACCTTTCTTGATAAAGTCACAGTTTTTTTTCTCCTTTCAGAATACAAGACAGGACACATAGGAGGTAGCTGTACTCAATGAAGTCATAAGAGGATAGATGGTATTAAAACAGAAAATTATTGGCTACAGGAAAAGGAGCTGAAGACTAAGGTTGATATATTCAGTTTTGGACAGTTAAAGAAAGACTATGCATGTATGCCTGTGTTTTTATGTGTACATACTTGTAGGTAGGAGTACATGTGCTTAGTGCTTTTATATGCATGGGTGTGAGGATGCATGTGTATGTGCTTCTTGCAGGCATGAGTATGCATATATAATAAGCATGTATGTAAACATATATGTTTTGTATTTTTATTTTATCTTCTGTCACTTAATCCTCTGACTTTACTTCAGAGCTGCTATTTATCATGCATTTAATACCATCTATCTATCTATCTATCTATCTATCTATCTATCTATCTATCTATCTATCATCTATCTATCTTCATCATCATCATAATCAGTTTAAATTTATTCAATAGTTACATTTTAGTGAAAATCCTATGTGTTAGGGACCTAGTAAATAAATTTGATCTATGTAACAATCCTCTGTGGTTACTCTTATTACCTCAGATTAATTTGAGGAACCAAGATTTAGGAAGCTGAATAATTTGCCTAAGGTCAGATAGGTTGTGAGAAGCTCAGCAAGAGGTGTACTTCAAGCCGACACAGCTTTCTGTATCCAGTTTATGCTTCTATACATTTATATAATTTGCTTTAAGAACCATTGTGAACCATCTTCCCAATGTTTTATAAAAGATCAAATCCATGACTCCAGCCTCATTCTCATTCACGGATTATCCAGATGCTGCCTAGACTACAGTTGGGCCACTTTTTCTTTTCCAATGTAGCTCCCAGATACAACATGAATGACCATTTCTTCACAGTGAGCATCAACTTTCTTGATGTAGTAAAAGAGCAGGTTGAATTGAGAGCTAAGTTCCTTGGGGGTGAACAGGTATGTGGGACTCTAGGCCTCTTAGGTGATTTGGGTCATTTTGAGGACATGGGCGGGACCAGTCCTCTAGAAGGAGCCTATGAATGAACAGAAAGTTATTCAGATCCTCCAGAACTACAGATACCAAGCAGGGCTGGGATAGTCATGTAGCTTCTGGCAGGAAACAGGAGTTTCATACATGGCCTTCTACCTGTTGTATTGGTTGAAATGTCAAATACATTGCCTCTGTCCATGTGGTTTTTCTACAGGATGAGCCACTTTGAAATTTGGAAGTTCTCAGTCTAACAGAAGTTGGTGTGAGTGTGGACTATTACAAAAGCATGTTAGGATGAGGAGCTTATCAGACAGTGACCTGAGAGGCTAAATTTACAAAGTAGTGAATACTACAGTTGAGTTGCTCAATATGGCAGACATTAGGCACATGAGGCTACTGAGTAGTCAATATGTGTCTAGCTTGAGTTGAGGGGTACATAAAGTTGTCATGTGAAAATTAATATAATGTCTTAATAATAATTTTTGTATTGTTACATATAAAAGACTAAAACTCAGTATATAAAGTGTTAAAGCATATAAAATTATTAGTTTTGGACATTCTGAACAGTTAAATGCATCTCTTATGGAATATTTCTCTCTCCCCACTTCTCTCAGATCCTCTCCACTTCCAACTCATCCAAACTCAGATCTTTTTTTCTTTGTCTCATTAAAATACAGACATCTAAAAAATAAAATAAAGATAAAAAATAAAATTAAACAAACCAGTACAGGACAACACACACACACACACGCACACACACACACACACACACACACACACACACACACACACACACACACACACACACACACTGAGAGAGAGAGAGAGAGAGAGAGGAGGATAAGTGCCAAAGAACTATCACAAGAAATAAACAAAGACACAGGGACACATATGTATTTTCTGTCACACAATAATCCCATAAAATCTGAAATTAGAAACCAAATCATAATATACACATAAAAGAACTATAAGGTAAAAAAAATGTAAATAAACAGCAAACCAAATAAATAAATAAATAAATAAATAAATAAATAAATAGGCTATAACAGAACATTATGAGACAAAGAACACTGAGTTTGTTTTTCTTTTGGTTACATATGGCTAGGTATGGGGCCTGCCCTTAACAGTTGTTTGTATACCCAGTGATGGCAATAACTTCTAGGGAGGGTAGCTTGTGTCCATTTCCTCTCTCAGTGATGGGATCCAAAATGGCCCAGACCTGTGCAGAGCCTGTTCATGCTGTCAGAGTCTCTCTGAGTTCCTATGTGTGGAAGTCCAGTTGTGCCTAGATAATATTGTTTCCTTGATGCCCTCCATCCCCTCTGGCTCCTACAATCTTTTGGCTTCCACGTACATGGCACTCCTTGACCATGGAAGGAAAGGATCTGATGTTGACATCTCAGTTAGGACTGAGAGTTTCAACTTCTCTCATTCTCTGCACATTGTTCATCTGTGGGTCTCTGTATTTGTTTCCGTCCCCTGCAAGAGAAAGCTTCTCTGATGGTGACTGAATGAGGCACTGATCTATGAGTCTAGAAGAATGTTGTTAGGAGTGATTTTATTACTACCTTTCTCTTGCAGAACAATAAGTAGTATTTGCTTTTCCCCTAGGTCCCTGACCTTTCTAGTCCCATTTTGTTGGCCATCTGAGCAGTGTCAAGTATGGGGTATGGATTCTATTTCATTAGAGTGGGCCTTGAGTCTAATCAAATAGAAAGTTGCTTACACCCATAAACATTGTGCCATTGTTGTACTAGCACATCTTTCAAGCAGGTCACTACTGCAGATTGAAGTATTGTAGCTGCTAACCCTTGTTCCTAAGCTAGTTTTTTTTTCTGCCTTTTTTTTTCAGGTGTGTACTATAATCTTTGATTTTTTTCCATTTGTTTCTAGATATTCAACACTATCAAGACTCACAAAATCCTCCTCAATACAGGAAGCTTCGTTAATCTCTTCATTGTAACCTTCTCCTGTTTATAGTTTCTAAATAATAGCTTTGATCATATTCTATGCCCATTGTTTTTTCATGTCCCAGGTGAAAGTCCTGTCTCCCAGATCATGATTTATCTCTGATGAGGCTAAGCAGCATGAATGCCTTGACAGATATGTGATTGTATACCTGCCTCACTCTGCCTTACTATATCTTTTTATTATGTGCTTCTCTTCTATGGAGATGTATTACCAAGCATCTTACAACTAGATATCATGCCTTTTGTGTTGAGGAAAACTTTGTTTTTTTTTTTTTTTTAAAGTTTATACCATGTGTCCTAATGTATCTAAATGTTACAAGAAGATAGCTTATCACTCTCCATGTCTTTCAGCTCTCACTGGAGTAGCTGACCTACATTCTTTACCATGTGCCCTTACAAGTATTTCTGGTTTCTCTATTAGACATAGACTTCAATTTATGCCTTGATTATCTGTGAAAATGTAGGATCCCCACAAGAAGGAGCATTTATTATTTTCACATCCCAGAATGAAGTGAGACTGTAAGAAAATGCCAGGTAGGAGAGAAAAGAGCCACAAGAAACAGACAACATTAAGGAATGTGGCTTGCAGATGCCTAAAAATACATTTTGCCCATGTCTCGAAATTTCCTGCTGTATATCCCTTTCCTGGGTCTACAAAGTATTCATATCTGTGCTTTTCCTTTCATTCCCCTGAGCCAGGGCTACAGGAACAAACCCAGTGACAGTAAATCAACAGAGCTGAGAGATCAGTCAGTCAGTCAATCTTGAGAGCATTCTTGGATTTGTGGATGCCTTGAGAAGGATGCTTAGAGAATCTGAGGATAGGGTAGTTATTAAAAGAGATTAAAGGGTATTAGCTAGTGCCTCGGCAAGTTATAATTAAAAAAGGAGCTGAAAAGAAGCAGGAGACTAATTTTTCCAGTCACTGAAATTTCAAGGAGGAATGAGCTGGCCTGTGAACCATTACCAGTTTATATTAATTCTCCTGTATGGTTCAGTCTAACCCAAATACATGTCTTTTTCAGTTTGAAATGCCCTAGTCAATTTCACTCTACAATACAAAAAGGAGACAGCCTGAGAGGTCAAGGAGCCATGATCACCTTCTACCTTCGAGTGCATTATTCTCCAAAGTATTCTAAACCCTACTTTGAAAATAAAAGATTTTTTTCTAGGACACACACATGACATGAAGAAGGGAATTATCCTGGTGTCCATTTTGGGAGTTTGAGTCTGTGAGAAGCGGAAGGGTTGATTCCCCTGAGAATATTTGACAGTGAATCATATTACTAACCAGCTGCTGTGAAGCATGCATCACCATGATGTCATCATGTGTGGAAGCCTAATCCTCCTTGAAAATCTCTGTGCTTCACTCAACGTCCTAAAGATTCTCTGTGGAACTTCAGCCCTCACTATTTACATGTGAACAACCAGTCTAGGTAGTACCATATTTAATTGTGCCTTATCTTTACCTTGCAGTAAGACACAGGTCTCTGAGAACATACTGTGGAGAAAGAAGCCCAAGGTATCAGACTGTAATGAATGAAATAGGCATGAAAAGTTGGCCACTCTCAACTTTGAGCAGAAGTTTAAACTTTGATTATGATTATATGAAGTTTTCTTACTTTGAAAAACTAGAAAATACTTTGTACAAAGCTCTTGGTGTCTTCCAGAAGGAAAGAAAAGAATTAATTTGCTTTGTTAGTTATTGTGCATGTGCGTGCTGGTGTGTATGTGCTTCACACATGTGCTTGTGGATACACATGTCCGCATATGCATGTGGAAGCTGAAGGACACCCTCAGCTTCTGTCTCCTCAGGTTCTAGTCATCTTGTTTATTGAGGCACGATCTCTCCTTTTTCCGAAGCTGCAGAGTAGGATAAAAGTCTGGCCAGTGAGCTTTAGGGATTTGCTGTCTCTGCTATTCCAACTTTGAATTTTATGTGGGTTCTCAGGTTTTTTGTTAGGTTCAAGATAGAACCAGTGACTACAAGATAGGCCTTTACCTACTGAACTCTAAAAACAATATTTTAAGTATATGTATGCCAAAGTTTACTTAAAGCAACCAGGTTTTTCTAAATGTTTTCACATTTAATTCATTCATTTAAGAACCCCATGATTATGGTGCATTCTGCCAGTAGCTCCTGGCCTGAGAGCAGGACAGGCAGAAATGGCAATATCAAATAGTGGCAGCTTGATAGACTGACAGGAATAGAAAAGGGAAAATGACAAAAACAAGGCAAACTATTTTCAAAGGATGCAACTATGATATCTAATAGACCAGGGCCAAGTGGTGCTTCTGAAGTCAAAAGTACCTCAAATACCAATAACATTGTATTGAAACTCTCACTTTTTCTCAAGGCATCAGATTGCACAAGGGCCCATTTCCCTCCCACTTTGGCTTCCTTGTTTGAGGTGAGAGTGAGTGCAGGGAAGTAGAATTCAATGTATGAGGGCTTTCAGCTGAGGTGGGTGATTTATGCATTACATTGTTTTAATTCCTCAACATTGCTAAACAATAGGTGTTGTCTTCAGTTTGTAAAATAAGAAATTAGAAGTTAGAGAGTGAATGGGCGGGTTCACTGCCTTTCTTTCCCATGATGCCCACAGTGGGCTGCTATGGTTACATTATTGTTATGTCCCCATCACCTTGATTATTTCTTCTCGCACGTCTTCTTTGGGTTATTAATTCCCCTAGCTCAGAGTCTCCCCTTGTTTTGCCTGTATTGGCAGCTTTCTCTGGGGGCCAAGGTAGGTCTAACTCAAACTGCATCTTGTCACAAGATAATTTTCACCACAATCATATTTCCATAACACGTGTAGCATCTGCACATTTTTTCTTAAGAAATTTTATTTATTTATTTTTAATGTACATTAGTGTTTTGCTTGGATGTGTGTCTGTGTAAGGGAGATGGATCCAGGAGTTATAGACAGTTGTGAGCTGTCATGTGAATGCTGGGAATTGAACTCAGTCCTCTGGAAGAGCACACAATATACTTAACCACACAGGCATCTCTCCAGCCCAAATTCATAATGGTTATTTCCTATACATACTTGATATTTATCATGCTTTATTCTGTACACCATTATGACTGCTTTGCTGCCTTAATTAAAGCTTATGTCTCACACTTTGACCTTCTCTTATTTTTAATTTTCTCTTATTTTTAATTCTCTTATTTTTAATTCCATAAGAGATGCATTTAACTGTTCAGAATGTCCAAAACTAATATTTTTTTGTACTTGAGTCATTGTGGCCATCAGAGTCCTTGCTTGTGAAGCAAAGCCTTAAAAACTGTATTCAGGACATGCTTGACAACCTCCCTAACCTTTATTTAGGCACAAGGATCACTTATTTCCATCTCTAAGTTCCCAGTGTTAGTAAATATGCTGAACATGGAAGATACCCATTGCTGTTGTTCCTAAACTCCAGCAGAACTAATACAAAGCATTTCACCCACATTATAGATTGTAGCTGCACTTTCTTTTCTCTGTCCACATGAACTCTGTAAGGGTAGTTCACCAGCTTAATGTTTACGCATGTTCCACACTCTCTCCCAGTCTAATGTCTGTGCTCTCACCTGCCTCTTGTGCTATCCCCCAAAGCCACTGTCCTTTACTAGCACTGACCCTTTACTCCCTTTCGTTCTCTGCTGCTAAGGTCAGTTCATCAAACTAAAGCTCATTAAAGGAAAAGGCAGAGAGGTGATTCAGCACCCTGACCCCAGATATTGTATCTGCAAAAGCCCTTTTGCCATTTATATTTCAACCTGAATAGGTGTGTGACTCAGTAGTGGAAGGATTTGTAGCTGACACTCAATAGAAGCTGCCTTCGAATTTTGACAAATCCCATCTTGAGCCAAGAAGAGAAACAGATATTGATCCTAAGTGTACCTAATTCATCTCTGCACTTGTAATCCCAAAAGAAAATGCTTCTATGACCAGAGGGCAGTCAATATTTTTTCCATCTTGTAAAATAAATAGCAGTTATTTTGGTGTGTCTTCATGCGTCCAAGGCACTAGAAGTAAACAAAGAGTTGATTCTTTCTCTTTCTACAGTGGAGTTATAATAACTACTGGACCCCTTGTTTGGGTTAATTAAAATCACATCAAATAATTGGGATTGATGAGTAACTAGGGGCAACTGTATCGTACTTTGGCTACATTAACAGGGAAGCCTCAATCCCCAGGCTAGGAGTGGTATATCTGCAGAGACTCAGCTGGAGACATACAATAAATTGTAAGAGAATACATTTCTGGGACTCTCACTTTGGCAGCATTACAGTTTTAGCCACACCAGGGAGGTGTTCAGACCAGCCAGGGGTCTACTTACAAACACAGTTTATTTATTGTCCTTCCTCTCCTTTACCTGTGAGACTGGAGTTAGAGATGGGAGAACCTGCGGGCGGTCAACAGGTCAGGCCAGATAGAGAACTGCTCTGTTTCCACAATCATTCTGTCTATTCTCAACCCAGATGGAAGGTCACAAGTTGTTGGAAATACTGAGAAACTGATTTGTGTCTATATTGATCCAAACCTTATATCATTTCCCCAGCACTCCAGGTCACTTCCAACCAATGAGCACAAAATTTCTTTGAAATGAGGCACGTCAAATGCTGAACCTACATGTGGACATGCCATCTGCTCAATTACAGGTTTTTCTATCTGTTAATAATTGTTTTGGTTATTATATCTGACTGGTTCAGTGAGACACATCTTGCTTCTTGAAGATTAAGACAATATCAGAATCAAATTTGTATCAATTAATATTTTGGTCAGGTATTTGTTTCAGGTTACAAGACATTTTGCTTTGAATTTCCAGACTTCCACACATTTTCTTTCAGTGAACCATAAAAATTCTATTTGAATGGCATATGAGCCCTATGTAGCTAAATAATTTTGGTTTTCTCTCAGTACGCCAAGTCTCTTGTGTGTTAGGCAAACACATTATCATGACATGATGCTGAGGTGTTTTAGAGGTATGTACCTTTCCTCTTCTCTTTTGTCCCTCCAAGGAAACTGAATAATCCCACTTGTTATTAGTGATATCCTAAATGGTTTTTCAAAGCTCGTCTTTCATAGTCCTGCAGATTATGTACACAGTTCTGATGATGGGTTAGAAGCTCTTTTAATTGTCTGTAGCCTTGGCCTAAAGTAACTCTGTGTCCTTTGCTAAGTCATTTAGGATTTCAGGGTTTGAGGGCCCTCATTGTTAAACAGAAGGGGGTAGGATTAAATGGCTTGCAGACCCTACTGAGGTTGTAATATTCTCTGAGTCTCTATCTCAAAGGCATGTAAATAAGCCATTTGGGGGATTTGCATTGTTTTCTTTATAACTGTAATGCAGAAATTGAGATATTGGGTTTATCACAGCATGGTTAAAACTGGAGAAATATCAAGCTTATGTTGAGAATCTCCTTAGTGAATCAAAGCATTTACCAAGGCTCTTCTTCAACACTTTTCATCTTCCAAGGTCTCAGGGATAAAAATTCAGTGTATATTAGCAAAGCTTATACTCTTACAATGTCATTGTCTGCAGCATTTCTTCTCATATCACAGGTGACATGCTGATATGTACTTGCATTATGCATGTATATTGATGATCTTGAGTTTTCCCTTATATTAAAAGGTAGCAACAATAAAAGGAACAGAAAAGAACTTAGTGATAGTATCCTCTGGTCTTTTTGAAAACAGATGAGATTACAAAGCTTCAGTAAAGAGAAGTTGCCTAAAGCCACCTAAGTAATTAAAAGGAAACAAAAGATTGAAGATGGAGTATAGCAGCTATTATTTGGACTTTTTGTTCATTTGTTCGTTTCCTCTGACAGTTCCATAGGATGTAGATATTGTAGGCATGAACATCTGATATTGAGGTAATATATGAACATGTCTTTATTCCTTTTTTTTCATCCCCATAGTATATACCAAGTAGTAAAAATGCATTCTAAAGGCCTGTAATGGATTACTAAATGTCATCTAGATCTTCTTCTCAATTTGTGTAGAAACTGACACAACTATTTTCTTGGGTTGTTCCTCATCCAAAGTCACAGAATGAGGCCAATCCAAGTCTTGACTTGTCACTAAACAGATTTTGAGAGCTGGATCCAGAGCAGGTATTTATTGTGCTCAGACTGCTTTGTCTCTCAAACCAAGGTGGGATCTTTTCCCATCTCTTGTTTTCCCAGCATCTCCTTGGTACCTCCTTGAATACTTACCATAGATGAGGTTCCCTATGGGAATCTGAAATAGCCCATTTTGCTATAAGAATGTTGTCCCTGAAACCCTATAATTGTCCATCCTCTGTCCTAGTCTTTCCCCCAATACTTCGTGTAATGCTACCTATACAATGACACCCATTACACAGCCAAAGACAACCCTGATGTTCCTTCTACGCTTGTCCTCTATCACCAGAGCTCAGCTATCCAATTCTATTCCACCTTTCATTCATCACAGTGTGTCCCCTCCTCTGCATTTCTCATTGTCCTTGGGAAACATTGAACCCCAAATAGAACACGATTCCTCACATGTTCTCTGATCAGTGTACCAACGTAAGGGAGATGTTGTCTACCAAGAGCAGAATACCTCCTTTCCATCAGGCAGGGAAACTCATCAGCTTCCACTTATTGCTCTGTTAAGGGGTGATGGATTTGTTCAATCCTCCCCTTGGTTTCTCAGCAGAAGGCAGGCAGAGGAGCAGTGGGCTTGATTTCACGAATCTCTTTCCTGCTAGAACACAGAAGAGCCAGTCAATATCTTTTCTAGGTGCATTTTGTCAAACCAATATTCCAATAGACAGCCATTAGCACCTCACCCTGTGCTTCAGTGTCACATTTGGAGGAATTTACTTTGACTGATCACAGCTTGCAGGGATCATTTGCTTCTATGGATCCAATCTTATGTTTCAAAACCATTTTCTATCGGTGATGTGTACACCCCTTGCTCACACTGATTTGCGAAGAGCTGAATAGAAAGGAGTTCTTTGATTTTCTTCGAGTCTTATCTACAAGAAAGAACAATCTCTTGCTCAATCCTCCCCTCCCCCCCCACATCCCAATAAGAGCCAGCCACTGAAGATAAATGATATCATACCTCCTAAGGAATCTGATGAAAGAAAATTGTCACCCCATTGACATACTGAGATGGCAAATTGCACAGTGTACTTTCCTGGCCCCTGTGATATGGATGATTTTCCTTCTAGGAAGGTATCTGATTTGGGCAATATATTGTTCTATAGATTTAAATGCAGTGATCAGTCAGATAAAACCATCAAAGGCAGAGTAACTCTGATGTGGATAATAAGCTGAGGATGTAGTTTTATCAGGGCCCTGAAGAAATAAAATTTCTAAGCAGGGGAGATTCAAAGACATAATTCTATTCCAGTAGAAGAACAGTGATAACATATGGGGAAATACAGCTTAATAGGCCAAAGGAAACAAAATCCAATTGGTGATAATAACAATAGATTTTACAGGAAAATATGTGATAAGAAAGAAGCCTTCATTGTTTGGGACACCTGTAGTTAATTATTTCAGCTAAAGACATTAAAATCAGTTTCTTGGCTCATATATCTTCATAGAGTGTTTGGCAATATTAAATGACAAAGGCTTAATAATCAAAAGTACTGAGTTAGCGAATGTTTTCTAATTTTAATAACTTCTTGTTGTAATTACCAAGTCTTAGAGTGAAATGATTTAATTAGAAAGTAATCAAGAAGTGTCTACTGTTAATTGAAGGAATTATAAAAGATCTACATTTTTAATATATTTCCGGGATAATAAAATTAGAGTTTACCATAATTATTTTTAAACCTACCTGATGAGGAATGTTTGATATGGGGGCAAAGAAGTTAATATTTCCAATAGTGACATTACTGATCACTCACAGGGTGAAATATCAGAGCTTCTTCTCATCTGGGAAGCATTGATGATGATAATAGTAATATTAATGATGGTGGTTATGGTAATAATAACGATGATGATGGTGGTGATGGTAAAAACGACAATAAAACCAAATGCTTAGTGGGACTTCACTATCTGTCAGAAATAAGTGATTAAAAACAGAATTTTAAATTTGCTGATAATTTTTTTGTGTGCTGATCATGGCCACCAACCCAATAAATAGTTTGAAACCACATTGAATGAATTCCACAGAATCAAAAACAAGAGTGTGTACCCTGGTGTCCAGTGTCTGTTCAATGCCCTGGTTCTCTTAGACTTGTCCTCAGAGCACTCTCATTGAAATATGGTCTCTTGAAGTGAGTAGGTTTATCAGTACTCCCCATGGATGCCAGAGTGTGATTCATATTTCCTTTTCACATCTTTAGTTCAATGTTAAAGATCTTTCCTGAGACACTAGAGCACATGCTCTAATTATTCCTTGTTTATCACCAGGAGAGCCAAGCATTCAAATGCCTGGGATTAGTAGGACTTTGCAAGGTGGGAGCTGAAGGGAACAAATTCCAAGGGCAAAGGAGGGAATGGAGAGGTACACAGAGAAGATAACAGCTTCCGTGACAGTGGTTCCTCTGACCTCTGCAAGGTTAAATATTCTGAGTTTTACTGCTCTTGTGCAACTGAGAGGTATGAGTTTCTTTTGAGTATTTAACTATACATAGCAGTCATTATTGTGGAAACTGGAAAATTCACCTCTTAACTAAACCACCCATCTCTTGCTGTCCCTCCCAGCCCCATATCTATGATATTCCTACATCACTATCCACAGTCTTTAGCTACAGAGAATTATCAGGGACTTAATAGTCATCTGGGGTTTAATGACTCTTCTGTGCGTCTTGGACCATCAACTCCTCCCGGACTCTCATTAATCCCAGGGGCAATGGCTTAGACTGTGATCATTATTGCTTTAACAAACACTTCTAGTAGATGAGAGTAACTCTCCATTTATCTTCCACGGAAATTCATCCTGCTGGACTGACACTGTCAGCTAGAGACACAAGCTTTTGTCTTGAAGTTAAAAGGAATGGTATTATTGCTCTCTGCATTTATTATATTGAAAGCAAAAGCTAATTAAATGTTAAAGTTCCTGGCTGCCTAGTGACAAGGAAGGGCTGGTCAACTTTCTTTTACAAAGTTTTGTTAATATTGTGAGAAGACCTTTATTGGTGGGAAGATTAGAGGCATGTCACAGGTAGGCAGTGGGGAACTGACACCTTTAAAATGGTAGTATTTCAAATAATTCAGACCTAACAGGCTAAATAAATGAAACATACTAATTAAGTAGCTTGCATATATTCTTTTAAATTCCTACTTTTGTCATTGATCTTTACTTTGATGCTTATAGACTTAATCTAAAAAAGTTGATTGTTGTAAAAACAAAAAAAGCAAAGCTGAGTTCATGATTTATACACAATGTAGCAAAAACTGCCTGTCATGCTCACTTCAGTTGATTCACCAATGATCCAGATTACAGTGAGAAACTTCATAGTGTTTATTATAAAAGAACACACTGAATAGATTCAGATACATGACATAAATAAAGATTATATTCAAATATAGACTCTGAGTAATTTTTGAGCAAGGGAGGACTCCAGTATAGAATCACACATATTTATACCAGTTTCTAGTATTTATTCTTAGAATATTTCGGCCCTCTTCTTTCTTTTTTTTAATTAATAATTTTATTTGTTTAAATTTCAAATGATATCCTCCTTCCCAGTTACCCCTTCGCAACCCCCCGCATCCTGTTCCTCCCCCTCCCCTTTCCCCTTTGCCACTATGAAGGTGCTCCTCCACCCACTCACCCATTTCCCCCTCACCACTCTAGCATCTCCCTTTGCTGGGGCATCAAGCCTCCACAGGACCAAGGGCTTCCCCTCCCATCATTGTCAGATAAGGCCATCCTCTGCTACCTATGTATTTGGAGGCATGGATCCCTCCATGTATACTCCGTTGGTGGGTAAGCCCCTGGGAGCTCTGGGCGGTCTGGTTAGTTGATATTGTTCTTCTTATGGGTTTGCAATCCTCTTCAGCTCCTTCAGTCCTTCCCCTAGTTCTTCACCTGGGATCTAATGGTTGACTGTGAGTATTTGCATCTGTATTGGTCAGGTGCTGGTAGAATCTCCCAAGGAACAGCCACACCAGACTCCTGTCAGCAAGCACCTCTTAGCATCAGCAATAGTGTCCGGGTTTAGTGTCTGCAGATGGGATGGATCCCTAGGTGGGGTGGTCTCTGGATGGCCTTTACTTCAGTCTCTGTTCCATTTTTTTTGTCTCTGTCTTTCCTTTGGAGAGGAACATTTCTGGGATAAAACTTTTGCCTTGTGTGGGTGGCCCCATCCCTCAACTGGGGGCTGTGTCTATCTACTGGAGGTGGTGTCTACAGGTTCTATCTCCCCTTTGTTACATATTTTGGCTAAAGTCATCCCTGTTGGGTCCTGGGGGCCTCTTGTTTCCCTGATGTCTGAGACTTTCTAGTGGTTACCCCCAGTTCTCCATCTCCCACAGCTACATAGTTCTATGATTTCCTGACACTCTGTACTGCTCTCCTGTCCCTTCCAATACCTGATCCTGCCCCCCTTTTTCCCTCCCACTCCTCTCCCCCTCCCAGGTCCCTCCCTCCCTCTAAAACCTGTGATTATTTTATTCCCCCCTTCTACGTAGGATTGAAGCATCCACACTTTGGTCTTCCTTCTTCTTAAGTTCCATATGGTTTGTGGGTTGTATCATGGGAATTCTGAGCTTTTGGGCTAATATCCACTTATCAGTCAGTACATATCATGTGTGTTCTTTTGTGCCTGGATTACCTCATTCAGTATGATATTTTTTAGTTCCATCCATTTGCCTTTGAATTTCATGAAATCATTGGTTTTAATAGCTGAGTAGTACTCCATTGTGTAAATAACCTTATTAAAAAGTGGGGTACAGGGCTAACAAAGCATTTCCAACTGAGGAATCCTGAATGGCTGAGAAGCACCTAAAGAAATGTTCAACAACCTTAGTCATTAGGGAAATGTAAATTAAAACGACCCTGAGATTCCACCTCACACTAAACAGAATGGCTATGGTAAAAAAACCAGGTGACAGCAGATGTTGGCAAGGAAGTGGAGCAAGAGGAACACACCTCCATTTTTGGTGGGATTGCAAGCTGGTACAACCACTCTAGAAATCAATCTGGTGGTTCCTCAGAAAATTGGAAATAGTTCTACCTGAAGACTCAGCTATACTACTATTGGGCATATACTCAAAAGATGCTCTAATATATTACAAGGACACATGCTTTACTATGTTTATAGCAGCCTTATTTATAATAGCCAGAAGGTGGAAACAACTCAGATGTCCCTCAACAGAAAAATGGATACAGAAAATGTGATATATTTACACAATGGAGTACTACTCATCTCTCTGTTTAATTCAGAAATTGACTATTTGGCTTTAGGCTGTTATTACTTCATTGGGTACCAGAATACTTGTACCCTGGGTTTTAGAATTCTTTTAGTGTAAGTTATACTTCAAGTGCTGTTTGTTTTCCTATCTTATAGTGGCCCAGTCACTGGTTAAAAGAGTTGTTTACATGGGTTTTCTTTAACTTGCATCTCTTTCATTGTATTGAAGAATCAGGAAAAATATCAACAAATTCTGGTTCTAGTCTGTTCTGACCACTGCCCTCATATTCTCTGATGTGTAATATATAGGAAGGTATAGCCTTTATGTATGTCCCTGCCTTGAAGAAATGTTGAAGAATATACAAAATGGTATTTAGGACAGCATTAAAGCATAAGGATTTTTCAAGAGGAGGAACTTACTTTCTATTAGGCCATTAATTACATTTGTTTGTTTGTTTGCTTGCTTGCTTGCAAAAAGCATACATCTACCAAACCATGTGGTTAGATTATTAGTCTATGGAACTTGTTTCTCCCCTTCTACCATGTACATCTTGGGAATTGAATTCAGGTTCTCAGGCTTGACAACAGGTCCCTTTACTTCTCAGTTATCATTGACTCTACTTGACCACTTTTGAGAAAAAAATTACTCTCTTATTCATTTGCTAACATACGAAGAACAATCCCATGATTTTTCCTTTATATGACATCACGTCTTACAGTTAATCATTCACCATTCAATATTGGCATTGAATTTTAGGATTTTTTTCACAGCTTTCCTATAAACTGAGAGAGCTATTTTCAGTATTTTGAGATTAGCCTCTTTTTGGTCAAGTTTGTAGAGACTGGATTATTAAGTCACTAATCTTGTCTGACAAATGGCATTGTCAAAGTCACCTATGAGAACTTCCTCTTTCCCTATCCCTCTGTGTTTAGAGGGTTTTAATTAGCTGGTGGATTGTATTATATAGTAGTTGTCTGTTTTTCTGTGCTATTTCATCAGAGATCCACCTGACTGCCACCAGATTATTGACTAAGAATGAGATGATTAAATTTGCTACCTACTTAATGTTCCTATTATTCCCATGTAGAGGAAAGAAATACTAGACCAAATAGCCCGATGACTGTGAATTTGATTGTCTCTCATCTAGTGTTTTGAAGCTTGGCTGAAAATAGACTCTCAACCTCATTTTTATTTTAAAAGCCCTGAAGGTCTAAGTATCCAAGGTAAGAGCCTGCCATTTGTCAGATCAGATTGGTGATCTGCCCAAGGTGACAAAACTCATCATGGTTGAGGCATATGTTTCCTGTTACTTTCTTTGACTTTGGTTCTAAACCCAAACATTGGGCTAGGCACTGAATCATACACTCATTTCATATCAACTGCTTCTAACCATTGTTATATTCCTGTCACACATACCATTTCTTTCCACATCTGTTTCTGTAATAGCACCTCCCTACAACCCCATTCAATTTTTGCCATGAACTATTGTGCTTTCATTACTTTTCCTTAAGACTAATCTTTAGCAAACTCCTCTAACCTACTCTATCTTGACCATCCTTTAAAAGTAGTCAACCCAGTACTCTGATTTCATGGTATGCTTGGCCATGATGTTGCTTATTCTTCAGTGGAACCAGTTTACATATGAGTCTGTTTTCTCCAAGAGTCCTCAAATCAAATCAGATGAAGGTCACAGTGTCTTCGATTTTGATTCTATTTTAGTGTTTGTGATGAGTAAAGAATATATATGTGCAGGGGTAACTTTGTTATTTTTACATTTCTGGACAAAGTATCTGTGAAAACAACTTTTGAGAAGGATGATTTATCTTGGTTTATTATGTCAGAGGTTTGGTCTATGGTCACTTGGCTCAATTTCTTACTGTGTCTATATATGGTGATGTAGACATCATAGCTGGGGCATGAGTAAAGTCACTCACTCCAAGTAGCAGAGAGTCAACAGAAAAGGGGGCTAGGGATTTTCAGGGCACACCGTCAGTACCTTCCAAGTCTCATGACCCTATCAGATCATGAATACATTTACTCTCTATTGGTGAAGACAGAGCCTTGTGATAATTGGATCTACCACCTAGGAGTCAAGGATTCAACAAACAAAATTTTGGGAGTATACTACATATTCAAACTACAAGGAAGAATCTTTGTAAAAATTAAAATGATGGCTGGAGACATGACTCGGCATGTATTTTGCGCCAAGCCTGAGGACCTGAATTTAATCTCCTAAACCCATGAAGTGCAAGAAAAAACCTGAAAACTGGCTCCTCCAAGTTGTCCTCTGTGCAGTGTAAAAGATGCATTACATACTCCATCCCAGCTTCAATAAATAAATCCAAAATATGTTAGGATAATTAAGACTGACAATCATTGGAGAACTTCCTATTAACTTTTCCAGATATGATAACAAAGAAATTTTCATTGCATTTTGACACAGTTAATATGAACAAAAGTTTTTGATATGTAGAAATATTCAGATAGAAACTTGTTGAAATTTCCTTTTCAATAAGAAAGCATCTATAAAGTGATACATATATATTACATTTTCAAAGGAAGTTTAGGGAACAATGAGGAGCCAATCCTCTCCTAGAGGTAATTCCAACACTTGTCAAGTTCACGCACACTTTAGGAGACCATACTTGAAGGGGCCAGTGTATGCTTGGATTCAAGAGCAAAAAGGATCTGGAGAACCAAGTGGCTTCAGAGAGTTTTCTCCCTGGGTGAATTTTAGCATAATAGAAGTGAGAAAAGCCAGAGAAATTCTCTGTTAATGCCTGATGATTTCTAGTTGTGCCTTTTTTTTTTGTTGTTACTACCTCTTTCATTTCTTTCATATTAAATGTGTTTTTGTCTTTTGTGCCTCAAATATAAGAACATATACCTTTTCTTTCTCTTAGAGATTTTTTTCTAAGACCACACCACCTTGTGGGACTAGGTAAACTCTTTGTCAAACATCTTCAAGTTTATCAAAGAAAGCTGTTGTGCAAAACACAACATAATTGTAAAACGTTTTGTAAAGAAATTGCTGAAATTATCTCCCTCTTGTCTAAGTCCAAAGTGGAATGATTGCTGTTTCAAAAGCAAAACATGCTCAGCTGTCAGCAAAATGTTGCAGTGTAATTGTCCTCTTTTGGAGACGGGTACAATATATGGTTCTTCTGAAATATACTTTGGCCATAATGAAAAACATTTCCTTACATCTCAATTTTCCAAGAAAAGAAGACACTTAGAAGAAATTTGGAGTAATCCACAGTTATTTGTAAAGACAGCAGATTTAAGTAGCTGTATTCCAATACTGTGTGTGAATTAAAAATGACCATACACAGATCTAGGAATCTACACAATTTGGCTTAAACACGTATTAACCTTCAAATAGCAAAACAAGGCCCACTCATTTTGAAAACAGAAATAGACTATATTGATTCCTTTGTTAAGTTTCTGATCTTCTTGCTCCAGTTAAATATTTGTGTAGGGTGAACCACACAGGGCAGAGGACCCTTCCTTGCCTACTGTTGACAGTGAAGCAGCCAACCTGAGGAAGTCATTTACCAGATGGTCATGGTAGCTGGTATGAGCATCAGATTGCCTGGATTCACCATGGCCTAGCCTAATTTAATCAGTGTGGACAGACTCTTAGACTTGACTTCTACTCTGTTTTTTACAGAAAATAGGCACACAGCTGCAAGTATACTATTAGAAATGAAAGGTTAGTGTGATATTTTTATTGCCCCAAACAATTTCTATCTCCCCATTTCTACTAGTTCTTTAACCCAATTCAGTGCATGTAGTGGCCATTTTTTTTTTTTTTTTTTTTTTGGTAGAAAAATTCACATGTTCTGAGAAGTCCAACTGCTTTTTAACCCTAATGAACATAACTCACTTTCTCCAACAAAATAAGGCATGATTCTGTTTTCCATCAGAGTGCTTTCTGAAGTTTGATCAAACCAACTATCTTAAAATAATCTCCAAGTGACCTGGGCCTAAAATAGATAGAGGAAAACTGCTCATTTAGCAACCCAAGAAGCCGTAGACCCCGTAAGATAGTCAACTGTCTGAAGAGAACTCTAGGCATACATCTGAGAGCTGCAGTTGGGATGTCATTGTCTTGATTAAATGTCAAGATACCCTCTGAAGTAAAATAGAATTATGCTTTATTTTGTTGGAGAAAGTGAGTTTCATTCAGTAGAAAATAGAAGACATCAAATTTAGTGAGTTTTCTTCACCTGGGAACTGGCCTTTTTCGCAGAGGAAGAGCTCCCCACACCACCAGCCTTGGTGAACATTACAGTTTCAATGTGAAATGTGCCCCATAGACTTGTATGATAGAACACACAGTCCACAGCTGGTGCTACTGTTTTAAGATGCTGAGGAAGGACTGGAGAGATTGCACAGTGCGTAAGAGCACATATTGCTCTCTCTTGCTCAGTTCACTTCCCAGAACTAGTTCATAATCATCCTAAGCTCCAACTCCAGGGAAGCCAAGGACCTCTTCTGACTTTGTGCTCACTTAGCATACATGCTGGTCATGTACATACACACAGGTAGAACACTCACATACATACAATATAAATTAAACGTTTTAAAAGAGTTTGTGGAACTTTAGAAATGGAGCCTAGTTGGAATAAGTGTGTTTCTGAGAATGAAGGTCTTAGGCATTACAACCTAGGCCAATTCACATCTTACAATTTGCTCTCTCTGCTTATTGGTCCCCAGAGGTATGAACCAGCTGTCATGGAACCACCTACTGCCATGGTTTCCATCTGCCATGACAGACTGTGTAACCTCAAACTTGACAAACCCATCTTCCATCAAATTCCTTCCTTTCTTTTTTTCCTCATTACCTTTCCTTTTTCTTTTTTTCATGATTTACTTTTTTATTCATGTTACATTTCAATCACAGACCCCTCTCTTCTGTCATCCCAGTCCTGCCCTTACAAATTCCTTCCCTTTACCCCACTCCCTCGAAGACAGGGGGAACCCCCACCTTGGATACAACTCCATCCTGGGACAACTGGTCCCAGCAGGACTAAGCACCACTTCTCCCACTGAGACCCAGCCAGGTTGTCCAGGTAGGGGAAGGAGATACAATAGAAGGCAACAGAGTCAAAAGGACAGTTCTCACTCCAATTGTTAGGGGACCCACATGAAGACCAAGCTGCATATCTGTTACAAATGTGAAGGCAGGGGGTTAGGTCTAATTCCTTCTTATCAGGTATTAGGTTTACAGTGATAGAAAACATCTGTAATCTAATGTGGGTAACCTTGGAATTAGTGTTTTTAAATTAATTCTGTGATTTTTTCAAATTATGTATTTTGCCAAAGATGAGTAGCCTGAACTTTATTTAAAGACAATTTGCTCAATTATAGAATAATTAGGTCTTACATTTTCCTGTGAGGACGTTCTAACCTCAACCCCAGAACTGCTGTCATTATGGTCTAGCCAGTGGTCCACAGTACAAGGCAAGGCTGTCTTCAGCATCACAGGATGTTTCACAGCAGCCATGGCATTTACTCAGTTGCTGCTAGTGATGCTGCCTCACCGTATTGACAACAGGAAAACACCTCCACGTTTCCAGACCTTACCAAATGTTTCTGGCATGTGGGGAGACAGCAAGAAGTGGCAAATTGATTGCTTTTGAGAATCACTGATGTAGATCTTTTGTTTGTCCAAACACTTCTTTGTCACACTGGATTCTCACAACAAAGCTATCAGGACATGTCTTGTTATCTCCCCTGGACAGAGAAAGAATTATAGATGCAAAGAGTTTTAGGCCTTAGGCTCCATAAAACACTTTATTGCTGGTGCTTGGGGTGTAATACCTTTCTTTCTATGTGTGCTGAGTGGAATGCAGACTCACCACACTTCATAACTTCGTCTGGAGAAAATCTTCGAAAGATAAAAGACAGAGTGACTCGAATGAGGAGACACAGAAATAATTTTCCTTCTGTTTAAGATGAAGTTGGTATTCCTCTTGGTGTACCAGATGGTCTACATTAAAACCCTTATATACTACTTCTTGGTCTTGTCTAAGAGAAGGTGAATTATTTCTTTGTTGTGATTATTTCTGAGACATTTAAAAGCACAAGACACAATAGCAATGTCTCTTTGAAGTATATAATTTCCTTTTATATGCTTTAAATACAAAAATACAAAGAAATCAAAGTTTAGCATAGAGGTATCATTTGTTCGCATTTGACATCTTTGCCAGTGTCACTTTTTGTACAAAGTGTGTCCTACAAGCTGTGCACCTGCTCACTATGTGCTTATGTGCCTTTCCTCTACAAATACACATCTGTAAGTATAAATCCACAAACCGTGCAATTTATAGTTCTATGTTCATTTTAAAATTTACAGAAGAAAAATCCATTTTGCATTATATTGCTAAAATTTTAAAGGTAACATGATTGGGAAGTATGTCATCTATGAATCATGTCTTTATATGATCATCTGTCTATTATCTGGTTCATTTTGCTTTCATGACATTCAGTTGAAGAATTATGCCACATTTTGTGAATTTTTTCATTAATGATCACTTTGTGTAACTTTAACTTTATAGTATTTCAACCTATGTTCCACTGTATATTTCTGAACCCATCTCTCAAGATAAACATTATAGGTTTTCAAAGGGGACAAACTAGGGTTACACTTGCTATGTGACCTGGGAACCCAATGTTAGGAGTAACTAATGAAGAGTGTGAAGTGTCAGAGTGGAAGGAAAATACACATACATTTTAGAAAGAATGTATATTGGTATGTCCACAAACATGTGGTAATGTCACAGAGTGTCCAAGAAGAGAAGATCAATACTGTTCAATCTCTGAAACGTCACTAACATGGGAATCACCATACATAGGAACATATGACTTAATCCAGTTGGCAGAATATCTGCACAAATATATAAAAGCATCATGGTTGTTGTTATGAAAAAGAAGCCAAGGATATCTTGTAGAGCTAGGTATGGTGAGGTTGGCAAGGTGCCTCTGCAGGCCTATGCTGAGACATTCCTTCCTCCTGAGGTACCAGCCATAGAGGCAGAGAAGGACACAGAGAGAGAGAGAGAGAGAGAGAGAGAGAGAGAGAGAGAGAGAGAGAGAGAGAGAGAGAGAAAGAGCGAGAGTGAGAGAGAGAGAGAGAGAGGAAGAGAGAGAGAGAGAGCAGAGAGAGTAAAAGAGTAAGAGAGAGGAAGGGTCAAACCAGCCCCTTTTATAGGAAGCCAGGCTTATGTGGCTTGATGCTAGGTAACTGCTGGGTGGAGCCTAGAAGGGATGCTAACAATGACTAATGTTTTTATATCAAGAAAGCAAAACTGGTTCATTATTTCCAAACTAATCAGTGTAATATACTACTCTAACGTTCTAAGGAAGCAGCACATTGACATTGCAATTGCTGCAGAATAAAAGCATATATAACCATCTGCCTGATAAAAACCCCACATGCACAGGAGTAGAAGAGACCATCCTTGAACGAAGTGGCATTACAACAACCCTATAGCTCCCTTTATCTCAATGATGGAAATTGAGTGATTTATCTTTAAGACTTGGAGCCAGAGGATATTTCCCTTATCTGTCTTATTTATTATCATATTTGGAATGTTATCCATTTCAGGTACACAGACACACAGGCACACAGATGTATAGACACACAAGAACACAGGCACACAGACATACAGGCACACAGGCATGCAGACACACAGGCACACAAACTCACAGACAAACAGGCACACAGACACACAGTGAGACAAACACACAGGCACATAATCATACCAGTACATAGACACAGAGACACACAGACACAAAGACACATAGGCACAAAGGCACATAGACATACAGACACACAGGCACAAAGACACACAGGCACATAGGCACATAGACACAGAGACACATAGGCATGCAGACACAGGCACTCAAACTCACTGACACACAGGCACATAGGCACATAGACACACAGACACATAGGCATGCAGATACAGGCACACAGACACAATGGCACACAAACACACAGGCACACACACACACACACACACACACACACACACACACACACACACACAGAGGCCGGGAGTGGAGAGATGCAAGGATGGAGGAGAGAGAGAGAGAGTGACATACACAGGGCCAAAGAGTAACAGTGAGTACTAAGGGCACAGGAGGAATGAAAGTGCTCTGATTAGCAGGTGATGTAATTGTCAATATAGAAAAATCTCAAGAACAACCCACAAAACATTGAAAAAATTTAAAATTAGCAAAGGTATACAATACCCTATATGTTGGGTAACATGCTAGCAAATTAAATTTGTATATATCAGTAACATGTGAATGGATCCTGACATTTTAAAAGTAAGTTTTATTTAGAGTAACCAACAAAACTTATTTTTGTTTTTTGTTTGTTTGTTTGTTTTGAGGTGAGGTGTTATGCTGCAGCCCATGCTGTTGTAAAACTCAGAGTGGTCCTCCTGCCTCAGCCTCCTGAGTGCTAGGAAGACAAGCAAGAGTGAGTCAACATGCCTGGCAATAAAGGAAATCTTTATAAGTAAATGTAACAATAACTTATACAGGCTCTGAATGAGAAGTCATAAAATCCTAATACAATATACTAGTGTTGATGGATATAATTAAATAGAAAAACGATTTGAGCATAGGCCAGAGGTTTGTAAATTATACCAATATTTATCAAAATCTGCCTTGTGTTATTTTGTACAAGGAGGTGCTGAGTCCCTAATTGGTTCTTGATTGTGTCAATAAAGGAGGCAGAAGCCAATTGCTGGGCGAAGGGAAAAAGGTGAGACTTCTGGGTTCCAGGAGGAAGAGAAGGGATGCAGAGAAAGAGGATTAGGACCAGGCTTTGGAGGTAGGTCTTGGGGGCACCTAGAGTTTGTAGCCTCTGCCACTAGTGGGGGCCAAGAGGGATGGAGGCGGCTAGTTGATAAGATTAGGGCAGAAAATTCTTCGCCCAGCCATTGAGTTATCTGGCTAGTTTTAAAACAAAACTGTCTAGTGTTTTCTACCTGCGGAGCTAAGGTGAGCAGGAGGAGAAAGAAGGCAGCTGGACAGTTGCTGGTGGCTTGGCAAAGCTACCCAGGGGGAACAGGCAAATTAGAAGTAAGGCCAGTGGCAGCCATCTTGGAGCTAAATACGGAGAGGAGAGGTCAGAACAAGGGCTGAGCTCCCAGGAAGGAGGTAGTGTGGGCTGGCTGGAACATGATCTAGGAGCTAAGCCAGGAAGGAGCGTGGGCCAAGCTCCTGGGAAGGTAATAGCATGCTTTTAAAATTACATGCAACAATATTTTAAAAAGATAATGACAGGATAATCATAAAATGTATACAAATACAATGTTAAAATAGTTAAAACAATTCTAAGAACAATAGCTAGAGGAATTATACTAACATACTTAAAGATTTAATATTAATTTCTGATGATTAAAATACTATGATACATTGGTAACATGGTCAAAATGGTGGTAAGTGGTAAAAAAGAAATGAAACAAATAGATGCATAAAATATGGCCATTTAATATTTGACAAAGTTACAAAAGATTTTCAGTGGAGAAATGTCTGACTTTTCAGTAAACAACCAAAGAAATTTATCATTTCCTATAGAAATGGCTGGTAACATATTCACTTAAGTTCAATGCCTTTATTTTAGTTTTACTGTACAAAATTTTGCTACATTTACTTGTAAAGATATCCTTCATTAACTGTTTATTTTTCTAATCCATCAGAATATGCTTCAGGGATGAAGTTTAAGCCAGATGTGGTACATTCATGTAATCCAGGCATTGAGAGGTTAAAGTAGGAAGATTGCCACAAATCCAAAGCCAGGCTGGCCTGAAATACAGAATCATGCTGTATTTTAAACAGGCAGGAAACAAACAAACAAAAAGCTTCAGGTCTTTGAATGCATGGTCCTGTTACTTTCCATTATCTGTAGCTTCTGATACAAGATCATTTGCTGCTAAAATTGCAACTTTCTCTTTATATGAAGTGACTTTTCTCTCCAGAGGAAATGAGAATTTTCTCTTTGTCTTACTGTTTCCTGAGACAGGTCTCAGAATGTTTTTCTTCATAATTTATTTCTTGGTAGTTACCAAAATTAAGTATATAAATTGGGAGTATATTTGGGTCTTATAAAAAGTTTTTAGTCAAATTTTCTTATAATGGAAAGGAGTGAAAAAAAAGAAACTGCATATTAAAATAATTTGAAGTAGATTGAAATCATAGCTGTCTACATAGATGTAATATTTTCTTTTCTCTTTTTTAGAATTCTTTTAAGTATCTAAACATAAGTCAAAGAGAAATTATAACATTGTGAGCTTCAAATGGATTTAAATTGTCACTAAATGTCAACATTTTAAGTGCAATAGCACAGTGTCAGCTCTATAGATTGGAAAACTTTAAAGAGACATATTTCTATCCTAAAACATTTTAAAATAATTTGCAGAAGCATAAATAAAAATCTGACATGTAAACTGAAATGAAATTAGAAATGAGACTCAAATAACTGAGGACAAAACTAGGAGCGACCAGGCTGACTTTGTTGCTCAGTGTACATCTGTGTACAGTGAATTATTGGGTGAATGAAGACTGAGCAATTACTTGGGTTGTGACAAAGTAAAATACAAGTAAATGTTAACTATGAATTTTGTCCTAATTTTGCTGCATTGTGTTTAAAGATAAAAAGGCTGTAAAAATTCTTTATACAAAGCTATGAGGATATATTTTTCAAAACACACCAAAGAGAAATATCAATCTTTTATTGTATCCCGTAATTTTTAAAACTACTCACGTGTTCCTTTAAACACACATGGGAGGTTTGCAAATGTGTGATGTATGAAAGTTCTGAACCAGAGCTGGAGAAACGTCTCAGAGGTTAAGCATACTTGCTGCTTTTCCAAATGGAATGTTCACTTTTGAGCATTTACTTGGAGGCTCACAAACATATTTACCCTCAATCTCAGGTGATCTGGAGCTCTTCTCTGGCCTCTGAGGCCACATGCATGATATATAGACATACATGGTGTCAAAACACTCACGCACATGAGAAAGTTTCAAACCAGTTTTCAACAGAGAACTATGAACTAGTGTTATAGAAATCACCATTCTTGTATAATGACAGTTGGAACCAAAAGGGAAAATCTTTAGCAAGTTACTTTATTCAAAAATCAACCACATTTCAGTAATTTTACAATAAAAATTAAAAATATGCAGAGGTAGAAACCAGTGATGATACTTCTGGAATGCAGGTAAAATTTCTTTTAACAGGTACTGTGGTTTGAGCATAAAATATCCCCTAAACTCATGTGTATGAACAGTTGACTGTTAGGGCTGATGCTGGGGGGGGTATATTTGGAACATGGAGTCTAGCTGGATGACCGTCTACTCTGAGGAGTACTTAAGGATTATAGCCCACTCTGCTTCTGGTTTTATTCTCTGCTCCAAAGTTCTAATATGATGTGAAACAGTTGTGCTATAAGTTTCCACTGTCAGGAACAAAGCAGGTTCGGCAAATGTGCATTCTTTGTGACAATGCACAAATATGGTTTCAAACTATCCTTCCCACTGTAGACAGTTTCTGTAAGTTAATTTGTCATAGTAACTAACATAGGGGGATATCTGGTATCTATAACATTATATGCAGATATCAAAATGGGAAATGATCTTAATATTCTTGACAACCAAATTGGGGGAAAAAAAGCAAAACACGTAGGTATATTGGAGGTCCAATCATATACTGATGAAATGGAAGACACAGAAAAGAAAATTCACCGAACTCAATTTGTTTCATGGAAAGAAATGATTCTGGTGCAGAGAACACTGGTAAATACACACAGGAAATATAATCCAGAGAACACAGGAACTGTGTTTTATATATGTATAATGTGAGCACATTATTCTAATCAGTCTGAAAACTGGCTTGAGAATTGAACAAAATTGAATACTTTTATATACTTCAATTGACAAAGATTTCAACAAGAAACAAATAACGTTTCATTTAATAATGAAACATGTACAGACATGGAAATATATTGCCAAAATACTTCATACCTATTACATAAAAAGTAACTTATATAGAGAAAGAGTGGACAAAGAAGAGAAACACTGTGGCAAAAGATGCCAAGGTGGGTTGATATCCATGAGAGGCCTCCCCTTCCCTGAGGACAAAGGGATGAGGTATGCAAGAAGCAGAGGGGAGAGGGGGGGACTGGCAGAAGAGAAAGGAGGAAAAGCTGTGATCTGGATATAAGGTAAGTAAATTAATTTTAAAAAGAGCTTCTAAACTCATTTTAGGTGGCTAATGTAAATTTAACACTGAATGAACACAGCATAAGATATAAAATATATGAGGTCTAAAATGTACATGTGTATCTCAAATATAATATTAGGAAATCAGGCTGGTCAGTGTATAAAGCTAGCCGCTACTGTCACAACACTGGAAAAAAACAACCAAAAATCTTGTCATAAGGTATGGAAATAGTTTAGTTACAGAATATTTATCATTGTAATTCTTCACATGAATAGTTAGAGTAAAATATCTACAAGATCAACTCAACAAATTAAGGAAAGCACTGAATAAATTAGAAGCCTGTTTTCAATTTTAAGCATGAACAATGACAGAGGAAATAAACTTCTCACACCTATGGTGAAATTATGTAAGTCATTGTCATTGAATTGAGGGGAAAGGGAGCTATCACCATCCAGTTCTTTTAAAAGAACAGCAGAAAAAGAAAAGAAAGGAGACATAAGGATTTGAAAGACATTACCTTTATCTTACATTTCATAATTATCGATGTAGAAAAAAAAAAAAAAAAACATTAAATAGGTAACTGGTGGTTTGAATGAAAAAGACCTCTATCGGATAATATATTTGATAGCTTAGTCACCAGTTATTTTAACTGTTTGGGAAGGATTAGAAGGTGTGGCCTTGTTGGAGGAGATGCATCAATGGGAGTGGGCTTTAAGGCATTTAAAGTCTAGTCCAGGCCCAGTTTCCCTCCTTCTTTCTCTCCCTCCTTCCCTTCGTCCCTCCCTCCCCCCCCTCTGTCTCTCTCTGTCTCTGATAGATTGCTTTCCATTTTGATTTCACATATTCTAGTTAGTCAATTCTTGGGATTAATTTCCAGTGGCATTTGAATCTTTTCTAAAGGTTCTTAACTATGCCTATATTGTGAAGTAATTCTCTAGATTATTGTTCTCTTGTAGTTTCAGGTCTAATGCTGTTTTAATGTATGTGTGCGTGTGTATGTGTGTGATGAGAGATGTTAATCTAATTTCATTCTGATAAGTGTGAATATTCAGTTTTACTAGAATTTTTTGTTAAAGATCCTGTTTCCCAATGTATGACTTGGAGACCCTTTTCCCAAAATTTGGTGGCTGTACCTGTGTAAGTTTTTCTGGGTCTTCAGTTGAGTCCCATTAGTCTACATGTGTGTTTCTGTGTCAGTACCATGTTAGTTTTGTTCCTTTGACCACCATGTTGTAGAATTTAAAATCAGCTACTATGATCCCTCTAGGAAACTCTTCCTGCTTAGGTTGGTTTCACTATTTAGGGTGTTTGATGTAACAATCCAAATTTTAGAATTATTTTCTAGTATGGGGAAGAAATCTTTCTCTGGCATACAAGCCATCTCATTTTAATTATTCTTGAATACTGAGGAACTATGAGCTTGTTGAAATGTCACAATGACCCTCCCCATCCCCCAAATACACACACTGCTTGTATGGATGCAAAGGAAAGTTTATCATGAAAGCCTATTCCAGTGAGAAACAAATTGAAACAAAAAAAGTCAGGTAAAGTGCAAAATTCTATGTAAAATAAAAAAATAAATTGGTACTATAATCACAGTCAATACTTCTTTCTTATTGGCTGAATATACTTTTTGCCTCCTCACTCAGTGTTTTACGGGGGAGAAGTGGGATGCTAGTACACTTCAAACAACCTAATGATGCATATCCTGTCTGATGAGACTAGATTTTGGGGAGACAGCTTTTGGATGGAATTTCCAGTCTGATTCTTTCCTCAGCCCTTCCCAGGAATGTGTCAGCTTTGTTGCTGGTGTTTCAGGAGTCTTAGGAGTTTTTTTTTAAGAGGCGTTGAGGTAAAGATGAAAGCGCTTTCATTTGCTGCTTAACGATCTCTTCCTGGCCATTGATTTTATTCAGATCCTGGGAAAGACTGTTCAACACATGTCTCATGGCCCAGGGTGTGTGTGGTGTCTTTTCAAGATATTCCCTCAGGTGCTGCCTAGCCTTGGGTTTCCATGTTGTGATTCTGCTAATGTCTGCACAGCCTGGGAAGCTCATGCTGGGTCTCTAACCACAGTCTATCTACCCCTTGATCATATCTCAGCCCAGGCAGTTTCTCTCTGCTAGTCTCACTATGCTAGTATACGGAGGGGAGTACCTGCTGCTATGACCCCGGGCCAGTGACAACTGTGCAGGACTGTTGCTCCAGGCTGCTTTCTCACTGTAGCTTAGTTCAGTCCTTAGTGTTTCCAACTATACAAATAGAATTTATTATTAATATTATCAAATTTTTAAAGATAGAGTCTCATGTAACTCAGGCTGGCTTAGATCCCACTGTGTAGCTAAGGATAATCTTAAACTTGCCAATCTCCATCTACCTCCCAAGTGCTGGGATTGCAGGTAAGACTACTACAGCAGCTCAGTCTATAGTTTTTTGTGCTTATTCATTCACTGTGTAAGAGGCAGCTTTTTGTGGCCATCAGACTTGGGAGCCCTTTCATTTGTTCTTGCCGAAATGAGTTGGTCTGGTCTACAATGTTGAATAGAAACACAACAAACATACATCACTAATTTTCTCTAGCATTCATGAAATTGATTCTAAGCCTTCATAACTAAATTATTTGCAAGTGATCTGCTTTTGATAAACAATATTCATCAAGTTAAGGACAGCTCTCATTAACCCAGTTAGCTATGAGTGATTTCCCAAATGAATAAACTCATGGATTTTCTATGGGAACTTGGATAGACATTTTTTTCTTTAAACTATGAATATATTAGTACATTCACATTTAAGATTTGAAGATAATTTTGTACCTTGATTTTTACATGTTCCTGGCTAATAATATAACATTTTAAAATTCACATCAAATTCAAAGTTTTGATAGTTTTTGTTATTGATGCTTTATATCTATTCTAATAAATAAATTAATATACAGCTTAACTTTTCTGAATATCCCTGGACAGTTCTAGTGAAAAACTTACATTAGGACAATATTTCTAAAATATAGACCTTTACTCTTTTTTACTTCTTCAAAACAATTTGTGCCCAATTTATTTTTCCTTGGTTGTTGTGTACTTTGTGTCCTTTATACTTTGTGTTCATTGTTAGAACAGTTTCAGCTATTGTTCTTTGTGGATAAACAATACTTGAATTTTAGTTTATGTGCCCATTATTCTTTCTAATATTTTAAAACTGCTCTATTATTTTAATTTCATATATCTGTTGATTAAATCTCTAACTAATTAGCATTGTTGCCTTTTAATTATTTTTGTCTATATAAGTATTTATTTTTTATTTGTTCAAGTTATTTCACTTATCTTTTTAATTTTCTTCTAAAGAAACACTTTTTATAAAAAAAAAAAGTTGTTGATTCCCTCTATTGCTTCTTTGGTTTTTCTGCTTAATTATAAACATTATGAAACAGCAGCCAATTGTTTCATTAATTTCTGATCTT
The DNA here is from genome assembly GCA_028551405.1 of Uromys caudimaculatus. Taxonomy (NCBI): domain Eukaryota; kingdom Metazoa; phylum Chordata; class Mammalia; order Rodentia; family Muridae; genus Uromys; species Uromys caudimaculatus. The sequence goes on from CM052715.1 coordinate 14,441,547, forward strand.
ATCAATGTTATTTCTTTAGACTTTCAGTTTCTTCCTTTGGTTAACAAGGCTTTTGAATTGAAACTTAATTCATTCCATTTCAATCATTATTTTTAATTAATACCTTCATAGTTAAATGTTAGTTTTAAAACATGTTATAATTTCTATTGTGATTTCCTTCTTCTGAATTGACAAGTTATTTGTCAATCTTTAAAGGAATTTGAACTCTTTTTTTTTTTTTTTTTTAATGCTTTGTTCCCATGTGGGAATATGTCCTGCCATCATCATCAATCAATATGGAATTAATGATGTTGAGTATTTGAGGCTTTACAGTAGTTATTTTCATTTGTATATCATAAAGCTAAACATGTTTGTAATGCTATTGAAAATATGTTGTATTTTTACTTATTTTACAAAGTAGAATTATACCAGTGCCTATCAGATAAATATTTTTACTTCATTGTTCAAAACAATGTTGTGAAGATTTACTGTCATTTTAATATGTCAATCCATGACAGATCCACCTTAAAATTTTCTTTATAATTATATATTAGTCATTCGTTCTGAAAATCCTGTCAGTTTTAGCATGGTGTATTTCTTCCTGAACAACCCTCCCTTCTAATTATTAATTTAAATGCTACTTTTAGTTTCTAAACTAAAGGTTAACTTTATTTATTATGCACAGCTAATTAAATCTACCCATTTAAAAATCTCCACTTTTATGCCCATCCTAGTGAGCTTTCTCTCTAAGACAATGGTATTAGGGAAAGTTTTATGAGATTGTGGGGTAGTAGACTCACTCCATGTTTCTGTAACTGATACTGTCTCATAGAAATAATGGAGAGTTATCTACATATTCTCCCCTTCCTCTTCCCCAGACTTGGCAACTTCTCTTCAGCCAGTCTTTGTTTGCATCACTGTTGAGCTTGCTTTTAATCAAGCCAGCAATGTGTCAATGCCAAATCCCACGGAAAGTGGTGATTTTCATCTTTGACCCATAGGTAAGATTTGACACCTTGCACTACTTCATAGCCCATGGTTGTGTCCTATGGCTCATCTTTAAATTACAGTTCTCCACAGTGTTGTTTGCATGCTCCCATCTTTCTTTTTCTTAGCTTGTTAAAACAACCTGCATGTTTTTAGAAGACTAGGAGACACATAGTTCCAGATAGCCTTCTGTAGTGGAGAGTATCCTATAGCCAACCACCAAGGGGCAGGCCTAGAACCTTGATCTTATAACTGTAAGAAAAATGAATTTGGACATGGAAGTACGGCTCAGTGGCATAATATTTGCTACCATGTGCAAGACCTTGGCTTCAATCCCAAGTACCACTGGGAGATTGACTGGGGGGATGGGTTGGGTAGAGAGGATGAAAGGAACTCATCAACAGCTTGGATAAAGGTGAAGGGGGTTCTGTGTCTATTGAACCTTTATGTAAACACCCATCACTTGTTAGCACCTTACCTGTAGCTTTGCAGATGACCCACCTAAACCACAGTAAGATTCTGACACTCTGCTATGAAATAGTCACATTTCTGTTTTATATCATAGGATTGCGGGAGTTGTTTAAGCAAAGAAAATGAATAAAGTGACATAGCAGTGGTAGCCTCTTCACAGTATAGCATACTTTGTATTGTTTGACTTCTTTTGCTCCATCTAATACTCATACATCTCAACTGTACTGTTGTGTGGGTGTTTCATTTTTTTTTTACTCATAGGTATGTAGTAATTTATACTGTGAATATATCACACTTTAAAAAATTTATTTTTAATTTTTAATTATGTGCATTTTGACTGTTTCCAGTTTGGTTCCCCTGAATAAATCTGGGTTAAGTAGCCTTCTATATACCTTAGGTAGATATCACTATTCATTTTTACTGAGTAAGTATTTATAAATGGTACTCTTGATTAATAGTTTATTGCTTTAAAAGAGATGATTTCTATTTGATTACAAGGGTTTACAATCCAGTCTATTAACAGAATAGAATCTTATTTCCTTCAAATCTTTGTCAAACTTTCAAAGTGACAAGAGTTGAAATTTTTCTTTTCATGTGTGCAGTCTTGTCCATACAGAGGTTTCAATCACTATTTCCATGATAACTCTTGATATGTTTGCTGAAATATTTGCAACAAAATGTCATTTTGATGTCTATTTTGGTGATTCACTTGTTCATATCTTTTGTGTACTAGTTCATTGGTCTGTTCTCTTGATTATTTTGAGAAATCTTTTATGACCATCCATGCTTCAAATATTGGTTTTATGCTGCTTCTTGACTAGGATGAAAACCAAAACTGCTGTTTAGAAGAAAAGTATGTTTATGACCTTGAACTGGGCATACAGTTGTTACATATGATAAGTCAGTAGCACTAAGAAAATTATTGATAAACTGATTTATATAGCTATTTTAATAACTCCTTGCAAGTCTCAAATAATCCCCCTTTGCTTTTTCTGTTCTTAGATGTGCTCATTCTTTCTAATGAAGATTCAAGTGGTTTTTAGTTTATAATTATTATCTATAGTTGGAGAATTTGTTTCCTGCTGGGACCCAGTCTTCTTTGTATTCTGGAAATACCCTTTAATAACAGAGTAATGTTTTGCAACTTTGAGTCTTCACTAGCTATGGGAAAATTCTCTACTTAGTCATAATTTTGGGTCTTTATCCCACACAAATAAATGTGAAACATAGTTATACTTAATGCAGAATTGAGTATCTAACATAATTTGAATGATGATATCCTAAAGAAAAATAGCATTTGATTATTTGTTTTTTTCCCCTTGGACTAAATAATTCTTTAGGTTCCCATTTCATGCATAAAAACAGTGCTTGAAATTTTTCAAGGCCTTACAATTCATCCAGTTCTCATAAAGCAGAGTGGGTGGGAGGCTGACAGTTCTGATCAGTTTAGTCTGTGCTACGGGTTTAACAACACTGTACAAAATGAAGACTGTTTATGCCTGCATGTGATAACATCTCTGGAAAATATAATTCTGGTGTTGGTCCTATCTGTATCCATGTTCCAGCATAGTGCAGCACCCATAGTTCATTAATTGTGTGAAGAAATTAAGTTTAAGTTTATGTCTAATCCAGACTGAGGCATGAGGAAGGTGTGGTTGGAATCTAATTTTTCTGAAGACTGCTTTAGACTGATGTCATTCTCATCTATGTAAGTTATGAGTATTTGGCAAGAGTCTATAAGAAAAAGACTATGATAACCCTTTTGTCAATACCAAGGAGGTGTCAATTATGAAAAAACTGTGCTCTGCACCCTGTCCTGGGAATGACAAATCAGACAATACCTATTATCCACGTGTCATTTCCTGGTTGAGGACATAAAAACAGATCAAGGCAAAACCCAGTGCGTGTTTAAATTAGCGGTGCAGATCGATGCCCATATTTCTTAGTGTCATGTTTCATTATGTTGAACTCTTTATGTCATCGTAACCCAAAGCATCTTAATGTAACCTGACACCCAGGCTATGTTGCATTAGACAGATAAGAAGCTCTGCATTTGGTTAATGGTTGGAAATCCGCTTGTGCTCTTCATTTGCCAAGCAAAAGGCTATCATCTGCTGTATGTTGGTGGGTCATTGCTGTCTCTCATGTAAGAGACCACAAATTTAAATTTCTCAGAAAGATTCCCTTAGGGTGACTTCTCATCTTTTTATATTCCCCTGATCTTCAGTTTTTGGTTTTAGGTAGTGTACTTGTGCTTTATGAAAGAGTTCTGATGTGATAACTTAAATTGAGGCTATTACTTCCAATTTTTAAAATAGAACCATCACTTACCTTTTAAGATTTTGCCATGACTTCCAATGCAGTTTTGTTTTTTTCCATTTACTCGGTTTTTCATGCAAATTATATTTACTGCTATGTAATATTCTGTATTTTAATAACAGATTTTGAGGACATGGGGCTTACGTTTGTTAAAAAAATATAATCTGTTTTTAGGACAGAGATTATTTTGACAGAATCTGCTTAGTAATTCTGTAATCTGAAGCATCTATAAAATTAGAGAAATGTTCAGGTGTTTATTACCTTGTTCTACCTGCCTACAAAAAGTCTGGAGTAATAATCTGTAGTATGCAGTTATAAGAAAAGGCTCTGGGGAAACTAAATGTAAATGGATTATACTACTCTACACCTACTGAACTACACTACACTCTACTATTCCATTGGAAGGTCTAGTCAAAAGTGGCTTATTCGATGTTGACAAAAATAGCACATTAAACACAATGGATCAGTATGAAAGATGAGTGGATTTTCATCAGAAGCAATGATGAATAGAAGACAATAGAATGGCCAAATTTTTTATAACAGAAAGAAAATAGAGAATCTGCTAACTAAGAATTTGGACACAGTGTTAAGATCCTTAAAAATATCAGAAGCAGGGGCTGGAGTAATGGTTCAGTGAATAAAAGCACTTGAAGCTCTTCCAGAGGATCTGACTTCAATATCCAGTACCTACATGGTGGTTCACAGTTGTCTGTATTCCAGGGCATCCAACACCCTCTTCTGGTCTCTGTGGATATCATGTTGCACATGTCCACATGTAAACAAAACACACATGTGTAAAATGAAACCAATTTTTAAAATGTCAGAAGCTACACTTCTAAGTCAGTATGACTATCTAAATGTGAGCTAAACAAAGACAGCTACAATAGACATGCCAAATAGATGGAAGAAAATCAAGAAGCCTTAACCCTACACGAAGGGCCGTGGGGAACTAAGGAATGCTAAGAGCAGAAGAAATAGCCTTCCACAAGGAAGTGCACATAAACTGGTTATACACTACCAAATGGACATCCCTGAATATATAGACAATCATACAGAGACTGAGAATGATGTAGCTGTATAAAAATTATCTGTGGCTATGAAAGACTTTAAGGAGGAATATATGGGAGAGATTTCAGGGAGGAAAGGGAAAGGAGAAATATGTTATTGTATTATAACCTCAAAACCTCATTATGAGATTATATTATTATATATTATGAGATTTTTATATATGATAGTATAATCTTATAATCTCAAAAAAAATAATAAAGACAAATAAAGATGTTGCATATGAACTAAGTTTGAGAAAATGAATCACCAAATTGGCTAGTATAAAGATGAATTTCATCACAGTGAATGAAAATAGTTTTAGTGGAAATTTGGTTCCACAAGAAGAAATGAAGGGCAGTAACGTGATTAATACAGGCATTAATGTACATAATTTTATAATTTTCTTGTTTTTTTAGAAGGATGAATGAGTCAAAGCAAGGATGATATTACAAGGTAAAGTATAAGCTAGTAGATATGAAAGAGAGAAATAGACAGTAATGTGCTTTCAAAGTCCTCAGTGGCTGTATAGCATGAGACCTGCTAATATGAAAATACTAAGGAAAAGCTGATAAATCAAGGGTGCAGATTTTAATTTTAGAGCAACAGTAAAAATAAGAATGACAAATTAAATACTTTAAGAGCATATAGAACAGAATGTTAAAAGTAGTGAATTAACAAAATAAAAGACTACCAAGTCAGAGATTAAAAAAACGCAAAAAGCAAAAGGAAAGCATGAAAATGAATAGTAATACTTAAAGTGGAAAACTAAGCCACTAGGTTGGATGTAAATATAAAATACATATTGTCTCTAAGAGGCAATTTAAATAGAAATAAGTAGGATGAATTTTAAAAAATTGTAAATACTTAGAAATGTAATCACAGGTGAGTGTTAACATATCCCCTCAGTAGTTAGCATTACACACTTATAGATTATCTAAGGAGCACTGTTTTATTCATATTAATAGATTATCTTATTCTACTTGATAGCCACAGAATACACATTGTTTTCTACTGAGCATAGATATTCAGGTAAAGAGTAGTCATTTATTCTCTGGTAAAGTGCATCTCATTATTGTCAAGAAACTGAAATCTTACAAAGTATATTTTCTGGACAATAGCACTAAATTTAAAAATTATTTAGAACAGTTGTATAGAAAATATATAAGTATTTTGAAATTAAGAAACATATTTCTAAAACAATCCATATTTGAAATATGAGATAAGAGAAATTAAAAAAGGTTTTGAGTGAATCATAATACAATACTGAAACTAGTACTTATGGACAAAAAAAAAAAAAAAAAAAGCATTAACCATTGAAACCCTTGACCTTGAAGTGATGAAATTCCAAAGCTTGGAAATATAAAACAAGACTATTGAGATGCTGACACTTTCAGGTATTGTAGGTAGAGCTATAATCAATATAACATCTTAAGACCATGACATTGTCCCTTGTTTTAATGATAAGCATAGACTTACATATGGGCAGGCAGCCTCCATTCTACTTACTCAAGAGGAACAAAAGTATTATTCTATACATGAATTACAAAATGAAGCTCATAATGGTTTTAGTCACATTAGCTTCAAATTGCAAACCACTCAAGAATGGATACAAATTAATAATGGTGTGTAATATCATGATAGAGTACTTGCAACTAAAAGGAGTGGAAAAAACCAGGAGAGTGAAAACCATTCTCAAAAATAAGAGAAAAAAGACAGCATTTTCAACAAATGGTGCTAGGTCAACTGGTGGTCAGCATGTAGAAGAATGCAAATCAATACATTCTTATCTCCTTGTACAAAACTCACGTCCAAGTGGATCAAGGAATTCCTAAAAAACCAGATACACTGAATCTAATAGAAAGAAAGTGGGAGGAGCCTCAAACACATGGGCACAAGAAAAAATTTCCTGAACCCAACACCAATGGCTTGTGCTCTAAGATCACCAATCTACAAATGGGACCTCATAAAATTGCAAAGCTTCTGTAAGGCAAAAGATACTGTCAATAGGAAAAACTGCAACCTACAGATTGGAAACAGACCTTTACCAATCCTACATCTGATAGAGGGCTAATACCCACTATATATAAAGGACTCAAGAAGTTAGATCCCAGAGAGCCAAATAACTCTATTTAATATGGGGTACAGAGCTAAACAAAGAATTCTCAACTGAGGAATCTCAAATGGCTGAGAAGCACCTAAAGAAATGTTCAAGATGCTTAGTCATCAGGAATATGCAAATCAAAACAACCTTGAGAGTTCACCTCATACCAGTCAGAATGGCTAAGATCAAAAGATGCTGGTGAGGATGTAGAGAAAGAGGAATACTCCTCCATTGCTGGTGGGATTGCAAGCTGGTCCAACCACTGTGGAAATCAGTCTGGTGGTTCCTCAGAAAACTGGACATAGTACTACCTGAGGACCCAGCTATACCACTCCTGGGCATGTACCCAAAAGATGCTCCAACGTATAACAAGGATAGATATTCCACTCAGTAATACATTTTTAGATTAAGAGCACAGGCATTGAGGTTAGATAGGAATTTGAGTTTTAGGACTGCGATGCACACATTCTATAATATTGGCAAAGTACTTTTCATTTATGAAAGAGATTAGTAATTTTTCTTTTATTAAGTTATTCATAGATTAAAAATCACTTAACAGAGTACCTCTTAAGTACATGTCATGGTTGTTGACAATGCTGTTGGTGATGATTTTATTATTGGGCAGCTACAACTTTGCAATTTATGTTGATAGCCTTGTTATTTGAGAGTAAATGTGAATTCATAAGTTATATAATCTAATCAATGTTTTTAATGCAACTAAAATCTGATGTCAGAAAGAAAGTAACCTATCATTGCTTACTATCTCTTAAAAACAAAATTTTAGGGCTGGAGTTATGGCTCTGTGGTTAAAAGGACTTAATGCTCTTTCAGAGGATCAGATTCCAGTTTCCAGCATCCTTTGGTGGCTTTTAACCACTTGTAACTTCTGATTAGGAGTTTCCAACAACCTTTTCTGGCTTTTTCAGGTATCTATACATACATGTGTTTATGGATTCACAGCCAAGGCATACACATATGTACAAATAAATCCAAACCCAAACTAAATCTTTCAAAAAGAACAGTTTTTGAGCTTCAAAGTTTATGATTTGAATTATGTATCATGGGCCTCACAGAATAGACACTTGCCACCAGGCTAGCAAACACGTGAGTCTGATTGCTGTGATCTGCATGGTGGGTGAAGAGACTCCACTCTTTCAAGTTGTCTTCTGACTTTTATGCACACATATTGCCTCCTTTTACAAATTAATTAATTAACTAATTAATTAATGTAATTTAAATGATAACCACATATACTACATCACAATTTAACAACACATTGCCTCTTTATATAAAGTATTTTACTGCTTAGGGAAGTATAGTGTATTAGATGAAACTCAGAGTTTTCCAATTACTTTTTTCTATTTGCATTTTCTATTTTTTCTTAAATAGTGGGCACATCTGTTCTCACATACATGTTCATGACATTACAGTTCAAAGAATAAACACCTGACTTAACTGTTGTCAGTACACTGGGTAGGTACTGTGACCTCAGCACTCAAAGTAAAGGGCTCTTGCCCCACATTGATTGTGCAATTTCTGTGTCCCTTAGTTCTGTTCTTGTCTAATAAGCCAAAATTCTTAACTAGAAAATGCCAGTCCTGACCTAGAAGCTACCCCAGGACCTCACTGAGGCCATTTCGTTTCTGCTCTCAAGGGTGAAATGCAATACCATGCTGAGAAGTGTGCATGGATTCTGCAGATGGTAAGAGAATAACGTCTGAGACCTGGAGTTTGGAAAATTAGCTCCAAAATGCTTCTGCATTAAGGGATAATGGGGTCTGTGAAGGTGGTGTTTTCTGTGGCAGCTGTATTGTCTTTGCTAAAATGCTGTCCTGTTCTGAGGCACACTGGGTGGTGCTGGAGTCTCTCCTAGCTTGTCTTCTTTCTTCTCCTTGGGATCCCAGGGCATCTGTGGTTAAGTGCACTAAGAGCTGCTGATCATTGTGATTTCCTTTAACCAGCTTGAGACACATTCTTTGCCTTTCAATTTTTGATGTCAGCTCTTAATGTGTTGGGCCAAACACGTTGGAACTTGTTAAGATTCTCCAAATAGCTTCTTTGTGCTGGTGAAATCACACCAGTGACAGGCCCTCACTCCATCTCCCTGGAGCTTTTATGCATGTGTTATGCCCCCTACTGTCTTCATCACTCTGTCTCACAGAGGACCTGACATTTCCGTGCCAGAACTCAGACACCAGTAACACTTATTATTTTTTCAAACTTCACTTCTCATGTATTTCCCCCTTATTCCAACTCAAATGCCCAACACAATAAAGTTGCCAAAACTCTGCCCTCATTGGAGTGAAAACCATTCATTTGTTGTCTCAATTTAAGATTCCTGAATCCAAATAGAGGGGTATTCTCCATGGATGCAATGAGACATTTAGCAATTCATTCATTTTCTTCACATGCTACTTATTTAGGCGCACAGCAGTTGGTGGCTTTGATGTGGAGTGGTGAAATTATAAAGACATTATGTATCATAAAAATATAAATGAAAGAAAACACAGACCCTATTTTACATCAGGCTAAATTGACTGCTGTCATTTTAAGGGTACTTTATTTTATAAATTATTCTTGTGTCAACGTATTTTCTCGTGTAAATCACTACTGTGTCTTTTATTTCTGTTGCCTTTCTTTCTTTCTTTCTTTCTTTCTTTCTTTCTTTCTTTCTTTCTTTCTTTCTTTCTTTCTTTCTTCCTTCCTTCCTTCCTTCCTTCCTTCCTTCCTTTCTTCCTTTCTTCCTTTCTTCTTTCTGTCTTTCTTTAAAAAACAAAACAAAACAAAACAAAATAAAGCAAGATTCATTTTTCAGCACACTGAAGGCAAGAAATCTTAGGGCTCTAATATTCAAATCAATGAGTCTGGTACCATACTTGTTCCAAAATTTGAAAAAGGAGGCTTGTAAAAGATTAACATCATGCATGATTATGAAGATTGTATACTGGGTGTATCTAAATGTCCTTGGAATAAAATTAGACTCATAAACTATATTATTCAATATTTATTCTTTGGAAAGAGTCCACAAATGTAGCCATGTCTTTGATATTTTCTGTGAAGCCAATATTGCTGTCTTAACAATGCTACTGATTTTTCTAGCTCATTCTGTGTCTGTCCACTATCTGTTTTCTTAATCGAGTTTCAAGATTTGCTCACTCTTGAGGTTATGACCTGTATGTAGGGAGGGAAGGAAGCTTCAAGATGAAAAGTAGAACCTTTCAGCACAGGATTGTCTCAGGAGCCAGGAGTAAGCCTGGTGGAACTGTTGAGAGACTTGATTTGGTTATTATGGGAAGTGTATTCCCTAGCAATTCCATGAAAGTAAAGCTATTGGAGAAGCCTGAAAGATGGAAAATTATGGGCATCTAAGTAAAATTTTGCCAAGGAAAAGAATTTATTGGGGACGAGTGTGTCTTCTCAAACTGTGGGAACAAGAATAAGACCAAAGTTGGGAGAAGGTGAGAGCAAAGGCAGTGAGAAATTTGGGGACTACTCAGACTGAATATATGTGTGTGTGTGTGTGTGTATGTATATAATATATATGTATGTATGTATATATAATATATATGTATGTATATATAATATATATATATATATATTAGAAAAATATATATATTACAAAAAAAAGAGTTATCTAGAATGAACTGGGATCAGATGATTTGAGCTAATACCATTGGATACAACTACCAAGAAAGGCTTCTTTTGCTACTACAATATTAAGTAAAAGCTACAGTGTCTTCTCAGTCCTCTAGTGTCCTTTTTGTAATGGATCATTGCACTTGCTATACATGTCCCCCTAACCCCTAGCAGAACATCTAACTTCTCGGTGACTTATGATTTCCTTGGCATTCTTTAACACATACTGAGAGACTTTCTACTAATGGTTCCCAGCCAGCATCACGGCTCTCAACCCACAGCTTGAGCTATACTCCTTTACCACACAACCTTCAGCTCAGACCAGTGTACCTCAGTCATCCTAGCCCCTCTGAAGTTGCTCCCTCCTGCCTAGTTAGAGCTTATCCAGAAACCGTGGCAATGATTTGCAAATTATAGTGTAATAAATTCTTAATCCAGTTTTATTTTAATATCTTCATTAATTATGTGGAAGAGGGAGACAACTGCCTGCTAATTAAATTTTCAGATGTTGCTAAATTGGGAGGAGTTGGAAACCCAGCCAAGAGCCAAAATGCAATCTTAGGAAAACTGTGAGGATACAAGTAGGAGTAGAAAGATAGCAAGGCCATTTATGAAGAAGAGCTCCATTATCCTGGGGAGAGAAACAGCTTGGAGGATCTGGGCAGTCATGAGCTGTGCTGGAATGGTGACAGGGGCTTCAGGATGGGCAGAGACAGATCTTTCTCCTTTGAGAAAAGGTTTCTGCCTTCTCTCTGGTTTAGTCCCAATGACTACCAAAACCAAGAAAGCCCCAAGGAGTCAGTGAGTATATAAAGTCTTACTTCTGGCAACTCTTAGCCCTTAGCAGCTGCTGGGACTCACAAAGATCACTCATGGGTGAAAATGATTTAGATAGAATAGGAAGCATTATGGGAATAGAGAAACTTGTTACCTTTCACAGGGTGATGATAATTATTATCAATCTCAGTAATTTTAAATTTAATTGCAGTTGATAAGAGGGGATCATGGCATGTGGGAGAAAAGAGCAGAAGAGAAATGGCAGCCAAAGTAGTTGACACAGGCTTCTCCCCTTACATGACTTAGCCCAGTTCTTGGAAGTGGACCAAGTTTGGGGGGATGTTGAAGATCCTTAGAGTCCAAGTCATGTGCCAGAGGGAAGAAACACCTCATTGGCTTCATTAACTCCTTCAGGCCTGGTTACATGGAAAATTCAGTTAAAGGGAATGGATTCGAGTACAAGGCTGCGCCTTGAGCACAACAAGTAGTGCTTTCATTAAGGGGAGAATTTCTTTTTCTGGAGATTTCTTTTAATCCCCCACCAGTAGCCTCAGCTGCATGTTTGTTGTTCTCAGTTGTTCTCAGTCTTAGCCAATAGATACAACTGAGGATGTAATTCCAACTTCCTTGCATGCTTTTCTGCCAATTGGATGTCAGCTGGAATGAATGCAGTTGATGTGGAGGAGGAGGGGGCTGAGAGATCAACATTCGGGGCTCACCATCCCCAAAGTCAGATAAAATCCCAATAGTAATAACGTTTGTCTTGCTAAAAAAAGAGGAGGAAAGTGCATCACAATAGTAAAAATTAACTAACCAAACAAACAATAGCACCCCCCCTCACACAAACACTAAAAACAATAAACAAAGAAACAGCAGCAGCCTCAAAACAAGCTTTGGATAGCAGAATTTTATCTATTTTTTTCTAAGACTAGGTTTTAAATGCCAGAGGTCATAGACAACTGTCTCTTTTCTCCGATATCCCACATCCAATAAGTGGTCAGCACAAAGCCAACCCCCAATCACTAACAGAAAACATTGACAAACCACTATTCCTCCCCATATAATGAGGCTCTCACATCACAAAATATAGGAATAGGTGTATTCTTTCTGACAGTTTAGTAAAGAAAGGCAGAGGTTGGACATGATACAATTTCAGTCTAAGAGAAGTCAGGCAATTCTTTCACCAAAACATATCTAACAGTTCCTCCAAGGAAACACTGGATTATTACCTCCTGGTTGCTATCTGGTGACTCTCTTAGCAGACGACTTGAAAAGAGCCAACCAATAAGTTGAGGATTATATAAGAGGGGCTAATAGGTTTTCACCTTATTTTCCCTGTCATTCCTTCATGGATTAAGCTAAGCCTCCATCTATGTTTCACCAGGGAGTCCTTGGGATTACAGTCTGCCTTTCTGTCTATCATGCTGACAGCACTTCAATGTTGACTCGATTTTGATAAGCCCTACCACTCATCATGTAGCTCCTTTTAGTCAAAGCAGGTATATAATTTATGGTGCCCAAAGCAGTTGTTAGTGTAAAAGAATTAACTAGGAGGGAGGCATGTGCACTAAGACGGTCACTGAATCCTTAAGTGGCTGTTCCTGACTAGTTTTGAACATTAAGATTTTTCAGCAAGGGACAGACACATTTGTCATTTATATATGTTTCTTCCCTGCTTTAGTAAGAAAAATAAAATTTGAATTACTATAGGTTCAATGTCCGGGTCTCAGTGGATGCAGGGGTATTATGTAGAGGATCTAGTGTACACTGGCACTAAGAAGATGTTGGCGAGGTGAGTAAGAGTAGAGCTTGAAGCAGCAAGTACAATAAGTAGGAGGCCAGATCCCACCTAGGCACTGAGGGGAACCTTCCTCTGGAAGTTGCAGCTCATGATGGAAGGAGACACTGAATAGGTTTGAGATGTGTGATCAACCACCCTTTGCCAAAATATTGAAACTCTGACTCTCTGGGCTAGGTTGTCATATACTACCTAAGCTCCTCTCTTAGCTTTGTTCTGCTGCTGTGATTAAACACTGACCAAAATCAACTTGGAGAGGAAGGGGCTTATTTCACCTTACATTTTAGATAATAGCTTATAACTGAGGAAAGTCAAAGCTAAAGAGTGGAGGCTGGACCTTTGCAGGGACAATAGGAAAACACTGACTACAGGCTTGTTTCCTTTGTCTTGTTCAGCTACATTTCTTATGCTGCCAGGGTCCACTGCCTAGGGATAAGAGCACCTAAAGTGCACTGGGCCTTTCTACATTAATTAGCAGTTAAGAAATCATCTTACAGACATGTTCATAGGCCAATGTAATGAAGGTAATTTCTCAATTGGGGTTCCCTCTCCCCAAATGTATCATGTTGACAAATGAAGCTAACTGTGATACTCAGGTGTTATATCTTGACTTATGTCCCTTCCAAAAACATCTCAGAGTGTCATGGTCATGAGTTCGGTATCTCATAAATATAGTCTTCACAGAAGTAATCAAATGAAAACTCACATCTGTAGGGTGGGAGTTAATCTAGAATGATTGATGTCCTTATAAAATGGGGGGTAGCATAAAGACATGCACATGAACCATGCAATATGAGTTAGAGGCAAGGTCAAGAAGAGTCTTTTATAAACTGTGGAGTGCCAAAGATGGCCAGAGGACCACTAGCCTCTAGAGGGGATGCATGAAGTAGATTTCCCCCAGTCTTTGAAAAAATAAGCCCTGTCTTTATCTTTATCTTGGATATTTACCTTCCAGACACTGATCCACTAGGTTTAATTTGTGGTACTTTTGGGAAATTTCACCTAAACAGATCTGCTGAATGTAGTCAAAAAGTCACCTGGCTCCCAAAGGGACTATTAGAGAATATTTGAAGGAAGGATCACTAAAATTCCAACTAGTTTTTATTATTGCAGGGGGTGGTGATTCAGGCTTGATCTTTAACTAGAATGCAAGAAAGGTTAAGACATTTTCTCTATATCCCACAAAAAAATGAAAGGATGTATTATGGTTGGTATGCAGAGCCCCCTATTCTAAAACCATATGGCTCAGTAGATCGGTGGCTGCATTTAAGGTGGTCAGGAAGTTTTTCTTTTCTTTGTTCAAACCTTCTACTTCAGCTGTTTCCATTTTTTAGGCTAAGTTTTGTTGTCTTTTGTCTGCAAGCCATAATCTTTCAACTGTTTTATTTTTTTCCAGTGTTTTGATCTCAAGGCAGGAGTGATTTTCCTGTGTAACAACAAATCATTTGTCTCGCTTCCTCAGGGATGGAGCTTCCCAAGCAAGTCGATGGGCCAGGTTTCTGATACTGATCCTTAACGTTGATCTACTGAGAGTCACAATTTTAACAAATTCCAATAGAATTTTGTCTAAAACTCAACTTGTAGCAATGTATCCAGTTTTCTTAAGTAGCATTTAAGCCATCATGATTGCTTAATGCCATTATTATTAATAATCAGTTGGTACACTCTGATGTAATTCAAACTGTGTTAGGGGCTCCCTGTCCTAATTGGGACTGACAATGTTACTCTGTAAGATTTTGACTGAGAATGAAAGATAAAAAAAAATTGTTATCCATTTTCATAGAGTGAAGCATCATCAAATCTAGTGGCTGGAAGCCACAATTTATTATTCCTCTTAATACTGTAGCTTAGCTGCTTAGGTGGAACTCAACCGGGCAGAGCTTTCACACCATTTGCTGTGAGCAGGGCTTATTCACATGGATGCCTTTAGTGGAGGGCTTGGTTCTATAAAGTGTTTAAGATCGTGCTCTAAGGTAAGGGTCCGAGAATAAGAAAGCTAGTGCTTTAATTCCTCTGGGCTCTAGCATGCTAGAATAAACTTATGCCCCATTCTTTTCATTAGAACAGTTCCCAAGGTCCTCACAAGCTTAAGACGAAAACTAGTTTCCACTCTTGGATGTAGAAAATGTCATGGTTTATAAGCTAATAGAGGGTCTGTGGAACCACTTTTGGAGACTGCTACAGCAGTTGTTTAATGGCATTAGATGGTGTAACAAATGGAAATCTATACTCACAGACCATTCTTCTGAATCCTTTCCCCCATCGTGGTGACTAAACTCACCTCTTCATTTGTTCCTCTTCTCAGTGTCACATTGGTGAATTCTCCTGCCTCCACGTTCACCATCGCTATCTCTTTAATAAGTATGCTGGACAAGTAAGTGGCTGAGACTAGCCTCCTGGGGTTGCTGGAACCAAGCTGGTGAAGCGGAGGATAGAAGAGAAAAGAAGTAGCACCACGTTGTCCCTTTCATTTGCTGGGTGGCTACAAGCCATTAATTCAGACACTGAGATAGAAGGTAACTCGGATATTTCAGATGAGAAGATCGAGAAACAGAAGGCGTCAAAATAATTCTTTTTTTAGGGGTCCTTGGATTCACAATAGCCATCTAAATGCATCTTGATTTTTCCCGTAGTAAGGTTTTCCCCCTTGCCATTCATTTGTTTGAGCTTAAGCATTTCATATTTATACTGCAATTATCACTTTGGGTAAGGAATATGAAAGGAGTGCTTAGATTCCCATTCTACTATTTCAGATAGTTGAATTGAAAATCTTCTTTGGACCTAGATATAGTCACCACACTCTCGTGGTCCTCCTTTCAGAGAGTTACATCACCGTTTTGTAGTAGGATGTTTGAAGCAAAAAAACCTATCTTTCAAGTGTCTGAACAGATTATATGAATGCAGAGTGTAAACCTCACTTAAAGAAATAGAAACTCTCTTTGTCTCAGTTGAAGCGAAGCCAAAGGACATGGATGGTTATATTTTGAGGTCAGCAATTTAGAGACAGATACAGAAGTCTCTGTTGTAAGTATTCACAATGGCCTTTGTAGAGTGAAAGCAGATATACATATATAAAATGTGTATGGAAAAGTAGTTCAATATAACAAAAGTTGAGCATTTTCCATGTACCACTGAAGATTGTATTGTCTTTGAAATTTCCTTGTTAAGAAGCTACTCGTCACTCATGGGATATATGAAAATATTTATAGGTTCATATGTGACTCAGGAGCAAAATTGTGTACAGCTGTGCTAAGTGGCTACGGAATAATAGTAGGGAGGATGAATCAACTGAATAAAACTTACGTTTATTTATTATTTATTTATTTACAAGAATACTTCATAAAATCTTAAATTTGCTTGGGAAAAAAACTTTTATACATGTTATTGTTTTCTAGACTCCTGTATAAGATTTAGTTTGTTTTACTAATACACTGCTGTCTTTCCTATGAGCACTTATTGCCTCAAGAATATGCCAAAAATGTCGATAACTTGCCTTATTTTTGCTGAAATGGCTCTTTCTTGTGCTATTGCTTTGAACTGAGACTAGGAAATGTGTCATTTCTGTCTTATTTTTCAAAGTTTCAGAACAGAGCTGAGGAGGTAGACTGTTACAGGTGTGATATGTAGCCTGTTTCATATGTTACTATCTATAAATATATAGTAATATATAAAAGAATAAGTGTAAATTGGGGTTCCTTCTTGATAATTTAGTCCTACTCTGAATACAATGTTATGTAATATGTTCTATTAATAATATTATAAATTAATCTCTATGCATTATAGTCACTTATACTTAGTACAAATGGGAGAGGTGTTGAGCAATGACCCTGTTTAAAGGGGCACTAACAAATAAAATACATTTTTGTCAGAGTGCATTCTAGTTAATCAAGCCCAGTGTATCATTCAGTGTTGAGTCAAGAAAAGAGAAAACATTCCAGTTATTTCAGAAAGAATAAGAGAAGTTGAATATATTCCTTTACTTTCTGGTATCACAGTAAAGACACTAGAGTATGAGATGAAGTGTCAAGCTTGGGATAAGAGACATTCTATGGTGTAACTCTTCCTTCTGCTTCTCAGCCTCCACACATACCTCTTTTCCCATGGCTATTTGTTTTTTTCTGTTCAGTCTTTAGTGAAGCTTGCAAGATTCACAGGTGGGGAAGATTATTACTAATAACCACCACCACCACGACTACCACGACCACCACGACCACCACGACCACCACCACCACCACCACCACGACCACCACCACCACGACCACCACGACCACCACCACCACCACCACCACCACCACGACCACCACGACCACCACCACCACCACCACCACCACCACTCCCCCAGATAACACCTCCAGCACTATTAAACCTAGCCAGTAGGGATGAAGCTTCCAGGTAATCATTAGCTTGATTTTTCTATGTTCTGTGACTCAAGTTTGTAGTTATTTGAGCAATAGGGTCTTGTTGTTAAATTCTAGAGGGTAATCGATAGGATTGGTAGCCTGCATTTTTGGGGGGATCTATAGGATCTCACTGATCAACATCTTTAAAAGAGGTAACCCAATCCTGGTAACAGGCTTTTTGCCGGCCTGTTAGCTATCTACTATAATAACATGTATATCCACTACAGGATGACTCAATTTTTAACTTAAAAATCGTTTATGTGTCATCAGTTGTGGAGACCTACACTTCAGTATCCCCATCACACATTTAAGAGTTCTCTTCCAGCGGCTTCCTGTTTAGGCTGATACTTTGGGAGAGGGGTTGGAGTGGGAATAGGGATTGTGGTAGAAGCCTTCCATGTAACTCTCTCTCTCTCAGCTATGCATCTGCAGTCATTGGTATCACAGTGAAGTAGCCTCCTTGTTCTTCATAGTCAAATGGAGCATGGATCGTGGGCCTCCACATGGTTTCACGTGACAGCACAGACCACCAACATGGCTCCCAGCTGTACTATGATGATGGACTCAGACAGGATGCCTGATGTCACCTCAGACCACAGATATCAACCAGGCCTCAGGTGGCAGTGCAGGTTACTCAGATCAGCATGGCTCCTTGTAGCAGTTATCAACATGGATTTAGGCTGGTACACATACCATGGGCATCTGAATGGCTGTTCCTGGTAACATGGAGCATAGACATCAACACATACTTCATCTACAGCAGTACCATGGACCTAGACATGGTCCTTGGTGGAAGTACGGACCCAGATATCATCATGGATCCAGGTGGTAGCATAGGCCACTCCTATCAATATGGTTTTCTGAGGCAGTAAGGTCCACAGACATCAACATAGCTTCAGACTGCAACATAGACCATGAACAACCAAATGTCCTTTGGTAGTAACATGGACCATAGATGGCTAAATTTTTATATAATGATAAAAACAATCTTGCCTTTACTTAGGAGGCTCAAGCTATCCCTTATGCTGACAATGATTTTCCCTAAAAGCACATACAAAAATGGTCATCAAATCACCGTCCTAGTTAAATTGTTAAATGGGACTAGATATACTCAGGTCTGGATATTCTATAACTTGAAGATGAATTCACCAGCCTCACCATCACCAACAGTCTTTCTAGATAAATAGAGATTAATATGGGCACACAAAAAGGAGAATTTCAACTGTTATAATTCCCCGTTGTAACAAATGCTCATAGGTCTATAGTGATATTTACTATTTCCTCTTTTTATTGCTCATACAGTCCATGCTTCCTTTGACTTTGTCTGAGATCTCAGTTGGTAAGGGTTCTTCCCCAGTGGCTAACCTACATTTTCTTTCAAATAAGTCTGAGTCTTTTGTAGTCTAGATTTGATTGGCTTGCTGCAGTTTTCATTTACCATTAGATGTAGATGCATCCCCAGAGGCTTGAGAACTGTTGCTGGTACTTAGAAACCCTGGATTCCCAACCCATACCACATCCCTGCTTGGCAGAGGGAAAATTCCCTGTTCTGGGGTCCTGTGCCCCCTGATTTCCCTGCCATTCCAGCATGTTATAGGTTACTTCTTCTCCAATTAAACATTTTGAGCTGCAAGTCATTTGCCATGATTTACAGCAGTTGTGCACTTGCCAGTCTTACACAGTGTTTTTCTTATTACTTAATTGTTTTAGCTGTGCTCTAGCCATTAGTTTCTGAGTTCTGAAAACAGGAAACAGAAGTCTTCTATTATAGACGCCTGCCTAATTAGCTCAGAGGCTGTCTAATGGGGGCTATTAAAAATGCAAATGAGGTGTGATCAAACAGTGAAAAGTTGGGTCTTGACAGAGTATATTCATGCACCCACCCCTTGAAAAACCTACCACAACACTGTGCACAGAGTCCTCCCTCTCTTTTACCATGGTAGAAAACTGTCTTTATTGCTCTCTTCATTTCCCACCTCATCTGGATGACAATTTGAACAGAGTTGGTAGTGAAGGCATCCTTATTTCTTGCCTCTGAGTCTAGGCATCTCGCCCTGGCATATATCAGAATTAACTTCAGGGCTTACTATGCCTTCCAGGTCTACACTTTGAGCTTCTAGTTTACTAGGTGTAAGGAATTAGAGGCATTCCATCAAAGTCTTAGTAAAGGCAGATGAGGTGATAGAGGGGTACTCAGTTTGAGCATCACTGATGATATAGGGCATCTTGCCTCTATTGTGAATTCACAGTTTCTTTTTTTACTGCCTCCCATGCCATCATCCTATGGAATTTCTTTTTCTCAGTGCTAAAGACTGAATACAGTGTCTTGTCCCATTGATCTGCACTCAAACCCACTCTTGGCATTTTCTTAATAAACAATGTAGTGTTGTTTACCTAATCCAGGGAATGACTTAGTGTAAAAACTTCTCTGAATGTCCATAAATCTAAATCAGGGTCATAAACCCATTCCTTTTGATTACATACATATGCCCAGCATTGGACATAGGTATTGGTTTTGTAATTTGAAATATGTAACAGGATATTCTCTTTCAATGGAATTTAAAAATTAATATCAAAGAGGTGTGAGGACCTTAAAATTTCATAGTTATTTACCACCACATTGCTTTATACCTATTTATTTCTGCAAACCCCTTACAAAATGAGTCTCTGTAGGCTAAAGATATCAATTGTGCCTTCAGGGTACCACATCCAGCTCAGGCAATGCTTGTTGACTCAACCAGTTTGTCTGAGTAGTAAGGCCCTTTTTTGTCTTCTATGTGTATGCTTCTTCTTCATGACCAGAAAAATTTCTTAAAAAAAAAAGTTAATCATGTGTGTGTGTGTGTGTGTGTGTGTGTGTGTGTATGTGTGTGAATGCACTCGTATCGCATATGCAAATAGGTTGGTTACAAGTAGTGGCCAGAGGCATTGGACCTCCTGGAGCTGGAGCTGGAATTACATGAGATTATGAGCAACCTGAAGTGTATACCTTGAGCTGAACTCATATCACCTGCAAGACCAGGGTTTGCTCTTATTTACTGTGCCATCTCTCTAGCCCATAAATAATTCCTACTCACTGAGCATCTGTCTTATTCTGGAATTCCACTGTGTCATTCAGGTGGAAAGAGACTTGAAGACTATTGGACAGACATTTCTGATGACAAGCTTCAGGTCTTTATGCACAATTATCCATCCTTGACTGATATAGAAAGTCATGTAGGTGGCAAATAACCCAAACAGCCATTCTTGGTTGCTCACACTCCTTTTATCTTCTTTTATAACCACAATGCCTACCACTATAAATTCATGATAGATATGAATCTGTGAACAATGACTGAATGAATTCTTGCAACAATGTCTGAAAGAGGGGGCTCTCTGTTAACAGAGGATAATCATAGAGAATAGTCATTCATCCTGTGTTCAAGTACTCTTGCCTCTTTGCTATATTTTAATACCCTTTCCTTATTGGAGTTTACATGGCAGTTGTCTTTGCTACTTTTCTATTGCTTTGAACAGTCACCATGGCCAAGGCAACTTATATTAGAATGAGTTTATTGGGGCTTCTGTTTGTAAGGGTGAGTCCACAACCATCATGGCAGGCAGCAGGTTCACAGGCATGGTGCAGGAGCAGTTGCCAAAAGCTAACATGCAGCACAACTATGAAGGGGGGAGGCAGAGGGAGAGAGGGAGGGGGTAGGGAGGGAGAGAGACAAAGAGAGAGGGGGTAGGGAGGGAGAGAGAGAAAGAGAGAGGGGGAAAGGAGGGAGAGAGAGATAATGTTAACTTAGAATGATATGGGCTTCTGAAATGTCAAAGTCCACTTCAGTTGTCCATTTCCTTCAACAAGACCATACCCACAAATCCTTTCCAAATAATTTCACCAGCTTGTAACTAAGAATTTAAGTAAGTGAGTGTTTGGGTGACCATTCTCATTCAAATGATCACATTAGTGTTTTCTAGATTTAAGGAGACATAGATAGATGTTGCTTTTCTGTGTCATTATCAGTACATTAGTGAATGGAAGATACTCCATTGGCTGTAGGTTTTATTAAGGAAGCCCAATTCTTGCCAGTTAATATTTGTGTTCTGAGAGAATCCTTGCTCTAAAAAACCCTGGGTGGTGTCTGCTGTTTTATATTTCTTTATATCAGACACTTCTTTGTGGAAGGAATGTAAAGCACTATATAGTCATTGCAGACCAGAGCCAGAGATATTAGAATTCTCTCTTTCTTTCTTTTTTTTTTTTTTTTTGATACTTTATTTACATTTCCAATGTTTCCCCCTTTCTTTTTTTTTTTTTTGGTTTTTTGAGACAGGGTTTCTCTGTGTAGCCCTGGCTGTCCTGGAACTCACTCTGTAGTCCACGCTGGCCTCGAACTCAGAAATCCACCGGCCTCTGCCTCCCGAGTGCTGGGATTAGAGGCGTGCGCCACCACCACCCGGCTCCCCCTTTCTAGGTCTCCTCTTTGGAGACCACCTATCCCTTCCCCCTCCCCCTCTCTATGAGGGAATTCCACCTCCCACCCACCTGCCTGCCCACTCCCATATTCCCACCTTGACATTCCCCTTTACTGGGGCCTCTCCTCCCCCTGATGGCCAACAAGGCCCTCCTCTGCCACATATGTGGTCCGAACCATGGGTCCCTCCATGTGTATTCTTTGGTTGGTGGTCCAGCTTACAGAAAGACCGGGGGGGGGGGTTTGTGCGAGGCCAGTTGACACTGTTGCTCCCTCCATGGGGCTGTAGAATCCCTCAGCTCCTTCAGTCCCTTCTCCAACTCCTCCATCTAGGACCTCACTCTCAGTCCAGCAGTTACTGTAAAGTGAAACTTGGGTATTCCAAATGTTTCGACTAATATCCACTTATCAGTGAGTACATACCATGTTCGTTCTTTTGTGACTGAGTTACCTTGCTCAGGATGATATTTTCAAGTTCCATCCTTTTGTCTGCAAATTTCATTAAATCATTGCTTTTAAATCCGATAGAGGGCTAATATCCAACATACACAAAGAACTCAAGAAGTTAGACTCCAGAAAACCAAATAACCCCATCAAAAAATGGGGAACCGAGCTAAACAGAGAATTCTCAACTGAGGAAATTCACCGGGCTGAGAAACGCCTAAAGAAATGCTCAACATCCTTAGTCATCAGGGAAATACAAATCAAAACAAGTCTGAGATTCCACCTCACACCAGTCAGAATGGCTAAGATCAAAAACTCAGGTGACAGCAGATGCTGGCGAGGATGTGGAGAAAGAGGAACACTCCTCCATTGCTGGTGGGGTTGCAAGCTGGTACAACCACTCTGGAAATCAGTGTGGCGGACCCTCAGAAAAATGGACATAATACTACCTGAGGACCCAGCTATGCCTCTCCTGGGCATATACCCAGAATGCTCCAACATGTAATAAAGACACATGCTCCACTATGTTCAGAGCAGCCATATGTATAATAGCCAGAAGCTGGAAACAACCCAGATGTCCCTCATCAGAGGAGTGGATACAGATTTCTCAAAGAAGCTTTTGCTCCAACTCATGTTGAGTTCCAAGGATGAATTCTTGCCTTGCCCCACCTTTTCTTCAACTTCATTCGCAAATACCTGAAACTGAGCTCTGTCTCCTTTATGCTCTGCCTTGTGCTGGATCTTCTGTCTCTCTCTTTGGAGTGGAACTGGTACACTGGAGTTCATGTTTTTCTTCTCAGCAGCGCTATTTCACAGATGGCCAACGTGTATTTCCACAGCCCCGGAAGGGGTTCTGCATCCCTGTGTAGATTCCCTCCTCACCGATCTGGCCAAGGGGCTGCCAAGCACAGGGGAACTGGAACAACACAGACACTGACAATGCATCCACTGTCCCCCAAGATGCCACACTTAGGATCAGAGGTTTCGACTGCTTTTCTCAAATGCCATGGGTATCACTTGTTGGACATCCTACTCTCATCCAATTTCCAATCCTCTGAAACCAGCTATCTTGTAATTGGACTCGTTTCCATTTTGTGGTGTTGTGGCTGGAAACCAAAGATTTTTCTAACCCTACTCCATGCATATCTTTATTGAACAAGATTTATCTGTGCTTGGCAGAAAAACAAACAAACAAACAAACAAACAAACCCTCTTGAATTTAAGATGAAAATAGCTATTTTATGAATGAAATTGTAAGGACAAGAGATTTTGGTTTTGCTTATGATGCGGTGATAAGGTATCTCCCACTCCAACATGCAGATGGGATTCCCTATCAGTGACTGAGAGGCTGTCCTATCCACACTGCAAGCAGAGAGTGGACAGCAAACTTTAGCTGTTTAAGTTCATGAGGTAGACAAAGGTTGGTTTCTTCCTCAAAAGTATATTCCTTCTGACTTTATTTTCCTGCCTCCTAGCACCATTATTTATGGCAGGTTTTCTTTCTGTGGACTCTTGCTCATCTTACTTTCTGGATTACCATGGATTTCTATCCTTTTGTTTTTCTGATCTATTGGCAAACATTGCCAGAAAGTGAGAGTCCCAGAGGTATATATCCATGACAAAGCAGAATGGCAGAGCGGAGACCCCCCACCTGAATGGCTGGAGGATGTTGACAAAGACAGACCCTTGAGGCCCTAGGAATCATCTTCCCCAAATGATTCCAGGGTGAAAAACACTGGTTTGGCGCCTCTGACTAAGGCTTTAAGAGTTATTTTTGTCTTTGAAGTCTAATAGTAGGTTATTGGTAATTATAGGAAAAAAACGAAGTGGAAATAAAGGGTTTTAAAGGTTTTTTTCTTTCCAGTTTTAGTGTTATATTTTGAATTTCCTATTTGGTTGGATACAACCTCTGGGCTATTGACCCTCATGATTACACAGAACAAGGCTCCTATGGGCCAAGAGCCTATGATTTACACTGTTATGAACCCTTTAACTGGTAGATTTCAGAGAGCCAACAGAGAAGGGATGTAACCTGCTTTCTTGGCCTGCAGGGCACCCTCTCCAAGAGACAGATACACTTGAGGTCAGTGTACCTAGGGGTCCAATAGATCTCACTTCACTGCTGCATTCTGTTTGTTTGTTTGTTAAGCATTCCATTCGTTTACATCTCTTATCCAAGCATTGAGGATAGATAATTCCTTCACCTCAAGGCTGCTGGAGCTCCATGCTCACAATAGATGAAAAGCTTCCCTCTTCATCCAGTGTCAGTTTCCTCTGTCATTAGGAGCTCATTGTATCTTGTCCATCTGTCTAAATCATTCACGAAATTCTCTATTTCATAAACATGAATTTACTATCTGCTCATTGTATTAAAATAGACTCACAATTTCAACCCTCTAATAGTATATGAGAGAGGAAATAACAAACCACAAGAAGAAATGCCTGTCTCCAGCTCAAGGACATGAGAAGAGAGAGTCCATTTCATCCCCAAATTGGTTTGAAATATAGAAAGGAAGGTTGCATATAGACACTGGCCAGAGCTAGAGATAGCACATGTGTGGAATAGCCCTTTGTGAGGGGAACATGCTGGCTAAGCACACAGACATGTAATGTCTACATAGACATATAGAAGCCACCAGATGGACATAGCTGGCTAGATAAAGGGTAGATATGGGTAGGGGGCAAAGGCCAAGTGTGTCTAGTAACATAAAGCCTATGGGAGACATTTATTTACAGATGTTCTGTGTGTGAGAGTCCTGAAAGTCTTCTCTCTTTACCTCTCCTTCCTTCTCTCTGCCCTGTCTCTACTTGTTTCCCCCTCTGTGGTGTGTGTGTGTGTGTGTGTGTGTGTGTGTGTGTGTGTGTGTGTGATGTATTCATCCTATAACTGGATAACAAAGAAAGATTGCTTTGACTATGTTAAGCAGTTGGCATCTATAATAATCATTTTAAAAATGTTGACAACTGAGTGGTTAAAGGTACTTGCTGACCAACCTGATGACTGGAGTTAAATTCTAGGCACCCACATGCTAGAAGGATAGGACTCACATCTTCTAGTTCTTTACTGTCCTTCACATGCACACACATGCACATATACACAGATACTAAAATATGCGAACAGGAAAGATCAATATTCTATAAGAAATCCAATTGATTAATTTAATTAAAACCCATAAGCACAGGAAGAGCTCAACAGCACCCTTTTGTTGAGATAACTTTATAAAGATCACTGGTTACACTAAAGAGTCACAGTAGAATAAATCATGGGCTTCCAGAGTTGTCTCATACCCCAGGAAATCATGTGGTCCCTGCCTTCATGGGCATATCTTTATCTATGACTATGCCTGTTGTTGGTGTGTTGGGTTTAGGGGCAGTGTCTTTTGTAGGCATGGAGCATCAGAGAAACAGACTACAAAAATCCAATCCAGTTGTGTGAAGACCCTCCCCTCACATATCTGAGCACTGACACAGATAGATCAGTTCCAAAAGTAGCCTCATGTAAATCTTATTTAGAGGGTGCTTAGTTGACTTTGGTTTTGTCCCTCCCTTATTCAAAGTTGATTAGAAACTGTGGCAGCATCAGTTCATGGCAGAAACTCTGCACTGGTAACCAACCAGTCTCTTCTTTCTCAAAATGCTGTGTATTACCTAAGTAAACACAAATATTTCTAGTTTGTTGATTGGATATCAGTAAACATACTCTGTAAAAAATACTAAAAAAAAAATCTGGCTTTCAAGCACTAAGGAGATGGGGTATCAGAAGGTGAAGAGCTAAATCCATACCAGGAATAAGAATCCTTAGAAACTCACCCTGCAAAAGGCAGAAATTAGGTGTCCATAAGAGGAGAAAGGTTGGTAATGTGAGAACAACCAAAGACTAGTCATGTATTTATTTGATCTCAGTTTTGATAATTACAGAGCAAGGCAAACGTTCATTTGGTGGATTATTGGAGCTAACAGAAACCATAGTTTTTTATTTACAAAGAACCACACAAATGTACACAGAAATGTATTTACAGAATTACAGACAGAAAACTAAAGCTTCTGAAAGTTGATAGAAGAT
The DNA here is from genome assembly GCA_028551405.1 of Uromys caudimaculatus. Lineage (NCBI taxonomy): Eukaryota > Metazoa > Chordata > Mammalia > Rodentia > Muridae > Uromys > Uromys caudimaculatus. The sequence goes on from CM052715.1 coordinate 14,468,026, forward strand.
GAAATAAGTAGGGGAGGGTACAAACTACTTAAAAATGTACATGCCTCTTCATTCAATATTCAAATTGATCACTTCTCTGTTCGATTAATAATAAATCCAAAAGAATCCCCTAAACAAGACGACAAAGAAAACAAAAGTTAGGAAAAAAAATGAATAAAGACAAAACAGAAAAACAGCAAGGAAACAAATTACTCCACCAATCTATATTGAAGAAAAACATACTACTTAATGGTCAGAGAAGGTTAATGACATTCCATGTGCTTTGACTATATCTTCTAGGTAATTATAATGGGGATTATTCTCTCCAATGTTGCCTGTCATCATCTGGATTAAATGATGATAATAATGGTGGTGATAATGTTAGTGGTTATTACTGGTAATAAATAATCATTTTTTTTATTTATTTGGCTTTTCCTACTTTTAGTGTACTTACATACAGATTCTTGCACTGAAAGCCTAGGAAACAGGAAAGGCATGAGTCAGGGGCCTTACCCTGAGTAAAATCATCTCAGCTTCTATCGGTGTTGGGATCTCTCACTCTACAACACTTTTAGTTCATGAAAATGTAGATATTTTCACATTTGCCTATGAGATGGATTCCATATTCGAGTATGATTATTTCTTCTTTTTTGCTACATTGCTCTGTTCCTTTCTATCTCACTCTCTCCCTCACACAGAGAGACACACATACCCATGCATCATCTTATGTGTTTCAAAGCAATTTCCAAAGAAGAGACTTGATCATCCTTGGCTGTACCACTAAAAATATTGACAAATTCATCCCAGCCTTTTGGCTCCTTGGCACAGTCAAAGAAGAAGGGGATGAAACTGGCAGCAGATTAGATTAGCCACCAGGATGTAGAAGGGCTTGTGTGTGTGAGTGCCACCTTCATGGCATCTTGGCTGGTTGCTACTTATTCCTCATTGTCTGGAGTGGGCCTCAAGGATTAAGTGAGCAGCTGCACCCCTAAGATGGCAGCCAGATGGAGCTGGATAATAAATAGAGCAGGTGGATCTCTCTCAGAAGCACAGCTTCAGCCAGGGCTGGCTTTCTCGAGAGTCCGGAAGGTCTGTCCTGGCTGTGCTTTACTTTTTTCTAGAAGCATTCCCAATGAGCTCTACCCACTGTGGCTGACTGGCTGCCATTTCCCCTTTCTTGCCCTTTTTCTTTTGCTGTCTGTTTCTCTTTATTTCAGCTTGAGACACCTTTGGAATCTCAGAACCTATGGATTCCCACTGTCCCTTGGGATGGGTTACCAGGAAGATTCCCTTCTTTATTTCTGTGCAACTACTATCCATCTCCTCTGGGCATGTTGTGTATACCAACTCTATAAAAATACATATTCAGGAGAGCAAAAAAGGGCTAGAATGAGAAGGAGAAAAATAAAGATGCTGCCTCTATTTTAATCGCCTTCCATGTTTGGTCTCTTACAACCTTCTTCCCACTTCAGATAAAGTCTAGAGCTCTGCCTTCAGGGATGCTTTCAACACCCACTGCTTGCAAGTACAAAAAGATTGCCCTTTGTAAGGTGTTCAAAGCAGATGTAGCAAAGTGCTGGCAGCTTGAGAGAAGTCCTGTACTTCCTTTTGCAGGATCAGGCAGGTAAGGGGCATGCTGAGCACTTTGCTGAAGTCTGCTTTACATTGGATGATAAATGTTTGAAATCCTTGAATCTGTCCAAAGTGAACGCAGTATTTAAAGAAACAAGGGACACAAGAGTGGCTGAGGAGTGCTGCTCACTGTGGTTCAAGGTCCCAGACCTACCAGAATGATCTTCTTCACCTGTATAGTCTCAGTCTAGCAATGTGCCCACAGTCTTCTCTAGCTCTGACATTCAGTGGCTTGTCTCAACCTTTCTCTCCAGACACCACAATATAACACTTGGTTTTCAGAGTAATGACAATGAGTCATGTAGAGGAAGGAAGTTCTGCTTCAGCTACTGTCATTCTCCACAGTTGGGGACGCTGAGAGCAAAAGGATTCTGCAGAACTCAATCTTTCAGACAGCTGAATATTATGTACTAAAGTATAAGAAACCCAGATTTTATTCTAAACTGCTTAAAAAATAAACTTTGTCTTACATTTTCAGTCATATTGAATGTTTGTTCTTTTTTTCTTCTTAGTAAATACATGAAGGAAAAGATATCTTGCCATTCTTTGGATGATTCAGGGCCCTGCTGGGCAAGGATCCTTGTAGTACAGGGAAACCTGCTGAGAGATGGAGCACAGATTCCTGCTGAGAGATGGAGATGCACCATGGGGTTCTCCTGTGGGTCTCCCCTGGGACTCTGTCCATTCCTTCAGTTTTTGTTGATCTGCCTGAGCTGTAATCAGAAGGACACTGCTTTAATGTAAGGAGCTTCAGGGCATGGAGCAGGGCAGGACATTCTTCAAGTCAAAGGAAAGATCAGTGGCAGATCTTTACTATGTGTGCTAGCCTTAGAGGAGTCTAGTTACCCATAGTGCCTAACTCAAATCCCTGGTTTTATTTTTCAGAGGGTGTGTGTCTCTGAAACATTCAAGGTTGGCATAGAATTGATTCATATAATTATGGAAGAAGACCATCTTATTTTTGAGCCATTTGTACATTATATTCTATAATTGTATTAATTCTTTAATATAGAATTGCCTATTTGGTGAGGGATAATGCATTTATAAGCAATCACCAGTCATATTCAGGAAAAACCCTACTATTCTTGGGTAATTGTAAAATGCCTGGCTAGAATCACATATACTCAAATGTAATTTTTTTCCTTTTGCTTTCTCTGTTTTTTGTGCCCTCCTCTTCTTCCTATCCTCTCTTGTTGAAGAACACCAATTCTTGGTGTAAATCCTACAAGGATTTTGCGTTTTGCTTTCCTGCCTAGAGATTCAGAAATCTGGAGTCTCTTAATTTCCTCCTTCCCTTTGTCTGCAGTACTGAACACACTAGATGGGTGATGGGGATTTGGTTGGCCACCTGAAAAAACAGGCTTCTGCCAAAATGTATGATAAGGAATTTGTGATCAAAATGGAAGCGAAGTTTACATTATGAAATAATGTTACTTTCCTAGAAAGCATGAGCACCCTTAACCATGTAGCTTTTCTGCTGAGCTCATGTGTAGAGGAGCAAACATTCAGCCATAATATCTGGTGGTAGGCTGGGACAGTTCTATAATAGGAGACTTCAGCCAGATTGAATTTAATTCCTGTGTGCTTTTTGTTTGGATAAGTTGTTAAAGAGAATCTTATAGGAAGTTTTATTCTCCTAAATTCTAATCAGATGTATGTGCTTAGTTCAGAGATGAAGGATCATGCCTTGTTCAAGTTTCATTCCAGGTCAAAGGCAATAAGAGTTCACATGAGGTTTTAATCCTCATAGTCTGAAGCTCATGCTCGCACTTGTAGATGGTTCTTGCCCTCTGTCCCTATTCATCAATTGTTTTACTTCTTCATACATGGTCATAGGAGTCCATTGTATGGATAGTATTATTATAGCCAGCAACTAGGAACTAACCCTTTCTATAGACATAAAACGTGATACTTAGATGCTAGAGAGTGGAAAACAAATTCTTCAACATTTTAAGGTGTGGTTGAAAACAACAAATAGTTGTTCTTCTTTGGCCACTTACTGAATGACACAGGCAGTTGCTTATTCAGAATTTGAGCTCAGAAAAAAAGACGAGTTTGCAATAGATCTAAATTGACCTAAAGAGGGCTCCCATTTGAACCATGAGATCCATTTTTTGGAAGGGATGTTCTATAGATTTATTGCAAGTTATTTTCTTAGGACTTTGGAATCAAATCATTTTCACGTTCTAACTAGTCTCCCATTGATGTATATACATTTTGATTTATTTGTAGGCTTTCAGAGAGACTAATGCTTGTCCTTGGACCAGCAAGTTATCATTCAACTTGGTTTTCATTAGCAGGTCTGCCCCACCAAGTCATGACATTGAGCCTGAACAGATTTTTCCTATTATTAAACAGAAAAGATATATATGACATTGGACTCATGTGTGTTGTATGAAGAAATGTATCAGTTATTCATGGCTCCTACAGTTCTTATCAACTTACTTGTTTCTTTTTTACTACTTAACCTCAGAGAAAATCATGACTTTGTGTCTTCCATATGATTCAGTGTGATGTTCATACACTGCTATAAAACCTAAGTGTATGACATGACAGGCCCCTTTTAGATGATTCAGAAAGAACATAATTAATGCAAATCTTCTTAACTGAAGTACATTGAATGGTATACAAAAAATGATGGTAATAGCTATATAATATACACCAATTTATACAATGTTAATAAGTTAGCTTGATGGCCTCAGACAAGAAAAGAACATGTGTAGAAAATTGTTGCAACATAGGTCTGGGGAGGAGGCAAGTATGGAGAGGTATCTGAATGGGCATTTAAGGGGAAATATTTGTGTCTCCTATGAATGGTCAGTAAAGGACGATCCCAGGGAAGTAAGATCTCCATAAGTAGGTATTTAGAAGAATCTGTTCTGTAGCTTCTCTCTGACTTATTTTCCCAGCCGTGCCTGTCATTATCTAATATGTTCATCAACAAAATGGCCATGGTGGCAGCGATGCAGAGAATACATAGGTACAGTGACATGTGCTCCCACTCACAAAGCTGACCTGGCTAGAGTCACTGCTGAGTACCCAATCTGCTCACAGCAGAGAGCAACTCTGACATGGCACCAGTCCCCAGAGTGAGGAGCCAGCTACCTGGAGGCAGGTTGATTGCATTGGCCTGCTTCCACCATGGAAAGGAGAGTTCATTGTTTTTTTTTTTTTTTTTTTTTTTTTCAAAAGATACTGCCTCTATGGATTACTCCTTTATGACACATAGCCTCAAAAACAAATTACAGAAGTCATATATTTGATGTACTTTGATGACTTTGGCCTAGAGATATGAGGTCATTTACAATTATAAACAAGCAAACACAAGATTTACTTTTTTACGTTGAAATGTATGAACTATCAGAAGGTTCAAATTTCAAAATGGGTAAGGAAATCTCTGCAATGTAGAATGAACTACACAGCACTCACAAATAACCACAGAATATTGCTTCACATTCTTTCCATCATGATATTGCTGTCGGTATCCTGGATGGCAGAGGGATTTGCTTTGGAATGTTGCCAGTTATGAGAGCAGAAAAGAGGCCTCATGGGGTCTTATACTTTTCACTACCCATGGCATTCACAGGAAGTTCAAAGGACCCAGAGCCAGAACACTCTGATCACGATGAGAAAGTCAGAGGTGAAAGAAGGCAATAGCTGGCAGAGTCCTCAACACTGAATGATAGTAGTTTTTTGTGAGGGAGGATTCAATGGATGCTGTATAATTCTACATGCAAGATTGGGGCCATTTAGTTTAGGTGCAGATGGTCAGATTCATAGTCCTGAACCAGTCTCAGCTCCTTGGCACAATAGAGTAATCTGGGCTCCAATCATTCTGATCACTAACATTGCACATTCTTTGAGAAGACTCCATATTTTATATCACATTTTAGAATTATTTCATGCCAAATTCTACAATATTGTTATTTTCTGTGAGAAGAAACAGTGTTTTCAGCTATTTATTTAGAAAAGACATTGATAACGGAGACACAATGGAGCTGTCATTTGCTTGGTTTGGGTTTCTTACAACCTCTCCACCATACCCAGTCCACATTTCCAAGTGATTTAAGTCACAGGAAATAGATAAGTAAGTATTATAGCATTGTTGGAGAACATCCTTGCATGTAAGTCTGGCAGTTGGCTATTTCTTTTTTTTTTTTTTTTTTTTTTTTTTGGTTTTTTGAGACAGGGTTTCTCTGTGTAGCCCTGGCTGTCCTGGAACTCACTCTGTAGACCAGGCTGGCCTCGAACTCAGAAATCCACCTGCCTCTGCCTCCCAAGTGCTGGGATTAAAGGCGTGCGCCACCACTGCCCGGCCCGCAGTTGGCTATTTCTAGCAGCTCTGAAGATAATGTGTTGGGGTGACATGCCTTCCTGGATAAGATTGTTTTGAACAATATGAGAAATCAGTGGCATTCAGGCCAAATTAAATCTAATTTACTCTACAAATTGCCAAACTATCAGTCCTATTAAATCTGTTTATTAAAAGGCAGGAGAGCCAGCCTGGGTCACAAGCTGTGGCTGGGATAATAAGACAACGAAGAAGCCCACTAATGTAGATAAATCATGTTTGATTTGCAGGCTAGCCATAGCCAATGGAAGGGCTTTCACCTCCTCTCTCCTGTCATTGGAGGTGTCTGCAAGCCAGTTGAAATGTCCCCAGAGTCAGGCTGTCCTGATTGATTCCCATGACACTGGAAAGCTCATGTCATTGTCCCTAACCTGAGGTCATTAATAAAACTAACTTTATTTGTCTCTAGTTATCCATTCTACAAAGTGCTACTTAAGCAGGTCTTCATGATTTATGGATGAGTGGGATCAGTGAGGTAGAATGCTGCAGTAGGATGGAAGCAGTGGCAGAGGGCTGGGAGGAGGGGACCGGCTATGCTATGATGCCAGAGTATAAGCAAGAAAGTAAAAATATAACCTCACAGGCAAGGAATTTGGAGGTACCCTTAAAACATGAGGCTTTTACGCTTGAACTCACATCTTGGTGTTTGATGCACACGGAAGGCAAAGGCAGTGTAAATAAAGGCTTTGTTTTCAGAAACTGTAAGCCTTAATTTTAAGTTTTTCCTAGCGTCTATGTACTCTCAGGTTCTACCTCTCATTGAAAGTCCAACCTCATTGGAAGTCCACTTTCCTCTTTTTTTATTGGTTTTCTTATTTATTTACATTTCAAATGTTATGCCCCTTCCCAGTTTCCCCTCCACAAGCCCCCTATTCCCTCTTCCCTCTCCCTGCCTCTATATGGGTGCTCCCCCAGCTGCGCACCCATTCCTGCTTCAGCAGCCTAGCGTTCCCCTATTCTGGGTCATCAAGCCTCCACTGGACCAAGGGACTCCCCTCCTAGTGATGCCAAATAAGGCAATCCTCTGCTACATATCCAGCTGAAGCCATGAGTACCCCCTGTGTATTCTTTGGTTGGTGGTTAGCCCCTGGGAGCTTTCGGGGATCTGGTTGGTTGATATTGTTCTTCCTATGAGATTGCAACCCCCTTCAGCTCCTACAGTCCTTGCTCTAATTTCCCCATTGGGGTCCTTGTGCTCATTTGGGCCACCCACCCATCTCCAAAATTTTAACCACTCTCATCTTGAGAAGCTCCCATCTGATATTGTAGACCTTGGCTCTTCTTTTTCGAACTGATGCTGTAGTATTAATAACCTATGGACTGAGAATAGTAACGCACTTCACCATATCACACTTTAATGAGCTGTTCTTAAACATTTTCTTGAAAGTTCAAAATAAAATACACGACTCAGTGTTTTTCTGAAGATCACATTTGTGATTGCCCTTAAGTTCTCTCTCAATATTTTACAAGGTCATTTTGTTCCTGAGGGGAAGAGATCTCGTTACAGATGTGAATTGCAGTGAGGTAGGGACTGGTTTGCAGAAACAATGTGTTTTGAATTCCTCTTTCTCGGGCCAGGATCCTCAACATGTTAGATGTGTAAGCAAACAGGGTATGTTGAAGCTTCAAGATTGGGATTTCCAATTCAGAAGTGTTTCCTATGTTAAAGTGCATTTTAAAGACATAGTTTACAGATTGTTTTAGCATTACATCACCTCAGAAACCTTTTGCAATAATTTTCTTAATCTAGAAGAGGGGAGATTATTGGAAGTGAGAAGACTCTATTGAGCATGGGGTCTCATACCCCAAATTTTAACCTGTGGAATAAACTTTTGGGCATGGTCCTCATTTTGCACAATCCCGTACTGGGCCTTGGAAACCTCTGAAGAAGTACTGAGGTTGGAGCAGGAAGGAATGGAAATAGCTCACAGTAATCCAAGGGCTTTATTAGACTATAATTAGAAGTGATGAGAGAAATCCAAGTGAAGGAAATTTAAGCTGAATTGCAGGAAAAAAATACGAGTCTCTCACAATGAAGAGTATTCAACTGTGGAGGAGGATGACAGAGACAGAGCAGGGGCAGTCACTCATAATTTCTTTATTGGTAATTTGGTCTCTATATTTCAGATGAAACACGTATCTGGGAAGCATGCCAAGCCATGCAAGGGATGCCCTTTAACCGGAATTCAGGGTGATAGCACTAATGGCTCAGAACGGAAAATGAGATCATCTCAAGAACCAGCTGAGAATGAGAAGTCAAAAGAACAAGGTGTTCTTGTAGGTTTGTGTCCAGGTACCACGAACATCATTTCTGATATTCAGAGTTGAGAGCCCAAGCCATCAGAGCATAAACTAGCCATCTTTCTCATCAATAGTTCTATACTGTTTCCCACTGTAAAGAATTCTGAGTTCTCAGAAAATCAAGAGTCTATGCAATGAGAATTTAAGATGTCACTCTATTCCATGCAAGATATTCATTTACATGGGAAAAAATCAGAGATGATAAAAAAATGAGATAAAACATAAACAGACTTCTTTGCATCACTATGGTACTTAAAACTTATTTAGGAAAACAAACCTTTGTTGTTTCCGAGTTAGTGTCTTAAATAGCAGCTTATTTTTCTGTAGTCTCTCAAACCCAGGTGGATCTTTGCAGGCTTCTATTTTTATGACTTCTCACTTTAGTCTTTCCAAGGACTGTACAATCTGTTCTCAACTAACCACTGCAGCCATTTGTAGGCTAATCATCTTCTACTTTGCTTTTCTGACATGCTTAGTGTTCTTCTCAACATATATGTATGAAACATACAACAAAGTACCTGCATATCCAATATTTGTAGATACACCCATACAATAAAAAAGCATGGTTTTTTGTTTGCTTTTTAATAGCCCAAGAATCTAGTGTTTCTGAGAATATAAATTTTTAAACATACTGTTTTTATTTTTAAACTCAATCTCCTTATTTTTCTTCAAGCCCATTTCCTACCTCTGCTAAAATAGCACATTCATATGTGAGCCTATTCTTGTCCTACCTAGAATCTTTCCTCTCTCAGGCTACTGAGCCACAAATCCAGCTATCCTGTAAAGTCTCAAGAGAGGCACCACTCACCCAAACTCTCCTTTCCAGAAAGAAACTCACCTTTCTGAAACCTGTTGAGTGATCTAAGACTAGCCTGTGCATCTGTCTTTTGAGAGGTCTTGGCATGCATGTCTTCCTCCCTTATTCAGACGTACTTTATTAAACTTCAGATTGTATTTCACATAGCTTCACACTCCCTGAAGCACCAGAAGGGTTTATCCTGCCCATTGGGTGATCCTTTTAGTGGGGAATTTAACAACCAGAAGATGGATCTTTTCACTGTATCCTTCATCCACTTATCCTCTGCTTGACCTTTCCTTCAGGGTCAGTCTATTCATTTTAATACCATTCATAAGGCTAATTGTCAGCTCTCCACTGTAATTGACAAGTTCTCCTGGTCTTCCTGATCTGTTTTTCCCCCCACTGGTCTTCCAGAGCAGCTAGTGCTTCTACTTCTCATAACTGGCTCCCAAGGCCATCTTAAACCTGACTTCTCTGAAATCCTCTCTGGGCATCAAGCTTCATGCTTCCCCACTTGCATATTTTATTTTTTAAAAATAGTATTTTGGTTGCTATAAGCCAAACGTTAATTGAGAGATACAAAGAATGTGTTAAAATGAATGATTGCACCCTGGGTTAAAATCTGAAGAGGGCTCATCAGTTTGGGAAGTTGGGCAAGCATAAAGCTCCTGCTATTTGAAGACTTAATTAGTTCATCTGTAAAATGGGAGCAATAATGAAAATGTTTCACAGAAGTGAAGATTCAATGGGTTGATACATAGAAAGCACATAGGTCAGTGAGAGCTGCATATGGTGGCATAGGTGTGTTGATGATTATCGTTATTATCAAAACACTTCTTGTTCTCTATCTTCTCTTGCAAGTGCATGGTAGAATCCTATAATTTTCCAATTCGTAACAAATGCATTCAATTAAAGTAATTTAATTAAAAATGTTTATTATGTACCTTCAAGGTATAAGGATAGTCATAAGGACCAGAAGAGAGCAAAGAAAGCATTGCTCCTTTATTACATTAAGGAACTTATGTTTTATTGGTGGAAGATAAATGATAAATAAATACATATAATTGCATGTAGTATAGTATACAAAGTCATGTAGATTACTGCAGCCCTGTATTGATTAGCCAATATACACACAGTATAAGAGAATATATAACATATAATGGCACAAGCACTCATATATTATATACAGAAGAAATCAGGGGTGAAAAATGGAGCTAGGGTGTCTATTTTGCAAAGGGTAGTTAAGGAATGGCTGTCTGCTAAAAAACTCTGACTTGAGCTTGCTTTGGCTTTTCCTTACAGGCTTTTGACTTCACTTGGTGATATTTCCTTTCACATACACATGCTCTCTTTTTGTAAATTTGACACGAAAATTTTATACAAAGAAGGAACCTTGTGGATACCTGAGGGGAGGAAGGATATTCCAAGAAGAAATAAACAGAAGTGCAAAAATCCCTGAAATTGCAAAATATTTTGTTTTGTTTTGTTTTCTGTAAGAAGCCAGTGTAAAGCAAGCATGTGAGATCTGAGGAAGGAGAGAGGAAGAAGGAAAGTTAGTGTCTGGCGATGTGCTAGGCTAGGTGATCACATTTCAAGTTATGGAGCAAACTATCACAGCATTGGTGGTTTAATTGTGAGCCACTTTAATCATATGCAAGTTTTCATTAATAAGGAAGCAAAAGTCATATACCTGATGTCTTGTCCTACATCTTGTATTTAGAAACCTGATAATCTTTGTGGTCTTCATCTTTAGACAGTTTTTTCTTTCTAAGTGGATTCTCTCTCTCTCTTTTTTTTTTTTTTTTGCTTTTTGTTTTTATTTTCTTTTGGTTTTATTTATATTTTTATCGTAAAAATAATTTTTTTCATTATTTTTTTTAAATTTACATTTCAAATGTTTTCCCCTTTCCATGTCTTCCCTTTGGAAACACCCTATCCCATCCCACCTCCCCCTGCCTCTATGAATGTATTTCCCCCACCCACACACCCATTCCCGTGTTCTCTCCCTGACATTCCCCTATACTGGGGCATCTAACACTCTCAGACCCAAGTGCCTTTCCTCCCACTGATGGCCAACATGGCTTTCGTCTGCCACATATGTGGCCAGCACCATGGGTCCCTTTATATACATTCTTTGTTTGGTGATCCAGTCTCTGGGAGCATCGGGGGACCTGACCAGTTGACACTGTTGCTCCCTCCCCATGGGGCTGCAAACTCCCTCAGCTCCTTCAGTCCGTTCTTCAACTCCTCCCTCTAGGACCCCATGCTCAGTCCAACAGTTGCTGTGAATTGAATCATGGGTGTTCTGAAATTTTGAGCTAATATTCGCTTATCAGTGAGTACATACTGTGTTTGTTCTTTTGTGACTGAGTTACCTCACTCAGGATGATATTTTCAAGTTCCATCCATTTGCCTGCGAATTTCATGAAGTCATTGTTTTTAATAGTGGAGTAGTATTCCATTGTGTAAATGTACCACATTTTCTGTATCCATTCCTCTGCTGAGGGATATCTGGGTTGTTTCCAGCTTCTGGCTATTATAAATATGGCTGCTATGAACATAGTGGAGCTTGTGTCTTTATTACATGTTGGAGCATCTTCTGGGTATATGCCCAGGAGTAGTATAGCTGGGTCTTCAGGTAGTATTATGTCCAATTTTCTGAGGGTCTGCCAAATTGATTTCCAGAGTGGTTATACCAGCTTGCAATCCCACCAGCAATGGATGAGTGTTCCTCTGTCTCCACATCCTCACCAGCATCTGCTGTCACCTGAATTTTTGATCTTAGTCATTCTGACTGAGATCCTGGAATCTCAGGGTTGTTTTGATTTGTATTTCCCTGATGACTAAGGATGTTGAACATTTCTTTAGGTACTTCTTAGCCATTTGAGTTTCCTCAGTTGGGAATTCTCTGCTTAGCTCTGTTCCCCATTTTTTGATAGGGTTATTTGTTTCTCTGGAGTCTAACTTCTTAAGTTCTTTGTCTAAATTGGATATTAGCCCTCTATCAGATGTAGGATTGGAAAAGACCTTTTTTCCAATCTGTTGGTTGCCATTTTGTCTTATTGACAGTGTCCTTTGTCTTACAGAAGCTTTGCAACTTTATGAGTTCCCATTTGTTGATTCTCGATCTTAGAGCATAAGCCATTGGTGTTCTGTTCAAGAACTTTTCCCCTGTGCCCATGTGTTCGAGACTTTTCCCCACTTTGTCTTCTATTAGATTCAGTGTATCTAGTTTTATGTGGAGGTCCTTGATCTACTTGGACTTGAGCTTTGTACAGGGAGATAGAAATCGATCAATTTGCATTCTTCTACATGTTGACCTCCAGTTGAGTCAGCACCATTTGTTGAAAATGCTGTCTTTTATCCACTGGATGGTTTTAGCTCCTTTGTCAAAGATCAAGTAGGTGGGTTCTTTTCTCGTCTTCAATTCTATTCCATTGATCAACCTGCCTGTCACTGTGCCAATACCATGCAGTTTTTATCACTACTGCTCTATAGTATAGCTTGAGGTCAGGGATGCTGATTCCCCCAGAAGTTCTTTAAATGTTGAGAATAGTTTTTGCTATCCTGGGTTTTATGTTATTCCAAATGAATTTGAGAATTGCTCTTTCTAACTCTATGAATAACTGAGTTGGAATTTTGATGGAGATTGCATTGAATGTGTAGACTGCTTTCAGCAAGATGGCCATTTTTACTATGTTAAACCTGCCAATCCATGAGCATGGAAGATCTTTCCATCTTCTGAGGTCTTCTTCGATTTCTTTCTTCAGACACTTGAAGTTCTTATACAGATCTTTCACTTGCTTGGTTAGAGTCACACTAAGATACTTTATATTGTTTGTGACTATTGTGAAGGGTGTCATTTCACTAATTTCATTCTCAGCCTATTTATAATTTGAGTATAGGAAGGCTACTGATTTGTTTGAGTTAATTTTTTATCTGGCCACTTTGCTGAAGTTGTTCATCAGCTGTATCAGTTCTCTAGTGGAGTTTTTTGGGTCACTTAAGTATACGATCATATCATCTGCAAATAGTGATATTTTGATTTCTTCCTTTCCAATTTGTATCCCATTGACCTCCTTTTGTTGTCTAATTGCTCTAACTAGAACTTCAAGTACTATAGTATTGAATAGATAGGGAGAGAATGGACAGTCTTGTCTATTCCCTGATTTTAGTGGTAATGCATCAGGTTTCTCTCCATTTAGTTTGATGTTGGCTACTGGTTTGCTGTATATTACATTTACTGTGTTTACGTATGGACCTTGAATTCCTGACATTTCCAAGACTTTTATCATGAAGGGACGTTGAATTTTGTCAAATGCTTTTTCAGAATCTAATGAAATGACCATGTGGTTTTTTTCTTTGAGTTTGTTTATGTAGTGGATTACATTGATGGATTTCCAGGTATTGAACCATCCCTGCATCCCTGGGATGAAGCCTACTTGATCATGATGAATGATTGTTTTGATGTGTTCTTGGATTTGGTTTGTCAGAATTTTATTGAGTAATTTTTGCATCGATATTCATAAGGGAAATTGTTCTGAAGTTTTCTCTCTTTGTTGGGTCTTTGTGAGGTTTTGGGATCAGTGTAACTGTGGCCTCATAGAATGAATTGGGTAGTGTTCCTTCTGTTTCTATTTTGTGGAATAGTTTGAAGAGTATTGGTATTAGGTCTTCTTTGAAGGTCCGATAGAATTCTGCACTAAATCCATCTGGTCCTGGGGTTTTTTTGGTTTGGAGACTTTTAATGACTGCTTCTATTTCTTTAGTGGTTATGGGACAGTTTAGATGGTTTATCTGATCCTGACTTAACTTTGGTATTTGGTGTCTGCTTAGAAAATTGTCCATTTCATCCAGATTTTCCAATTTGGTTGAGTATAGGCTTTTGTAGTAGGTTCTGATGATTTTTTTAATTTCCTCAGAATCTGTTGTTATGTCTCCCTTTTTATTTCTGATTTTGTTAATTTGAATACTGTCTATGTGCCCTCTGGTTAGCCTGGCTAAAGGTTTATCTATCTTGTTGATTTTCTCAAAGAACCAACTCCTGGTTTTGTTGATTCTTTGTATAGTTCTTTTTGTTTCTACTTGGTTGATTTTAGCCCTGAGTTTGATTATTTCCTGCCTTCTACTCCTCTTGGGTTTATTAGCTTCTTTTTGTTCTAGAGCTTTCAGGTGTGCTGTTAAGCTGCTAGTGTATGCTCTCTCCAATTTCGTTTTGAGGAATTTAGAGGTATGAGTTTTCCTCTTAACACTGCTTTCATTGTATTCCATAAGTTTGGGTATGTTGTACTTTCATTTTCATTAAATTCTAGGGAGTCTTTAATTTCTTTCTTTATTTCTTCCTTGACCAAGTTATCATTGAGTAGAGCATTGTTCAGCTTCCATGTGTATGTGGACTTTCTCTTGTTTTTGTTGTTATTGAAGACCAACCTTAATCTATAGTGATCTGATAGGCATGAGATTATTTCAATCTTCTTTTATCTGTTGAGATTTGTTTTGTGACCAATTACATGGTCAATTTTGGAGAAAATACCATGAGGTGCTGAGATTCTCTTATCCCAGTGAACAATTTGGGGCTTCTCATGACCACTCTTTGTGCTGCCCAGTGGGATTCTGGAGTCAGATAAACCTGTCTAAGTTTTATTCTTGGTTGAGACTTGTTGTATAAGTCCTGGCAGTACTGCTGTTTCAAGTTCCCAGGGGTTGAGCAGGAAAGGTGAAATATTCCCAAATACGTATTTGACTGTGATCATGAAAGTATGCCAAGCTTATGCTGCCTGGGTCCTCATAATGGGCCACATATATTCCTCGTTCAGAAGAATTCCATTTCTATGAATAAATTTCTTGCAAGTTTTTCTCCTAAAGTTTTATCTGTTCTTTCTTGGATATGGTTTTTACCTGTGGATAGTTCCTATCATATAAAAGTTACTTATTTTGTAAATGAACATGTATTTCTGATTTTAGCATGTTCACAATGAGAAATCAGGAGCTATTTTAAATTTTTGAAAGACATCTTATTTGTGTTTTCAATCCAGAGATATTCTCAAATAAATGTGTGTGATTCTTATGTATGAAATTAATTTTATTCTGTTAGGAAAGAAAAATCTGTATTTATTTTATGTTCTGATAAATTTGTATTTGGGATATGTATGCTGGCTGTGACATAATTAGATTCCTGAATACATATGTTCTACTGCAAGGTATCTCTCTGGTGTCACTGGTGTCATATAAGTTTTACCAAGCCATGTTGCAGTCATATCATTCCAACCACACACACACACACACACACACAGAGGAAGAAAAATATAAACAGCATAGATATACAAAGTTACTCACACATACATAGTACATATGGACACACACACAAAACATACACAACATATATGCAAACACATATAATCACACAGAAATCCACACAGCATACACAGACAAATACAATAATATTCACAGCATGCACACACACAAACATACACACCATTTGGAAACATACACAACGTAGAGAAAACACACTCAAATATAGGTAGCACATACAAACATGAGCATATACAGTGTATACACACAAACAAACATACAGATCACAGAAAGCACACACACACACACACACACACACACACACACACACACACACACTTACATATACAGAACACATTCACACATACATACCATTTTCTTTCTCATGCAGATAGGTAGTTATATTTCTTTTTACTATGGTGATGTACAACTTGCTCCATATGTCTTTAATACATACTGATAAAAGTTATTATCTACATTTTATTCTACATGTCCATAGTTAGAAATATTTATTCTGTATTTTCACAGTATATCCAGAGGCCTTATTAGGAATATAAATCATTATGTACATTTTCTACGTTTCAATTCCTGGTTAAAATAATTTTGTTAAAATTTTAGTATTGTGTATTATTAAACTTTATTCTCATGTTCAATCTACAATACATTTCCCAGTCAACACAACATACTTTAAAGTCTATAATGAAAGTACCCCATTCCTCCTATTAATTTCTCTACCAGTTTTATATTTCTATTATCAATACTCAGAATCATATCTGTTTACAGTAAATAACAGCACTTTGTTTACTGCCAAGTCTGTGTTCTATATCAGCAAATATATATTATAACTGGTTTACTCTTGGGAACACATGATGTCTTTAGTAACTTGACAACTTAGAGACATTTTTTTTTTCAGGCCAGATGAACATAGATGACCTGGAAGTTGTTTATAGATATCTGTCATCTTAACATGATATCAACAGCTTTTCAAGAAGAAAAGAGTATGAGAATATTCCCTAACAAAATACTTAAATGTTTAACTTGAAAATTCATTAGACATTATCATTTTTCGTCATGGTTGTTGTTATCTCATGGGTGAAGATCTCTTGTCCACTCTCATATTTATATAATCACATTCCCTGTAGAGTAGCCAGAGAGATCATTCACTAACTTAAATCATGCAAATAGTCAGCTTAAAAGATATGTAATTTTTATCATTGTTGTTAGAAAGACCATTTGAAATTTATTGATTCACGTATCAACCATTTTATTTGCACATTAACATTCTTTGTTTGTTTAAACCAGATAGATGGTTTTCTGCAGGTCTCACCCATTTTCACATCATGGTTCTGCTGTATCCGTCTGATAGCTGGTAAATACTGGGTTGTCTTAGATGGCCTCTCACACCTGGTTGTATGTTTTGGCTGTCATGTAGGTTGTATATCTCCAAAAAATTGTCCCTTAACATGATGTTGAATAAATTGTAAGAATGTGGGCTTTATTTCCACTGTTTCAAGCTTCCATTTGTGTCACATGTACAATGTTACATTGCTAAAAGAAAGTCATTAGTTAATATAACAATTAATATGGCATTTAGTATAAAAGGGTGGAATTTAGAGGATTTATAATACTTTTCTCTCATACCTAGTGGATCATGTCTTTCTCACATGAGAAGGCAAACTCACTTTTTCTGTTACCAAATCATATCCTATGATTTAATCATAGGATATTCCTAACAACACCACGGTATTGGGATCTTTGGTTGGGTATCTTTCTTTATTTTTGATATATTGTATCTGGTACATCTTTGAACAAGAGAAATACAAATCAAACAGAGAATTGTGTATGTCCTTAGAATACATGCATTATAGAAAATACAGTACAAGAAAGACTTGGGGGGAAAGACAAGAGTGAGGAAACTAGACATGAACAATAGCTAAGAAGTCCACATTGACACTGAGAGATTTTGTCATGAAGGGTTGTACACTGTGGTGTGAATGAATCCAAGATCGAGTAGCAGAATAAGTTGCTATAACCTAGAGAGTGTGGGTCTTTTTATTGGTTTATGTTAGTAGTAAATTAAAACTCTTTCCCCTGGACACCTTGGAGGCAGCTTTCCCTAAGTACATTAAGCAATGCACTTGATTTTCTGAAAGATATGGATATAAGCCACATGGACTGTCCTGTGATAGTGTGTGCTGTTATGTCTATGAGTATACAGGGAGAAAGAAGCTGAATAGACTATTTTCAAAGCTGAGGAGAGGGTAGTGGTGGTGAGTTCTGTATATGAAGAAATTCTAGCTTAACAATCTTATAGGAAAGGTAACTTCTAACATACTTCAGCTTTCCAGAAGAAACTGGATTATATATGAACATATTCAAAGGAGTCAGATAAAATTTCAGAGTGAGGGTAGCTACATATGCATAGGGGTGGTTCAATAACTTTATTACATTTAATTCTATGGTGTTAAATAGCAGCTGGGGAACTGTGTATTTATTTTTTGCCCACCTCTGAGCTTCTTGAAATTACCCCTGCTTTAGTCTTTATGGGATGAAATGATAGAGATAAGAATTGTGAGCTCACCAGATTGTGAAGTTGGAGAACTTTGGGGGAAAAGTCGCATGAAGGGCACATTTTTTTACTGCAGTAACTGACAATTATCTTCAAAGAGGTTTCAGAAACTGCCTCATAAATGTAACATCCCAATCACACCCTGATTATTTAATGGGGAGATATGAAAATTCAGTCGACAGACCTGACACTTGCAGAAGGCTATTTTCATCTGGAACAGGCAGAAAAGACATCTCTGGGAGAAATGGTCTCTACAGGTATACAGCACACTGGAGCTCACTGGGCTGCTCCTGATCTACTGAGCCTCTGTGCCCCTCTACCCCACCTCAGTCACACACACACACACACACACACACACACACACACACACACACACACACACACAAACACACACACCCCAAAGCAACTGTTTATTTGGCCTGGCACTACTTTTTCCTGTTAGCCTTGCAATGTCCAGTCACAGCTAATAAAACGCAGATACCTTGTCCCCTTATAACAAAGGATTCTCCAGTCTCTTCTCTACATGCTAGGGACTGAACCTAGAAGCTTATAGCTAGGCACTATGTATACATACTTTTGAGTTTTATCCTCTGCCCTGTGTCTATTTTATCTAATTCCCATGACAATTGAAATATAACCCAACAAACCTCATATTTTAAATATTTTATTGATATCAGTAACATGATTTCCACATGACATATATTATATTCAAGTACACTTTGAGTCAGGAGAGTCTAAGAGACTCCCCAAATAATATACCACCATGCTCGGCTTCCTGTAGACTTGAATGGAGAAGTGTATTACCCAAGACACCTGACACCTCAGACCAAAGACAGGGAGAAACTAAGCTGGAATGGACTTGAGGACAGGTTCTCATAGTGTCTAAAGCTGATATGCAAACTGCCAAGGAAGAAATGCAATCCATAATCCTGATGTAAAGCCTATGAAGAACAGCAACAATCAGTTCTATATCTCCAGTGATATAGCAGTGAAACATATATCTTTGAGATAATCCTTAACTGTCTAGTTGGAACTAAGGCCCACTCAAAAGCAAGAAAGTCATGCCTGGTACTGTAAACCTAGCTTACTACCTGAGGCTGGTTAGGTTGCAGACCTTAGGGGAGAACTGGATGCTGCCATGTTTCTCTGTATAATAAATGACTTTATTCTAAATACCAATCTTTATACCTACTGGTAAGTGTAGCTCTCACCCATCATTAAAGAGGCTTCTTTATGAAGCAGGTGAAGACCAATACAGAGATCCTCAACTGGTAAAAATGCAGAGAATAACAGACTATGGTGTGCCCAACTGTAACTGACATATCTACTACCCAGCCTGAGGCCCAGAGAACATCACAGAAGAGCACATGGAATGATTTTAAGATCTAAAGGACCCTGATGTCGTCTACAAAATAGTGTCTTATATGTATGATATGGAAGGATCAATCCTAAATCTCAAGCATATGGTCTCTCAAACAACATATGTTGACATGTCAGTGTAGATAAGGAAAGTCCCATAAGGCTTCATCCCCAGATGAAGAGTTTCAGATAGTTAATAGCTGCTAAGATAGAAGGAGAATAAATTTTCTCCATGGATGAGTCCAAGATAACGTCCTTAATTCCTACCGGTCAGCCCATAACACATACCTGTGAAAATAGACTCACCAGGTTGTATCTACACTACACTACACACACACAGACACACAGACACACAGACACAGACACAGACACAGACACACACACACACACACACACACACCCCAATAATAATTAAAGGAGAGATCAATAACTTGAGAGGAGGGAGTAGAGATACCGGGGGAGTTAAGAAGGGGGAAAGAGGCAGTGTGGAAGTTATATACATATAAATATAACGCTTATGTATAAAATTCTCACAGTTATTAAGAATTTTCAAAAGTTATAAAAGAAAGCACTTTGCTGAGAAAATTTTCTAACATGTTAATCATGCCTTTAGAGTTTGGTCATATTGAGGTCGTGGTTCCCTTTATTGATTCTGTGTCAAAACAACTACTTGCACCTACATATCAACACATATTTTTGCCTATGACTATATCTTTGACTTTATTTTGGTCACTCCAGGAACAATGACTTTGAGTAAACTGAAATCTAAAATGTAAAATTAATTCATACTAAAGGTTGAATTCATACTGAAAGTTCGAGATAAGTTTGTCTATTATGGTGGGGAGAGGTGGTCAGGAAATGCATTGGGAAGGAAATTATAGAAATAGCTGAGACTCCCCATCTGGGGCTCTGTCCTACTTGTGCAGTTTCTCTGGATGCCTGGCATTCAGCTTTGGTCTTTAGATACTGATTGTATCTAAAGAAAGATTTCTAATGCTTATAGTGTCATAATCTGTGGCTTGGGTATTTGTGTCAAATTAAAACTACTTTGCTTTGAGGTTTCATATTACCAATGCAGACACAGTTACTGTGTCTCACGTGATGCCGTACCACCAGAGGGTAACTACATGAGATAGAGTAAGAAATATTGGAATTTGTATTGATAAGTGAATTGTTAAATATCTATTATTCAACTGCAAGTTGTTTTAAAATCCTACTCATTGCTTTAGTCAGATGGTCACTGTGCCAGAAGATTCGAAAATTTTGGAGGGTGAGGATTCAGTAATGTAAAGAGTTTGTTGGGGCAACATAGATGGTTTCTTTTTACTTGTTTTTATGTGGAGGATGTAAAAAGATTTCAGAGGGAAACTGTGTTGAAGACAATGCTAATAATACGAGATCAGGAGCATGGCTTTGTTATGGTGGAACCAACACTTTTCTACCTCATACTTGTCACCTAGTAAAATAAAAGTTAGGTAAAGATAAGTCTGTCCTCTGTCAATACATTAGCTATTTTTCTATTTATTGTAACAAACTGTATAACACAAAAAATAACAAAAACATAATGAAGAAGGAAGCTCATGAGTGTGCAATCTATCTTGGTGAGAAAAGCATGCTGGTTAGAACATATAGACTGGTAAGAGTATGTGGGTAGATCCTGTATATAGTATGAGCCTGGAGGCAGAGACGAGACTAAAAGCAGGATGAGTCTATAACTGTTAAAGCGTACTCAACTAACCTGTACTTCACCAGCATGGTCCTATGACCAAAATGGTTCTATAAACTCTCAAAACAGCAGCACCACTAGAGGCCAGATGTTCAAACATGCCAATGTATGGAGCAAGCCACAGAAAGCTGTTGAGCCAGAAAGTGAGCTCAGTTTTGAGAGTGAATAAATAGGGTGTTTCAAGGCCACTGTGAGATCCCAGCAAAAAGCAATGATAGAATTATCATGGTTGCATCTTGAAAATACCAGAAGGAATAATCTAATCTTCGAGATGTTGAATGAACTCAAATTTATTAGCAAAATTCCTGAGACTAAAAACACGATTGTCAAATGAATGTCAGAGAAAGAAATTGCTATTAGTTTAGAAAAGAAAGAGAAAATTGTGGGCTGAAACAAGTTAGCTGATGAGACTGTACATTCATCCTGGGTAGTGGTCTTTATGGGGAACTCTCTTACACCTAGAATAGCAGTGGAAACCTAGAAAATCAGTGGGGTCCGGAAATCATTTTATCATGAGGTATCAGACAAAGACTTTTTGAAATGTGGAGCAGCCACAACCTCACAACTTCTACTGAAATTATTACTATTATAAATAATTTCAATTTCATCAATAAGACTCAAATAAAATTATGACTACACAATTAAAATAAAATTGTAAATTTTGCTTATTTCATTGCCTTTTATTTCTAAAATTTATATGTGACATCTATTTTTATTACAAATGTATCATATTAATTTATAGTATGTGTATTTGTATGTTGTGAAAATTGAGCTTGCTGTTTTTACATAAAAAGAAAACATACAAGAAGGAGCATATGTGAGTGTGAGTGTGTGAGTGTGTTATGTGTGTGTGAGAGAGAGAGAGAGAGAGGGAGAGAGAGAGAGAGAGAGAGAGAGAGAGAGAGAGAGAGAGAGAGAACCTGCTGCGGAGCACTGGATTTGAAGCTGAAGGTGTGCAAATCATTATATGAAACAGAACTGCTTTTGCAATTATTCCACAGAGTAGAGGATGCTCTCTGCCAGGCAAGTACAAAGATGGTGACCAAACTATTCACTCGGAGGAGTTAGCAAGTAGGTGCCCAAAATACATAACCTAAATGACAGGTTTCGATTTTTCTTAAAGAATGCAATCCAAAGTTCTCTTTCCACCTCAAGGCCCTGCTGCCTAACAGTTTCTAACTTCCCATGCATTATCTATCCAAATGGACTGTCATTTCCACCCGAATAAACTGCCTGCTTTTGCCTCCCAAACAGAGCAGGGTTTCATTCACCTAGACTTCGTTTCCTCTATGGTTTATCTGAAATGCCTCATTTTACCCCCTTGACCTATTTATGGTGTCCAGACCATAGGCATCCTTCAAGACTGAGGTCAGCTCCCCTCTTCTTCAATCTTCTTCAAACACTTCAGCCCACAATTTTCTCTTTCCTTTCTAAACTAATAGCAGTTTCTTTCTCTGCCACTCATTTGACAATCAAGTATATAATGCATTGTGACAGTTCTGATATTACATTGTGCCATATCGTTATTTCCCTCTTCTGTTTTTAGTTTCTTTATCTATTTGCTGTCGCATTTGGCTTGATAACTGTAGCTTCACTCAAACGTCCTTTATGGCTAGGACAGATTTTCCTTCTTTTGTTCTCTTCCTCTTTAATCTGTGCTCAGTGTACAATTAGATCCAGAGAAAGGGTTTGATAACTATTACTTGTTAAAATATAGGCCAGGGGGTTCCGTTTGATGCTATGTTTGCTCACCAGCAATTAGAATACCTAAATACTGTCATAGGACTGACACACGGATTATATAAAGAACACAAATAAAATGTAGGGTGAAGCAATTGCTTGGTAAATCTTTGTAAACTCATAATCCTCAGGACTAGCTCACTAATGAAGACTTATGTCACAAAGCTCTGTGGTTGTTTTGATTCCGTAGATGGACAAGAATGAATGATTTATGACATATTTTGTTCTTTTATTCTGTTGAACTAGGCAGTGGTGAAGGAGTTGTACATTTTCATTTTTGTGGGCCTTCTTTGCTTAGTATATCAATTTGTATACATCCAAAGTGTTCTTGTGATGCAGAGAAGGGGTTATATTTTCTTGACTCATTTGTAATTCATGTTAATAGTTGATGGTTTCTGACAATTCAATATACTGACCATCATGGAGAAACAAAAGAGGAGAGAAATAGACAGATACACCTGCAGTGGCCTTAATCAGACCTGAAACTTCCTGCTGACAGATATTTAACTTATTAGTTCTGTTTGGCTGTTGGTTTGACACCATCACTATAATACAATATGAAGTGCTAATTACCCAAAAGCCAATGATGCAATTTACCAGGAGAGAAAAACCTTTTTCTCTTTTTATTGGAAGCTGCCTGCTCCTCTGTTAAATTTGATCAGCATTTACTGTGATGGGTAAGAAGACCACAGTTCCACATTTGCCATGAGCCCTACCTAATGCAAAGGACAATTCACTCTCAATCCATGTTATTTTTCAGATAATTCAGCACATCATTGGGTGCTTAAGAGTTTCTGTTGGTAATCTAAGGAGACAAAACAGATCTGAGATGCCATGTCTTTTCCAATGGGGAGTCTGGCTGAGCCCATTGAAGAGCAGGCAGAGGCCAGAGCCTTATTCTGTCTGCTGGCTTTAAATCCGTTTGAGTGTTTAGCACCGCGTACTCACCCAACCATTCTATCCCATTTCCTAGATTAAATGAGCTGGTCAGTTTCAATATTCTACCCAGGTCCAGATTTCTTACAAAGTTTCCATTTTAAGAGGAGAGAGAGAGAGAGACAGAGAGAGAGAGAGAGAGAGAGAGAGAGAGAGAGAGAGAGAGAGAGAGAGACAGAAAGTGCTAATGTCCTCTCATTCTAGCCTATGGCTCCTGAGGTTGTCTTTAAGGGGTTTTTCCAAACTCTTCCTCAAAATCACTGGCTTCTGAATCATTACATTGCTGTGGAGTCTTCAGCTTGTCACCATATTATTCTTGTGATGCAGTTAATATCTCCTAAGCCCTGCAAGAGATATCCTGTGTTTTAGTCAGTAAACACCTGAATATATTGGAAACCCAAGACATCCTTTACTCCACTCATCCATTTCGGCTTTTTTCTCTTAGGCCTTCCCATGGGCTTTTCTTCTTTCCTCATCCACCTTATCTTGGCATTGGAAAGGTCGAAAGCCAGAATGTCTTCACTGGGAATAAGGTATAGAGACACACTATTGATATGTGAGAGGGTGTGGATGGGCGTGAAGAAGTGGGTAAAAGGACAGAGCTTTCACACTGTTTCAGTGATGAATCCCCCATTTCCTAGACCATCAATGTGTTTGTTTCTATAGAACCCTCTTTACTTAAATACAATGGGAGAAGAAAGACATTGGAAAATTTCAGTGTGCAAGATGTCTTAAAAAGTACACTTTAGCCACATGTGCTGAATGAAATATTGAGTAATGGGTATATTATTTTTAAAAGCGACATTAAACAACACTGCAGGACTGACTGATTACATTACCATGTCTGTCTTCTCATGTGTCAGCAACAAGTAACATTGAAGGA
Source organism: Uromys caudimaculatus (assembly GCA_028551405.1). Taxonomy (NCBI): domain Eukaryota; kingdom Metazoa; phylum Chordata; class Mammalia; order Rodentia; family Muridae; genus Uromys; species Uromys caudimaculatus. Next base: position 14,492,592 of record CM052715.1, read on the forward strand.
GGTCTAATTATCATATTCACAGGGGTACAGGTAGTAAAATTGTTATGTTGTGCATCGTTCAGGATGCTCAGAGCTGAAATAGATAGACTATGTAGGAGACTGGTAATAGGTAATTATTCTCTACTTACATATTCAACCTCATAATTCTAAATTAAGGTAAGTGGAAAAAGCTTATAAAATATTCAAAGCTCCTTTATCTTTCCTCCTCCCTCTTATTAGAAACTGTGCATGAATTTGCATAGAATAAACTGAGCTCATAAATCAAAGGAGAAACTGCAAGAATGCTCTTTGTAAGTTATAATTTAAGGTTAACTGTAGCACATTTTGCTTACTGTATTATTAATGACTTTCGTTCACTCATGACAAGATTACATATTAAAAATTGTTGGTAGACAAAACTCAGCTCACAATCAATTTGCTTCTTAATGTGAGCAATCTGTGTGCATCCCCACAGCGGAAGCAGGTTTAGCGAGGATAATGGGAGGAGTGCCTTGGGAAGACCCTGTACACACCACTGTGCTCTTTTAGGGGTGTGATTGACAGGTGGCTCCAAATGGGAAAGAGGCCACTGAGGAGAGACAGCTCTTGAATGAGTTCTTTCTGTGGCTCAAAGTGACTATATCACACACAGGTTCTATTTCCCCTTCTTCAATGCTGAGTGCTTTATGCTTTCCACATACTTGCCTGAATTTGGATTCTCACACACATCTTTGTGTCCCATAACTAAACTCAAATTATTCTGAATGGTTTCTCAATTCAAATTCTCAGGGTTCCTGCTCATCTCACTTGCTTCTCTTCGTTCTGCACGTGTCACATGTCATTCTTTGTTGCAGCATTTCTGGTTTTCTTCCTTCCGGGTCAAACACTGCCAATGCTGACTCTAGTTGCAGCCTCTGACTGACCAGTCCTCTTTATACTTCCTTTGTCCACCTGAGAGGAAAGTTGTTCAGAACAATACGTTTAGATACTTGTTGCTTTTTTTGGCAAACATTGTCCAAGTTTGGTTTCTGTTACTATAGTAAACATCATGACCCAAAGAAACGTGGGGGGGGGCAAAAGGCTTTCTTTATTCGGCTTACATTTCCACATTACAGAACATCTTGGTGTCAACATGGCAGGGACTCAATCGGGAACATGGAGGCAGAAACTGAAGCAGAGACCACAGAAGAACACTTCTGGCTTGTTATTTTAACTATCTTATACAGCCCAGGACCACCTGCCCAGGGATGGTACTATTCTAAATGGAATACTCCCTCCTGCATCAATTAGTAAAAACTGGCTTACAGAAATGCCCACAGGCTAATCCCATGGTGACAATTCCTTAGTTGAGTTTACTTCTTTCGAAGTGTGTCAAGGTGACAACTAAAGCCAGCTATGACAGACATAAGGACATCCTTCCTCACCTGGAGAATCAGAGAGATAGAGTGTTCACGAGAGCAAAAATTAACATGAACACTTTTGATACTGTACTTGACTGAGGTTTGTGTTGTATACTTGGTTCTGCATAGAATATATTTTGATTGGATTACATTATTCCGGATGCCTTTTGATGTGCTGAAACAAAAAATGTCATATCAAAATATTATGTTGCCTTAGTGAATTTAATCATGGTATTATAAATTCACACAAATTATCGTTCATTTGTTACAGAATGTGTTGAAGTTATGTCAAAACTTTAACCACATTTGAAACATTTGAGGTTTCTACTTGTAGGGTAATCTACCTTTGACTTCAGAATAATGACACTTGTATAACTGCTAAAAAATAATGACAACTTATTCTAAAATACCACAGAAGCAGATCCACATAGACAAGTTTCTTTTTTTTTTTCTTTTTTTTCTTTCTTTATTTTTTTTTATTTACATTTCCGATGATTCCCCTTTTCTTTGGAAACCCCGTGTCCCCTCCCCCTCCCCGCCTCTGAGAGGGAATTCCTCCTCCCACCCACCCGCCCACCCATTCCCATATTCCCACC
>CM052715.1:14494666-14539643 GCA_028551405.1 Uromys caudimaculatus
ACATAGACAAGTTTCTTAACTGATGCTATTTTTTTAAGGAGTAGAGTACATTTTCCACCTTAGTCTCCCCAGATTCAAAGACTCCATTCCCATACTGTCCTTAAGAACATAACCAGAGAAAGCTGGACATTTGCAGAGTGACTTGATGCATAGCCATCAGAGAGGGAAAAGTAGTGTGACAATGTATGACAATGCATGGACACTTGAAAAGTTACCTGACTCATCCTGAATGACACAACCCAAGACAGCAATTAAACTTTGATAACGGTGTTGAAACGAGAAGGCAATGACAAGTCTGTATTTTCTTTATCATGAGTGTTTTGGGGTTATCCTGTCACCATTTCACTGGCCTTGTGCTTCAGTCCTGTAGCAGAATCAGTAGCTCACAACCCTAAGCCCTTTGCTGGAGCTCTTAGCATGTGTTTTCAATGTCTTCCTGTCCACACCCCATGTTTCCCTGAAGCTACCTATGGTACTCAGAATCGTGATGTCCTGAGCAGATCTAAGTTTTTGCCACAGCCTAATAACTCTTGATTTTTCTTTCTCAGTGCATGACACTGACATCTACCCAGCCCTTGGAATATCGTCTCTGCCTCAGGGCTCCAGACTCCAAAATTCTACCCAACATCTCCCAGATCATCTATCAGTGCAATTGCTGTGTTTCTCCCAGCAGAAGTTTTTGGCCATCTGGCTATCATCTCTACTGTTATAACTCAACTATCTAAGTTCAATCTTTGTTCATAGTGCTCTCCTAATTTTAAACCCTTCACAGGCTCTTTATATGCTATAGCAGATTTTCAGTATGGTATATATAAGCCTTCATGAGTTCTTCATGTCCACCTTTGCATTCCTTCTTCTGATTCCAGTATATGCTTAATGAATTCAAATCTTTCTCTCATTTCTTTGTTTCTCTTTCTCATTTCTCTTTTCTCTCCCCATCTCTTAAATTTTAGGTAGCAACTCTATTTTACATTCAGCCAGAGGCATAGCTTTTATTTCTGTGATGTTACTAAAAATGTTAATTTAATTCATTAAAAATGTATTGTGCATCTATTATGAAATTCTAAGAGTTAGGAAATTGGGAGAATGAAGGCAGCTGAGTAAAAGCCCAGAGGGTAGGAAAACAGAGATGACCCTGAGGACTCTGGGAATTTTTAGCAGTTTCTTTTCCTTCCAAGAGCAGAAACAATCAGTAGCCCTGGGGACCAGTTGTACTGAACAGAGGCCTCTCTGCCGTGGGACCAATTGCTGGCATGACCTCCTTTGAATGGAGACCAAGTAATGGATACAAGCTGATTGACTAATACTTGAGAATTATTTCCCCAGCTTTTACAACACAGGACACAATAGCCAATATCTAGAATCAACACTTGAAATGGAATTCCTGTTATTATGGTGATTGTTTTTCATATGGTTACATAACTGTAGCTGAGTTTGACTGTGAGATTTTAGGCTCTCTAATTTGAGGAGGTCATTTTGCCATGAGCAGGTGTTCAGTTACTCAATTGTCATGAGGTTCATCAGAGAAAAAGACCTTCATGATAATTAAAGTGCTATATCACCTTTGGACCTCAGTGGAACCTGAGGTGTAGCAAGCTTGGTACAAAAAGGATCCATGCTCTATACCTAGATAAGAACTTTGGATTCTTACTGTGAAAGGAGCCTCTGCAGAGCAGCGACCAGGGGAAAGAGGAAATCAAAGAAAAAACACATATACAAAGAGGAACATCAAGAAAGAGAATGAACTCCTCTCATTCTCCCACCTGTTAAAGAGTCAAGGTAAAATGTAAACATTACATCAGGGGAAAACCAGCTTATTTGAAAGCTACCCCCTCCAAAGTCACAAAATCATTCATTATTAATCATCCATTGATTGATGCAGACATGGTAGAGGACTTCTGAGAGGGTCAAATCAATGCAGACTGGGGAAGCACAAAGGGACTAGAAGAATAGTGCTGAAGTGTGGGAGGGAAGACCCACCCCTTGTCAAGGTGGGAAGGCAAGGGCACCCCCTGCGTGTTTGAAATCCATTCTTTCTGAATTGCCTCGTGAGTGCATGTGCTAATGGCTGCCTGAGGCAGATGATGTTCTGAATATGTATATAGGCACATTGTACCCACACAATTCAGAATTGAGCTGAATTCCCTGGCTTTAGATCTTTTGTTTAAGTTTAGTCATTTTTATGATAAAGCACACTGAGTACACCTTCATTTCCCTTCCTCCTTAATTCTGTTCCTCTGGAAGGAGTGGGTTAATAGCTATGGCCATTTGGTTAATTTCTTTCCCTCCTTAATTCTGTTCCTCTGGAAGGAGTGGGTTAATAGTTATGGCCATTTGGTTAATTCCTTTCAAGTTCTCTTCCTATGCAGTCATTTTAGTAGATCAGATCAACTAATGTAGATATATTCACTCATGCACATTTGAAACATAAATGACATATACATACAGGTGACCCCTGATTTACGATGGCTTGACTTGTGATTCTGTGGCTTTATGATGGTGCAAATGTGATACTCACTTAACAGAAATTCTACTTTGAATTGTTATCTTTGTCTTTCCTAGTGATATGTGATGTGATATGATACTCTCTTGTGATGTCCACCAAGAGTGAGTGACAATTTCCAGTTCACCAGGTAAGAAAGACACTGAGCTGGAATCCTTGCTTTGGATTAGATGCATTAAGTAGGTATCATGTTGATGGAGAGTAGTGGTGCCTGTGTGTTCAACATATGATATCTTCAAGATTTGGAGGGACCATCATGCATTACAGAGCATGATTATCATGGGTTGCTTATCTGTTGTGTATACACACCATCTTGGTGATGCCTTCTTCTCAGCCCCTCTTATTCTTTCAATTTATGATGTCTGGTAATAAGGAGGTCTTGATACGTAGATAAATTTATACAGTATGTTACTGGTTCACACAGATGTTTAGAGCTGCTTTCCTATAACAGATAGTAATAATACATAATCCTTCTAGTACTTACAACTTTGGATAAAGTATCCTTTTTAAGTAGGATAGGCTAGTAAAAGTATGATTTTGAAAAGAGTATTTCGATTGAATTATGTAAAGATTTGGTTTGTGTTCCACTAAAGTTTAGAATGTATATAATTCCTAAGTTTTCAAACCAAAGTTATCACTTTTGTTTTTGAAATCGATGTATAACACTGATGTTGCACTACTATGTTAAGATATGTTCTTTTTGGATATCAGCAAAATTCAGTATAACTTGGGTAATTGCTAATTTTACTTTTCAAGTTTATTTTTATTGTTCCCAGTAATTCATTTATCCATATATCTATATCTATATCTATCTATCTATCTATCTATCTATCTATCTATCTATCTATCTATCTATCTATCTATTTTCTTCTTATTATTATTAGAATTAAATCTGTTTGAATTCCACTGAAATTTTTTTCCTAGACATCAGGGACCAAAGCCAAGAAACACAAGTGTGAAGTGAGCTAAATAATCAATTAATCAATATTATTCACTAGGCAATTAACGTCTTTGGCCTGTGCTGGATGTTATTGTGGATACAGGTCTGCCTTTTAAGAAGCTTATGTGATCTTTAAGAGTGATAAGTCTCAAACTGCAATCAATGGCATCACAACTGTTTACTAGACCCACAGACTAAGCCACAGAAAAAGGGAGGCTCTGTAGTCAGAACAAGCTGGAGAGGAATTAGCAAAGGAGAGAAGGTTCTGCTTGGAGAACAATGCTGGGAGATGCAGGGTCACTTTTGACTTAGAAGAATAATGTCAGCCCAAGTGCTAAGAGGCCTGCAGAAGGTAACCAGGAGTGCAGTCATCCAGAAGCAGAGATTATGAACACAAAAGGTACCTGTGCCTGCTTGAGCTGCTGTGAGGACTGTACCAGACGCACCTCATTATGGGGTACTCACCTCTGCCATTCTTGTCTTTCTTGACTTTGGGAAGCCGTGTCAAGGAGTTCGGCTCTCACACTCCAGGTTCAGGAGGACCGATAATGACAATATACTATTTCTTTCTTCTAATTTCACTAGGTCCCCCAGGAAGCTACTGGATCTAGACCTGCCTGATTGCAGCCCCCACAGCCTCATCATTTTGTCCAGAGGTGCCATTGCTGCAATTACAATCCAAACTCAGAGTCAATTACTCACTGTGTGAATCACCCCCAAAAGATTGCTTTTTCCTTTTCTGTTAGTATCACACATAATTGCACTCTGTGTGATTCCTAAATTCTTATTCCTGTCTATAATGTCCACAAGGATCTTGGCTGATTATAAAGTTCCTCCGTATCCCATCACTGACCTCATTGACACATTCCATAAGTTCTTTTTCTATTTGATTCATCTACAGTACACTTATCTTCTCCTATCAATTATTCAGCTCCTTGTGAGCAAAGAATAACTATGTTTTCCCTGCTGAGTTTTCCATATGTTCATCCCTCCTTCCCTCTTCCTCGTCTCTCTATTAATGGGAAGTTAGTATCTCCCATACCCTAGCATTGTGTGGATGTTTGATTTTGCTGACACTGCTTTGTGTTTCACACCTGCTATCCTTTGAACATTCTACCACTTGGCCCTCAAGGACACTATAAGCTGATCTAGGGCATGGACTTTCTAGGGCTTTCTGTTTGAGGCAACTTGAAGCAGAAACTCCCTCTGCTGTTCAATGTCACTGTTCTGTGTACTACTTGCCCTTGGGGCCTATTTAATGAGATCAATCAATCCATCATCAATATTGTTCCAGCTGCTAAGTACTGTAGAATGAGATGAAAAGAATAACACTCATCTGAAACCTCAAAGGAAGCAAGACAGGGAAACAAGGACGAGAAGGTAGAGGTAGCATAGATTATCATCTTGGGCATCAGTTGGTGTTGGGAGAGATGGTGCCAGCTTCCAAGCATTTTCCAAAATGTAACAATGGTTTTAATCCATCTTATATCAGAGCCAATGTTCTATAGGCTTGGTCTACTAAAAAGATTGATGTGTGAAGAAGTTGCATGTTGCATATTTCAAGGAAGTCAGCGTCTACTGTCTTTTTGGAACATTTCACATAAACACATCTGCCAGCATAGGAGTATGGTGGAATAATACATTGGAAAACACCACGAAGATAGTGTGTGAAGATTTCAAATAGGCTGTGAGACTTTAGCTTTATGACTTAGAGACAAACTAAGGAAACTAAGCCAAGGTCTAGTCATTTAGTCTGAGACAGCTCAATAGGAGCATACAGGAAGAATTATATAGAATATATGATTACTTAAGGGTGTACTACCTCATAGTCTTGAGTATTGATATCATGAACCTCCAAATAGGGCGGTAGTCTTACCTGGTTCTGGTGCAATAACCAATACATCTTCACCTTAGTGTCTAGATTTGCGTACCCACATTGTTTTCTGAGAAGAACTAGTAAGCCATAAAGCTTGAACTTAAGCATGGTTCAACATAAGAAGTCAAAAAGACAAAGAGTTAAAACATATTCCCCACTCTCCAAAATAGTTGGAGTTTTCCATCATATAAATGTATGGGGTGTGTGTGTGTGCATGTGTGTGTGTGTGTGTTTGTGTGTGTGTGTGTCTTTCTCTTGGTAAATAGATACATAACCCTTTTGAGGGGAAGTGAAATGGAAGTGATGAAGTCAGAGACTGGATTATGAATAATGAGGAATGTCTAATGGCAGAGATGATGGTATTAATTTTTTTATGTACTCAGGCCAAGAATGATTGGAATTTTAAAGAGGTAGAGTAAGTGGTGATTTAAAGACTGTTCCATAGAAAGGAAAGGATCAAGCATCGTGCTCATATGGAGAAAACATTTTAGGAAGGGATGTTGGAAGACGTGAGGTCTAGGCATGAGCTAGATGGTTCATGCTTCCAAAGTAAAGGCAGTCTATGTAATCATCCTAATCCTAAAGACTGCTGTTAAGAGTTTGTGAGAAATTTCATATGGTTTGCACAGGAAAGAATTGACAGAACTCCCTGAGCTGTGGGAAGTAACTGGGTGTGTCTTGTCAGTCCCTGGGAGATATAACCTGGTGACAAAGACATCATTTTACACATACTCTCAGGGCTATGCGTACCTCACCCATACCTTTACAAACAAATGAATGGTTGACATAACTGTACCTTAATGTGATTGTATAAGCATTCTTGATACAGCAGATTTTATTCTGAAGAGTGAGTTGAGGGCAGACCATGTATATAGTCTATAATGTATGTGTGTGTGTGTGTGTGTGTGTGTGTGTGTGTGTGTAAGGGAAAAATAATAAATACCATTCACAAGAATAATGATGATAATGTAAGACATGGAACAGTTTATAAGAACTTTCAGACAACACTATTGAGTTCTCAGTGGTAGACATTACATAACAAACTTTGCATAATTTAAAGATTAAACATCATTTTTTATGTTATTGAGCATTTTGTGTTTTGACTCATAACAACAGTGTAAATTAAATATTACTGTTTCAATTATTTTATTTAAGTTAATAAGAAGGTAAGTGATTTACCTGGGATGCACAGAGAATGAGTGGTTGAGCTGGATTTAACATCACATCTGATAGGAGCTATTGAGCCCTTACCTGCATCAGAAGCCCTCATAAGCAGTATGATAAGAATTGGCCAATGTAGACTTATCAAAATATTTAAATGAATTTTCAAGAAGTAAATGATCATTGGATTCTATTATCTCTGAGTCTCCTTTTTCAACAATATTTGCTTTCAGCTGAGAAGCCTGCTGCTTATTTTGTCTACATGAGCCATATCGCTGCCTCATTTTGGATTTTTCATTTTGGTCTCTGTAAAGTGATGATGAGTCTTATGAATGACAGCTCTTAGGAGTTTTATGACTTCTCTTCCTCTTATAACCGAGGCCTCACTTTAATTTAACAGGGTTTGTTGTGCTTTGTTCTTTTCAAATTGCCTGCATCAAATCTTTCCAATTTAGATCTCATGAAAGAAATGATTATAACTCTTTGCATACATATTTTATTGGTTGATATATTATTTAATTAAAATGTGTCATTATAATAATAAGTCCAAATAGAAAAAAGAACTTTGGTTATAATCAGGCTGAGTTACTAAGTATGGAATTTGTGAGTTGACAAAATATGTATGACTAGTAACCGGAGAATATACTTCTAACCAGAAGCACGAGGGCGAGCTGGGCATGATGGCAACCAGCTAACCTTAAGTGTGAGGAAGCACTTTGCACTATGACTCATTGTGTTTCCTCCTCGATAGAATTCAAAGAATACAATTTCATAAAGGACGAAGACTCAAAGGATCATTTTAGGGATGCCATTCTAAGGGTAAGCATTCCTTAAAATTTTATATTTGTATAGTATAATCTACATGTAAACGTAAAAATAGGTAGTTTTGCAAACCAATAGTTTATGACTGTTTTCTTTGAAGGCAAATGAAGCCAGAGTGGTGAAGATCAGATTGCGGAGAATTCAGGGGTGTCTAAATGGCTCAGCAGAGACAGCAGGTGCAAGCTATTCTTTTAAGGAATTAGGTGCCCAGGTAGAGGAGAACTGGGAGCTTAATGAAGAAGCAAGGAGAGATAAATAAGACTGCAGTGCAGAAACAATGAGACCATGTTAATAATCTGGAAGAAGCATGCTGAGGGAGAGTGTTATCAGGAGAAATGGAGGAAAGAGGATATAGAGAGGACAGAGGAAATATGCTATAAAAAACAAAGTTAAATTTGATAAATACCGGCCTCCTGAAGGGACACATTCTCTGGGACAAAGGCTAAGTGTGTTTTCCAGCTCTGCACTCCTTCGATAAAATGCTCAGTTCAAAGAAGGAAAGGTTTAACTGGACTCATGGTTTCTGAGGAATCACTCAATATTCACTTGACTCTGGATTTTGAGGAAGAAGAAGAAGAAGGCAGGGATCATGGGTAGAGCTAAGAGGTTCATCTTTTGTAGATGTGAAGTATAAAGTCAGAGAGCCTCAGTGTGCCCTCTAAAGGCTGAGCTGTAATGACCTGACTTCTCCAGTATAAGAAGAATGCAACAGAACACGGACCAGTGACTAGTCCTTCAACCCACGGCCTTTGGGGAGTGTTTAAGATTAAAAACTTAACATGGTGTTGTGTAAAATGGACTAAGAAGTTATCAAGTTATAACTGGGTTGCTGTGAGAGACCTGACAGCAGCAACATTCTTCCCAGGATGTTGGTGCCAGTGCTCATGTCAGGAGTACTCATTGGTGTTAAAAAGGCATGAAGGGTCTGAGGCTAAGGACCTATAAAGGCCATGCTTCATAATATAGATCCCAGTTAATTCTCTGCAAGTATGTCTCTGATCTAGAAAATGAGACGGAGTACTGCTATAAAGCACAGATTATATTCAAATTAAATTAAACATGTACTATGCATGTGTATGTGTCTGTGTGTGTATGTGTGTGTTGTAATGTGGAAGCCAGAAGTTGACAGGTTGACATGAAATATCTTCTTTTATGACTTTCCACTGTCTTAAATTTTTTAAAATTATTATTATTACTACTACTACTACTACTACTACTACTACTATTAATGCATAAGTATGTAATAGAGGACAGGGCATGACAGCAGCGGAGCACAAACATGCACAAGTTCGAGCACAACAAAGCACACATACAGGTCAGTCGACAGTTCTCAAAAGTCAACCTGTCTTCTGTGTGTTCTGGGAATTGAACTCATGTCATCAGGCTTGCATGGTAAGCACTTTTCCCCACTGATCCATCTTTCTGGCTCTTTACCTTAGTCTATGAATCTCTCAATGAGCCTGCCTCTGGATGTTTCAGCTAAGCTCTCTGCCTGTCAATCCCCTGGGATCTACCTCCCTGACTCATCCCCATGCTGGTGTTGCAGGTATATATCTCCAAGATTTCTTTTAAAACATATGTGTTGGGGACTCTAAGCTCAGGGTCTTTTGCTTGTGTAGCACTTCTCACTGAACCATCTCCCAAGCTCTCAATTAAGCATTATTAATTTTCAAAAGGGGGAAAAACAGAAGAAAATAAGAAGCGAGTGTCTGACTGAAAGGATAAGAAATCAGTTAAAGTTTAGCTATTGTCAGAAAAGGTGAACTGATGATTGTCAACCTAGGCAGGCTAGCAATGTTCCAGAGAAGGGGAGCAGTTCAGAAGATTTGCTGTGGTGTCTAAATCTTCTGTAAGGTTTTTCTTTAACCTTTTTTTGATTGTCCTTTTCTTTTCAACATCGACCACAAAACTTTTTTTTTCTAGGAAGGGGTGGAAGGATATCTAGCTGAATTGAAATTGACAAAACTGGGCAACTCAGACAGGGCAGCCTCGGGAGCAGCCTTTAACCACAAAAGAGATATTGAAGGCGATACAATCAATAGAATGCTGTGGATGCAGGAGGAAGATGATGAAACCTATCAAATTTGATCACTGGGCAGGAGTGGTCAGTGTCAGCATCTTAAGGAAGGCTCACTTAATGTTACCCTCCATTCAGAGCTTTCTACACCCATGCTAATTATATTCCTGGGGTCACAATGTTTCAGTATTGAGAGGGAATACTGTTGACTGCCTGGCTTGCAGTGCCTTGAACAATTGGGAACCTTTGGATTGCATTCTAGATGTGTACATTTCCTGAACCTCTCGGTTTTAGAACTTTCATTTCAAGTGTCCATTTCAATCAGTCATTACTCACACCTCTGAAGGCGCAATCATTCATTAGTTTGTTCTGCTGTAATTTATCACCATCTATAGTCAGTTTCAGGAAATCTGACCATAGGATCCTTGCCACTTTTCCTCTCAAGAGGTAGAGTCTGTTTCCCCATCTTAGCTCCTGATGTGTTATAAAAAATGTAAGGAGAGCCACAGGCATGGTCCTTTAAGACATGTCTGGGTTCAAATGTTGACAACAGCCAGGTTGGCTAAAAGAAAAAGAAACTCAAATGATGTTAGCCCTAAATACTGACACACTGCGGTTAGCAAACAAAGGAGCTTAAAATAAACCTTGGATACAATGAGTTTTGTGAGTCATTTCTTATGTAATGCATGCTAACAATCACATGGCTTACAGACAAGTACAGAAAAGCTCTTAGCAGAAGGGAGAGTGAAATCTCTCATTCTGAATCTCTCAGATTTTCAAGAAGACCACTATAAGAGTTTAAAAGAGGTAACCTTAAAATTGCCTTGGTAAACAACCCATGGTATGTGGGGAGGAGTCTCAGTTAGTCGGGTTCCTATTGTACAAGAAGACAGAATTTAAGAACCCACGTAAAAATCAGGACATGGTGTACTGGCTGGTTTTGTGTCAACTTGACGCAAGCTGGAGTTATCACAGAGAAAGGAGTTTCAGTAGAGACCATGCCTCCTTGAGATCCATCTGTAAGGCATTTTCTCAAGTATTGATCAAGGGGGGAGGGCCCCTTGTGGGTGGTACCTTCTGTGGACTGGTGGTCTTGGGCTCTGTAAGAAAGCCAGCTGAGCAAGCCAGGAGAAGTAAGCCAGTAAGGAACATCCTTCCATGGCCTCTGCATCAGCTCCTGCTTCCTGACCTGCTTGAGTTCCAGTCCTGACTTCCTCTGGTGATGAACAACAACATGGAAGTGTAAGCTCAATAAACCCTTTCCTCCCCAACTTGCTTCTTGGTCATGATGCTTGTGCATGAATAGAAAACCCTGACTAAGACACATGGTATTGTGCACTTGCATTCCAAGCATTCAGTTGACAGAGACAGACAGCCCTACAGCTCTTTGGACAGTCAGCCTAGTAAAGTGGATGTACTTCAGGTTCAGTGAGAAGGCGTATCTCACAAAATAATGATAAAACATGATAGAGACAATGGACATAGACTTTTGGCTTGCAGGATCACAGGGACACTTGTTGACACACCCACATGCATGCATTAATACATCTACCATAACAAGTACATGTGCCCCACATACACACAATGCATCATTTATATATAGTCCAAAATGATCAGTGACTTTCAAAAACCATAACATTTAGGCAAAACTAATGGAAATGTTGAAACATTTAATGGCACTTCAAAAATACCCATCCAACAAGTCATTCTGCAATAGTGGTAGGAAGATTGATAATGCTTGAGTCAGCTCATAAGCGAAGGAACACTCTCTGTCACTGGGAGGGTGTAGTATTCCATGCAGTAGTAGATATCCATCTTTAGCAGAGTGGATAGTCTTGGTGCAATCTGGGTCACATGTTTGAGACTACTTATGTTCCCTTGCAGATTATCTATGAATTATAATTTGGCTAGCTGACTCATTTGTCCAAAACTTGAACACATGCTTATCCATAAGCACTGACATTTCATCTACTTAATAGTTCTATTTCTTACTGCAAATGAATGAGTCAGGTTTCTGGGTTTTATAGATTGGTCCTCTACACTTGATGAATGCATTGGGTGTATTGTTAGCCTGGTGTCCTGATCTGTGAATTTATCAAACCTATCCCTTTATTCCTTCAGTTCCAGTCCAGATATTCAACTGTTGATATTTGACCTCATTGGTATCATTTCTCTAAACTGCAGCCAATCCCAGAACCCAGATGCTCAGGTCAATGCTCTTTTATTTTATGTTTCTAAGTAGCTAATTTAATGGTGGCCAATATTTCTTGAGGCCTCACTACTTCTCAGGCCTACCTAGCTATAAGGTATTTATAAAGACCCCATTAAAAATTAAGAATTTAACATCTAGAGACATTTTTGCCTTTATTAAAGTCATAGAGGCAGACAGAGCAGAAATGGGAATCAGCCCTAAAGGATGTGACTCACAACACCTTCCTATTTCCATCAAGATATCATGTTTACCCAAGAAGGCCTGGTCTTTCTCATCTTACATATTCTGTTTCAGTCACTTTTCTGTTGCTGTGATAAAATACCCCGACAAAAGTGACTTGAGAGAAAAAGGTTTATTTCAGCTCACAACTCCTGAGGGATAAAGTCCACTATGATGGAAAAAGCGTGGCGGTATTCAGTGAGGCATGAGGCTGTGAAGGGAACTGAACTTGCTGGTCACATTGTAACTACATACAGGAAGCAGAAAGTGAACGGAAATTAGGGATGGATTACAAAACCTCAAGCCCCACCTCTGGTAACCTACTTTTGCCAATGAAGCGCCACCTTCTAAATATTCCACAACCTTTCTAAAAGCATAGCTCAGGACCAAGTGTTCAAACATATGAGTACATGTAGCCAGCATTTCACATTCAAAACATGTCTTCTATTTCAGCACAAATCCAAAACATCTTCAAATATCTATCAGTTTGAATCTTAAATCCTTACATCTTTCAAGGGTACATGTAACCTGATCTCAACCTATGGATAAGACTTCTTCTACTCCTATGTTTTCTTGAAATCTAACCATCAGTTACTTTATGAAATACTTTATATTCCAGACATCAGCCTCTGGGGTGATAATCAAAGATGAGTGAAAGACTGTGTTCCCTAAGTGTCAGAAGAAACACAAATCTGTAAAATATAACTAGCAAGACCATGCAGAGAGAAAAATGATACTGTGAATATTTACGGCAGATGACTTCACTTCTGAATTGGAGACAGAGGTGACAAAGGGGAGATAGAGTATAAGGACATCTTGATGAGGACTGTGTTAGGACTGAGAGGAAGGATAAAACAATTCATTACAGATAAGAAGAACAATATAAGCAAAGACAAGATCTTAGAAGAGCTTTGCTTATTATGGGAGCAGAAAATGAGTGAGTCTGATAAGAGCAAAGAGGGTGATGGCAATTAAGAACATACATTTGTGTTGCGCAGTGGGTAGGTTAGAGGGGCTCATTAGTAAAGATGACTCTGCTCTGGGAAGAGAAAGTATATAATATGATTTTAGCAACTTTGTAACTGCCAGAGTTGAGAACTATGGGGCTCTTCAATCAAGTAGGCAAAGAGAACACTAATTTTTTGGCTTCCTGGCTAATCTGATAGAGAATAGAGGGGCTCTAAGGCACTAACGTGTATTTCCTAAGGTGCTTTCAGTAACCACTTTAAAGCTCAGGTGTGTTTCATTAACCACTTTAAATTCTTTCAATGGATGGCATCCAGGCTCATACATGTTTGCATATAAGCATATATACCTTTTAAGTATTTTCTTTCTGATTCTTTCTGATGGTGCATGTACCTTGCACACACACACACACGCACATGCGCGCGTGTGCACACACACACACACACACACACACACACACACACACACACATGATGCTTATGAAAGTATCTGTAGAGGTCAGAAGAGGATGTCAGACTTCTAGAAGTGGAGTTAAAGATGGTTTGAGCTGCCATAAAAATGCTGGAGACTTACTCAATTTTCTAATGGAGCAGGCAGGACTCTTAGTCACTGAGCCTCTTCTCCAGTCTCTTTTGTAACACCATCAATATAGCATAGTTTTGTGTTCCCTTCTTTGGAAGCTTTGGGAATCTTCCATCTAAGAGATCCTCTTACTAAGTAAACATCACTGTGTGTCTTCTCTAACCATTAGAGATTATTAAGTAGACAGAGCTTAGATCTAGCAGTTGGGAAACTGCCCTCCATCCCTTAGGCTGACTAATAAAATGACACCAGGTGAATTATAGAGTGTCCTCAGCATTTTCCCTTGAGTTGAGTGAGGCTTATGGTGTTTGACTTGTTTCCTAAGATCATCAAAAGAAATATGCTGAACTGGTTTATACACTGATGTTTTTATCTGAGTACTGTCAGGACTGTGACAGCACTGTAACTGCGTAATTTATTTGTACCTTTGCCTTTAGACACATGTGACCTGAAATAGAATGTCTTTACAACTTCCTCTAGTCTTAAGAGATATGATAAAAAAAGAATATGTTTTAAGAGTATGGAAACACAGTCTAGTCACTAGCTGACCTCAAAATAGCTGTTGATCTAGGAAATTAAGAGACATTACCCCTGATCTGTGACTTTGGCCTATTGATTATTTTGAGTTGCAACCAATGAGATGCAGAAGATATAAGAGGAAGTGATGTCATCTCCATTCTGCCTAAAGGTAGGACATAGATACCTACCTTTAGATTCCTTTCTCCCACATGAACAATCGGAGCACAATTTTCCTTGGTAGGGATAAAGCAAGTCTTCCTAACACACTGAGATAAACAATCTTTGTCCATAATACAACTCGTCTTTCACCACTTCCCAAATCATCAGCCTCTGCAGGTGGGCATCACTTTTCTGGGTAGCTTTCAAGCAGATAAAAATATTATCAGTAAAGAGGGCTTATTCTCTTCATCAGTTTAATTGACTTGCACAGAGTCTCTAACTCCAGAAGGGCAGGAAGAGAGCTCTTGCCTTTGCCCTTGTTTAGCAGCCCTACAATGAGAATTCAGGTAACAAGGTGCTGATGTGGATTCAGGAGCTAAATGTATTGTCTGAGAAAAGTCCATTCCCTTCTCTTTGCTACTACTTCATGGCCTTAGGAAGACATATTTTAGACTAAAGCGAGATTATTCTGCAGTTTATTGTGAAAATCCTTTCCAAACACACATGCACTAAGATGCTGATGATTGTGACAAAGAAGGAACACATGAAGGAGTTGAGATTCAGCATGAGACAGTGGCAGAGGAAAACTGGAGAAGGGCTTCACTATTAGTTTCTTGATAAACTTATCTTTGGCAATCGGTAAGATGCTTGATTCATTGTGTCATTTGTCCATTCTGCTTTTAACATCTACCTTACTATCTGCTACTGTCTTAAAATTCCCTCCTGACTTCTCCAGAAACTGGGGAGTATGGTCCCTTATCACCACGAAACCTAGGATCTAGCCAAAGCATCTCAAATGTAAAGCCCATACCTTTTCTTTCAGGTTTTTAAATATAAAATTTCAAGAGGACAATGGTTGAGGCAGGCAGAGGAAAATGGAAAGGTGGCACTGCACACAGAAGAGAGTGGATCCATGAATAGAAGAATTGAAGGGGGTGAATCTGTTTAGAAGGACCATGTCTAGTTCAATGTGAAAGATAAAGCTATTCTTTGTTATGTCTCTATTGGGACTGAGATATCTGTTTGTGGAGATAGTTGGCGAACTCCTAGAATCCCAAATATGTCAAAAGGAAACCTGTTTCCTTTATCAAATAAAATATTAAGAAGGCTTTAACAAGCCAATGGGAAGTGGCCTGAAGAAGATGATGAAAAATTAATTTTAATGCATGGGAGGCTAAGTAATTGATGTATTTACCTCTATCAATTTTAATATTTTAGTATTTAATGTGAATAGGGTGCCTGTCCAATAATACTTTTAGGAGTTGCTTCTTCCTTTTTGGCTTATACACTCCCATTCATATTTTTTGGGAGGGGGGCATTTCTTCTAGTACCTTGGTGGTAGAGTTTCTGTGGATCTCAGGTCACCTAACACAAGAATCTAACTTCTTCTAGCCTGATCAGCTTTGAAAGTTGCAAGATTATTAAATAGCAGATGAAAGTAGTGGTGGAGACTCTGAATCAGCTTTGCAACAAGCTGGTTTTTGGAGAGGTCCCTGAATTCCGAGAGCCTCTTCAGTCTTGCAGGCAGACCATTGTGTGGAGAGGGAAATTGAGTCATTTAGTCATTAGTTCCTCAGATATCAGCCTGAGAGGAGAAGCTGTCTGCCTTTTTCCACAATTTAGACACTTATCTTACAAATTCACCAAGCTTGGTGATTTCTGAACAATGCCAGCTGTTAGGGAGCCATTTCCCTGGCATTTTCCCCATAATTTGATTTGAAAGAAAAAGATTAAACTCAGTCCGACCCAGAACTGTCAGCCCAATGCTTTCAAAGAGTTTGACAGGAGAGAGAGAGAGAGAGAGAGAGAGAGAGAGAGAGAGAGAGAGAGAGAGAGAGAGGAGAGGGAGGAGAGAGGGAGAGAGAGAGAGAGAGGGAGGGAGAGAGAGAGGGAGGGAGGGAGGGAGGGAGGGAGGGAGGGAGGGAGAAGCTTCTTCAGTTCTTTCAGATGAAGAAAACACCTTAAAGTTTGAAGGAGAGACAATAAGGCACATTCCACAGGGTATGCAAAGGATCCACTACCAAGAAGTCTTCTCCAAAAAAGACATATTAAAGTGAGGGCTAATCTCATAATCTTTCTCCTTGATCAAATTTTAGATAACTTTAGGAATAAAACAGGGACTGAAAAGATAATTCAGAGAGTGTAGCCCTTGTTATGCAACTTTGAGGAGCGATGTTCAAATCCAAAGGATCTATGTAAAGCCAGAAGCAGCTGTAAATGTCTGTAATCTCAGTTCTTCCACAGTAAGATGGGAGGTAGAGACAGGAATTGTGGGAAAGCTAGACTGACCTCCACATACATGATCTGGCATGTGTTTACCTGTGGTCACTCATAGTAACATCAACACATATAAATATAAACACATGCAGAAGGGCATATGCGTGGATATATCCATATATGTGTATTTGCACACACATACATACACACACATGATTTACATGAAACAGACAAATTAGACTCTATTTGATTGGTAATTAGTTGGTATGCTTAATTTACTTTATTGAATGATTGATTTGGAGGCTCATGTCTCAGCCCCCAAAATGCTAGTATTTGCTGTCCTGCACCCCCATCTACTTTATGTTACTGTTTTAAAACTGGTTATAACAACTGAGGTTTCTTAAGTGTCAGCATATCTCTTTCAACCCGATAATAAATTGTCACATTTATTTGTATAAAATCAGAGTATTTGGAGTGTACGTTTACTCAATCCATCAAAAGACTTAGTTGGGACATTATTTTATTTTCAAATTGTTGATTCCTGAAGACTTTAACTTGTCCAAAAGGAAATAGCTAGTCCTCCTGGTCATTACTTACATTTGAATCCTGGAACATTTGTCTCTACACAGTACATGTCCCTACAAAAGATATGCAGAAAAATGTGACAAAAGCAGATGTAATCATTTAGGATTTTTATTCTGTTACTGGAGTTTTGAACATGCAACTTGATTCTAGAAGTCCAAACAGGCTTGTCTGGACCACTCATCTTTGTATGCACCTATTCAAAAAAGAAAAAAAAAATGTACTGAAAGAAAAGACTCATTAGATGGGGCTGCACTGAGAAGCAGGATAAATAGAAGTATGTAAATGTGTTTTTAGAACACTGCATGTGCTCTAGGGTGAATAGGAAGAAATAGGGACAGGGATGAGAAGAGCGTGATGTCTTGGTCAAATGTAGTCTTCTCGATTTCTGTATTAGTTGCTTTCACAAGATGATCCAAAGAAGTTCTGATAGTGTCATCATTTGTGGGCATCAGTCTGGTTACTGTGCGGAGATCCCTTCTATTCCAGGATATAGCATCCCCATCATGAATAAATGTCCTTAGTTAGCATATGATACTTGTGCTCTGACATTCTGCTATGTTTGTAATCCAAGTTGACTTAAGAGGAAAGATTAAAGACAAGTTGTCATTGCACCTTCAGTCAGAATATAAGCAGCAGACAAGGAGCAACTTTGACTCTGCTTCCCATTATCTTTTGGACCCAAGTAAAAAATCTGTAGTTTCAGCAAAGGCAAATCTAAATACCTACCTCAATACTATAGCTCCCTCTTTCAGAATACAAACACTAATGGCCTGCTTGGACAGAGCCTCTTAGCCCCTTTCCTTGGGTAACTTTAGGTTTTCAATGGATACTCAAAGGGAGAACAAATTTTCCTCTGCTAAATCAACTTAATCTAGGAACAGTTTCCAAATGTTTCTAATTTACTTTGATAAATAAGTCAGTGCAATATCAAGAAGCATATTAAGTATTCAGAATGCATCCTTTCTGTTTAGAAAGAACACAATCCTTCTCTTTAGACAGGTAAAACCTATACATAGATTTTAATTTTCAAAGTGTCTCTCTCTGTCTGTCTCTGTCTCTGTCTCTGTCTCTCTCTCTACACACACACACACACACACACACATACACACAAATACACACATGCAGACACATATACATGTGTACATATGTACACACACAGAGACACACATGCATCCACACTCACACACATATGCACACACATGCACACATACAATGCATACACACATGCTGACATACATGCACCCACACTGACACACACACACGCACCCACATGCACACACACATGCACACACATATGCATATACATAATGCACACATGCACACATATGCACACATATGTACCCACACGCACACACATGCACATACACATGCATCCACACTCACACACACATGCACACACACATGCACACACATATGCACATATACAATGCACGCATGCACACATATGTACACATATGTACCCACACTCACACACATGCACATATGTGTGTATAACATGAAAAGCACATTCCTGATTTTGCTCTCCTCCCAGCTTCACCACTTTTTCAACATTTCATGTCCTTTTCATTTTGACAATTATGCTTCAAAATCCCTCCATTCACCACCGTGCCTACGATACACATAAGATCAAATTGTCATTAAAATCTAATAATTTATCATTTTTGCAATTAATTCTCATGTGGTTTGGATATTACATTCTTCAGTATGTGATTTTTGTCATTTTCTGTTCTCTTAAACCCAGGTTATCTTGTGCTCACACATGAAACTCATATCCCAAGAGCAACTTGGATAGTATGGGATGAATGCAGTTCTGTTCTAGTTCATTTGTGCTTAAATTTTCCCAATGTAAATATTCAATTCCAAGCTGAGAAAGTGGCTTTCCCAGGATTTGGGAGAAAGAAGCAGGAGGCTATGGAGTTGGAAGCCATTTTGATTATAGTTCAAACCCAGAGTAAGATGAAAATGTCTAAAATGAAAAGTAAAAAGAACCATAGATTTTCATTTCTTTTTAAAATTTATTACTATTATTATTATTATTATTTACTTATTCACTTTACATCCTGCTCACTGCCCTGCTCCTAGTCACCCCTCCCAAAATCCTTCCCCTATCCCCTTTCCTGTTTCCTCTGAGTTGGTGGGAGAGCACTTGTCACCCCTCCCCCACCCTTGCACTTCAAGTCTCTGCAAGGCTAGGCACTTCCTCTCCCACTGAGGCCAGACAAGGCAGCCCAACTAGTAGAACATATCCCACATACAGGCAATAGCTTTTAGAATAGCCTCTGCTCCAGTTGTTTGGGACCATCATGAAGGTCAAGCTGCACATCTGCTACATATGAGTGGGGAGGCCTAGATCCAATGCGTGTATATTCTTTGGTTGGTGGTTCAGATTGAGAGCCCCAAAGATTCAGGTTAATTGACTCTGTTGGTCATTGTGTGAATTGTGGTCCCTAAAGATGATTTTCATTTCTTTAAATCAAAATGCCTCCCAATGATAAGGTGAAATGAAGCTAGAGTAAAGAACAGAAATAGTACTGTACTGGCTAGTTTTGTGAGTCAACTTGACACAAGCTGATGTTATCACAGAGAAAAGAGTTTCAGTTGAGAAAATGCCTCCATGAGATCCAGCAGTAAGGCATTTTCTCAATTAGTGATCAAGGTAGGAGGGCCCCTTGTGAGTGGTACCATCTGTGGGCTTGTAGTCTTGGGTTCTATAAGAAAGCAGGCTGAGTAAGCAAGGAGAAGCAAGCAAGCCAGTAAGCAGCATTCCTCCATGGCCTCTGCATCAGCTCCTGCTCCTTGACCCGCTTGAGTTCCAGTCCTGACTTCCTTTTGTGATGAACAGCAGCATGGAAGTGTAAGCTGAATAAACCCTTTCCTCCTCAACTTGCTTCTTGATCATGATGTTTGTGCAGGAATAGAAACCCTGACTAAGACAAGTACATTGGATACGCTTGTGTCCTGACCTTTTAGATGAATGGTGAAAGAGATGATCTGAAACAGAAAGATGTTAAAATGGGGCTCCATGGATGGTGCATGTGTTTATCTCTAAAGAAACTTGTTCAGCATCATGTAAAGATTAAACGTTTTGCTTTCCCAGATGACTGCCGAAGATGGCAGAGGGGCAGGTTCTAGGATTGGATGTCCAAGGCCATCTTCTGGGCCACCTGGTGGCCATTGTGGCCAAGCAGGTACCGCTAGGCTGGAAGGTGGTGGTTGTATGCTGGCCTGCCCTTCCTCCACCACCTAGCAGAGAAGTGGGGACCAAAGATTCCTTAGTCACTGCTCCTGTGGGTAGAGGGTACATTTAGACAGTTGAGAGTGCACCACCTGCTTGAGTTTTACTAAAGTGAAAACCATGGAATGACTTGAGCTTCATTGTTCAAAATGAGTAGCAGGGCTGCCCCACCCATCTGATCCAAACTATATTCTGCAGCTATGAAGATGAGGTCTACACAACTGGGCTGGGATTTAGAAGTGCACACTAAAGATACTGACCAAGTACTGGCACTGCCTTTGCTCCTTCCTAGCAAACCACAAAGCAATATTTTTCTGGAGGGTTCTCTGTTCTAATAAATTATTTGACTTAAAAAAAAAAGGATTAAAATTTTCTTCCTGGAGCCTCATAAATTTAAGGCAGGCTACTCAAATCAGGACCACTCAGTGTAAATGTTTTCATGTAACAGGAAATACACATGCACACAGGTCACTATCATACATAAACAACAGTAATGATAAGGTATGTGTGTCACATAATTTTATATTTAGTTCATTGCTTTGTTCTTGCAAGAATACAAGATGGCTTCCAGAGAATCACAAACTATAGTATATAGTAGGAATGAAAGAAGAATAAACAACAGAAGATAATTTTAATACATCCAGAATCAAGTGTGTCTAAATATGTATCTATTAAAATATCTATTCATATGGGCTAAAGAACTCTCACACCAAAATGGCATGGTATCTACAAGCCCTGTAAGTTTGTACTAGGCTTTTGGTTAATTTGGATAAGATTTTGTTTATGTTATATTTGTATAAACACAAAAGATTGTCATTGCTCAATGGGAACTAGCTATCTAGATAAACAAGGTCCACCAAAAATAATCAAAATATATTCTTGAAAACATATTTACCACTGTTGTATAGCGCTCACATCTCCATCTATTCATCTTTACTTTGGTAAACCCTTGCTGCATCTTGCCTGTCTTGTGGAATATCTTAACACTCTCATACAAAACATTCCTCCAGAGGAATGCAAAGCCAGGGTACCACCCCCATGATCCCTTATTTGTGAATATCTTCATCAATTTTTCTTGGCATTAGTACCTTTTGTTGTATTATGTCTTCTCCTCAATGATCCTGCAAACATTCTCCTCATTCTGTGCCCTCCTCATCCTGTGCCCTCCTCATCCTGTGTCCTTCTCATCCTGTGCCCTCAGAAGCTTGTCCTTATATTTCAGCCTTTGTCATTTCTATCCATTTCAATGGCTATATTAACTCTTAACCCCTGGGGTTGACTCTCACTTAACTTTGACCCATGTCTTTATTATCTCTTTGAGAGGAAGTCCAGGGAACTGGAAAAGACTGTGGAAGTGGCTCATGGTTTCTCAGCTCAGTAACAATTGGGTGATGTAAATTTTACAGAAGGGATAGTTGTTATACCTTGAATGAGCACAGCTGTGAGGATTGTTCACGTTCACTGACCAGTTGTAAAGCAGTGTAGGGACCAGGACTGAGAGGAGTCCAGTTGATCTTGAATCATTGGATAAGAGACATCCTAGTGCCCCCAAAGTCAGAGATCAACACTGAGGAATATTTCTATTCTACACAAATTTAAATCCAAGGGACCCACTTCAAGATGACAAAGCCACAGGTCTTTTCTAGAAAGACCTGACTTCTAGGACATGCCACACAAGGATGCTAATGTGGAATGGATACAGACAATGTCTCATGCATATCTCAGAAGGTCACAACAAGTCTTCATGTAAATAGCTACCATGAAACTTTTGAGAGACTTTTGGGTACAAGTTTCCAAACGCAGGGCCACAGGGAAAGCTCACATCTTAATACATTAGATAAGTTTGAAAGACTGTTATGAATGTTTTGACTTTCTAAGAGAAGATGCTGATCCTAATTTAAATTTAATTGAACTTTGTATTCTAACAAAGATATTTAAATGTTTATATCTATTGACATTATTGGAAATTTTAGAATAATTTTGGATATCTGTATCATAAGTGACTGCAAATTATAGTGACATGGGAACTTTGATAAATTTAATACAATTTGAAATTTGATAATTTTGATTATAGTGTGTAATTAAAAACATTAAAGATATAAATATACACATATATATGAATTATGTGTGTATATATATATGAGTATGCAAACATCTTACTACCTATCTCAATTTTTTTGTTTTCTTTTTATTATTTTGATACTTTATTTACATTTCCAATGTTTCCCCTTTTCTGGGTCTCCTCTTTGGGAACCCCCTATCCCCTCCCCCTCCCCGCCTCTATGGGGGAATTCCACCTCCCACCCACCCGCCCACCCATTCCCATATTCCCACCTTGACATTCCCCTTTTTATAAAACATAGTTATCTACCAAATTCCAAGAGTTTAAATCTTTCAACATCCACGCTTCAGTGTTATAATTTTTATTAACACAGCATTCTGTCCAATTAAATGTATAGATAACCCAATGGCTATGGGAGAGGTAGAACATGGAATCTTATTATATTGAGTCAGGAATTCATGGAGAAGTTGCTACCATGCATGTTTTTCTACCAACAGATAAACTAAGTATATAGGTCTTCCTTCTAGTCTTTGGAAAGATAAAGTTAGAGAGCACTGCCTTCTTCAATCTTAAAATGATGACAAGCTTAACCAGCACACCAAGCAATTTCATGGCATTTCATTGTCTCAGAGTATTTCTTGGGCCCTGGACTTAATGTGTCCTGGATGATCCACATAGAAATTGTTTGAGTACTGAATGACCTTGAGATAAAGGGAAACAAACAGCTTGAATGTCCAAAGATCCCACTTGTCTTGGCATTAGGCATTAAGAACTAGAAATCTACAGAGACATACCTCATTTGGCAGAGTAGAACATTGGTAGTAGTTTTTGCCTGTACTCACACTGAAATGGGAATTGGAGGCCTAAAGTAGGCAGTGGAGCAAGAACACACAAACACACACATACACACACACACACAAAGATGGACAAAAGCCGTGCCAAGATGAAATATTGGCTGCTGGAAATGAAGGTTGGAAGAGCCAAGTGGAAAAGTACCAGAAATACGTATCGGCAAATATAAGGCTAAATCAGGAAAAGGAAAGAAGTATAAGACTCAAAAGTTAGAAGGAATCTATATGTCTTAGGTTCCATTAGAGTCTAACCACTGGGCAACAATCTCCAACTATGTCTCATCTCTGCTAAACCACAGAGCCTGCCTGAAGCCTGGCACACAAAAAGATCGATGTGAAATTTCTCAAATCACAAAAGAGACAGGACCTTCTGAAAAGCTTTGTTATAAACAAAAACCTGACATTCTGGTTAAGAGCAAGAATTAGCAAATGTTCTGCTGTGTGGAACAGTAGAGAATATATTGTGGGCATTGTGGGTCATATGATGTCTGTTAGAACTTCTTGTTTCTGTTTTACTAACACATGGCAATATGTAAATAAATGAATGTAGCCTTGTCCCAGTGACAAATGTTTATCAGACTACTGTGTTCAAACTGGCCTGAAGACAAAGTTTGCTGATCTGGTGTTTAGATCAGTCAGTATCACCCTTTGCCCCAACATGGCAATACAATCTATCTTGAAAATGAGGAGGACACATCCTTCAAAGTAGTATCTTTTAGTGACCTGCAGTTCTATAGGTACTGTTATGATCAGTCTACCATATCTTTGTATTCAATGGTTGTTGAGAATGGGTACAGAGAATTGTGGTGAGAATTGACTCAAAAAGGATTCTGGTTTTCCAGGGATCTTGTTAACACAGCTATAGGGTTAGAAATTTCACCTTCACAGGGTCAATTTCATCTGTAACAAAAATATGTGCCTGCATACTATATTCAAACAGATGAATACTTGATCTTCTTTTACAGGTTAGGACACACATTTTCTAACAAACTTTGAATACTCAAAAGAGAAGTTAAGCACAACTTGTTGAGAGCACAAGTGGGTTAAAAAAAGATGTAGGAATATAATTCTGTCAGACTCCATCAATAACATGTAAGAATAATTGTTTAAATTGTCATTTTCAGTGAGACAGAAGGTTTTCTGGACCATAGGGTGGAAGGAACAACATGTATTTTATGTACTTCATGTTTACTGGATATAGGGGTCTCCTTATCATCTCAATTTATCCTTCATGAAATGATATATTGTCCATGGGACTTGAGACCTGGGAACAGCTAATTAGGTAAACCAATTGAAGAGAAAAATCTTTTCAAGTTATTTGAACTTTTTCAGCCATAATATTTGCTGTTTATTGAAGGGTTTGTACCCTTTCCTCATAAGAATTGACTAATTGAAAATTTTATTAGGAGATGATCTTACCCATTTAGAAATACTTGCGAACAGAATGCCATTGCTAACAAAAAGCCAGGAGAGATGGGCTTTGGTCCTGTCTCACATTTCCGACTTAGTTATAAAATATATTCCCATTATGGATCTCAACTTTCTCATTCTATGAAATTATAATTTGGAATTACATGATTACTACTTTGCAGTCCAAGATAAGCTAATTTACACTGAAGTATTAATAACTGACAGCTGCTTAGTTTGTTAAGTTTCTCAAGTACAGTAGAAATTTGAAAGCCCTTACATCTCAAAGCTTCTTCAATATTTTCACTTAGGTGATGCTGATCATGCAGATAGCTTCCAGATTTTTCTTTAAATCACATTCTAGAGATGGTAGAGTCAACTGAAGTTGACAAAAGCACTGACCAGTAATTTCAGCGGATAATGTGTTGATAATTATAGATAACGCTTTCTATAATTTCACTTGGGGAGTCTTTGAGCAAAGAGGGAGCCTTTACATACTGGGATGTGAAAGAAGTTGGTGATGTGAACGAAAGAAGGTGGTATAAACAGGTGGTGTGGCCATGTTGAAACACAAACTGAATATTAGAGAAATTTCGCTCATCTCCGTTTTGACCACCCACATCCCTCACCTTTCACTTAGTGCTTTTTCTTATTTAGACGACCACACTTCCCTACAGTGCCTGCTACTGAGAGAACACTGTGCATAATTCTATTTTCGGTTTTCATCTCTGTAGTGTGCACATCATCACAATATTCTTCTTTCCTTTTGTACACTTTACAACTGAAGATGTGTGCCTCATAAGATGATGAGGAGTGAGTATAAATTCTCTTAGTTTAATTCAGAACTTTGTATCCTGTTACCTTTCTGACATTCTTATCCTTTATAGAAATTTTCTGGTAGTGTCTAGAGGGTCTTTTGTGCATAGAATCATATCTGCAAACCAGGATAGTTTGACTTTTCTGTTTTCCTTTTAGTGTTATGTTTTCTGTGTACTTGTAGTATATTGGCATTTTTATTTTGAGATACATCCCCTGAGACCCTTAGATTCTCCAGGATATTTGGTGCCAACTCTAATCTAATGTCCCACCATATTTGTTTTTGAGCTCCCTGTGTTTGCCTCCATCACTTCCATAGTCAAGCAGACTTTGTTTCTCTGTAGTCTATGGTAAATAAACTCAAGCAAAGCCAAAACTGAGTTTGAACTTCTACTTCTCCTGCTGCCTCAGGTGTGGGGCACAGCAATAGTTCATGCCGTGCTGGGGGTTTGAACCCTAGACTTCATGAATGCTAGACAGATACTCTTCTCAGCTCTTCTACATCCTTTTCATACTTGACTACTGAGTTTGTACCATGTGCCTCAAGTGAGTTTGGGATCTTCCTTGTAATGACCCTGAAAAGTAAACGTTTAGAAGCTCATTTTGCAAATAAAAACCTTGAAGCCTCAAGAGGCTAGTGATTTGTTCAGGGTCACCAGACAAATCAAGCCAGGGTGAAGCCTGAATTTGCGTCTGATTTGTCTAGATCTTAAACATGGACTTGGAAGTGTTCTGGGTGCCTGACGGAAACTCAGTGAGCTAAACTGAATGTCATACAAAGAAGATGAAAGGAAGACGTGGAAGTCAAGGGCAGTTCATGTGTTGTGTTGGTTGGTGGCAAAGCTATTTTTCTTTCTGGAAGAAAGAGATGAAAGTTCTGATATTCAAATGCTCACCCACCAGGCACCCTTCAGAATTCCCATCCATCAGCTGGCAAATGAACACATTTTAACAAGCACAATCACAACCAAGCAAGTTCTGGCAACAAAATATGCCTCCACTAATGATATTCAATTGTTCTAAGAAGACAAAATGGTCTGAAGTGTAATGAGATGCCAAAGACACAGGCGCACAAAACAGGCTGCTCATATTTAAGTCCTTATGTTTCTTGAAGTGAAAACTCATTTTAAGAAGATTATGGTGCATATATTATAAAATGGGATGATATTCCACATTCATGCCCCACTGGGGCCTTGACTGTATTAAAAAAAATGAAAACAAAACCAACAACAACATTTTGTTCCCACACAAGTACTTTGCTAATAGGACATGTGACGTGGTAGTCATTTGTTTGGGTTATTTTTATTGTGAGCTTTCTGGATGCGTTCACTCTTTTGATACACAGTATGTTCAGGGAATTTTTCAGCTAGGCTTTTAGGAGGCGTGAATACTCAGGAAACAAGGGGCAGACAGCCAGGGCCATAGAACCAAGCCCCAGTTGATTAGTAGAAATTGGAGACAGGAAGAGGGAAATTTGGGTTCAGATGATGTGTTTTCTCTGCCTTCTGGTTAGCACAAAGGGGTGTCTACTGAGGCAGGGGACTGGTTTTTACTCTTTATCAAATTCTATTTAAAATGTTTACCAGTGGCAAAGATTCATTCATCACAAGCAAAAGTCTTTGTTCTGATGAAATCCCTCTGAGAAATTTGAGCAAAACAAGTAGAGATGGAAATGCAGTTGAAGTGAGCAGAGTTATTCTCAAAGCAGAAGTTTCTGGTTATTCTCAAGGATGAAGAGTCCTGGGTGAATACTGTTGATTCAGGCACTCACATGTCTAGGAGAGACAGAATGAGTCAGGGAAATAGTTGACCAGCAGGTAAAGAAAACATCCGACTTGATTGAAAAAGACAGTGACCATGAATTGGGAAGCAAGCAATCACTTTCTCCATGCATGTTCAGGCTGTTCAGAGGGAAAGGAGGATGGGTGAGTAGGTCAGGCCAAAGCTACATAGCCAGAGATGGCTCCATGAGCTGTGTGTCCCAGCTGCTGTGGTGTGTCATAGCTAAAAGCAGGGCTTTTGAGACTTCCTGAATTACCATAGGAGATAGAGGGAAAACAAAGAAATGCCTCTTTCCCTTACTCCCACCCTCAATCTTATTAATCCCATGAGGAAGCTAGATGGAGAGACCCATAATAGCTCTGGCTATGAGCACATTTGAGAAAGGACAGGTAAGAAACTCAGAATCAGAACTCAATAACTGACCCCGACTGTTTATTCATGCTCACAGACTTCGAACCAAACCATGTAAATTCCATGCTTCTGCTTAATAAAATCCACTTTCCCTTGACACTATTTGGATAAGATCCCTTTTTTACCTCAGCCATCTGGGTATTCTATAATTAAAACACTCTATCAGGTATCTTTTCTCGTACCTGTGATAAAACACTTGGGAAAACAAAAAGCAGCATAAGTGAGTATGTGCTGGAGCTCTTGGTTTAAGACTACAGACCACCATGGAGGGGACGTAGGGCATGGAGCAGGTGAGGCAGCTGGGGTCCATTATGCTGGCTAACAGAGTTCGAAGCTGTGCTCAGTTTGCCCTATTTGTTTTCAGATCAGAACCCTATTCCAAGGGATGCAGCTGCCCAAATTCAGAGTGGCTCTTGCATACTCAGTTCTTTGAATGTAGGCCAGAGATACATCCAAGGGTGTGTCTTACACGTGATTAATTAAATGAGGTTGACAGTCAAAATCACTCCCATAAAAAATTAAAACTGTCCTATTAAAGTAAACCATGCACACTCTATATAACATGATAGGCAGGAAGAAGAGGAAAAATGTGTGTGTGTGTGTGTGTGTGTGTGTGTGTGTGTGTGTGTGTGTGTGTGTGTGTGTGTGTGTGTGTAAAACAAGAAGGGACGAGGACATCCCGGTGCCTGCTGCAGCTGTTGACGTGGTATCTTATGACAAGGGAACTGCTGGTACTTTGAACTTCTTCTGTTATCTGTTCCAGATTTTTGTTTCCTTCATGCACAGTCTTCACTCATGAAAACACTTTATCTTTTAGGGTGATTCAAATGTGTGCTTCTGAAGGGCACCCTCAGTGCTCAGGGCCACACCTATATTGGATTGCTATGGCCTTCTATGACACTTTTATTTGATTTTGAGCTTCTTGGAGGTAGTAAAAGATTCCCCTGGGTTGCAGGCACAATATTTCCTTACTTCATCATGTAACAACCTTGTTTTACTTCAATAATCTAATTAGACAGTCAGTAACCTCTTCTATGTCTTGTGAATTAATGACGTGAGAAGCCCCATATGACCAGGTAGTGAGTTCACCTTCCAGCTCCAAGAAAGTCTTCTGATGATCGTTATTAATAGCATTCTGAGTATCAAGAAACTTAGATGACTATAGACCAAGTTTATAGGATGAGAAACAGTCCTGAGGATGGTGCTTATTGCCTTAGCTCTGGAGGCAGGAGCAGACATACCACTTTTGTCACTCCATTTCTAAACTCATGAATTTCAGCTATGAAAGATATAGTACCATACTGAACCTTCATTCAAACCACATATTGCTTTATAAACGCAATCTTTCATTGGTCATTTCATTATTTATATTATCCAAGTATATCTAGGAAAGTTATACATGATGCAAATAAAAGAATGTTTGAGAATTAGTTCCTCATCACACTATCAGGTTAAAATGAGTCACTATTAGAACGTTTGTTGCTTTTGGGTTGTAGTGTGAAGGCATCTCTTTTTATATATATGCCAATCAGTAACAATAAATATGTCCTATTTTGTTATGACCCTCCAAGTGTGAGCAGAGTAATTTTCTCTCTGACCTCCTTATAATTAATACTTAAACCTTTTGACTACATATATATTGGAGTCCCAAACTACACACTTGTGGAGTGTTTTGTGTGGATATAGGTGTGTGTCTTTGGTCATATATCCATCAATGCAAGTTGGGCTTGCTAGGAAGACAGAAAGATTTCCCTTCACTGTCTCTTTCTTCTTCTTTTCATTGCAAGCCTGTCATTCAGGTTGTTGTGCACGGATAAAGGAAGCATTGAAAAGCAGGTGAAAACCTGGGAAGTAGCAGGACATTGCATGTAGCAGGACTCCTGCAGTCCCCTTGAACTTGTGATATCTCTTTTGGCATGTGCCTTCCACTTGCTGATGGAGTGAATGGTTGTATCTACTGACTCCATCCAGCATTTCTTCTTTTTATTTTTGTCTCATTTAGATGTTTTCTTTCATGCAATTTATTTCAGTAATTTTCCCCCTTCCAATTCCTCCCAAATTCTTTTCACCTCCCTATCCATTCAATTTCAAGATCTCTCTCTCTCCCTCCCTCCTTCCCTCCCTCTGTGTGTGTGTGTGTGTATGTATGTGTGTCTCTGTCATCTGTTTCTCTCTCTGACTCTGTCTCTGTCTCCTTCCCTCCCTGCACCCTCTCTCTTGTTTAACTTGATACTTAAGAATTCATACCAGGGCCGTGTCTGTCACAATCTGAATCAGCTTCTGAGGCCCTCACAATGGAAAGTCAGTACAACTGAGGACACTGCCCTCAAAATCCAGAAGAGGAAAATTATGTACACCTATTTTCGACTATGTCGAATCAGCATACTTTTCCTTGTGTAGTAGAAATATCAACATGCTATGTACTTGTAATTTTATGGATCTCCACCTAATAATGTTAACTTTAATGCTTGTAAATCTTCTGATGTTCTTTCAAAATCATATTTTTCAAGATCAGTTCATTCAAGTCCATCAAAGTAGTGGACCAGTACCATGGTGTACAGGTTCCAATATGGAGACATTTTCTATAGGTTAGAGGACAGAATCCTAAGGCAGATTAGTAGGAAACATAAGATAAAATCTTTTCAACTCAGCTTTTTTGTTATATTTTGAGAAATAATTCTTATACCAAATGATGTACAGTTGATACCAGGAGATTATCTTATCCCTTTGTTTAAGCAAAGCCACAACATCAGGAAAAAAGTTGCATTCTGAGCCACAGTCTGACTTCTTTTGCACTAATTCAAAGTCACTTGCCAATATGTAGTTATTTCTGGAGAGTAGGAAGAGTAGTTAGATGGCTGTACACTAGATCTCTTGCTTCTTGAAAGTATCAACTTTCTTGGTACAAATACTGTTATCAGTCTAGATCAAAGACTACTGCAGAGACATGTGTACTTCCAAGAATACTACTGGAATTATAGAGAAGTCATGTGAAAATGTCCCTTCTTACGTGGTTCTTTATATCTTTATGGCCTGAGAGTCTGAACCCTAAGGGAAGTGCATGAACAGGGAGCTAGAAGTCTGGGTACTTCCTCAACTGCAGTGACGCCAACTGACTGTCCTTTTAGTCAATTCCAGTGGTGTTATACAGAGCTCCCCAATAATAGGTTTAGAAAAGGAGTAGTCACATCTAATTTCGTTTTAGCAAAAGGAAATAGAAAACTGATTGGCTGAGGAAATTGGAAAATTTCATTTATAGTCACCAAACCTGGTCTTACAGAGAAGAAAGTAACACTAACCTGTAGAAGAAAGACACTAACTATAACAGTAACTAGTAGTTATTCTTCGTACACTGGCTTAGCAGTTGGAAAAGACCTTATCAGAAAAGTGCATCACTTAGACAATGAGGACAGTAAAGACAGCATATGTCTGAAAGATGTGGAAACTCTGCTATGCAAGTCTTGGGAAATTTCATTCCTCCAATAAGGGGGTGAGAACTATTTAATGCTTAAATTAATTTACATTAGATCATCAATAAATATTTTTAAAAGAATCTATTATCATTATAAACATAAAATGCAAATAAAAGTATATTTAGTTCCACTGTGCCTTTCAGAAAGGCATAAAGCAAGAGAACAAAAGCAACATCTGTTAGTGAGGGTGAGGGGAAAGAGAAACACATCTGCACAGCTGGTGGGAGAGCATAATGGCTCAGCCACTGTGAAAATTATTGAAAATAGAGCTACTATATGACGCAGTCATGTTGTTCCTGGTCATGTAATAAAAATTTCTAAGCCCGATCTAGAGAGATGAATGGACAGTTAAGAGCACTGGCTACTCTTCCAAAGACTTGGGTTCCATTCCCAGCACCAATATGGAAGCCTACAATAATCTATAACTTCACTTTTAGTGGATCTGACACTATCTGCCAGTCTCCACAAACTTTAGGCATCTAGGAAGTCCATAGACATACATGTTGACAAAACTCTCGTGTACACAGAAAAGATTTTATAGCAACATACCTCAGGGATATTTTTACATACATGTTCATTACTGTGCCATTCACTACTGTTACGAGATGTAAACTGCTTCAGTGTCCATCAATAGATGAATGGGATAAAGAAAATATAGCATTAACAAAATGGAATTTTATTTCACTGTAAAGACAAATAAAATCATAATATTTCCAGGAAAATGTACGGAACCCAAACAAATCATTGCTTTAAGCAAAATAACCCAGAATCATAAAGAAAAAATTAAAAATTTTACCTAAACAGTTCTTACTTAGACTTTAATGTTTATGTGTGTGTGCATGTGTGTAGTGATGAATCTAGAAAGGAGTTTGCAGAGATAAAGGTGAGAGTTGTAATTAAAGAAGATAATAGAAGAAGCATCAGTACAGAGGACTCTACTGAGGAGAGAAAGGAGGCCACTGCAGGAGTATTAAGGAAGAGAAGTAAAGTGGGGAATGAATATCAGCAAAAACTCTATATAATAATTTCTGACACAAAACCAATTGTTTTTTCATTCTAATTTAAAAGTAGAACAAATTGATAGTCATAACATTTAATCACATGAGAGGGTAAATTATACGATGATAAATAAGATGTAAATTATACCAGTAAGGAGAGACTCAAGAAAGAGGTTACAGTGGTATAGGAATTTAAGGATAGGCATGTTTGAATTTAAAAGATACAATGTTTTAAGTGACCACCTACCCAAAGCAACTGTGAGCATGTCCTGACTTAATGCACAACTCCTGTATGCAAAAAGTGTTTGAAAAGTAGATATTCTGGGTCACACATGCTAGGTTATCTGCCATTGCCTTAGCTTCACTTTTCCAGGACATTGATGGCAATTGTAGTTTAGCACACAGTGAGGAGCCTAGAAATCACCAAAAATCTACTACATATCACTTAATGAAAATGAGAGGGTATTAGATGGAGAAAAGGCACGTCTCTTTTGTGTGAACATAGAGGCATCCCCCTTGCCACTCTGCTTTTCGGAGTTCCTCTTTTACTTAACAGAATGGTCCATAATAAGCCCAATAGTGCAGGTGTGCATCTGCACTTCTTCAAGCATCTGTAGAATTTGACATCATGCTTTTTAAACTTTCCCCTTTGACGGACATTTTCAGTCAGCATAGAGCTTTAAGTTGCCAAGTCTTCCCTGTGGTACTCCCAAGTTACGTCGTATATTTGTTCAGCTTCTGTGTGTTCCAAGTCAGGACTCTGGTTTTTATTCAAACTTGCTGCCATCATTTTTCTGTTTGTGTTTTTGGTCTTTGGTTTTCTGCAGAGGTTTTCTATACCCAGGTCTTTGTAGTTTTCCTTCTTAACAGTCTGCAAAGCATCTAATTATGGCTTCATTTATTTTTTCAGAAAATATTTATCAATCCCTCCTCTTTCCCTTCCTCCCTTTCCCCTCTTTATTCTCCTCCCACCTTCCCCGTCCTCCTTTCTCTCTGTTTGTTGTCTCTTTTTCCATTTGTTTATTTATGGTCCCCTCTCTCTTTCTATCATTTATCTCTGCCTCAGTTATGTTGTAGTAAGCATCTTCTTTCTTTCTACACTTCACTCTAAGCCTTAGTAACCTAATAGCTGCTAACCTTACCTATAGAATTCTTAATTTTAGATATTGGGTTGATTACAAAATGTCCATTTTGTTGTCAGATTTTTGGGTTCTGTAATGAAATGCTTCAATTTATCATGTCTTTCTGAACTAATCAATCAGTTGTCTTGATACACCTGACTGACAACTATTGCATCGGTGGTAACTGTGGCTTCATCACCATGGCTTGATTTGCTCTTCCTCTACTTCCATAGTCTGCACAGTAACTTTTCAATGATGTGATTAACTTCTAAAATAAAAAAGTGTGAAAGGTTCTGGATTTGGCTGTCTTCTTCACAGACGATGAGCTTCATGCATGTGCAAGCATTAAAATATTATACATTATTACAATTTGGTTATCACTTGATCCCACTCAAATGTGGTGTTTTAAGATTTTCGTAGTCTGGACTTATCTCTTAGTGTCTTTCTCACATATAGTTGCAGCAACTCAAGATGTACTACTGAGATCCTGTAGACATTGTCAGGCACCTATTCCTAGGAAGGCTGGGAACTCCGCTCTTCACAGAGCCACAGTCTGCTAGATGCTCTGTTGCGCTTCTTAGACTTTTCCATTCATCCGCTCCCAAGTACAGGATGCCAGTCTATTCTATCCACCTCTCAAGGACTCTAGCCACTTAAACCCAACTGCTCTCATAGCTCTTATCTAGTTTCTGCCTTTCATTCTCTGTGCTGTGGCTCCATCCCTGGGCCTTCTGTGGGCAGGATATACTGCAGTTCAAGTTCATGTTCTCATACATAGATAATCAAGATCTTGCATGTTTCTAAGCTCTGCTCCTAGCTAATATCTTGGTCTATTATGTCTTGTGAACCTTAGAAGCTCTCAAGATATTAAAATAGATATTATTTGTTAGTAGTTCAGCTGGCTTTTCCAATTACTTTTAGGGAAAATTGTTCATATACATATTAGCCTTGCATAGTAAGCTGTAGAATAGGGTAAATCTCCTATGAGCAGATGTGTGGGGACTGCATTGACATCTGAATAAGCCTATTGGTGAGTAGGTGTACTGGTATTATGATGAAAGGCAAAGAGACGGTTGGATTCCATTAATTGTTTTCCTGTCTCTATTATGTTGATAAATGCAAATTTTGATACATTGGACCTATGATCTATAGTCATTATGAATGTGCAAAGTCATGTGTGTATGGGAATTGGAGATAATTTTCAACTTCCTTGAGACTTTGCAGTGATAATTTAAAAATTTTGCAAATATTCATTTCATATACCAATGAAATGTAGACTTTCACAAAGCTTTATGTAGTACTACTAATCCATAGCTAGTAATTGCATTGTTTGTAACTTGCAAATTCATCTGGTTATCAACCTGTTCTGGTGATAATTGTAAAGCATGTGTTGAACTATAGCATACTCAAATTTTCACATTTTGTTACTATCACTTTAATAATTTTTCTTTTGTAAAATGATGTGTTCATTTTCTGAGGATATGGATGCTAAGTTCTTGTGAGCATATTTATTGTTTTTTGTTTTGTTGCAGCCATGTCTCAAAATAACAATCTCCAATATAAAAACTATTGATGTGCAACATATAACACAGTGTTTGACGCAAATATGAAATCTTATGTGTATCTAATACCATACTGTCTGACAAATTTGTATAATATAATATGTAATATGAATCTCCTGGTGTGTACATGTATGTGTTTATATGTATGTATGTGTATTTAATGTATACATGTATATTATATATACTTCTTAGTATCAGCTATATTAATCTTTATTATTTTAATTTCTCTTTTCTGTCTTTTTTGTCATACTTGTCAGCTTTGTCTTTTTCTAGTCTGATCTATTTTCTTGAAGTGACAGTGCTGACAGAAAACAGAGCAGAGACTTTGTTTGCAGGGGGTGAAGTGTTAGACCCTGTCCATCACCGTGGAGACTGGATCTGCCTTAAGAGCCACTGGGAATAAGGACACCTGATCAAATGTTGTATGTGCTGTAGTCATAACTGACATGCAAAGTCATAGTTCTAAGCCCA
This sequence comes from Uromys caudimaculatus, assembly GCA_028551405.1. Taxonomy (NCBI): domain Eukaryota; kingdom Metazoa; phylum Chordata; class Mammalia; order Rodentia; family Muridae; genus Uromys; species Uromys caudimaculatus. The sequence goes on from CM052715.1 coordinate 14,529,634, forward strand.
AATGTGCCTTACCTCTTCCACTTTTCTCCATCACTCTTGGGTATTTAGGAGCAAATCATGGCTTTTTAAAGGACCACATTAGATCTGACATTTTTATCCTGTACCCCTGTATTATCCTGCCACTACCCATTACCCCTGTTTATATCTTTATCTTACATCTTAGTTTTCACTATGAAATTTGTTAATCCAATGTCCATCTACCATTTTAGGACTTGACAGATTGACAAAATTGATAAAGTACTTGCTATGTGAGCAATAAGGACCTGGGTTCTGGGATTCGGCACTCATATAAATAGCTGGATGCTGAGGGACACACCTACAATTCATGTGCTAGGAAAAGCAAAGAAAGGAGAATCATTGAAACTTCCTGACCAGGTTAACCAAATTGGTAAACTAAAAATTCAGTGAGTGACTGTGTTTTTAAAAGAGAGATGAAAATAAATTAAAGATGATATCTGACTTTAATCTCTGGCCCCCATACATGTGTACACACATAAATCTACACACACACACACACACACACACACACACACACACAAATAACAACAAAAAGAATTATCAATGTGTGTATGGCATGTGTGCATATGTGCATGTTTGTACATGCATGTGTATATGTGGTGTGTGCTTGTGTGTGTGTGTGTATGTGAGGTGTATATATGTAGATTTCTGAGACTGAATGCACAATCCACACCACAGTTCCTTGAGAAGCCAGAGCACTCACCTTCACAACTTTGACGATTCCATATTTCTGCAGTGTGAAATCGACCCATAATCTTTTACCTGAAAGTGTTGATGCCACATAGGCAAATATCGATGAAGAAGCAGTAGTATTTTGTAGTGAAATTTTCAAAATTCACCCCATCTAAGTAGTCTAATGTTTGTTTTATCTGGCTTTGCTATTAAGTGAGTGTAAGTCTACACTAGCAGTTTTCATGTGCTGAGCTGTGTTTAATTACTCTGGGTCTTCTGTCACTTTCCAAGAAAGATTTGAATTCCCTATAACCATATATACATGGTGATATATCAGAATATATATTATTGGCCTTTTTTTTTGCTGGGTTACAAAGTAATGGATATTATAATGGCATCTACATATTTATCTTTGCTTCTTTTTCTTTTTTTTTCTCACTAGATCCTAATTCCTCCTTAACCATAATGGTTTTAGTTAACTACTATTAAACTTTCTTTTGGAGATGTATGGGTTTAGTTGGGTTTTATTTGCATGGGGATGTATATGTACATGCACACACAGCTTAATCTAAGAATGATTGTGATTTATGTACAACAATACATCAATGAATAAAAAAGGATGTGATCTAAGAAATGCCTTGTTAGATATTTCCACTTTCAACTTCAAGTCCACTTCACTGATGCAAACACAGCTACCTGGAATTCTCTGTATTGTGACCATCCACTATTGGAGATGTTCTGTCATTGGCAGGAACATATGGAATATATTTACATCTTAAAATTTACCCATTGGGAGTTCATTGGTGGCTTTTAGTAAATGTGTGCCACCATAAAACTGCTATTTCTCTGAAGGTATCAACATTTTCTTTCATTTTTTAGATCTCTTCTGCATTGCTGCAAATATCCCCTATTTTAATGTCAGCCTCAGCCCAGGGTATCTGGCTCCTTTTCTTGTCTTAATATTTTTGTCTGTGTCCACATTTGGCACATCTGTGTTCTTTTATTAATACTGAGTGACACATTCAAGTGTGCAGCAATTAGTGGATAAATCAGGAGAATATCTCAATGATGGGAAAGTTTACAGCAATAAAAAGTTCTTAATACATTGAGTCTGTTCTTCAGCCTTGGAATTTCTGTTCAACATTAGATGCTTTCTCAGGTCATGTGTCCCTACAGTTTCCAACTGGACAACTAAGGTAGGTCATACAGCACCCAGAACACCTTAGCAAAATAGCTGCCCTCATTCTGATTTCCATTGTCACAAATGTGGCCTTCACAATTCATTCCAAGGTTTGGAGACATTATGTTATGATGATTACATTGGTCCACTTAAGTCTGAACCTAGATGATTTTTTTATTCTGTTAAGGAAGACTTTTGCCCACTATATGAAATTCAGAGAGTTAGAGGCATGCCTTGGCTGAGTCCATAGAGGGGCTAGAGCTGGATTGAAAAACTGAGGTAAAGTATGTTTCTCATTTAGATAAACGAACACCCCCATTCTACCATATTTGACCCTAAAGCAGCTTGCTATCTCTAAGAATAGAATTTGGAATGTATATCTCCTTTACACAATTAACATTTCTGCATGAGAAGTGATATATACATCTAAAGGAACCAGAAACTGAATTGGAGAGGACAAGGATGAAGGATCAGTAGGTTGTGGGAAGGTTATATAAACTTATCTGTATCTGGAGCCCACCTTAGTGTTGAGACTTGTGTATATCACTCTATAGAGCACTTGCCTACATGTATGATACCCTGGGTTTCACCATCAGTCCACAAAATAAACAGAACCAAAGCACAGAACCAACTGCATTAAATAAGGAATGTCATTCCATTTTACTACTGGCACAGGCTCAGTGACAAGATGTCTTGTCCATATAAGAGGCCATTCATCACACAGTGAAAATGTCCCTTTGGTAAGGTAAGAACAGAGCAAGTTGCTTTCAGAGGATTTTGTAGAGTTTCTGAGAATAGACACAGTCATTATTTATGCTTCACAGCTAGAGCAAAGCTTAGGTTGATTGGGGACAGGTAGGACATGAGAGGGGAGTGCCTTTCCTCTGAAACTGCATTAGGTGTTTTGGTTAACTTATCTTGATCATTTTATTTGACATTAGGGTGCTACTTCATTTTCTTGCTCTGGAAGAAATATGTAAAGTTCTGCTTCCATTTTTATTAACCAGAAAATAGAAATACTAATTGTATTACTGTTATCATATAAGATTGTTAGGGGCACGAAGTTAGTCCTCACATGTAAGACCCTTGAATACAGGTGACAAAAGGGAAGATTAAAGTGGTTTCCTCAGAAACTGGAATTCCTGAGGTTTAATGGGGAAGGATGCACAAGCTGTGAGCATTCCTTGAACAAGTCTCAGCTCTTTGGGTTTGAACATACAGTATGATTCTGGACTTTGACCAATTCAAATACAGGGCGTGAATATTGGTTAAATGGCTGTTAACAGAATATAGATCTGAAAGTTGGTTGCTATTAGAGTAGAAATCTGAAACTCTTCCATGATCTGTAAAGAACTCTGTTGGAATTTAGATGGGAATTACATTGAATCTGAAAATTGCTTTTGGTAAGATGGCCATTTTTATTATGTTATTCTTAACAGTTCATGAACATGGGAGAGATTTCCATTTCTGATATCATCTTTAATTTTTTTCTTCAGAGACTTGAAGTTCTTGTCATACAGGTCTTTCACTTGCTTGGTTCCAGTTACACCAAGATCTTTTATATTGTTTGTGGCTATTGTGAAGGGAGTTATTTCCCTAATTCCTTTCTCAGCCCACTTATCATTTGCAGAAATGGGGACTACTAGTTTCTTTGAGTTAATTTTTGTATCCAACCACTTTGCTGTAGTTGGTTGTTAGCTGAAGGAATTCCCTGGCAGAATTTTTGGGGTCACTTATGTATACTGTCATATCATCTGTGAATCAAAGTGATACTTTGACTACTTCCTTTCCAACTTATATCTCTGTGATCTCCTTTAGTTGTTTTATTGCTCTGTCTAGGACTTCAGGTACTGTGTTGAAGAGAGAGGAAGAGCATGGACAGCCTTGTCTTGTCCCTCATTTTATTGGAATTGTTTTTTAGTTTCTCTCCATTTAATTTCACATTGGCTATTGGCTTGCTGTATATTTCCTTTATCGTGTTTATATATGTACCTTGTATCCCTAATGTTTCTAAGACATTGTCAATAGGATGAAATGACAGTCTACAGAAAAGGAAAAAGATCTTCACTAACCCTATATCTGACAGAGAACTAATGTCCAAAATATAGAAAGAACTCAAGAAGTTAGATACCAACAATCCAAATAATCCAATTAAAAATGGGGTACAGAGCTAAGCACAATTCTCAACAGAGGAATCTCTAATGGCCAAGAAACACTTAAAGAAATGTTCGGTCTTCTTAGACATCAGGAAAATGCAAATCAAAATGAACCTGAGATTACACCTTACATCTTGATAGGCTAAGATCAAAAACTAAACCACCAACACATTGGTGAGGATGTAGAGAGGAACACTCCTCAACTGCTGATAGGAGTGCATACTTGTACAATCGCTGCAAATCAATTTGGCAGTTTCTCAGAAAATTGAGAATAGTTCTACCCCCAAACCCAGATACACCACTCCTGAGCATATTCTCCAAAGATGCTTTACTATACCACAAGGAAACTTACTCAACTATGTTCATAGCAGCCTTATTTATAATATTCAGTAACTGGAAATAGCACAGATGTCCCTCAATTGAAGAATGGATAAAGAAAATGTGGTTCATTTACACAATGAAATACTACTCAGTTATTAAAAACAAGGACATCATGAAATTTGAAGGTAAATGGGTAGAAGTAGAAAATATCATGCTGAGTGAGGTATCCCAAACCCAAAAGACAGGCATGGTTTGGACTCTTATAAGTGCATATTAATGATAAAGTACAGGATAGCCATGCCACAATCCACAAAGTATCCCATAAGGAGGGCCCACTGGAGAATGAGTGAATCATCAAAGACAGATGAAGGGAACTGGTTGGGATAGGGGGTGGAGAGAGGAACAGGAAACATGGATCAGGTACAGGGAGAGGCTTCAAGAGAGAAAGAAAATTAGTATCAGGTGGAGTAGGGGGAGGGAGGCATCTTTGGGAAGTGCCAGAGACCTTGGATGGGGGAGGCTCCAGGAAGTCTATGGGGGTGACTCTAGTTGGTACTTCTAGAAGTAGAAGTTAGGGAGTCTTAAGTGGCATCCTCCTGTAGCCATCCAGGACTTCCAATGGAGGTATAAAACCTTCAACCCAAAATGCGTCCTGCCTATAAGATGTTCAGGAACAAAGATGGAGCAGAGACTGAGGGAATGACCAGCCAATTACTGGCTCAATGTGAGACCCATCTCACTGGCAAGAAGCATTCCATGACACTGTCAATGATATTCTGTTATGCTTGCAAACAGGAACCTACCATATCTGTTCTCTGAGAGGCTCCACCTAGTAGCTGATGGAAACAGATGCAGAGACCCATAGTCAAAACATTAGGTGGAGCTTGGGGAGTCTTATTGAAGAGTTGAAGGAAATACTGAGAGACTGGAAGGGGCTAGGGACTCCATAAGAAGACCAATAGAGTCAAATAGCTTATGCCTTGGGGGCTCCTGGAGACTGAGCCACCAACCAAATAGCAAGCATGGACTGGATCTAATCCTCCTGCCCCTGCACACATATGTAGCATATGTGCAGCTTGGTATTCATGCAGATCCCTCAACAACTGGAGAGTCTGTCCCTAACTCTTTTGCCTGCCTGTGAATATGGTTCCTTAACTGGGCCTCCTTTGTCTGCTCTCAGTGGTAAAGGATGCGCCTCATCCTGCAGTGACTTTATGTGCCATGGTGGGTTAATATCCAGGGAATTGCCTCTCTCTTCTCAAAGGAGAAAGGGATTGGGATAAGGGAGGGGCTTTGGGGAAACTAGGAAGAAAAGTGTGATCTGTGATCAAGATATAAATTAAATAAATTAATTAATGGTGAAAAATAAATTTCAGATTCCACATGAAAGCAGACACAGCACAGATTTATGGTTCTCTCCATGTTCTTTTTTTATTTTTCTCTCAAACAAAACTGCTTTAACATCTCAGCTACTTGTACAAACCACTTAGGTTTTAAGAAGAGGTATGGGATATGGAGCAGGCAGAGGCCAGACCGGGAGGGGAATAAAGATGGGACTGTAAAAAAAGATTAAATGATAAAAAGGAGGAGGTTAATCATTTGGTTCTAATGAACACTCACCTGCAGATAACACAGGTGATCTTAGCACTCATTTCTCAGCTGGTTTAAAATCCAATGACTATTATCTAAGGCATCAACTGGAGGTACAGCTGCACTGGCTGCGTGAGGGTTCCAGAGATCTTCTGACCTAGAGAATTGAACTAATTTCAATGTCCAGAGTTTGGCAGGGCCATGGTTACCAGATCTGAGCACTCCACACAGCATACAGAACTGACCAACTCAGCAGCATCTTCAGGATAACCTGGGAAAACTAAACCCATTCTATAGCAAGGTGAGTTGTGCTCTGTGTCATTTTGAGCTTGAGAATGGACATAGTTATAAATTCAATACTTCCTTGAGGTGCTATTTTTTTTCTTGTTTCCACTTTGTCTTTATTGGATATTTTCTTTTTTTACATTTCAAATGTTATCCCCTTTCCCAGTTTCCCCTCCAGAAACCTCCTATCCCATCTTCCCTCCCCCTGCTTCTATAAGGTTGCTCACCCACCTGTCCACTCACTCCTGCCTCCCTGCCCTGGCGTTTCCCTACACTGGGGCATTGAGCCTTCACAAGACCAAGGGCCTCTCTGTCCATTGATATCTGACAAGGCCATCCTCTGCTACACATGCGGCTGGAGCCATGGGACCCTCCATGTGTACTCTTTGGTTGGTGGTTTAGTCTCTGGGAGCTCTGGGGAGGAGTCTGGTTGGTTGATATTGTTGTTCTTCCTATGGGTTGTAAACCCCTTCAGCTCCTTCAGTCCTTTCTCTAACTCCTCCACTTGGGACGCCATGCTCAGTCCAATGGTTCCCTGTGTGCATCTGCCTCTGTATTTGCCAGGCTCTGGAAGAGCCTTTCAGGAGACAGCTGTATCAGGCTCCTGAGAAGCTATTGAAAATTCTTCTTCTATATTCCAACACACATATTTGCATGGATGTTGGGGTGAGGGTAACTCTTTATCTTTATGCATTTAGGTGCCTGAAGTATTGTGTTGCCATCAAGCAGAGGGGTATTCTTACTATGGTCATGTAGATCATTTGATATATAGGTCTATATGAAATAACAGAAAAAAAATAACTGGGCACATCAGAAAAGAGTGGCTAGTTCTCATTTATGAAAAAAAGGCAGGCACATGCTTCATGTATGTAGATATGGTGATCTGGAATAAGTTAATAGAATATATTAAAACACATCGGTATATTCCTTTATTTTTTGGCATGTAGTAATATAGGTTTGTACCTTAGATAGACTAGCATTTCTGTGACAACATGACCATCAAGCATAACACAGTCAGGAGAAGACATTGAAAGGTTCCTCTGAGTGCTGTCTCATGACTCGCCATCCACTGTGCCAAAGAGTTCTGTCAGTGGCTTTGTTTGTACTCCATTCAGCCTCCCATTTATTGAGGTAATACAATTGCCTGCTGTGCTGATATGATTACTGCTCACCATAGAGAAGATGTTTCTGTATTGACCTGCAGAGTGTTTGACCCAGTTGCCATGGCAATTAGATAGTCAGGAGAATTTGTTAATAGTTCTATGTTGACGGTAATGGAACTAATAGTCTCTATTAGGGGAAGAGAGAGAGAGAGAGAGAGAGAGAGAGAGAGAGAGAGAGAGAGAGAGAGTAAGAGAGAGAGAGAGAGAGAGAGAGAGAGAGAAAGAATGAATGAGCAGAGATTCTAGCCATCACTTTTTTAGACCCCTATCAATTGCCTGGACAAGGGATGAAGAATGTTATCTGAAGTGAGACTCCATGATGCCTCTTCAATGAGGTTTTTATACATATTATGTTGGATGCAGCTCTTTCTGTGTCATCCATTCACTCAATTCACTCATTCAAACTGTCTTAGTCACTCTTTATTGCTGCAGAGAGTCACTATGACAAAAACTACTTATAGAAGAAAGTTTATTACAGGTTTACTTACAGTTTCAGAGAATTAGATCCATGAGTATGGCAGCAGACTTGCATGCATGGTATTGGAGCAATAACTGAGAGCTTATACCTGATTCACAAACTCAAGGCATAAATAGAGCTAACTGGAAAGTGGTGTGTGTTTTTAAATCCTCTAATATATTTCTTCCAACATGGCCACACCTACCAATCCTTCCCAAAGAGTTCCACCAACTAGAGATCACGCTGTCAAAGATATGAGCCTGCAGAGGGTATTCCTACTCAGACCACCACATTCATCAAGTTGGACCTTTGTAGAATCATTTCTTCATTCTGTCATTGGTAAACAATGTTGGATAAATTGACCTTTGTTTATATACTGCTATGAAATATGTAACATCACTCTACTTGATTTTCTGTGTTCCTGAAACGTAAATACCCACTATGCTTCTTTAGAAGGATCCCTCAGATTGAAGGTACTGGGATTTTTCTAACTTTGAGAATGAAGCTGCTTCGAAGATTCACTCTTGTACCTAAAATTTTAACTGATAAGACTGAGAGACCCATTGTCTCTTTACTGAGACTTCAACTTCCCCATCATGGCTGTTCACTGATTATCCAAATTCAACTTCCATTTGACCACAGAGGGAATTGTGTCCAAAATGGTCTGAGAAAGGAATACGACATACTAGGATCATCTTCCTGACTCTTATTTACATCCCATCTCCTTACACATAGAAGAATTTGGGGAAAATATATTTAGATGCCTGGAGTTCTAACTGTTGAGGACTCCCACATAGATCTCTGAGGGGAGTCTATCCATTACCTGGCTAAATGGAAGGAAATGAGAACAGAAGAAAGATAGGATAATTTTGTACAATGGATGGAGTGCTCTGTATGCAAAGAACAGGAGGCTCCCGTATGCTCTGCCATCAGGGGTCCTGGCTATATCCCCCTAACTAGTACCTATGATGGCTTGTTGTGGACTGAGACTCCTACCTTTTGATTTCTAGCCTTAATTTCCTTTTCACATAAGCGTGACTTACATCACCAGGAGTATCCTGTTGTCTGGTTTTGCACAATATTCTGGGTTGCAATAACTTTAAATGATAATTTGAGAAGGACTTCATTGTCCAGTGAAAAACAAGTCTTCTACTCATGAAAAGATTGTAATATTACTTAATGGAGGAGTCTCATCTGCTTTTTGAAAGGGCAATTAGAATGCATAAGGCAGGTGGATTTCTGAGTTCAAGGCCAGCCTGGTCTTCAGAGTGAGTTCCAGGACAGCCAGGCTACACAGAGAAACCCTGTCTCGGAAAAAAACAAAACAAAACAAAACAAAACAAAACAAAACAAAACAAAAACCCAAAGAATGCGTAAGATGCAACATGGACAAAGTAAATGTATAACATGTCTTTGAGAGTTAGTAGTATGTCTCAATTTAACTGGTTCATACGGTGCACAAATATTTGGTGACATGTTAAGCTTTGTGTATCTATGACAGTATTTTTGGATGAATTAACATTTGAGTCTGTAGACTAAGGAGAGCCAATGGCCATCTCATCTGAGGGTGGGCCTTATTCAATCTGCTAAGGGCCTGAATATAGTAAAGACACCTTGTAAGGGAGCATTTGCTCTACCTCAGTATTTCTTTTTTTTTTTTTTTTTTTTCTCTTCTGTCTCTTTATTTTTTTTTTTTTGTAATATAGAATTTAACATTTTTTTAAATTTATTTATTTTTTTAATTTAAAAAAATTTTTTATTTTTGATACTTTATTTACATTTCCAATGTTTCCCCTTTTCTGGGTCTCCTCTTTGGAAACCCCCTATCCCTTCCCCATCTCCGCCTCAATGAGGGAATTCCACCTCCCACCCACCCATCCACCCATCCCCATATTCCCGCCTTGACATTCCCCTTTACTGGGGCCTCTAACATCCTCAGGCCCAAGGGCCTCTCCTCTCTCCCTGATGGCCATCGAGATCATCCTCTGCCACATATGTGGTCCAAACCATGGGTCCATAGATGTGTATTCTTTGGTTGGTGGTCCAAACTCCAGGACGACCGGGGGGGGGTGTGTGTGGCCCATTGACGCTCTTGCTCCCCCATGGGGTTGCAAATTCCCTTAGCTCCTTCAGACCTTCCTCCAACTCCTCCATCTGGGACCTCACTC
>CM052715.1:14539743-14568860 GCA_028551405.1 Uromys caudimaculatus
GTTACTGTAAAGTGAAACTTGGGCGTTCTGAACTTTTGGGCTAATATCCACTTATCAGTGAGTACATACCATGCTCCTTCTTTTGTGACTGAGTTACCTCGCTCAGGATGATATTTTCAAGTTCCATCCATTTGCCTGCAAATTTCATTAAGTCATTGTTTTTAATAGCTGAGTAGTACTCCATTGTGTAAATGTACCACATTTTCTGTATCCATTCCTCTGATGAGGGACATCTGAGTTGTTTCCAGCTTCTGGCTATTATAAATATGGTGGCTATGAACATAGTGGAGCATGTGTCTTTATTACATGTTGGAGCATCTTCTGGGTATATGCCCAGGAGAGGTATAGCTGGGTCCTCAGGTAATATTACCTGAGTATTTCTTATTCCCTAGAATGTCTTCACTAATGTACATGCTATCTTAGTTTACTTGAGTGTAGCAACAAACCCTAGAGACTCTTTTTCTTAAAAAATATATTGTAATATTTTTGTTGTTTTAAAATTTTATTTCTTTATTTAATTTTATTTTCTTAAAGCACTCGAGGCCAAGAAGTCCATGATTAATGCAAATAATTTTCTGGAGAGTGTTTCCTTCAAGATGTGCAAATGGTCACCATTTTCTCTATATTTTCATAGAATGTCCTCAGTGTAAATACCTAGGGGCAGGGGCAACAGAAAGTGGGAGAGCAGGAGGATGGGAGGCAGAGAGAGAGAGGGAGGATGAGAGAGAAAGAAAGAGAGAGGAATTAGAAGGAAGAAGAAAAGAATGAAGAAAGAAGAAAAGAAAGAAGAAAGAAGGAAGAAGAAATAGGAAGAAGAGAGATATCTGGTATTTATTATAAAGGTACTACTTCTATTCAGAACTTCTATTTTATGACCTCATTTAGTGAGGGACACAGTTCAGTCCACAGTTAGGGATGAAAGTGGTAAAAGAACTGAGACCAATGGTTCAAAAAAGACTATAAAGGATTTTTATTTCATACTAAGAATTTTAATGTTTGTCTTGTCAATGATGAAGGATTTTAACTGTGAAAAGAGATGATAAAATATGTCACACAGATTACTTTGATTTCTGGTTAAACATATGTTGACTAACCATTCTTCAACTAGTCAATGCATATTTGCCAATGGTAATTTTATGACAAATTAAAAAAGAATGAGTACTTATGATCTCTGGGAGCACCGAGACAGAATCAAAGCCATGCCATTGACTTGGTAGTATTATAACACCCTTGTGGTTAGTTTACTTGGACCAAAAAAAAATTTCCATGGTTCTTTCATGTAGCCTACTAGGTTGTTTGGAAGTGCTGGTTATTTGTACTACATCGTATATTCTTGGATTCTACTGTGAATAGTATCTGTATTGGGTGCAGCGTTCAGAGATACTAGGGACACAGGTACAGCATTTGCAGCACAATTTGGCTCTTCCATGTCTTTATGCAGCATCAAATGTGGAGGAGGCCATGACTGCAAATACACATTAACATTTGGCACTTGGTGGGACTTCACAAATGTTTGAATTAAAAAAAAAAAAAAAACCAATGACCCCCACAGGCTCATTTATTTCAATGCTTGATTCTTAATTTAATGCTTGATTGGTTATATTGTTTTGGGAGGTTGTAGAAATTTTTGGAGGTGGAGCCTTTCTATAGGGTATAGACTGAGTTTTGAGAGTTTATAACTTACCTTACTTCTGGTTCATTCTCTGTTTTGTGTTTGCAGCTTAAGATTTAATCTCTCAGCTTTCTGCTCAGGTCACCTGCTGCTATACTTCCCCTCTCATTATTGGACTCTCTCTCTGTCTCTCTCTGTCTCTCTGTCTCTCTCTCTGGACTCTTAAGCCAAAACCAACTATCCATTATCTATAAATTGTTCTTGCTCATAGTGTTTTATTGGAACAGCCCTGAAAGTAACTAACAAAATGTATGAAATATTTTAAGCATTGAGAAACATGAGGAAATTCTTAATATGAATATACTATTTTATTATTTTCTGTTATTAGTCAATAATTGTTTGCTTATTTTTTTATATATGACATCAGTTTTAGAAATCTTATAGGACAGTGAGAGAGTAAGAATCTATATCCATGGATCAAGAGGAAAAAGCTCATCAGTAGAGAGCAATAGCTGGTCTGGTAGAGAACATGGATTCAGTTCTGAGCATTCATGTAGTGGCTCACAGACATCTGTATCTCCAGTTTCATGGGACCTGAAGTCCTTCTTGAGTCTCTGCAGGCACTGCAGACACATACATGCACACAGAACAGTTACACACAGATACACACACATATAAACATACAATTTTAAAAATAATCTCTTGCAAGCAAATCATCCTAGAATGAAGTATCGAGGTTACAATGATAATATTTGAATATTTTAATTTTCCCCAGTGGGCATATAAAAGTAAAGAATCATCCAAAAAGGAAATAGCAAGTTGTTTAGGAATTTAAAAAATGGGGGTCTCTTCTCTTATAACAACCTAGATTTGAATATAATTCAGTCAGAGAAACATGGTGGTATTCTTGCTGTTCCCGGGAGTTATGCAATTACCTTGATATTTCTTTGCACCATTAAATACGAAAAAATATTCTTGTTTTCTCTTTTGGGGACTGGTTTTAGCATCCTGAATATCAGCTTTCATTTTGACTGCTGCTTAACAGAATTTGATTTTAAAAAAATGGTAAACTAATTACATCGGAAATGCAGCCCTGTGAAGCTTTATGAAAAACACATTATTTTGTTTTAGGGTTCAGTTACTATACATTCATTTATCATCTTTATAAGAGATGTGCAGGCTATGATGAATAGAGCCCGGCTTTGAATCAGGAAATGTAAATTATCCCTTCTTCTTTCATTCCTGCCCTCCCTCCCATTTCAGACAAATAAGAAATACTAGTGAATTCAATGTTAATTGATGAGCCAAGAACTCCGGGATGATATAATACCAGGAAAGCAATGGAGAGCTGACCATTGCATCAATGGCAGGAGGGCAGTGACAGCCACCAATCACAGTGGAGACAGAACTCATGAAATATGAAATAGAGAGCCTAGCCCTGGTATACTGTCTGGCTTGGAAAACTAGGGGAGATTCTGGAGGTTGGGCCGATCTGGCCTTGCAGTGTACTAGAGTCTCTTTTATATTAAATCCCCTTTGCCTTAGGAAAAGAAGCAAGTGTGCATTTTTCAACTCTCCACTATGAAGGTACTGTTAGTGAGATGTAAGGTTTGGACCTTTTCTCCTTTCCATACAAGCAATATTATTCCTCCAAAGGTCTCTCAGTTATTTGCTTCACTGGAAAGCCACTCTAGTTGCTTCACATGCCAACTTGACTTCAATTACTATAAATATTTTCCTTTATCTGTTTTACATTTTACTCTCATTTGTGACAATTTTATATATTGATATAATTCATTTTGAGCCTGTTTACTCTCCTTTTGTTCTCTCTTTTATCCTCCGACTCCTGATGACCCCTTTCTTCTTCTCACCCAAATCTGTGCTTTCATGTAATTTTTAATGACCCACTGCATTTACTTGGGGTTTTAATGTTTATAAGTATTAATTTGTGTTGTGGGGTGTTATTTATGGTGCACAGGCCACTTACCAGTAAAATCTCTAAGGAAATGAGTGCCCATTCTCTACCAATAGTTCCTCACAGAGTGGTCCATTCTCCTGACACCTCATGATGACATGTTAACAAGCTCCACCTTGTACAATTCTTGTGCAAGTAGTGACAGCTACTAGGGTTTGATGGCCACAATGACCCCGTCACATCCAGAAGATAGATTCTGGTAACAGTCATCCCATCTTCCTGAGCTAACAGTCTTTCTGGCTCTTCTTTCACAATGTTTCCTCATGGAAACAGGTGATGCAGAGTTTCTGTTTGGGATCTAATTCTTGGAAATAGCACAAGATACAATATTTTATTTTCAGTAAGGAGCTCAATGTTTCAAGACAGACATAATGACTTTCAACATTTGGACAGGAGAGGATGTGGGCTTCCAACAAGACAAAGGACTTTCCAGTGCTGACTGAGTATGGACAGAGACAGAATGAGGTGCAAGGTTGTACTACATGTGCACAGAAGGACGGTTTCAAGAAAGTAGGACTCAGAGTGATCATCACAAGAAAAATCTGAGTGTACATTGTACTTATCACTTGGCATAGAAAACCTCCCTGTTGAGAGAAAACAGTAATATTAATATTAGCTTTATTGGGGCAGAAAGTTTTGCATGTTCATTTCCATTTTCAGGGGTTTTATGATATTTATACTAACTTGCATATACTGTGCTTAAATTATTTACATGCATTCTGTAGATTGAATCTAAATCTGTGATTTGTTTATGTTTGGGTGGCATTTACGAGTAAAGACATTACCCATAGATATTATTCACAGACAAAGTTCTGTTTACAGCATTGATTCCCATATTCTTTATAAATTAAATCAATGTGATATTCATGCAGTCATGTTACACATATCCTATCTAGAAGCAAAACCGAAGTACAGCTACTCACCAACACCTTGGAAAAAATAAATGAGGCAAAAAATGATGTCCTGCCACTTTAAATGAAGTTCATTTCTACCAACATATTAAAAGTCTAAATATTTTATTGTCTGGGCACAATCTCATTTTTATTGCCCCAATCACAGCTCATTGGGTAGGATATGCTGGGCAGAAGAGTGAGATGGTCAGCGAATGGCTTCCCTGCTGTTAAAATTAACTAATTGTTAAAGTAATAACCAAGGACCCTCATGGCCCATTTTAATAGTCATTGGCAATCTGGGAAATTATTTTGCTCCTCTCATTTCAGTTAGTCCTTCTATTGGCCATTTGTACCTCTCTTTGTGGTCTTAAATGTCTTCTTGATGAGAAATATTTCAATGAGAATCTGCAGGGAGCTTTGACCAGTCCCTCTGAGTTGCAAATGGAGCTCATTTTTCCTCCTGTGAACAGGAAAACATCTTATGATATAGTCACTGATCTGCACATGGAGGGGAATGCATGGCCAACCTTCTCTTCCAGCCTTGTCTCTCCTTTGTGCTGTGGGCCTCCCAAATCTGTGAGATCAGTGAGAGTTACATCTTCCTCTCCCTATACAGTGCTCATAATAAGGCTTCTGCATTTAACCAAATTCTAACCCACATCCCTACATGGATGCCACACTTTATGTCAATGGCTTAGTCAGGAACTCGGCCACTTTATATCCCAGGACAGCATTGTTCCCAACATTGACTTTTTCTTCTCCTATGGCCTTGTCTGTGTGGTTACAACACATACCACTTTGGTTTTGAGGTTTTCTTTCTCCTTTACCTGATTACTGCTTTCACGATTGTAGGTTCTTCATTCTCAGATAAGCTTTATCTTTACCCCCCATCAATATATGTTCAAATTTTCTTCTGTATTCCTCAGTACCAGAAATTGTGTTCAATACTTTCTAGATTCTTTGTCAACACATGCTAAATAAAATTAAATTTGGGGATCTCAAAGTTGTATTTACTATTATATAGATGGGCGATGAGGATGTCTTGTATCCTCCATGTCTTCAGAGCCAGAGGTAAGTGCTATGTACTCACTTACTGATACTAAGTTTTAATGGATTTAGTTATCAGCATACCATTAACATGAGCCTCATAGATTTGGAAATGCACTGACAGAATTTCTAAAGGCTCCAGATAAGTAACAGTAAAAATTTGCTCTGAAGTAAAGCAATTATTTTTTAAATCATTTTCTTTATTTTTTGAGACTATAATAAATTGCATTATTTACCTCTTCCTTCTCTTTCCTCGAAGTTCTCTCAGCAAAGCAAATCCTTTGTTTTCTTTCAAACTCATGCTTTTTATTTCGTAGATTCTTGTTGTTGTTGCATGTGCACGTGTGTACCTATACATTCTTAAATATATAAATTCAACCTTCTCAATGTGTGTATATTGTTATTTGGATTTTCATTTGTTATTGGATAAGCAGTTAGTGTCTTCCCTGGGGAAGACTATTTCTCCCATCCCCAGTGTTCCATAGATGCCTGTAGTTCTTTGTGTAGGGTTGAGGCCCTGTGGTCCTTCTCCCCCTCAAAGTTAGCGTGTCTATTATAGTCGGGTAAGATCAACTAATGCTTGGGTACTCTCAATGGTGAGAATTTACAGATGTAGCATCTGACATTTCCAGATAACATAATTTTACAGCAAACTTCCTATTCCTTGGCTCCTACAATCTTTCTCCTTCCTCTTCTGTCATAAACCCTGAGGCTTGGGTGCAAGGGTCTTGTAGATAATATCTACTGTTACTGGCCTCTGTAAACCTACAGTTTGATTGGTTGTGGTTACCTGTAATGGTATGTTAGAAATAGACATTTCTTTGATGAGAGGTGAGGACTACAATTACCTTTGGGTATAAGGACAAATATTTAGATTGCAATTAGAAATCATGTTGCTTTAGTAGCAGAAATGTAATTCTTGAAGAAAGTGTGTGTGTGTGTGTGTGTGTGTGTGTGTGTGTGTTGTACAGCAAATATGTTTGAAAGATGATATGGAGAAAAGGCTTTACTATAGAAAGACACCCATAATCCCTGCATGAACTACACATTAACTTATTACTCACTGTGACAATAAGAGGGCTTCTGCTAGACAATTGTGTGTTTGAATACTTAGAAAATATTTTTAATAAACTCTATTTGATACAGATACTTATTTGTAAAAAACTTATTCATTTTTTCTTATTAATTGTCAGTGTTTTCTTTTGTGTTCACTGACACATGATTATTATCAATTTTCAATCTACATTTACAACAACGTGGTATTGATACTAACTCTTAAGCTACCTCATTAGAACAAGAGACTAATAGTGACTTTGGGTATGCAAATTTATGTGAGCCATGGCATAGCCTCTTAAGACATTATAAGAAAGCTTTCTATGATTATGTATGTTTTCATCATTTGAGTTGGCTAAAACTCAGTTCATGGACTAGAACATGAAATGTCTTCACTTGCCAGCATCCTATCTGGAAACATAGCTATAATATCTATGAGCTTCATTTCCTTAGGGGTCAAGATAGGAGTGGCAGTTCTTTCTAGCTGATAATTACCTGGGAAAGAAGAATGATACCAAATGATCTTCCTAAGAGCCAAACATATGTCCGTTGCTTCAGGGGACTTTTGCAATCTATTCTGGTTGCTCACATATCTTTTCTTCTACCTTAACTCCGTGTTTTGTCACTGTTAAAAGCAATTGAGCTGGAAGAACACTTCTGCATGTATTCCCTCTTGTCATCTTCTTGTGCTCACACAGGGAGGTGGAGATTAAGAACAGAAAGCTGGGAGTCAGCCAGAGATGGCTTCAACCCCAGCACAGACAATTAGTAGCTATATAATCTTGAAATTCTTAGCAACCTCTCTAAGCCTGAGGTTATTCATGTTAAACATGAGGATAATAGATATACCTTTGTCACTGGGATGCTATGGGGATTCTATGGAGTAATACAGCAATGCATTTAGCATAGCACATTACACAGAGTAACAATAGACATTTAATTAATACTAGATATGATTCCCAGGCTATTACAGTGAGGACTACTCAAACAAGTGACACTTTGGCAAATAGCAGGAACTAAAAAAGAATCTGGGCAGTGAGGCTGTGACTCCCTGAAAGACCTGGCATCTATAGTGCCCCATGTTTTTGGAAGAAAGGAAAAAAAGAAAACCTGCCACCTGCCAGGGGCACTGAGGATAAACAAGCACTTCCCAGGAAGAATCATGACTGTCTTTTCTCCAGGAGCTCAGGTTTGCAGTGTGAGCTTGGAGGAGGTAGACACAGGCACAGAGAATCTCACTGTGACACAGAGGGCACCTGGCAGTGGCCAGATTCTCTGTGTCCAGGAATGAGGCCCCAAGCTGTTGAAAATACAAATGGTGACAGGTCTGTCCTGAGATGTCCACCTGTGAGCTATGTAAATCCCAAATCAAACTCCTCTGCTTCTAGAACCTTGGGGGAAGTGAGTATATTCTGGAGAGCACAGGTCAACAATTCTGGATTAGGTAAAGGTTTTATTAGGATATATATTTGCATAATATGCAAATATATGTATACGTTTTTATACATAGAGATGTGTGTGTGTGTGTGTGTGTGTGTGTGTGTGTGTGTGTGTGTACTGTCCTGCATGTGAGCATGTGGTTATGTGGGTGAACCCACTTGGTTTCAAGGACTTGCTCAATTTTTGCTTCTCTGTGAGCTGCCAGGGGTTTCTCATAACCTGTGTCCTTCACAGTCCTGTAATGCTTATGACCTTTAGTTGGCAACTGATCCATCCGTAGCTCTAGTAGATCTCCTCCCTCCTCTCCTCTCCGACTCTCCTGGTCTTTTTGAGACAAGCTTTCACTTTGTAAGGGAAGGTAACTCTGAACTGACCCCTGAGGATAACAATCAGCCTTCTCCTCCTGTAAGTGTCCTTTACGCCACCTGCCCAACCACCCAGTACTCACACAGCAAGAATTCTTAGTACGCACTCATTTTAGCACAGGCGAAGATTGTTTTAAACAAGTAAACAAACCAAAAAAGGAAGTGTTGTGAAGACTGTGCTGTGCCTGGTGGTGTTTCCTTCTCTTGGAAGGTAAAGCTAACTTTGGATGTTGCGGAGGAAGGTGGCCCATCTGGTTCTGTGACATTTTTTTTTTTCTGGAAATACCATTAAAAGGGAAGTGAGAAAAGTGTTATGAACTGAACAGTCATGATCCCCTCTCACATTTGAAAAGCAGAATTCTGGAGTAATGAGCATAAATCAAGACTGTGCTTGTCCTGCTTAAACTGAGGCAAAATAGGTTTTTGCTAAAAGGAAAAAAAAAAAAAAAAACATCTGCCATAAGGGGATTTAAATCGAGTACTCCTGTTTTTAGCAATAGAAAAAAATTTCTATTTCCTCACAGGATGTCAGCGTTCATCACTAATCCCTAGGGGAAAAAAATTAGGGGTGTCTCTGATTGGCAGGGGGACCGCAGGGCTAGAATGGTTGCATGAGAGGGAAGGTCGCTGATTCTTAAGACGATGAACTGTTTTAAAATAAAAAGACAAGTCCCAGAAGGTCTTGGAACTGATACTTTCTGTGATTTTCCCAATAGCACAGCCCAGCGACATTTCTTCTGCAGGTCAGCACTTTTCAGGTTACCCCTCTCCGGGCCAATGGCATTAATGTGCGTTTGTCAATACTGAATTTCATTTGCTGCAGAACAGCTTAGAGAGGGATGCACATCGTGTTGCATTTTCCTTGCCTCTGGAACTGGAGTTTCTGGTTCTCCCCAGCTTTGTGCTGTCAGCACAACATAACGCGTTTACAATCGGTCTCTTGATCTAAGGTAATTACCTCCAAGAGAAACGGCAGGGATAAGAACCTAACAAGAGGCGCTGGATGTCGTCTCGTGGTGGGCTGCTGTCCTGAAAGTATATCGGACTTGTCAAATTGGTTCAAATTAAATTGACACGGTGCTCTTCCAGGCACCAGCACGTTATTAGACATCTCAGAGCCCTTTTGGGCAGTAAACATCTTCAGAGTTAAGACGGAATGTGCAAGGAAATGGACTCACAGGAGCTACCAGGAAGGACAGCCAGGGTCCCCAGTAGGATGCCTTAAAACTGGTTATGAATGTACTGAAGGTTATTACTGCAGTTCCATTTTGGTCTTCTCTCAGCAATTTCTACTTCCTGCTCATGACAGAGTTGTACCCAGGCCTCAGTAAGAAGGCTGTAGAACCATCTTTCCTGCTGTCTCTGATTTTATGTATTTATTTACTGTAACATTTATGAGCACTGTCTGGGGAAGCCGCTGGTTCCAGCGGCAGCAGCTCGGACTGAAGGGAGGCAGGGGAATGCTCAGCCTTTCTCTGAATGGCCTGGTGACCTTGGCCAAGTCACTTAACCTCTATACTCTGTGGTCTTCTCCTAGAACCAAGCAGGGATGCAAACGGGGCCTGAATCACCTCACTGGGGTGTCAGGAGGAATAACTAATTAATGACTGTAAAGCACTTTGCAAACAGAAAGTGCTGTACAAAATGCTTAATATTAATAATAAAATGCACTCACTGCAAGCCTCTAGGCGTATGTACAGAAATAACGGCAGCAATTAAAGTAACATGCTAACAAAACTCATTAACCCCCAAACCCCTTTCTGATTGTAATTGGCTGTTGGAGCTTCATTGCTTTCTTAAAGCTGCCAGGTGCTAAGAGGAGGAAGGCTGCTGCTGGTGTTACTGTGGAGAGTCTCTACTTCACTAGCCAGGCACATGAGCTACTCTTTGAACCAATGTCCCTGAGAAGGATCCTCCCCCAATAACTTTGTGACATTCTAGACCTCCCTCAAATGACCATCATTCTTCTCTCTGTGCAGACTTTGATATTTTCCCTAAGTGTCCCTTTTAACCATATCACAAAATGACCAAGGCTTCAAGCTTTATAGAGAAATTAATTACAACAGCACAGCACGGGTATATAAAGAGGGGTCTCCATCTACATTGAAGCATGGTCAATGTCACAACTTAACTTAATTTACTTGAGTAGATTTGGAATCACCTAGGAGGCGCAACTCCAGAAGAACAGACACACCTTGGATGGAAATGATAGGATCTCATGAGATGAGATTGAGTCTTAAGAAGAAAGAAAGAAGGAAGGAAGGAAGGAAGGAAGGAAGGAAGGAAGGAAGGAAGGAAGGAAGGAAGGAAGGAAGGAAAGAGAAAGAAAGAAAGAAAGAAAGAAAGAAAGAAAGAAAGAAAGAAAGAAAGAAAGAAAGAAAGAAGAAAAAGAAAAGAAAGGAAAAGTGAGACAATAAACCGAATATAACACTCATACCTTTCTCCTTCCTAACAGAGGACAGGATGTGACCAGGCATCTGCCACACCCACCACCATGCCCTCACTGCCATTTATTTTATCCTGAACAATATATCCTGAGGTCACAGAAATGTTACCTCTCTAAAGTTTCTTTCTTTCATGTCTGTCCTCAAAACAATGGGAACTTTCTCTGGTGAACGTAGAGACAGAGATGCACTAGTCTATGTGTGTAACAATAAGTAAGTGGGGTATGTTTCCTACTGAGTCCCTTTAGTACAGTACTAACAGTAGGTTTTAAAGTAGGGACTATGATCTGTCTAGCCACATGTTCTGGGCTATGATAACAGTGCCAGGTATGAAGTTTCAATTTCTATATTAGGCCTAAAATCTAATCAACAGTGGTTGGTTATTTCTCTTAAGTCCATGTACTAGTGTATTAGTAGGCACATCATTGTAAGTCACAGGGCTCACACCTGCATAAGATGTGAATTCTTTTTCTTCTCTGGTAGCATTCCTAATCACTTTTACCATTATAAAAGTAGCCAGTAGGGAGGAAGCTTTAAGATGCATACCAGCATTTTTCTCCATGCTTTATGATCCAAGTATGTAGTGTCTCCAACAGGGTCCTACTGTCAAGCTCTAGATAGTGATCGCAATGACTGGCAACATCTTGTGATGTCTGGGAATCTGAGGACCTCATGGGCCTACTCCTTCAAAAGAAGTAGCCTATTCCAGGCTCTGACCATTGTATTTGCTAGCCAGTGTTGTGTGCTGTCTACTAGGAGTATTTTAGCCATGTTACTGTTAAATCTAAACATTGTGAGTGTGTGTGTGTGTGTGTGTGTGTGTGTGTGTGTGTGTCCATTTGAAGAAGCTTCTGTAGGGTAGAATTCAGGAAAACATGCACAGATGGAAATCTCTATGTATTCAAGGAAATCACTGGATTGAATAGTTGGTAAGCGCATAAAAGAATATTATTTTGTCTTTTTTCTTTGTAATTATGAATGTCAATTTGAAAAAAAAAGCTCTTTTGCTTAATTCTTTCGCTTCTTACTAAAATGTCACTTTGCCTCCTGTTTCTCTTTAACTTTTAATTTCATATCTCACCTTGCCTAGAGTTCTGTCTTCTCTCAGAAATTTTGTGCTGCAATAGCATCTTTTACAGAAATATAGAAGTGGAGTACAAACAGTATTCCTGAGGCATGAGAACTCAAAATGTAATCTGATTTCTCCATAGGTGCAATATTGTAATACAGGGTGGTGTTATGAACCTCTGACTTGATAATCCAAATAGATTTGATAAAAACATGGCCCTATATACTATGAGGAAAATACTACACATAATGGAATAGAGGAAATGTAGCCCAGCTTTTACTAGCTGTCACATAAAGCAACTAAGCAAGTCAAGAAAAGTTACATATTCTACCTAACTTGATTATTCAGAACTTTGAAGAGAAGCTTCCTAGGCAGTAAATGGGGTAGAGTTTTAGAAGAAATAGTCCCCTCCATTCTAGGTAGAACAGGACAGCTTTGTAAGATGAAAGGCTAGAGAGGATTTTGTGTTGAAGAGATGTGAAAGATTAAGAAGGTGTGGGGTCTTTGAGGACAATGTATACTTGCTGGCAGGAAAGAGGTCAGAATGGAAGGAAACAGCGAGTTGTACACAGAACCAGTGCTGACTGACCCCCAGGTGTCCAGAGAAGGATGTGGTATGAATTCAAAGAGAAGGCAGAAGCTGAGTACAGCTATCCTGAGACCTATCCCAGAGAAGTCATGTGGTGAAGATCACCTTTGATTTGGGACAGCCCTTCCACAGATGATTCCCTCCTGTGGAGAGCAGAGCAATTGTGGGCAAGTAGTTTGTGAGATTGCAGGTCTGGAGATGATTTCAGAAGAAAAAAAAATCCCCAAATTACAAGAACAAAAAAAAGAAAGAAAGAAATGATATTGAGGGACAGAAGCCTCTATTTCACAGGCAAATAAAATCTCTCTGACCAGGAAATTGATACTCTGTTTCAGATAGTGTTGCTTGAAGTCTGGCAACAGCTTACAGAAGAGATAGCAGGAGAGAGTATCACTGCATGTCTTAGGATCCAGCCTGTGAAAAATGTGCAGTATTACCTCTGAGAACTACTTCATATGGGTCAGCTCATTTTTATCTGCAAAGCAGACCTTTTCAGTTAGACTGTTGGCAGAATCATTTGGCCTCTCTTAGGTGATGAGTTTCATGACACCAGATGTCCAAACAAGGCTTAGACACCCAATGGCTGAGAAGGTGCCTTGGATGACATTGCCTTTGTATTGAAGCCAGTATCTTCTAAGGATTTTATCCTGGTGGTTTAAAGAGATCCTGTGTCCATTTATCTTTTGCAACTTCAATCCTTTGAGGAAAAGCTGCTTCTACCCCTGCTCTAGAGGAGCTCATAGTCCAATTAGGGAATCACACTGACATGGGAAAAAAATTACAGAGTATAAGATATGTTACTAGATCCTTGTGCTCATTGTCAAGAAAGAGCTATAGACTTAGAGAAGCATACACTTTCTGTGGGCTGAATCTACATTAGCAAGTGAAGTATCTGAGCAGGTCATTGGAGGCTAAATGTTTTCTTTTTTTCTATATTTTCCTATGTAATGATGACATACTCTCCAATATACAAGCAGAGGTCCAAGTCTGTCAGACAGTAGAGACCTCAGTGAACTTCTATTGGCTATTAAAAGCAACGATAGGTCATGGCAATGGTCATATACAACCTAGAACTCAACTATACCAAATAGTTCTGTGGGTGGTCTGTGGCAGGCAATCTGGTTGAGCATAGGCTGAAAACTCTGAGCGATCCAGCAGAGCAATTCACAAGGGACCAGAAAACGTTTTTGCCAACACTCCCGGAAGGATCAAACAGCTACAACCTCCACAGCCCACTGTAGAGAGGCCTGTCATGTGAGATTTGTCAAGTAGGAGCAACACCAAATCCTCCCAC
The DNA here is from genome assembly GCA_028551405.1 of Uromys caudimaculatus. Lineage (NCBI taxonomy): Eukaryota > Metazoa > Chordata > Mammalia > Rodentia > Muridae > Uromys > Uromys caudimaculatus. The sequence continues at coordinate 14,553,525 of CM052715.1, forward strand.
ATGCAAATAAGGTGCCTTTAAGCTCTCAGACCAAGCCAATGGGAAGTACCTGTTGTCAGACCCCTGACCCATCCCAAACAGTATATTAGACCATCCCAACCTGTGTGGGAGAGATCCCGATCTAGAAGGAATAAAGGTATGAGAACTACTCCGTCGTCTGAGAGCTTCTATCATAAGAGCTGTAACACTGCTGCTTGGGAAGAGGTCTGTTCTCCTGAACGCCACCAGAAGCTTCCCGCACTCCTTGCCAGCTAGTTGGCCTCTTGTGGGCTCAGCCCGGGCCTGACTCAGCACAGGGTGGTGGGTGCAGCATCTTGGAGCAACCGAGGTAGCAACTGAGGAGACCGAGATGGAGGAGACTCCATCCCCGCTCGCTCTCTCCCTTTTGCCTGAACCCTCACATTTGGCCGGGCCAGAGATCCTTGAGGAAAGCACCCAGCACGCAGGCCCACATAATTCCAAGATGTAAAAGGTTAAGGTGGGGGAACCACTGCACATGGCTCCATAGAGCCAACGTCCAAAGCATCATGCTATAAGTGATCCTTTCAAACTCAGAATTTTGCAAAAATTTCTTTTATTTTTTGAGTTTGATATTATCCCCAGGGATTTTTTTCAATATGTTCTAGTAGAGTACAGTTATAATAGCAAGATTGGAGGCTAAGTCTAAATCTGAAGAGCCTCTAAATACATTGTATGAAATTCTCAAAGAATCAATAAAAAACTTCTTTTAAAAATAAAGCTATATAAGAACAAATATGGGGTTGGAGATTTAACTTAGTGGTAGAAACCGTGCCTAATAAGAACAAAGCCCTGGGTTAAGTCCTCAGCTCAAGAAAAACAAACAAACAAACACACAAACAAAGAAACAAAAATTCCAAATATAGTTAAAGAGCCAATAAAGACATTTAGTAATAGGAGACCTGGAATAGGAAAACATGTCTTCAGCAAGGGAAGCACTTGAGTATTATTTACAGAGAGTGATGATGTCATCTATAATTTCTGCTAGAGAAGTTCCTTCTGGAATTTTTTCCTACTCTGGCTAAAATAATAAAAAATATTATTATGTTGATGCTGGTGAGGATGATGATGACATAAGTATATATCACTAGAAACTGACTAGGGAAACTACAGAAGCATTGACAGTAAAAAGAATGCTACCTTGAGAGCTTCAGGTATGCTTTCCCTGTACATATAACATCACCCATCATTTCCAGCACACTATGCATTCTTCTTTCCACATTTTGATACTCTGTCCATGATACCTCACCAGATTTTATTTAAGCAGAAACATAGCATGCACCAAAGATGGTTGAGAGGGGTAAAGGCATATGATGCCAAGAATGATGTCTTGATTTCAATCTGATCAGCATGGGGGAAGCCAAGAACCACAACGGGTTGTGCTCTTGCCTTCCCACTCACTCTCACACTGAGGTATTCTCAAGCACTTACACACACACACACAGTAACACACACACAAACATATATACACATAAACACACACAGACACGCACACATAAATACAATACATGTGAAAAATACTTTAAAATATAATAAAACGAAAAAGCTACATTTTAAGAAACAAACAAGGTATAAGAATTGAAAATCTCAATGTCAAGAAAACAAAACTCCAACCCGTGTATTATGTCGGAAAACTGAGTAATACAGGTGCACACATACAAGGGGACTTTGAGTTCTTACACATCCCCTTGCTAATTAATTCTAAAATTGGGAGTCTCAAGTATAGCCTTTGTTAATGTATATGTGTGCAGGTGAACTCTTGGATCTCTGTCAGTTCCTGAAGAAAGGTGATTCATGGATTATGATGCAAAAAAAGGGGGGGAAAGAGGAAAGTGCTAGAGAGAAGGGAAGGAACTGGACACACACACATACGCACACACACGAACACACACACACACACGCACACACACACACGCACACACACACACACACGAACACTCTCATGCATATAATCATAAGGTATAAATTTAAAACAAAGAGAGGAGCATTGTAAAGGGGTTTCTAGAGAGCTGAAGCTCACCAGTGGCTCTGTTACATGGAATTCTGGTTTTCTGCCCCTCTTTTTTCTCATGAACAACATCGACAACAACAGTGTGGTATCTGTGCATGTTGGCATGAAGGAAGTAAAGAAACAGTTATTTTGGGATATTCGGAGCAATAACTTTCACCTTTGAAGATAGTGGCAAGGATTATGAGATGTTTCAGTCTTTAAAATTAGCTATTGTATTTCAAGAAATACCAAGCCAAGCTTTCAGTGTTTAAAGCATGGGGGTGGGACACCAAACAGGCAGAGAGCACTCCCCCACCAATTGGGTGGGATGACAGGAGAGCCTATGCTGCTGACACAGCACAGCTGTCAATGATCTGAGAACTGTGTTTCCATTTGGAAGTGATTAAGGTATTATTGCTCCTGTCTTAGATATGAGAGACTTGAAATGCATCCATTCAATGTGACTAAGGTTGAATGACAACTCTATGCATGTCGTTAGCAAAGTTCATCAGGAAAAAAAAGAAGAGTACTGCCTTTCAGGAAAGTTGAACTGTAAGAACTGAGTACCTTGATTGAATCTGATAGCTCTTAATGGGAAACTGAGCTGAATTAGCTATATATATATATATATATAAAATGGCATTTGGTAAAAAGGATAAAAGCCAAATTTAGTTTTAAAAAACCCTCAAAATTAATCTTGCCCATTCTGTGCAGCTAATAGCCAAAATTATTTTACATGAAGAAAGACAGTGTCAGAAATAGCAGAGTAGGATTTTAGACGTAGAATTAGAAGGAGGTGGTTGAGGAAGCTCATTTTCTTCTCTGCTCCAAAATATCTCCAGAAATCAAGTCTTGGAATCAATTGAATTCTTTTTCCATGAATGATGACGCAAGGTAGATTTCTGTAGGAGTATTTTGCCTGAGAGTCATCGTGAAAATATGTATGGTCTGAAGGAGAGAAAGCATCTTGGGCCTTGCCCAGAACAGTCAGTTGCAGTCATAGGTGCTAAATGGCTGGCGTAGAGGTTGGTCAGGGAAAGGAAGGACTGTGAAAGAATGTGGGACTACAGACAGCCTTTTAGGGCTTCCAGAATTTGTTCTTGACAGGATTTTGAGAAGCAGGGGAGAGCTGTCTATTAGTGATGAAGGCCTGTTATCAGTTCACTCTCTTGTCAGTGTGATCAAATTCCAGAGGAAAAAAACATGTAAGAGAAGGAAGTGTTTGCCTTTACTTGTGGTTCTACAGGCTTAGGCCATGTTCACTTCATTCCATTTGCTCAGCAAAGCAGCATCTTGGCAGATGAATGTGGTAGAGGCCTGCTGTTTACTTTATGATGGCAGGAAGAAGGCACATAGTCACACAGACACACACAGACACACAGACACACACACAGAGAGAGAGAGAGAGAGAGAGAGAGAGAGAGAGAGAGAGAGAGAGAGAGATCCCAGTGACCTACTTCCTCCAGGTAACCTCCATTTCTCAAAGCTTCCAGAACCTTCAAGTGCATGAACGGCTGAAAAACATACATGTAAGATGTGAAGGGCATTTAACAGTGAAATGAAAAGAAGACCTGAGCTGTGTCTCTTAACTGGCCACACGTGTTCATGTGAAGATACCCTAGGAATAACTTTTAGGTACTTATGTCTAGTTGGGGTCTTCATTTTCTTACAGGTTTAATTACATTTTAGAACAACAACTGAAAGTGAGGAGTAGTATTCATTATCTAGTTTTCGGAAGTCATCATGGCTTCCTATGGGTAATGGCCATAACTGCTGCATTTGGAACAATGAGATGATTGTGATCTCCAGGCAAGACCTACTGTTTTGCTCAAAATAACAGACCAGTAAAAGTGCTCTCTCTCTCTCTCTCTCTCTCTACTTCATCTGTGAGGATTTCCTGAGAAGCAAGCAGGGCAAAGGCCCATTGTGGCTCACTGAAAAGTGCATATGGTATTCCTCCTGCAGAGAACAAATATGGAACAGGAGAAAGGCTAGGCTGCAGGCACACCATTTGCATTTGGTATGTAAATTCTAGATACATATTGATTTACATGTATAATTTAGTAACCAAAAGAAAAAAGAAACCCAGAGAGTTAAGTAAATATGAATCCCCACCTTGAGCTGAAGGCTGGCTTGTGGCTGTGCTTGCAAATGGCACGGGATGGCAACAAATCCCTGCTTGTGCATGTGTACAAACTGATGACTGCTGCTAGGTTAAGTAACACCTTTCCCAGGAGGCACATTGATGGTGCAGCTTGAGCAATATGCATTGGTCTCCAGGGCAGAAGGCCTTTTTCCTCCACAGTTCTTCTCTTGCTTTCCTTGATGGAGTCTGGCTGCTTGCTGACACACCCCAGCATTTGCAAACACCCGTTTCCTGTGGTTAGGTCCATGCATGGAAGCCCTACACATCTTACTCTTTACCACCCCTGGGAGACATCTATTGACTATCAGTAGTATCTTTCTTATCCAAATTTACTTCTTGTCTTCAGTAATCATTCCTTCTCTCCTGTCCCCAGAAGTCATTGCACAGGAAGAGAAAATTCCTCACTGTTGTCTGGAAAGCTAAATTCCCTCTACTCTACTTATGCTAATCCATTGTCATCTAAAGGAATGCCTTTCCATCCATCAAAACCTGTTTAGGCCTCAAGTTCAGCTTAGGTTTGGGTACCTTTGGGAACTTTACTGAGAGCTGTAGCTACCAAGAGTTCTCCCCGGAGCTGTCTGGAGCCTGTGTTTTTGAGCCCTGCTCACAGTTATAGTCCCACACGGTTCAGGAGGTTCTGAAGTAATTTTCTAAGAGATGGTCTTAGTTCCTCAAGGAGAATGTTTAATGAGCGAAGAAACTTGTAACTTTTCTGCAACACATACCATGTGGCTAAGGAGTGGACATATAAAGATGCTGGTGGCTACTTCTGCATTGAACGGAAGGAATAGAACACTTCTCCGATTTAATTCTGTGGTTACTGTATCAGGATTTGCAGTCTGTAAACTTAATCACAATGGGGGTTGAGGAATAGCTTAGCCAAGCAGTGTGGTGAACACCAGATGAGGACCATGGAGGACAAAGAATACGCTGTTGTTCCTGCCTCACTGTACTGTCCCTCTCGGAGTCTTCCATTCTTAATGAGAGGCAGCAGCAGGTTCCTACCTAGAACCATTCTAGTAGGTGATTCTTTGTCAAGTGCAAGTGGCCCCAGGTACCGAACAATTTCAGCAATGCCCTTGATCTTTTCACTAGAAAACAACAGTGTCTCTGATGCCAGGCTTCACCTCTGAAGTTGGGACAAGCAAAATCTATCTCGAGTTGTTGCCAAATATCACTAGAGAAAAATTTATATGATCTTTTTCTAATCACCCACACTGACATTTATTGATATGATCAAGGCTAAGAAGTTCATAAAATACTTGCATCTCTTTAGTGGATCAAACAGATTCTCAATACTTAGAAATATTTTGGAATTTTCATAGTCTGCTCTTCTTTATAAATATTTATAGTATACCACATGATATATATCATTATACTGTATATAAATTATTTTATGATTATACATAATAGATTATGAATGCATAATGTAATATATCATATATTATCTATGTACTGCACATTATAATCTATGTACTGTATTTTTAATTACATATTAAATTATATCGTATAAAATGAGACATACTATACCTTTCTCTCTCACTGTATTAGATGGTAAACCGATTCTTTAATATTTTTGTTTGCATTTCTCTATTTTTCAGTGGTGTGTGTGTGTGTGTGTGTGTGTGTGTGTGTGTGTGTGTGTGTGTGTGTGTGTGATAATGTGGAGATCAAAGGACAACTTTTGGTAGTCAATTCTCTCCTTATACCTTGTGTGTTCAAAGTAGCTGGCTTAGGTTGTCAAACATGGCAGCATGTACGTTTCCCTCAGAGTCAACTTGACATCCCTGAACAGAATCTATGTAGTCATAAAATCAACAAAATCCCATTTTAGAAATAGGACAACTAATACAATGAAGTGAGAAGTTTATTTAAGGCCACACAGCTGGTGTGGAGCGAAGTCGGGACTCAAACCCAGATGCTCTAGCTGTGGAGTTTGTGCTTTGTACTTACATGGATTTTACCAAATTGAAGGTCAATCTTTCCTGGATTAATTGACTTAAAAAGTGAACAGACTATTTGTAAATTTCTACCAGTTCAAGAATGCTCTTGTGAGTATTAACCACAAGTTATTCAAGTATCCACAACTCCGTTTTTAACAACTGGCTCCAATTGAATCCCTGTCCTTGGTTGGAACTTGTACATCTGCCTTCTCTAGTGACAGGCTGAAGAGCTGCCCTTCCCTGGGACACTTTAACCCACCATACCTGAATGACTCTTCCAGTTCTTCAACCCAGTGGGAGCAGTTCAGACTGACTGTATTTTTGTATTTTCAGGAATATTTTGCGTTGCCAGGTTATTCAAGCTCAAAACCTCTAGTGCACCTTTGCTTCCAACTGCCCTGAGACTAAATTCCTGTGACAAGATTGGGACTTATCATGGTCCCACTGTCCCCAAGAAAGCCCCTTTACTTGCTATCAGTCAGCATCACGACTCCCACCCAACTTGTGCATGTCCAGCATTTCTACCTGCCCTTTCCAGGGTCAGGACAAGCTCAATGACTCCTGTGTACTCCCACCATGTTTACCTTTCCTTATCCCCATTAGCACAAATCCATGTCTATACCTGAGGATGAAATCTTAGAATAGACATTAATTTTAATGTTTTATACTTGTCTCCCCAAGTGGGCTAAATAGGTCTTGACGGGATTTTGCTTTTCCTTTCAAGATAGGCATGTAATAGACATGTCACTCCACAGTCATTTCCCAGCAGTGCGCATGTTCCTCTTTTCATAATAGGGACCAAGCCATGTTCCTCTCTTCAGTGAAAGCTGAGCCATATCACAATATCTTTTGCTGACTGAGTAGGAACTGTTACCTACAGAATGTATAGTGTCTGAGAGGAGGTAAAGCTACATCTCATACACAGTTAGCAAAACAGTCTTGCTTCCCTTGGAGAAAACTAAATTTACACATTTTGAAGTTTTTAAGTCAGGGATGGTAATAAGCTGATAATCTCAGTTTTTAGAAGACTAAGGCAAGAAGATTACTTTGAGTTCAAGGCCAGCTTGAACTATATAGCAAGTATCAAGGAAGAGAAAGGCTACAGAGCAAGACTTTCTCAGTAATTAAGTGAATAAGTAAGTAAGTAAGTAAGTAAGTAAATTAGATATAATAAATAATTGATTACATATCTATCCTGGCTTTGGGGTATATTTTGCTGGGGGACAATATTAGAGACATGTCTGTGTCCTGACAGAAATCTCTGGATGTTTAGTTAGATCTGCTCTGTTATTTTTCTGTTGGCAGTGTCAGGTTAATTAATAAAGAGTACCAGTTGAACCACAGTATCACCCATAGATTCACCTTGCTTCTTACCAGTTATTCACATCACAGTGTCTTGCAGATGATACCCTAGTATTTTCTGAATTTCAAAACCTTTGTTTTTGGACAAGTCCGGGAAAACAAATGAAATCATGTCTCACTTAGGGGATCTCACTCAGTCCCACAACCATTCTTAAGAAGTTAATTTTTATCTTAAGCTGCAAGACAGTACTTGTACTACAAAAGCTAAGAGGACATTTCATATTTTATTTTCAGAAAGATATCTATGTTCTTAAGATCTAGTACAGCAGCCATGGGAGCCTGACACAGCACACTTTGATCATGTGATCTTATAACATTTCTTCTAAGAGAAGTCATATAAGCATAAATGTTCTAGAAATCTAAAGCTAAAGAAGTACAATTGTGTTTTGTTATGTTGGCATAGAGTGGGCTCCATGAAGTCTGTAGCATGTGTGTCAGCCTTATTAGAATTTGGTCATCATGACCTTGTGACCCTGATGATTAAGATCAGTGGTTCTCAGTGGTTCTCAACCGGTGGGTTGTGATCCTTTTGGGGGAGTTGACTAACACTTTCACTAGGGTTGCATATTAGATAACCTCAGTATCAGATATTTACATCCTTATGATTCCAAATAGTAGCAATGAAATAATTTTATGATTGGTGGTCAGCATGGCATGAGGAACTGTATTAAAGAGTTACAGCATTCGGAAGGTTGAGAATATGGAAACTGAGAGACTCCCAACTTCTCAAAGCCTTTCATGATTACACCTCATAGTCTGTCAGTATCTAATTTCTTGAACTGAATTGGAGGGGATATAATTACCTAAACATTCACTCATTCACCTAAAAGTTCATAAGAATGTATGTGATAAAACCATGTGTGAGAAATATAGATCAAGACAATAAATACTAGTTATAGCCTTTGGACCAGTGGGCTAAGTCAAATGATCAGAAATCACAAGCCTATGGGAGGTAAAATTTAGAGGCTTTATTTCAGGGACAGGTAGGTCTGAATTACTGTCAAGGACAGTTTTGCACTTTTGAGGGGATCAACAGATAACACAGATATTTCTGTATTTTACTTCATGCTAATTATGTGACTATTTATGTGTCTATAATCATGAATTTTATAAGGGGCCAGCATCTGAGAGTGTGGCATCATGGTATATAATGGTTATTTTAAGTTTATTTGTTCCTTCTGTCTTTTCCCAATTAATTTTGTGAATAGATTATATGAATATAATTGAGGAAAATATGATTTTAGGGCTCCAGCTAAACCATGGATCTAGACATGACCCCTGGTGACAGAGCAGGCAAAGTCAGTACTACCAAGCTCTCTGATTATCACCATCTTCTCTCTGTTTTTCTCTGTTCAATTGAGGAGGCAATGGCAGGCCAGTGCTTACTCCTCCTCTATAAGCCAGGCCACCATTTCTTAAAAGATGTCTGAGGCCTGTGCTACTACCAAAAGCCATGCATATGACCATGTTCTGTGCTGCTGCCTGAAACCATGTTGAAGTCTATGGCCTGTCCTGCCACTGAAGACCATGCTGAGGTCCATAGTATGTGCTGACACTGGAGGCCAAGTGGATGTCCATGGTCCTTGCCAGATACTATGTAGAAGTCCATGATCTAAGCTCTGGCTGACTGGAAAGAACAAGGAAACTTTCTCTGGAGTGATATAGATAACTGTAGACTCACAGTTGAGACAAAGAGACATAGAAAGCTTCTGTGACAACCTCTGTCCTCAACTACCCAAAAGTAACAACCTAAAAAGAAAGCCATTGAAGAGAGCTGTTAAACATTGTGATAAAGATGCTGAAGTGTAGCTTTCTAAAATAGAGGGCTACTTGAGGGGTTGGGTGGGGAAGATATCACTTGTCTTTAAGTGGCTGGCCACCTGGCATTAGAAATGCTCCAGTGGCTATTTAGACATCACATATTTTTTTTTGAGGGGGGGGAGGTCACAAGTGTGGGGAGGAACAGATCAGGGATGACTGGGATTTAATGGTGATAGAGATGCATTATGTCAAAATTCTAAGTAATCAATAAAATATTATATTAAAAAAGAAATGTCTAAAGATACCTGTGCCACACATGATGATAAAGACACAGTTGATCAGATTTAAAGTATTGGGGTTAGAAAGGTAGAAATAAGCTGGGTGGTGGTGCAAGCCTTTAATCCTAGCACTTAAGAACCAAAGGCAGGCGAATCTCTGTGAGTTCAATACCAACTTGGTCTGCACAGGGGATTGTAGGATAGCCAAGGCTACACAGAAAAACAGTGAGGTGTAAATAAAAAATCTGGGATACACACTCTACACATGCTCATAAGTTGTTTCTTATTTCTCTGCCTACTTCTATCTTCTGAACTTTATCTAAAAAAGAACAGCTATAAGCAAAAGAGAGTAAATTTCTCCTTTTGTTGTAAACATTGTAGGGAAGCAGGGTCACAACACCTCTGGTGCTGGGCTGAGTGACATCATTAAGTACCCACCAATGGAGAATCCAGAAATACACTAAAGATGCTGTGTTCTAGTTGGTGATTGTGTTCTGCTTAGGAATCTAGGAAAGCTTTTATTTTATTCATTCATAAATTAAACTCACACACCAAGGTTCATCAGGTACCTCCCACACCATAGCCACCATGGGACTGAATATATAGGAAGCTATGGCATCTATGCCACTCCAAGGACCACAATTAGCTCACAACTCTCTTATATTTACCATCACCTGCTTGATATTGGTTGAGAGTAGATGATCATCCCTCAATCTAGGAAACAATGCCCCAGAGAAATTTTAAAAGTGGCCTCAAAGTGCCTCAATACAGAAGATTTCCACTCAGAATTAGGAACAATTTTTCCTTGTCTCATACTGAAGAATTGCAGGTCCTTCAGAGTTGATGCAGAACTGGAGGATCCCAGAGTCACCATGAGTGCATTTATGAACCTTACAGCAATGCTCGGATCAGATGGGTCACTGCTTCATCTTTAGCATATAATTTTCTCATTTTTTTCTTGCAGGTAACCACTTTACCTAACAAAATCTAGGAATCTTACATCAGAGTTATCAGTGAAAAAGAAATGTGTTTACCACTTTATTTATTTATTTACTTACTTATTATTTGCTTCAACATGGATTTAATGTATCTTGAATATCTTCTATGTGCTAAAGCAATGTAGAGAACATACAGATGACTGCAATGGCTCTCCTTTAGGCAAATTTCTGGGAAACAGGATAAGATGATCTTAAACATTGCAGAGTCTCAATTAATAACACCGAAGACAGCATGTAAGGTATAGTCCATATTCAGGAACCACGTAGTGGGGAAAGCATGGCACATAATATGCATGTGAAGTGTGGGCACACTATCTTGTTTAGTCAGAAATCAGAGGCATCACAGCTGACTGGCAGGGCAGTTCCATCAAGGAGGAGCCTTGTGCAAGAATGGAAGACAGATAGACTAGAATGATGGAGAAGGCAAAGAAATGGCCTTTCAGAGGAGGAATGATGAGCCAGGATGAGGAATCTGTGATATTTGTTTAGGATAAGACACAGGGCAGAGCATAGAGGCTGCTCTGCTCACACCATCTAGGAAATTGAAACAAACTTTATGACCTTCTACTAATGAGCAGATGATGAAAATGAGTTACATATACACAGTAGAATTCTATTTAGCTGTAAAGAAAAATGAAATAAAATTTGTAGATAAATAGATGGAACTGGAAAATACCATACTGAGTAAAGTAACCTGTACCCAGAAAGATGGTATTCTGATTTACTCAAATGGTTAAGATTTCTGTGATACCATAGTATATTTAAATACATTTATTCATTATTTTCCTAAATCACATAGTAGATTATTATATCATTCTAATTTTTAATAGAAGAGCTTAACTCTCCCGTTCAAGTAACTCAGTACATGCTAATAAAATAATCTTTATTCATCCTTTTCCACATTACTACCTGGTAACTTCTACTCTTGAGTTCCGTGAGGTCCAGTGAGTTGATTGCACATATGAACAAGGTCTTGCCATACTTGTCCTTTGGAGCCTGGCTTATTTGAATTGGTGTAATGGCCTTGAGTTCTACCCATGTTACTGCTAGTGACATATTCTTATTCTGTAATTCAGAGACAACTTATAAAATCAATGAAGATATTTGTAAATTGTATATGTGAGAAGGAGTTTGTATCAACATAAAAAGGAACAACTCAAGAACAAAAGAACCAAATAATTTAACTAGAAAGTGGTCAGTAAACATAAATACACTTCTCTCAGAAGGCAAATAAATATCCAGGGAGTACATGGAAAATGTCCAGTATAAATGACCACTGCTGAAATACAACCCAAAAGGACAATGAGCTATTGCATTACTACAATTAAAATGACTAATATAAAAAGCCAGAAACATCCTAACCAGAATGTGGAGAGATGGGACACCTATATATTGTTGATAGGAATGAAAATTTTCATAGCTGTTAAAAAACACAATAGGGTGTATAACACACAAGAAATTAAATCACAGTGTCACAAACACATTCTCACCCCATATCTACTGTAGAACAACTCACAATGCACACAAAAATTGAAACATAAAAGACATTTTCAGCTGAAAAGTGGACAAAAGTCTATGTATAATTAAATAATATTCAGTCATAATAATGGAAAAATTCATTGTTTTTCCATTTGTTTATTTAGTTTTGAGATAGGACCTCACCATGCAACTCTGGATGGCCTAGAACTAACTATAAAGACTGAAATTGACTAATGGCCCTGGCTTTGTCTGCTGCATGCTGAGATGACAGGTGTGTGCCTTTCTTGCTCTGTCTTTCTTACTTGGTATTGCTATTGCTCCATTCATTTGTCCCCTTTATCTCTTTCATACTCCTAGGACACCTCTGAACCTAGCAATATTTCTGTAATAAAATCATTAGTCACTCTAAAGCGTGTCCAGTGTTAAGTCAGTCTAAAGAGAAACATCTTGAGAAACTTTTATTTTTAAACCAAACCAAAAACTGTAAGAAAAGGCTCACTGATAACACAGGAATGGGTTTCGTAGAGATCCTGTGTATGCTGAGATGACTGGCAGGCATTATCTCTGAACTGCATATAGGCAAACACTCTTGGAAGAATCATTCTTTGAAAAAGGGTTTTGTTATTAGATTTGAAGAGCCTATCAGTCAGTCCTTGTCAATCATGATTTTGCATTGGGTTCCAACTCAGTCACTTTAGATTCCTATTCTTCTTCTATCACATCCTGGTGATACCTCTCACTAGCCAATGTAGAGCCACCTGTGATGTAAATATGCCAAGTATAGGCTGATAAACGGCCAAGGTCTTTTATTGTTGATTATTCAAGTCATTTTGTCTTTTTTTATCTTTAGTTCCTGGTGTGTGTGTGTGTGTGTGTGTGTGTGTGCGCGCGTGCGCACGTGTGTGTGTGTGTGTGTGTGTGTGTGTGTGTGTTTGTGTGTGTGTACATTTTAATTTATTTTGTATGTATGGTTTATACAAAAATCAAGCATACACATAAGGTTAATGGGAAAACTGTGGGTATTAGATCTTCCCTTCCATCTTGTGGGTCCCTAGGATCAAACTCAGGTCATCATATTCTGTGGCAAGTCCCTCATCCATTCAGTCACTTCTTTATTCCACTAGTAAGTATTTTTGTGGCATTTTTTATGTGTACATAAAGAGGTGTGTGAATACATGTTTTCACAGATGAGCATGTACCTGTGCGTATGTGTGTACTTGAAGGCTACAAGTCAGCTTCAGGCAAGGTGCCTTAAAACATCATCTACCTTATTTTCAAAGACAGAGATTTTTCACTTGTCTGGAATTCATTAATTATGAAATTCTGTCTACCCAGCAAGCTCCAAGGATATTCAGCCTTTTATAATCCCAGTATGGTGATTATATATGTGACACTATGGCTATTTTTTTAAACCTAAGTTATGGCTATAGAATGCAGAACCAGTTGCATGAAAAGCAATACATTGACTACTCTGTCTTCTCATTTCCTGCCTTATTTATTATTTTAAAGTTCTTAATCAAAACCTTTTTCTTTATTTTCATGAACATGTTTCAGTAACATAGTTTTTTAAACAAAATCATCTGTATTTATTTTTAAGTACTTTCTCTGGAATGTTAGCTGTATCAGAAGAGAGAACACAGAAGTTATAATGTCAGCCTTAATGTGTCTACAGAATATATCCTGGACAATGCTGAAGACAAATGTATTGCCTGGACACTTACTTTCTGCTCTTTTCCCTAAACCTACTCTGGGACCTAAAGGAAACACATTTGTGATCTGGCATCCAGATGGGCTCTAATTCAAGAATAACCATAGGGAGGCCTGAATACCCCCAAAGCCACAGGATTACACCTTGTCTTGAACAGATGGCACAGCAGAGTCCTGGGAATTCCTGAAAGGCAACCAAAAGGAACATGTTGTCTTAGTGCAAATGTGTTAAATATCAGCATTGTTATAGAGACTCTCTTCAGAAGCATATTTCATTATTGACAAGATGCAGAATGATTAGAACCCCAGAGTTCCTCATGCTGAAGTCGAAATGTGTAGCTGTCCTTTGAGGGAAATGTACAAATCTTAGACAAGTACAGGGTGCAGGAGCTAAATAGTACAAGCACAAAGTGAGTGCTAACTCCTCCAGGATCATAGGATAAAGACTGTCTTATTCCTTAAGCAAGCTGGAGACTTTTGTGGCTTAACTTCATTGCTTTCTGATGACCATCCTGGATTCTGCACTAGGAGAACAGACAAAGGAAAGGCCCGGGGAACAAAGCATCATCCTCGCTGGTTTGTACAAGGTGCAGCTGGGGTCTTAATTGGAGATAAATAGCTGCTGAAATATTGCTCACTGATCTGCAAAGATTTGTTCATATTTGCTTCTCTGCAATGTTTTCAGGTTGATATGATTTCCTACTTTTCTCATCTCATACCTTGGTCCTAACCCTCACTACCCTTCAAATCTCCAAGATCTTACAAAACATGTGAAATAATTCTCCTCACCACCAACTCCTTAACCCTCCCCCCACTTCATTTATGGACTTTTCCATGAGTAGAAACATTTTATTGGCCCATGATATGCAGATTATCTAACATGTGTTTGTTATCTATACACATTATGTTCTGAGATCAAGAATACAGGAAAAAATATATTTTCTGTGATACTAATCTAGGTTGTCAACTTGACATGCCTGGAAATAGGGAGTCTCAGTGGATGAGTTGCCTTGGTCAGTCTTCACAGTGGGCACATCTGTGGGGTATTTTCTTGATTAATAATTGATGTGAGAGGGACAATCCCTCTGTGGCAAGTACCCCCAACAGGCATACATGAGGGATTAGGGTATATAATAAAGGTAGCTGATAAGAGCCTGAGGGCAAGAAAGTTGTTGGTATTTCTCCATGGTTCTACTTTATGTTCAAGTCCTTGATATCTTTCCATGAGAGACTGTACTGCATAGGGTGAAATAAACACATTTCTCCCCAAAGAGTTTAACACACACACACACACACACACACACACACACACACACACACACACACATGCTTATCACATTTAAAAGTTATTTGTATATGTATATAGAGTAGAATATGTACAGGTATTATTTACCATATATTTTAATAAATTCATGACTAATTTTCATTGATAACCTATATTGGTATATTATGGAAAATCTATAATTAAGGGAGGAACATCAAAATTTAAACATGGTTCCCCTTCCCTGTTCTTTGTGTCATCTGTTCATCTACTAACCCCCCCCCCCCACTCATGGTATGTTTTCCCAGATCTAGTATGATTTAATTGCCTAGCACAAATGAATCTTCATTTTTCCCTTGTATGGAGCTTGCCTCTTTTACCAAATGAGTTATA
>CM052715.1:14568960-14581213 GCA_028551405.1 Uromys caudimaculatus
CACAAAGAAAAAAGACTAATTCAATACCTTTTCCTGTTCACTAAAATCCAGAGTCCAAAACAAAAGATAAATGACTAGATTTTGTTTTCTTTTCTCTGCTTTCTTTCCACTGTTTTGAACAAATATCTCAAGACATTTTGTATGTAGTCATCTTACTGTTCTTATGCAACATTTATTTGAAACTTAGATCACTCTTAATCTTATAGGTCCTTAAATCAAAAAGGAAAAAAATATTAAACATGTGTGGGCTCCTGGTCTAACAATATTTAGTGCCATCCCTATAAGAAAGGAAGGGTTGATAAAGACCTCTCTTAGTATGTCACAAATACTGCATTAAATTATTTCATTTATGTATATGTGTGGAGGGCTTCTGAGGGTGCATTGTTCACATAGGTATGTGTGAATGCCAAGGATGGAATATCTTCCTCTTTTTCCTGCCACATTGTTTATTGAGACAGTCTCCCATGGAACCTGGAAGACTGTTTTAGTGAGAGTGGCTAGCAATGGAGCCCCCTAGTATCATCTTATCTCTGTCTCTGGTGCTGAGGTAACAGAAATGTACCTCTAAGCCCAGCTATTCTCTATGGGTACTGGACATATAACTAAGGTATACATGTATGGGTAGTCATCACCACATGCCTTCTCATCACTGTTTCTTATAAATGTTTTGTCTCAGAATGAACTAGAATTCAGAATACAAACACATTCATGTCCCCCAAACACACACAAACACACACACACACACTGCTGAAATATTTAAACAAAGGTTTATGGTTGTTTCCTTTTTCTAAAATTGCTTTATTTTTGAATTTGTTCTTTGATAATTTTATCTTGTTTGGTCTTGCTTTTCTTTTTGTTTGTTTTGATGAAATTAAGAACTTACAGAAGGGAAGAAAGACTAGAGACAATATAAGATCCAATGCCTGGAGAAGCTGTGTATATAGGCACTCTGCTCTTCCAGACTGATCCTCATTGGAAATTATACACAGTGTCAGTTGCACACAATGCAGATGCTGTCTCCCAGTGAGTTTTACTTACATCTGTGCTTTGTGGGTCACCCTTTTTCAATAGTGACGTCATAACCACAGGAAAACACTTCTGTAGGACTGATTTAGAAGGCCACATGGAAATTTCAACTGACTTAGACATTTAATGGCATGTTCATCAAATGCCTCTAATTTGACATTGTGAGTTGTAGCTATTTTTACTGTGAATCTAGTACTGTTACTAATTAAGCAAATTTTAAAATTTTTATGAAGTTCTCTGCCTGATATGTGTCCTTTCCAGGAATAATTCTCTGCTTTCAGAGGAGTGACTTGTATGTGACTTTTTGGTACGGTCTGACCTTACGTCTTCATTCAGATTGAAATTAGTTGGGGGACTGTGTACAAGGAATTAATTTATTGAATCATGTCTCAGAAAACATTTAGTGAATGTCCTTCTTTTGTTCCCTGCAAACTTAATCCAGCCTGGGCTGCTGCAGGTCCGTTAGAGAGAATAAAAGTTAAGGAAACTTTTTCTCAGGGCTTCTGAAATTAAAAAAAATAAAATGCAGCCAATATTCTAGCTATTAAACTCATGCAGAAGACTTGAATAAGTCCATCTAAGTGTTTCTGTGTTAATCATGAAGGGGATTTGTCTCATACCAGTGAAGGATAGAATTTGGCCTACCTGAATCAGAAATAAAGCTATGTTAGTTACTGTGGGGTCCATACAGCCACATGGATGATGTTAGAACATAGGAGACTTTCTGGTTCAGACAGGATATTCTGTTAACCTGTTACCTGGTATAGACTGAGAGATTTTCCAGGAACTAACCTCCATTCTTCCTCACATGTTATTGATTTCCTGTTACAGCTGATGAGCGAGTGGAATTATTTTTAAAAGATTCTTACAGATTTGTATTTTTTTTTTTTTTGAGAAAAACCATCAGTGCTAATTTCCATACACTGGCAGCAGTTTCCCTTGAGGAAATACTGGCTGATT
The DNA here is from genome assembly GCA_028551405.1 of Uromys caudimaculatus. Taxonomy (NCBI): domain Eukaryota; kingdom Metazoa; phylum Chordata; class Mammalia; order Rodentia; family Muridae; genus Uromys; species Uromys caudimaculatus. Next base: position 14,570,947 of record CM052715.1, read on the forward strand.
CAGAGCCTAAGAATTGTGAGGAATTAGTTCTTTGGTAACTGTCCTGATAATAATAAGAGAAACGTCATGTTCAGGATACCAGGGTTATCAATTATTCTCTGAAACACAAGAACTGTAGATTTTGTACTTTATTAGAATAGACAAACAGGATTCCCCTTATAAGACATAAAGACAATAAGGCAGTGGGGGGCTTATTTAATCCCTGCCAACTTTTATTCTTTAGTAATTTTTCTTTCTCAATTTTCTATTGGCAGAAGACAATATGGTGTTGAGTTCACGTTTCCTCTCATGGCTTGTATATAGTTTAGAGATCAGAAATATTATTTTGTGGCTCCAGCAGAAGCCTATATAATGGAATACAGGGGGTCATTTTCCTTAGAGAGCACATAAGTTTTAATTAAAAATTATTTTACTGCTTTTGTTAAGTATGTAAAATTTCCAAAGTAATTTCTCACAAATATTTATTAATATTAAGTTGTTTCTGACACACAGCAGTAAATAGCAAGCAATTGCTTCACTCTGCATATGTAATTAGAGTGACTAAGTAATTATATTTTTTTCTTTAAGTGCAGTGGACACTCTCACATTTTTCTAACTTTTGATTCATTTCTGTTTCATTAGTGAATGTTCCATAGAGTGCAAGATAAGAGGTGTGCATCAGTGAGAAAGAAAGTCGCTTCTCTTACTGACACTTTGAGAAATACAAACAAACACTGTGTATCATGTTTACACTTTCATGCAGCCCTTTCTTGTCAGTATTTTATTCTTCCTTCATCTATTGGCACAGTACCATGCCATTAGTAAGTATTTGTTATTAAAACATTTAAGAACATATATATCGTGACTGCAGTGCTTCATCTTATCAGTTAGACTGAATTTAAATTGAAGCCCGTAATGATTGTGTCTGTTCATTACATTAGTTCTCCTCTATCCTTGCCTTAACCTTCTGCCTGCCTCTTCCTCAGACACAATCCACGTTGGTTTTTTGTTTTGTTTTGTTTTGTTTTGTACTCCTCTTGAGCATTAACAATTGGCTTTTAAGAATTCCCAGTGTACAAATTTCATGTGATATGCAAGGGCTTCCATGAGTTTGAGTTTCCAATCCTCACCCACTGGGCAGCTCAGCATCAGATGAAGGGAAAGCTGTAATGCAAAACAACACACCTAGGGAACCTCTGGTATTCTTCCCATCACACAGAGGAAGTGTTGATCTGTGCAAATGACATTAAGTGGCGGTGCAGCATGCTGAGGAAACTTTCCCAGGGACTGTCTCAGATCAGGAAGGCAGACGACTGGAGTCCAATCTAAGTGGCATATTCTAAAGAGGAAACCTGCCATTCTTTCTTGAAGCAGCAAAATCAGGGTGAGCTAACCTGATTGCTGTTAGAAACAAGTTTGTGGAAGGAAGAAAGTTCAGACTAAACAAAGAATGACATTGCAGCTCTTATTTCTCTGGATCAGGTATTTTATCCACAGAAAATAGCACTCTCAGGTATAACAGCACATTTTTAAAACGGAGTTATTTATTTTATCTTTTAAACAATTAACGGTGATCTCTGTAAGATGTGGAATTATGAAGTAAGCCTCACATTCCTGGGCTTACTGCTTACAAGTCAGGGTATGGTTTGAGGAGTAGGGCCTTAGCGGATGAACTCCATCTATTGTGGACATGGGAATGGGAAAGAGTTTGAAGGGAGGATTAATTGGGAGCATGACAACCTAGAAAGAGAAACCACGGAGGACAAGGCTTGAAAGCTAAACCCAGCAGTAGTGACTATGTCTTTGTGAGGAAACCATTCAAGGCCAGATAAAGAACTCAGGAAAATTCCTGAAGGCTTGAGAGGTCTGTGTTGCATGTTTTGAGGTTTCGTGTTTTTACCAGCCCAGACAGAAGGTTCAGGCTTTATGTATCTATGAACATGTACTCAGAAGAATCTTGCTTCAGTAGCCAAGGCAACCAACCTTGCCCCCTCCAAAATGCTACTGTGTACTTGCATACATTTTCTTGAGAGTAATTCTAAAAACATCAAAATCCTTCATGCACCATAGCCCAAAGTTCTAGAAAGCATGTCCCTGGTCAACTGAAGGAAAACAGTCAGCACTGTGGAATTGTTGTGATGTAAGCGGCAGATGACATAAAGTCACATCATGTAACAGATCTCACATGGGAGGTTTATTGGGGTAGGGGATACACGGGCTGCCTCTGGGCAAAGATGAAGGTAAAAAGAGAGTGGGGAGATTATGTGTTAGTAACTCTCCTGTCAGTGTCTCCAAGAACTTGGTGAAATAACAAAAAGAATAAAAGAGAATAAAGAAAGTGTTTATTTCAAATTATAGTTTGATGGGCGAGGTATGGAAGCAGGAGCTTGAGTTGCTTGGTCAGTTCCTTTCTGTGTTTCTCCCTTTTGCATTCAGTCCAGTACTCCTCTGCAACAAGATGGGTCTTCCCCATGCTGTTCAGCCTTTCTCAAAACACAGACACATGCCCAGAGTTGTAAGAAGATGGTTATTAACCACATGAAGGTAATAAGGAAGTTTAACCATCATGAATTGCTACCACCATCAATGATAGACCTACAATGTCCACCCTGATATCAGCAGCTGATTCTGGGAGAACTACTTCACTTGAAGATGAACCCTGAAACATAATGAATACGGAAATATCTTTAAAAAACAATAATATAAACAGGGTAAGAAAAATATGTCATTCTAAGAAAATGAAATATCCAGGGAAAGAAAATTCTATAAAACTACTCAATTGGGTGGTCAGAGAATATGATCTACTATATTATAAAAGAAAATCAAGTAGAAAATAAAGATGTCTGTCCTTCATCAAAACAAAAAGGAAACTAATGCAGAGATGTCTGAGAACCTTTCAATTTCAGCATAAGAATAGGGTAGAGAACCAGACATCAAATGACATGGCATAGAACATTTAAAAAGGGGAAAAAACTGATACTCCAATGAAGTCTGTACACGGGCATCAAGGATGGAGGGAAACCTAAGAACACATGTGTGGTGGCTATGATTGGTTATCAAGTTGACAGTATCTAGAATTAGCTAAAAACCCAAGCCACTGGGTAAAGCTGTGAGGTATGTTTTTTGTCACTTGGATCATCTAAGCTAGGAAAACCCTCTATAAAACTATATTTTTGAGGTTGAAAGTCTCATGTTTAAACTGGATCATATCTTCTTATGGCAGCCTGTGTAAGGAACAGGAGAGAAAGGATCTTTTGCCTTGCAGAGAAGGTCATTATTTCTCTGGCATCAAAGTCTACATTTTTTGTGATTCCAGCATATACCGAAGATCAGCTGAGACATCCAGCTTTGTAGACAGAACAACTACTGTAATCTTAGACTTTCCACTGGTAGACAACCATTTTTAGATTAGCTGGACCACAGCCTGTAAACCACTCTTATATATATCATATTGAAACACACACACACATACACACACACACACACACACACACACACACACACACACACACACACACACACACACACACACCAGTTCTGTTCCTCCAGAAATCCCTGAGTCATACAACATGCCAAGTTGAAAAGAAAATAGAAATAGCTGCTGGTAGGTATAGATGTTAGCAGATGAATTTGAAAAGAATGAAAATAATAAGTGGGAAAAATGAAAAGATGGCTTTGAGTATAAATCATGTGCTGTCCCTGAAGGAAAGTAAGTCAACACTAGGTTACAAAACTGAAAAGATTAAGAAGACTTTTCAAAAGCAAAATTTCTTCATTCTATTCACTAATTCGTTTACTTTTAAGACTCAACTGGAAATGGGTCTCTTCTAGAAAGTTGCTGACTCACTCCACTCTGAACTTGCTTCCTTCTTCTGGCACAGATGGGTATGTGCTGGGATGCATCTTGCCCCTAATTGTTAGGCTGCCTTTTGCTCTTGTTGTTTTAGTTGGGTAGTTAAGCAGTTTTATGAGGATTGGGGCTGCGTCTTTCTGGTTTATAGTCCCTTTTGCATTTTGCTGCGGACTCTGCTCCGAGCCAGTACAGTGGAAATTATAGAACAAATGAATGAAACGCACATTTTCTTTGTGCCTTTCCAGAGCAGTGGCCTCTGGGTGCTGATTTGGCAGTGCAGTTCTGTTACTGAGGTTGCCACTTAGCTCTGTGTTACTGACTTTCTGTTGCTCTCTTGAAGGTAAGTGAATAACTAGAGAAGAACAAATATTTGGTCAGGGCATTGGAAGTTAAGATTTACTTTTTGTTTCTGTGTCCCTATTGCCAAATATTCTAAGTCAATTAAAGACACAGGTACTGACTTAGAATTCTGGGGAAAGAACAAGGCTCTCAAGTCCCAGTGTAGGCCTGATGCTAGTTTATTCTGCTCCAGCCGATAAGTCAGTGGATTTTGCTTTTCTGTGTCTTGGCGCTAACACAGTTCCTGTCTGATTGTAGACACTTAATAATTATGTTTAGAATGAAAGAATAATTAAGCTCTGTTTCCTCCTAGGTAAAATGAGGGGATGGCACTCTCATGGTCTCTAAATGCTGTTGCCATCATAAAATGAGAATCTATCTGTTTGCTCCTGATTGGTGAGCATGTGTGCTGTGTGAGTCAATGGCAGCCACTCTGCAGAGGCCTGTTGTTTTTATGGAAGTCGTGTGTCCCCACTTGAGCTGTTTACACGTTCCATGTAGATTTTAATGTCCATCCCAACTTGCACAACTTCTGAGAACAGCCAGACAAAAAGTCCAGAGGGCACACTGAAGGATTCTTACAGAAGCTTATAGCCTGTCTCCTTTGGCTAATTTGCAAAAGCATTTTTTGATTTAAAACAGAAGGAGGAAGAATCCCTGGGAGAAAACGCAGATCCACTGATGTTCCTTCTGGAGTGAGTTATGAGCCGGAGCCCCAGATGGATTGCAGATGAAGGTTAAACTTGGAGACACTAATTTATTGAAAAGGTAATGATAGCGAAAGGACAGAAAGTGCCCCAAGTGCCATGTCCGTGTGTCCTTTCTTGCGCCACACTTTCCGACATTTTAAGGACTATTTCTCAGGAAGGGATTTGTTCATCTATAGAGTCAATGTCACATTGAGGTAAGGCCGACCAGCTTTGTAACGAAAACCAATCCCCCTTGGAAACAATAGAAACTACATTTTAATTAGATCCTGTAATTAGACAAAAATGGATAAAGTTTAAGGAATATGTTTCATCCTGAAAAACTTCCAGGGTAATAGAACTGTTTAGGGAGATTACAATTCAAATACCAGAGTATCCTGGAAAAATATTTTTGCATACAGTGAGCACAGTGATGATTTATACTTTTATTACATCAACTGAAATGCACTCATTATATTCATATTTTAACATTTCTGGGATCATGTCATAAACAGTAGAAGATGATAATGGTTGTGGGTCAGGAGAAACAGAGGTCCAACTGTTACCACAGGCACAGGTACCCACTTTGTTATGTTTCTAGTCATGTCAGTTGGCAACCAGAGTGTCTCTGAGTTTGACTCAGTACACTTCAGAGATTCTATGTGAGGAATGTGAGTTATGATACTTTTCTGAAAAACCTTTTATTGAGATTACCTGATGGGATCAGTAGGGTTTTTCATTCATGCATAAAGACTGAAATCAGTGATGGGGGAAGCCCCTGCAATGCACATTTTTGAAGTGCTTAGGAGGATAGAGAGGGGCAACACGTGCAAATACTTGTGGATTTCCCAGTTATTAGCACAATAGTGCAGATTGTCAATTCTCTTTTCAATTCTCTTCCAAATTCTGGCAAGCAGGATGTTTATCCATAGAGGTCTTGCTTGCTGCTGCTGTTTGGAAGATATGTTGAAGAGGTTGTGGCAGATGAGACATGTAAAGGACAATTTTATACACCATTACAGGTTACCTGAAAATGTTAGCCAGAAAAGTAATGCATGGTGGGTAGAAGAATCAATGGACCTACATGATGGCTTCTCTTTGTTCAAACTCTATTTGTTGTTGCTTTATACCAGTACTTGGAATTGATTTACTATGTCATAGGACTTATTTTGCATTGTGATCCACTCTAACCAAAGAAACTTAGGGTCAGAGATGGCATACTACTTCTAAGAGTAGGCTTTGAGAGTCTCTGTAACTATGTGTCTGTTGTCACAATCTAGTCAATTGTAGGAAGGTCTGAAGAAGACTGAATGACCACATGGAGGAGAGCTATTTTGCCTCTAATATTCTAAAGCACTTAATCATGAGTGTCAGAGTTGTCTCACTAGACTGTACCTGGCTGAGCCCAGATAAGGACAAGAGAGGTGCCTACACAAACTCAAGACTGGTTCTGAGCAACAATAACAAAAATCTTGATGCTTAAACCACTGAAATGTATGTGAGGGGTGATTTCTTACCCAGCAGAAGCTAACCAATGCATGAGGGCAACATATGCTTCTGACATAAAGAAGGTCAGCTTGAAGTCGACATTATGATGTTTTTTCTTAAGTGATCTAAATCCCCGGAATCCCACATGTTGTCTATTTCTGCATTTCCTTGGAGAAGAAGCACTGAAATTCTGTATGACAGGCTGCTCTTGAGATATTTTCAACTTTGTTGGAATCAGGATTTGCCAGAAATGTCGTGAGACAGCTTGTTTAAGTGAGATTTCCTGCTCAGTTTCTTTTTTTAAAAGAAAAGGAGAAAGCAAAAGTAAAAATTAATGATTTTTTTTTTGGATGGAGTTTATCTGTGCTGGACTCATTTGGACAATAGTGCAGTAGAACCAATATATGGATTCATGAAGTTCCAAGGAAATTTTGGCAAATTCAGGAATGACCCAAGAATGCACTAGCTTGAATTTTGACATGTTTCTAAGTTAAAAATTTGGACATTACAGATCAATTTCTTGTTCTCCATAAACATTCTGTGTACAGATCGGTGCCTTCCTGTGACTGTTAATTATTCAGAGAGTGTCTCTATGTCTTTCCAGGCTCCCAAGGAGACTTTGATTCTATGTAGCTTACCTATTTGGTTAATATTTCACATTTCAGGTTTTCCAACTCAAACCAAGAAGCCAGCGAAGGGTAAGAATAAAAGTTAATCTATAGGTGTGCATTTAGAGAAAGAAGAAGCAGAGGATGAATATGCATAAACCTCATTTAAATGCCATTTTTATGAGGAGAGGAAAATACTGGAGTCAGTCTTATTCTCCGTTTACATATTTTCCCAACACCACATGGACTGAATGAGACCAAGTGGAAGTTTCAGTGTGCTGGGTGTGGTGGACATGTGTGTCAGTGAGGAGACAAGTTGGTGCTATGATTTCTTTAGGGTTAGTAGCTAGGAAGACCCATGGGGCTCAACAATATGGAATGGCCCAAATTCTCTTATGAAACTGTTTCCATTGGAAAATTGGGCAGCCTGTGCACTTTCTTTTGTGGTCAGTACTGTGGATTCAAGGGACTAAGAGATCACAGGCCACCACTGCTCCTCAGTGGGTCCAATCCTGGTCTGACATTTGTCACTTTAGACTACCTCTGAGCCTTCCCTAAATCTAGGGCTGATGATTTGAAAGAAAGAGAAAGACCTGTGCAAATACTAGCTACAGGGGTCTTAACTCAGTTAGCATTTGGTTCACTCACCCTATTCTCCGGCCTCTATTAGGCCCTGAGAGTTTAAAGAAAGAAATGGAAGGCAATGAAGTTTCATTAACACCAAAACTTTAGGGCTTGTCCAAGCATGAAAATCACACATGCACATAGAACATATGTCAGGGGGAGTTGTGTTCAGGACAGAAATTCTAGTTGAAAGTGGCATCTGTCCTGTTACTCTTTGGGCGTCCCTACATTTTAGCAAAACATGTATGTTTAAGTTTTTTTCACAAGTGACACACATGCCCTATAATATAACATTATTTGCTGTCACAATAAGCCAACTAGTCAAACTATGCTTTTCTACTTTTCAAAGTTCATAGAGAAGGATTGGGTTGGCAGGAACAAAATGGTGCTCTCTGAAAAAGGTACCAGGGTGTAGGGAGAACATAAGTCATGAAAGACCTGGTATCTTGTATTATAAGGTATCTGTTTACTCACAGAACTAAACACATTAAGGAAGTTAAGTAAATACATTAATTTATTAATGCATTCCTATAATACTTAGCACAGAAACAAAGGCATTCATAGTTAGCTTTTATTTTCTAGTCGAAGAAACAACTCCCTTTAAAAAAAAAAAATAGAGACAAGTTCTTCTATGTTCCATGGTATATTCTTTGTGTCCTCAAGTCTATCTCACCTTCTCTCTCCTCTCACCCTTGGACTTTCTCAATTCCATCCATGAACATGCTCTTAAGGCTACCTGCCCTTCTATCCCTCGTCCTCTCTCTGGACATTTTAAGTTGTTGTCATAGAAGCAAAGGTGACCACCATCTCCAGTTCTACTCCACGTTTTATTTTCCATTTCAGAAAGGCAGGTCTACTTGTGCTTTCCACAGTTTTGAGTTCAAAATTTCTTGATTTTTTTCTGTATTTTTTCTTTTATTGGTTATTTTCTTTATTTACATTTCAAATGTTATCCCCTTTCCCGGTTTCCCCTCCAGAAATTCCCTATCCCATACCCCCTCCCCCTGCTTCTATGAGGGTGCTCACCCACCCACCCACTCCCGCTTCCCCACCCTTGCATTCCCCTACACTGGGGCATTGGGCCTTCACAGGACCAAGGGCCTCTCCTCCCACTGATGTCTGACAAGACCATCCTCAGCTACATATGCAAGTGGAGCCATGAGTTGCTCCATGTGTAGTTTTTGGTTGGTGGTTTAGTCCCTGGGAGTTCTGGGGAGGTGGTTGGTTGATATTGTTGTGCTTCCTATGGGGTTGCAACCCCCTTCAGCTCCTGAGTTCAAAATGTCTAGACTAAAAATCCTTTCTTTTCCTGTGTCAAATGGAATGGGATGTTCCCCCTGACTTCTGGTTTCAGTTCAAACATTTTTCTGTTCTGCAGTGTTGCCTTTCTCAGCCGCCCAGTGTTGGTGTTTGCCATGCTATTCACCGTTCCCTACAGCCATACACTCTTTCTTGCTGAAATCATTTGAATATTTGCTTTTGTCTTTGCCTGACATAGCTTTAGTCTGTAGTAATAAGTAGACTGACTGGTTTAAGTAATGACCATTTATATCACTGAGGCTGGTGATGCAGGCCTAGAATCATAGACATTGGAAGACTGAGGCAGGAGGATTAAATTAATGGACAGCTAGATGAGTTGAAGACCACACCGGGAAATTTAGTGAGAGCTCATGTCAAACTAAAACACGAAAAGGGAGTTTGTATTATATTATTTGATAGGGCAGAAAGCAAAGAGAAGCAATCTCTCTCCCAAGTCTTGTAACATGGATACAGGTTCTTTCAAGGGACTGCTACCTTTTGGACCCAATTATGTTCTGAATTCAGCTCTAAGTCTATCACATTGGAGACTCCACTCCAATGTGTGAATTCTAGAGAAACATTCTGTCCTTAAACTTTTTCCATGTGTAAATTGTACATTTTGTTTTCATATTTTCTCAACTAAAGTACAGGAGACTAAAAGTTAACTTCTTTTCCTAACAGAATGTTTATCTTTCGGTTTTGTCCAATTTATGATGTTTACATCTGAATTGCACATTTTTTTAAAAAGATTTATTTATTTATTTAATGTATATGAGTACACTGTAGCTGTCTTCAGACACACCAGAAGAGGGCATCAGATCCCATTACAGATAGTGGTGAGCCACCATGTGGTTGCTGGGAATTGAACTCAGGACCTCTGGAAGAGCAGTCGGTGCTCTTAACTGCTGAACCATCTCTCCAGCCCGAACCATTTTTCTTTGTCTTTCTTTCTTTCTTTCTTTCTTTCTTTCTTTCTTTCTTTCTTTCTTTCTTTCTTTCTTTCTTTCTTTCTTTTTCTTTTCTTTTCTTTTTTTTTGATACTTTATTTAGATTTCCAATGTTTCCCCCTATCTAGGTCTCCTCTTTGGAAACCACCTATCCCATCCCCCTCCCCCACCTCTATGAAGGAATTCCACCTCCCACCCACCCGCCCACCCACTCCCATATTCCCACCTTGACATTCCCCTTTACTGGGGCCTCTCCTCCCCCTGATGGCCAGCAAGGCCCTCCTCTGCCACATATGTGGTCCGAACCATGGGGCCCTCGATGTGTATTCTTTGGTTGGGGGTCCAGCCTCCAAGAGGACCAGGGGAGTGACGCCAGTTGACACTTTTGCTCCCTCCATGGGGCTGCAGACTCCCTCAGTTCCTTCAGTCTCTTCTCCAACTCCT
>CM052715.1:14581713-14597725 GCA_028551405.1 Uromys caudimaculatus
TGATCTTAGCCATTCTGACTGGTGTGAGGTGGAATCTGACTTGTTTTGATTTGCATTTCCCTGATGACTAGGGTGTTGAGCACTTCTTGAGGACTCAGAAATGAACCCACACACATATGGTCACTTGATTTTCGACAAAGGAGCTAAAACCACTCAGTTGAAAAAAGACAGCAATTTCAACAAATGGTGCTGGTTCAACTGGCGGTCTACATGTAGAAGAATGCAAATTGATCCATTCCTATCTCCCTGTGCAAAACTCAAGTCCAAGTGGATCAAGGACCTCCACATAAAATCAGATACACTGAATTTAATAGAAGAGAAAGTGGGGAAAACTCTTGAACACCTGGGTACGGGGGAAAAGTTCCTGAACAGAACACCAGTGGCTTATGCTCTAAGATCAAGAATCGAGAAATGGGACTTCATGAAATTGCAAAGTTTCTGTAAGGCAAAGGATACTTTCAATAGGACAAAACGGCAACCAACAGATTGGGAAAAGATCTTAGCCAATCCTATGTCCGATAGAGGGCTAATATCCAATATATACAAAGAACTCAGGAAGTTAGACTCCAAAAAACCAAATAACCCCATCAAAAAATGGGGAACAGAGCTAAGCCGAGAATTCTCAACTGAGGAAATTCGCAGGGCTGAGAAGCACCTAAAGAAATGCTTCCTGTTATTTTTGTTGTTAGAGGTGGAATTGTGTTTCTGTGGCTATCTTCTTTTGGGTTTGTTGAAAGAAGATTACTTTTTTGCTTTTTCTAGGGTGTAGTTTCCCTCCTTGTGTTGGAATTTTCCATGTATTATCCTTTGTACGGCTGGATTTGCGGAAACATATTGTGTAAATTTGATTTTGTCCTGGAATATCTTGGTTTCTCCATCTATGGTAATTGAGAGTTTTGGTGTATATAGTAGCCTGGGATGGTATTCGTGTTTTCTTAAGATCTGTATGACATCTGTCCAGGATCTTCTTTCTAGCTTTCATAGTCTCTTTTGAGAAATCTGGTATAATTCTGATAGGTCTGCCTTTATATGTTACTTGACCTTTTTCCCTTACTGCTTTTAATTTTTTCTTTGTTTTGTGCATTTTGTGTTTTGATTATTATGTGACTGTAGTAATTTCTTTTCCAGTCTAGTCTATTTGGAGTTCTGTAGGTTTCTTGTATGTTCATAGGCATCTCTTTCTTTAGGTTAGGGAAGTTTTCTTCTATAATTTTGTTGCAGATATTTACTAGCACTTTAAGTTGAGAATCTTCACTCTCCTCTATACCCTCAGATTTGTTCTTCTCATTGTGTACTGGATTTCCTGGATATTATGTCAGGAGTTTTTTGCATTTTCCATTTTCTTTGACTGTTGTTGCAAATGTTTTCTATGGTATCTTCTACATCTAAGATTCTTTCTTCTATCTCTTGTATTCTCTTGCTTGCATCTGTGACTCCTGATCTCTTTCCTAGGTTTTATATCTCCAAGATTGTTTCCCTTTGTTATTTCTTTATTGTTTTTATTTCCAATTTTAGATTCTGGATGGTTGTGTTCAATTCCTTCACCTGTTTGGTTGTGTTTTCCTGTAATTCTTTAAGGGATTTTTGTGTTTCCTCTTATGGGTTTCTACTTGTTTACCTGTGTTCTCCTGTATTTTTTAAGGGAGTTATTTTTGTCCTTCTTAAAGTCCTCTATCATCATCATGAGATGTGACTTTAAATCCCAATCTTGCTTTTCTGGTGTGTTGGGGTATACAGGACTTCCTGTAGTGGGAGAACTGAATTCTGAGGATGCCAAGTAGCCTTGTTTTCTGTTTCTCAGGTTCTTGAACTTGTCTCTCAGCATCTGGTTATCTTTGGTGTTAGTTGGTCTTGCTGTCTCTGACTGGAGCTTGTCCCTCCTGTAGACCTGTGAGTCTGTAATCTTACACGTGTCAGCACTCCTGGGGTGACCAACTCTCTCTGGGCAGGATTTGTGTATGGAGGTCTGAGGGATTGCCTTAGCTCAGTGGCTCAGATTAAGACCAGCACAATCCTGTCCCTGGATTCTCTGTGGTACCTGTGCCCCATGTGCATTTGCATGGTCTCTCTTTGGACAGTTATTGGAGTGAAAATGGTAATCTTACCTGTGGGCTTAGGAGTTTGAGCACTCCTGAGAGACTAGCTCTCTCCAGGCTGGATTTGGGTGCAAAGGGCTGTGGGACAGCCTTAGCTCTGGAGAGTAGATGGAGAGGGGAAGTAGAAGTTGATTTTTAACGTTTATTTTACTGATCATTTTGGCAGGTGCTAGAATTCCTAAAGAATTTTATAAAGCAAAATTCATGAGCTTTTGATAACTTTGAAACACAATAAAATAATGTTGAGTGGGTACTGTGTACCAAAGAAGACACTTAGTAGCTTCTAGTTTTTTTTATTTTGTCTTCAAATTAGCTGTGTTAGGTAGTTGTGACCACAGTACAGTGATTATTATTAATTTATTCCTTCTAGGACACACATTGGTTACAAGTAATGCCTCTATCAGGCACATTTATTCAGTCTGAGCTTTGTACTTGCCACTGTTCCCCAGTGCTGGGTTTATAAAGACTATTCAAAAGGAGAATTGGCGATAAGAGCATGTACTCATTAAGTAGAAACTGCTAACTCTGTTCTCCTCACATCTTATTTATCTTTCAGGCATTGCTTTCTGACACTTATCTTTTTGTTCAAATAGCCTTCTTTATTGTATGTTGTGTTACAGCATGAAAAAGTATCTCCAAGTTTCCATTTTCCAAAAGAATTTTTATATGGGGGAGACATATTGACTTTACCCCCTCATTTTTAATAGTTTCTGGAAAATATCATAAAGCATTTTTTTTAATATTTACCACTGCCCAAACTTCTGGACTCATCCCTTAATTACCCTTCCAACATTTTAGTCCCTTGTTTTCTAAAAACACACTAAGCCCAGATTGTGACATCCTTTGATTTATGGTCTTCCACAAGAGAATAGTCAACCCAACAGGGCCCAATCCTTTAAAGAAAACTGCCTCTCCCTCTCTCAGTAAGTATCAACTGCCAATAACTCCTTAAATAGGAGTAAGACTTTGTGCCCAGCTCCCCTTTACTTGTCTGGCTTGAGCTTATACAAGTCTTGTGCATGCTGTCACAATTGTAGTAAGTTCATATGTGTAGCCATTCTTTTATGTGTAGAAAATAGTTTCCTCATAGTCATACACTTCTTCTTGTTCTTATAATATGTTTGCTCCCTCTGCTGAAATAATCCCCTAGCCTTGTTTGGAAGAGACAAAAATATGTAGATGTGAATAATCTTAATATGCATATGAATACATAATATCATATATTAATACTAAACATTTCACAATCTTCAGTTCTTTAGATACTGACCAGTATATTTATCTAGATAGGTTATAGCACCTATAGGTGAATCGATTACTAATTTTTATCTATATTTTATTTTATTTTTATTGGATATTTTATTTATTTACATTTGAAATGTTATCCCCTTTCCTGGTTTCCCCTCTGGAAACCTCTTATCCCATCTTCCCTCCCCTTGCTTCTATGAAGGTGCTCACTCTCCCACCCTCCCACTCCTGCCTCCCTGCTCTGGCATTACCCTACACTGGGGCATCCAGCCTTCTCAGAACCAAGGGCCTCTCCTCCCATTGATGTCCAATAAGGCCATCCTCTGCTACATATGCGGCTGGAGACATGAGACCCTCCATATGTACTCTTTTGTTGGTGGTTTAGTTTCTGGGAGCTCTGGGGGGGTCTGGTCAGTTGATATTATTATTCTTCTTATGGGGTTGCAAACCCCTTCAGCTCCTTCAGTCATTTCTCTAACTCCTCCATCGAAGGCCCCATGCTCAGTCCAGTGGTTGGCTGTGAGTACCCACCTCTATATTTGCCAGGCTCTAAAGAGCCTCTGAGGAGACAGTTAGATCAGGCTCCTGTCAGTAAGCACTTCTTGCCATCCACAATAGTGTCTGTGTTTTGTGTTTGTGGGGCAGTCTCTGGATGGCCTTTCTTTCAGTCTCTGCTCCATACTTTGTCTCCTTATTTTTTTCTTGTGACTATATTGTTCCCCCTTCTAAGAAGAACTAAAGCTTCCACACTTTGGTCTTCCTTCTTCTTGAGTTTCACATGGTCTATGAATTGTATCTTGGGTATTCTGAGCTTTTACGCTAATATCCACTTATCAATGAGTCTGGTCTTCCTTCTTCTTGAGTTTCACATGGTCTATGAATTGTGTCTTGGGTATTCTGAGCTTTTAGGCTAATATCAACTTATCAATGAGTCCATTCTATGTGGGTTCTTTTGTGACTGTGTTACATCACTCAGGATGTTTTCTAGTTCCATCCATTTGCTTAAGAATTTCATGAATTCTATTACTATTAGCCTGCTAAATCATCACAGTATTAATTGATTCCTAATGATTTATTGCTACATCCACATGCTAGTGGATCTCTAAATCCTCATCCAAGAAGTTTTTTCTGCAGTAGATGTCTTGGCTTTTCTAAGTCTCTATCTTTATTTTCCCATGTCATTAACTATTTGTTATTGTTTTGATTGTTTGTTTTATGTTTTGAGACTATAATTTAATTCCATTATTTTTATCTCCCCTTTCTTACCTGCAGATCCTTCTGTAAAACCCTCCTCACTCTCTCACTCTTTTGGAAATACAGTGTAATTTTCATTAATTGTTAATAAATATGTGTGTTTGTGTGTGTGTGTGTGTGTGTGTGTGTGTGTGTGTGTGTGTGTGTCTTTATTGGGACAACAGAGTATTACATAGCCATATGTGGCTGTTCTAGCTCCTTATAGCATCAAGAATAACCCTTCACTTTCTGATACTTCCATAAGTGATAGAATTATAGACATATTGTTGTGGATATCTCTGGGCTGATTGTAATTCTGCTAATTCTGCCCTCCTTAGAGGGACTTCAGACAAGGAGTGAGTTACACCAGTGACTTCTTGTGGACCAATCCCTAGTGAATAAAAGAGCCAATCACTGGGTGCATAGGAGACTTCTGGAATGGAGAAGAGAAGAGAGAAGAAAGATAGGGAGAGAGAGCTTTTTGGAATGGGTAAGATGTAGCTACTAGAGTCTCCTGTATGGCGAATCCACAATGATTCACCATCAGAGGGATCAGATTTAAATAAGGCTTACATGTTTAGGTTTAGTTGTTGCACCCAGAGATTGAGTTATCATTGTTTTTGAACTGAGTGTGTGTTGTGTTTTCCTTCACAGGGCGGCTCGTCTGGGTTCAAGAGAGAAAGGTACAGCAGCAAAGTATGGATTTGCCTGATGTGCACCACAGAGGCCATGGGAATATTGAAGCATGGGGCTGGCATTGTAGTGACCTGCCAGTGGGAACCTAGGGAGCTGGGTGAAGAGAACCAGGCATAATGCAGGAACATGTGCCATATATTTCATCTTTTTTTTAATAAATTCCACAACAGGTGGCGAACCAATGTGGGGCTGGGCACAGAGCCACTAGAAATTTAAGTTTATTAGCCTGAGAGTTAGAGTGTTATATATATATATATATTTTTAGAGAGTAGCCGGGTAGTGCTGATGAATCATGTGGATGCAAGAGCAGGAACTGAAACAAAGCAGGCTATGAGGCCCCCAGCTGTGGGGAATTGCAGGTTGCTCTAAGTTAGGGGAAGAATAAAGTTGCCTACTTCTTAGGGAAGAGAATGATTGAACTGTGAATTTATGATATTGGGATTATTTGCCATTAGGAAAGAGTTATACACAGATTCTGTCTAAATCACGTGGGGAATTTCGCCCGCAGTTTGAAACTAAGATAGGGAAAATTAGTCACTGACTCCAGAGTAGAGAGTGCAGCAATAATAATTGCTTGCTTTGATCAGGTATTAATTATTAATGTCTGTGGCTCCAGGTATAGAGACCAACAGATATATGCTATATCAGCTATTAATTAATATTATCTGTGGCTCCATGTAGAGAGATCAACAGATAACTGGTATAACAAGAGGGCAGAGATGAATGGAACTGTGAATTTATAATGCTGGGATTATTTGCCTTTAGGAAAGAGTTATATACAGATTCTTGCTGAATCACGTGGGGGATTTTGCCCATGGTTTGGAACTAAGATAGGGAAAATTAGTCACTGACTCCAGAGTAGAGAGTGCAGTCGTAATCATTGCCTGCTTTGATCAGGTATTAATTAATATTTTCTGTGGATCCAGGTAGAGAGACCAACAGATAATTGGTATAACAAATTGGCTGCTCTAGGCAGAGAGCCGAACAGAAAGATGATATAAAAATATATTGCTCTATTATACCTTACAGGATACTCAAATTCTGTGTAATGTGGGCTCCATGGGAATTCTGGGTTTAAATCCTGCTTTGACTAGCTTCCTGCTTATAAGCAGGTATAAATATAAGTGTGAATCAATTGTTTTAACTTTAAAAATGGGTGTGATTGTGTGTTTTGTGGTTATATTATTCTTCTGAAAGAGAGGTCAATATAAAGGTTTTTCTGATTACTGGCTCAAGGATATCCTGATTTGGGAAAAAGGTTTTGCCTTTGTATTTTTGGAAAAGGTAATTAAGGTATTTACACCTTCCAGAGTTATATGGATCAGACTTGATAGAGGGAGACTCTCAGAGAACTAGATTCCAGAGAATCAAACAAAAAAGTTATCTTGATGATGCTAAAAATTTGTTTTGAGATTTATATATTGCAGAATGTACAGCTTTGGTGAGATCCAATGTCAGACATGCTGAACTGACCTGCTTGAACTCCTGTTGTCTTGGACTTTCAGCCGGATCCATCAGGACACAGGCATCAAAGAATAAATCAATCATTGGTGTGGACTTCTTAAGGCCAATCAACTCCCCTATTTTCCCTACCCTTCTCCCCTCCCCTTCAAAAATATCTCAATGCCCATATTCAGCTTGAAGAAGTTATGGAGAGTCATTGTCCCAGTTCCCTGGGCTTTGGGACTGGTGGTGGTTATTATAGATTGCCTTTCTAGGGATTTTAGAAATGGTCATAATTGGAACAGGGAAGAAATAGAATTTATTGTATAGCCATAATCTCTATTGGTAGAAATCTTTCTGGATAATTAAGCCTGTTAAGAGCCAAATAGCAAATTCATGGCTCTGAGTTTATTGTTAGGGTGTTTTCAGATATTTTAATTAGAAATAGCTGAGGAATTAACAGACAACAGTCCAGATTACTTTACAGAGATAGTTGGTTTTCAAAAATGTCAGAAATTCACAGAATGTGACATTTAATGTTATTTATTCACTTGTGGTTGAGACAAATCTTCTTCTCACAGCTTCCTATTCGTGGATTCAAAGAAGCAGTTAAGCATCTTACCTCCATGTGAGGCTGTTCTTTGTAGCTAGATTGCCACTGGGTAGAAAATTGCCAGTCTCTCCTGCAGACCTGTACTGTTCTTGAAAGGACACAATTTACAGGTTAGGACAGCTTAGTTCTGCCGAGACAGAATAGGCTCGTCCTTAGTAATTCCTGTTTCTCAAAGGTCTGTCAGGTGATTATGGGCCAGAAGGCTAAAGACAAATGCTACAACTTCCTGACTTACTGGGGCTGTATAGGTAGGCAGCTGTCTCTACAACTTGTCTCAGTTCTAGAAGCTGTGTTAGGATTCCTATATCTTCAGATAATGTTGGTCATTCTTAGATTTCTGACGGGATTGACAAACTCCTTATAGTCTCATAGCCAAGCCAAGGTATTTACTTTGAGAGAACAGATTTGAGAGGATGGTTTTCAGCTGGCATACAATCTAAAGCCAGGACATAAGTCAAGATAGAATCATAAGTCTTTTAATTTAGGATAGATGATAATGTTCTATCTTTATGACAAAATTGATGGAGTGGATGTTAGTTCTATCTGTACTTTATAAATTACAAAATGGTAATAGTTGTGCTCTATATTTGAGAGAAAGATTTTATTATTATTATTATTATTATTATTATTATTATTATTATTATTATTATTATTACAGAAAGAGGGAAGTGTTGTGGATAGCCCTGGGACTGATTGTAATTCTGCTAATTCTGCCCTCCTGGGAGGGGCTTCAGACAAGGATTGAGTTACACCTGTGACTTCTTGTGAACCAACCCCCTAATGAACAAAAGAGCCAATCATTGGGCACATAGGAGACTTCTGGGATGGAGAGGAGAAGAGAGAAGGAAGATAGGGAGAGAGACCTTTTTGGAATGGGTAAGATGTAGTTACTACAGTCTCCTGGTATGGTGGATCCACAAGGATTCACCACCAGAGGAATCAGATTTAAATAAGGCTTACAAGTTTAGGTTTAGTTGTTGTGCCCAGAGATTGAGTTATCATTGTTTCTGAACTGAGTTTGTGTTGCGTTTTCCTTCACATGGCAGCTCATCTGGGTTCAAGAGAGAAAGGCACAGTAGCAAAGTGTGGATTTGCCTGATGTGCACCACAGAGGCCATGAGAATATTGAAGCATGGGGTTGGCATTGTAGTGACCTGCCAGTGGGAACCTAGGGAGCTGGGTGGAGAGAACCAGAGCATAATTCAGGAGCATGTGCCATACATTCCATCTTTTTTGATATTTCCTGGAACAACATGTACCACTTCATCTTAGTTTTGCTGTCCTAGGTACCAAATATTGCACCTCATACATGCTAGTCAAGCGCCTTACCAACTGCACTACATACCTGGGCTCATTTTTTTTTTCTTTGAGCCATTTATATTATTCTCTTGACACTCTAAGTAAGCTGCCACTTACCAGTGAATAATTTTCCTAAGAACTAGAAGTGGTCTTTTTCCATAATTCTATTTCAGATATTAGCCCAAGACTGGGAGTGCAGCAGCTAAATGGATAAATATTCATAGATGGGTTATATTAAAGAGGCTAGGAGTGTGAATTAGCATAAATACCTCTTTCTTTATATCAAATATTAGATTTAGTTTGGACCATTGTGTGTCTTCAGAACAATTCCATATTAGGATTTTATGCAGTGCTGAAAGGAATGTGAAAATGTATGAATCGAGAATTTTTGACATTCAGGATGTATGCAATGTTTAGACATATTGAGTTGTGTCCCTGTTCAGATGACTGAGTAAAGATTTCCTTCATAGAGGGGTATAAACAAGCTTAAAGAAGTACTTTTGTTTCTTGAGCTGTGTTGATTTCTCTTTTCTAGAAACATTTTCCGATTGCATTTTAGCAGAAGCAGTCTCACACCATGATACTTACTTTAGTTTGGATACCATCTTATTCTGAAATCCTAATGAATGGTCTCTCTCTCCCCCTCTAGCCACAATAGCTGCTTATAGAACCCTTCCATTCTTTAGAAATGAGAACTAAGACATCTAGTGATTGCACTGATCAATCTTAGGTGACAAAATCCACATCTTCTTACCTTCTTTTGTCCAGAAACTTCTACAAGTCCTGCTTACTCTGTGAAGACTGACTAAAGTCCAGTTTTCTTCAAGAAACCCAGTTTGAATACATATACCCAAACATATCCATCATTTGTTTCTAAACCCTTGTGCATTTTAAACTGGCACTATTTAGTTTATGTTCTTAATTAATTGGAATGTTTTATCATCCATATTAATAATTAAAAGTCCTTAAATATCCAGGTAATGGGTTGACTTCTGTGCATTTCTTCTGGTACCTAGACAGTGTCTGAAAGAAAAGTATTTGTTTTCTACTGAATTTGGAGGACCAAATCATATGCATCCTTGGATGAATCTTTCTCCCAGGGACTACATAGCTGAATGGCATTTATAATTTGTCCCCTGGCATTTCAGAAGGCTTAGTGGCTTTTTATTGGATAATTGCTGTATAAATGACTTTTGTTTCTCACAACCACCATTTGAAAAGTCAAATTTACAGAGTAGAATGCCTATCTGCTCGCAGAAATGTCTTTGTTTTGCTCAAGAAAACCCAGGCTCTTAGCTCTTTCCACCTGTGCCTGGAAATATGCCCTCTCTCACTAATAAAAATGATTGAAAAGTACCTTGAAAATATGAAGTGTTATATAAATGCTAACTGAGGCAATAATAAAACAGTAATAATAACTATTTGCAGATAAACGTCACTTTCAAGCCCAGGGGAGACGTTTTGCAGGAGGAAAGCAGAACAGGTCCTGTATGTATCCCTGGGCCATGCTTCACTGTGAATCACACCCTTCTCCTTCCATTTGGATATAGTCATTCACCATAGTCATGAAATAGTACTGGTATGTAAAACGATTCTCATCACCCACAGCGTAAACTGCAATATGTTGCCAAGCCATCCAGTCCCTGACAAGTGCCAAGATGAGTTCACTAGAGATGATCATTTAGAATGTAAATGGATTTAGCTCAGCCCCTCATGTAGCTGCTACATCCACTCTATCCTTAGACTAAGGTCTATCAAAGAGTTTATTCACTGGGGACCCAGAAGAGTCAGCATCATATATGGGATGTGAGAGTCCCTGAGATGTCTCTTTAACACATGTTTTTGTTTTACTCCTTTATTTATTGAAAATGAAATCAGAGATAGATGATGAGATGCTGAGTAGAGATTAGTAGAATAGTGAGGGAAGAAAGTATTTCTGAGAAAAGAATGCAGACAATCCTAAGAGGACATACATAAAACACAACAGTGCTGAGGTTGGTGAGTTATTTGTCAATGAAAGGCTATTATTGCCAAGCCTGGGATCCCTGGGACCCACATGGTGGAAGGAAAGAACTGAATCAATCAAGTTGCTCTCTGACCTCTATATGTACACTATGCTTAAAAACTAAAATCAAAGAATCAAGCAAACGTAGAAATTGTATTCTGGGACAACAGCAATCCTAAAAGAATTGTAAGCTATAGATTAGGATTAAGGCCTCCTGGAACACTGTGCCATGCTATTTAAGGAGATGACGGAGATGTGAAAAAGAAACCCAAGCACGTCACGTTTAGGAGTATTCCTGATAATTTTGTATGAAACTCTATTTTCAGTAAATATTTAAGCCAGATAAATCATTTTCCCTTTTCTGGCTCCACTTCTTCTGCTGAGGTACCATGAGGTGCTCTTTTTATTTGACTACACTGCTCCTACTACTGTCTAACTGTATACCTAATACAACCTACATCACTGCTTTACAAGGACTGATGACTTTAACCTTCCCCCAATGTGTTCTTTCCCTTGACCCATTCTGCACAATTTCCATAGGCATATATATGCATATATATTTCATGAGATATATGTATTTTGTGTAGTTACAGAGGCTAAATTTTTTTCTTTATTTACAGCAGGAAAATTGAAGATTATCAAAGTCCTCCGGTTATTCAAGAGTTCGAGAACAACTGATAATGGCTGCCCACCATAACTAAATGATGAGATCCCATGAATGAAGACATAGCACATGTTGGTTATAGAACAGAGAAGATAAACTCGTGCTGCTCTGAAAACATCCTTCTTTCTGAATAGTTTTCATAGTGCAGGAGGATGTTATACAAGGTGTTGCTCTTGAGAAAAGATATAAATGGTATTATCCAGCTGTGGACAATGAATTCTACAATACTAACCTGACAAGAAATATGTGAGCTCTGGCTCAATAGTGGCATGAAGGTTACTGGGACAAACAACCACATTTTGATTGGACCTAAGGCTTACTCACAGAATTCATGCCTGTATTATAAATCTGGTCAAAATGGTTCTGGAGACCAAAGGTCCCAGAAGGAAACAAATTATTCTTGTTTTATTACATTGTTGTGCTGACAGACCACCTTCTAAATATTCATGTTTATGTCTACAGACTAGTACTTTTCTTAGTCTTTTTCCAGAGAAACTGATTTTTTCCTGTCTTTGGCAATGCAGAGACTCAAACTGGTTAAATTGCTAAGTATTAGTGGCTCAAATATATTTATCCCTAAATTTAGGGTCTTTATCAGCTCCTGAAAGACTCATAGAATATTGAGAGAGAATGTTAGACTCAGAGGATGGGTAGACATGATGCAAAATAAGGTCATTTTGACATGGCATGGCCATTATACTAGTGAACTGCCTGCAGCTGTTTGTTACATGCAGAAGATCAAACCAGTTCTATCAGTTAGTATTACGGCAGGCAGCATCAACTGAACTTAGTGCATTCTAAAAATAATGAATATGGTAAGGCGGTGGGCATGTTGAGGTGTCAAGGGGAGAGAGAATGGAGTTTGTGGTGGATCTGATAGTCATTAAAGCATAATGTATACACATATGGTATTGTCAACATATAATTAAAAATATTTTATTAAAATTATATAAAAGAAGCAGGAACACTGAGTTTAGAGGAGATGAACACCTCTGCTTCTCCAGTCATACAGGAGAAAGTTTCAATCTTTTCATTTTTTTTCTATAAAGAACTTCAATCAATTGGAAGTCTGCTTTACACAATCTAACAAGTCAATTCCCAGTTTCTTCTAAAGACATCCTTACAGAGGCACAGAAAGAATGTTGAGCCATATATCTATGTATCCTTTTACCAAACCAAGTTGACACACAAAAAACTATCATCATAACAGGGCCTCTCCCAGACATTTTGAGTTCTTCTGCTTTTCAGTCTTAGATATGCATCTGTTTTATCTATTTGTCTTGTTGCTGTGGCCAAATCCCCGACAAGAAGCAACCTACAGGAGGAAGGGTTTATTCCCACTTACTGTTCAAGCAAATGTTGTCCATTAAAGTAAGCACAAAATGGTAGTGGTGTGTGTGTGTGTGAGAGAGAGAGAGAGAGAGAGAGAGAGAGAGAGAGAGAGAGAGAGAGAGAGAGAGAGAGAGAGAGGGAGAGAGAAAGACAGGGGGAGAGGAGAGGGGGGAAAGAGAGACCCAGTTTCCCATTTTTAGGCAGTCTGTGGTTTCAGCTCATGAAATAGCACTGCTTCATTTCAACTGTATCTTCTCAGATCTACATACATCCCATCATGCCTAGGTTTTTACAAAGGTCCTGAAGTTCAAACTTAGGTCCAGATGCTTCTATGGCATATCCAGAGACATGCCAGTTTTTCAATCATATCTTCAGCAACTGGAACAGTTCTAGACCCAGTGTTGACCTTCAGCTGGTATTTGTGGAATGAATAAATGATTGCTTTGAACTACTAGATTCATCTCTAACAAAATAGTTTAAACCCCTCAAAAGTTTTAGCTACATGAGCCAAAATGCAATATTTTCTTATACGTACAAGCTTGAGTTGACTTTCTTACCTTGCAAATAATAATCTTGGCTAACTAAGCATAAAAGGTGAAGAGCTATGCATACAAATCCATGGCTGATGTATATTGGAGTCAAGCATCATAGTGGATCACCTGAACGCCAAACCATCACCATTCTGAATACCAGCATTCACCCTTAAATCTGATCCATTTTCTCCCTGTCCCCTTATCCTCAGGAATTTTATGAAACCTCTTTTCTCTGTCCATGAGCCTAACACATTGTGTATCTGGATAAAAGGCGATGCTTAAAAATAAGAGATCATAAATAACTGTACTTTGGGATAGTCAGGATATGATGTATTTTTGATATTCATAAGTAGACTAATTCATGTTATCACTGCAATCACTTATTTTATGGAGACTTTTAATGACTTATTTAGAATTCTTCATGTTTGTTTTCTGAAAATTTGTTTGTAAAACTAAAAACCACAAAGAGCCATGAAGGCCAAGGAGGTGCGTGATGATCATGAAATCTTTATTGTCCTTCTGAGTGTGAGAGAAGGCGCTGTCACCAGCTACTCTTTCTGAGGCTGGGGTTATATGGCAAGAGATAGATTATTCCATATACATTTGAAGTAAAATATATGACTAAACTAAATTTTAGTTATGGATATTGATTTTATTGACTAAACCCTCCTCCTACAAACTTCTTAGTTTGTCTAACAGAAATGTTGCTATTTAACCAGGGTAAACTGAAATGAGTCTAGCAGTCCTGTGCTGAAAGCCTAAGATGGCTGTTCTCCTCAGGAGATGTGAAAGAAGACATCTGACTTCCACATGACCTCAAAGTATACATGCCAATGGGAGCATTACAGAAATAAACTTACTGGAATAGGACAACTCACACCAGAGCTGTTTTTGTCCTCAAAGACATCTCATACAGACAGACTTCAATTCAGTCATCATCCTGGACAGAGAGGTGGAATACTTCTTCTCAGTTCTCAAAGGACTATGGATAGCACTTCAGTCATTTTGCACATAATAGCATAAAGGCTTCAATGTGTTTTTAGGTAACTGGAAGCTACTGGAATATTTATGTGTGAGTTCACACTGAAGTAGAGAGGTCTCTGTGTTGAGATGACATCACTCATTCAGGATAAAGCACTGTGATGATATGCTAAAAGTAAAGGGTTGCAGAGCCCATCCTTTTCACTTCTGAGAAGTCGACCTGCTAGCACTCCTCCTGGATTCTTCTACAGACTCTGGGATCTATGATGGCAGCTAGAAAATCTGTGGTTTTTAAAATATTTATTTTATTTTTGAGATTGCAATAGAATCATCCTATTCCCCTCTCTTTTCTTCCCTCTAACCCCTCCATATACTCCTCCTTGTTCTCTTTGAAATATTTTTTCATTAATCATTGTTACATGCATATGTATATATATGTATATACTTATATATTCCTAAAGACAACCTGATCAGGATGTATAATGTTAAATTTGTGGGTTTTTTTTCAGGTATGACCACTTGGTATTGGATAATCATTTGATGTTCTCTTTACTGGGGAAGGCTGTTTATCCTACTCAGCACTTATTAGTTACCTATGTTTCTTCATCTATGGTTGAGGTCCTTCCCCCATTTGTACTAGAATGGCTATTGTTGTTCTGTTCAGCTCATGTTTAGGGAGTAGACTTGGGATGAATTAAAGGATGTAGCTTCTGACATTCCTAGAAGACAATATCAGAAAAATTTCCCTGTTCTGGTTCTTAACAACCTTTCTGTCTTCTTTTGTACAAAGTCCACTGAGCCTTACTCAGGTGTAGAAGTGTTTTGTAGATGTTTCATTGGGACTGGACTCCACAACTCTGCATTTTGATTAGTTGTAGTTTTCTGTAATAGTCTCTGTGTGGAAAGAAAAGTTTCTTTGATGAGATGTAAGGATTACAATTATCTGTGGATACAAAATAAATTTTTAAATGTGTTGATTTTTTTTTATTTGTGATACTTTATTTACATTTCCAATGTTCCCCTTTTCTGGGTCTCCTCTTTGGAAAACCCCTATCCCCTCCCCCTCCCCGCCTCTGTGAGGGAATTCCTCCTCCCAACTACCCGCCCACCCATCCCCATATTCCCACCTTGACATTCCCTTTTACTGGGGCCTCTAGCACCCTCAGGCCCAAAATCCTCTCCTTTCTCCCTGATGGCCATTGAGGTGATTCCTCTGCCACATATGTAGTCAAAACCATGGGTCAATAGATGTGTATACTTTGGTTGGTGGTCTGAACTCGAGGACGACCAGGGGGAGAGTCAGGCCCATTGACGCTCTTGCTCCCTCCATGGGGCTGCCAATTCCCTCCGCTCCTTCAGACCTTTCTCCAACCCCTCCATCTGGTACCTCACTCTCAGTCCAGCGGTTACTGTTAAGTGAAACTTGGACATTCTGAACTTTTGGGCTAATATCCGCTTATCAGTGAGTACATACCATGGTCGTTCTTTTGTGACTGAGTTACCTCGCTCAGGATGATATTTTCAAGTTCCATCCATTTGCATGCAAATTTCATTCAGTCATTGTTTTTTATAGCTGAGTAGTACTCCATTGTGTAATTGTACCACGTTTTCTGTATCCATTCCTCTGACGAGGGACATCTGGGTTGTTTCCAGCTTCTGGCTATTATAAATACGGCTGCTATGAACATAGTGGAGCATGTATCTTTGTTACATGTTGGGGCATCTTCTGGGTATATACCCAGGAGAGGTATAGCTGGGTCCTCAGGTAGTATTATGTCCATTTTTCTGAGGGTCCACCACACTGATTTCCAGAGTGGTTGTACCAGCTTGCAATCCCACCAGCAATGGAGGAGTGTTCCTCTTTCTCCACAT